>JBBBVM010000394.1:0-718682 GCA_037355625.1 Petunia x hybrida | reverse complement strand
CTGGTTCTGTGGCCTCTTGAATTGCGTCCAAACGTGCTCCAGATGCCTCGTCAAGTGTACTAGAAGGTCCTCCATCCATGGCACACCAAAGCACAGTCTTCAAGTCGCTCTTGGGGCCTTCTTCCATACCCTTCCATATCAAATGAAGATGGGTGTCTTGGATCAACTGGGCTTGGCTCCGAGTGAAGGGTCTTGTGGGGGTTTGGGTCTTATCATCCTCCCCTTCTTGAGAGGATTTCGTCCTCGAAATCGAAGCATCACTCACGACCTCTTCATCATCATTCACGACCTCTTCAGCATCATTCATGACCTCTTCATTACCTACATTCAAAGGAACCAAGTCACTAACATTGAAAGTATTAGAAACTTGATACTCACTTGGCAAGTCGACCACATAGGCATTGTTGTTTATCTTCGAGAGCACTTGGAAAGGGCCATCTCCCCGGGGTGCCAACTTCCCTTTCCTAAGGTTTGGGAACCTTTCTTTCCGGAAGTGCACCCACACATAGTCACCCTTCTTGAGTTCCACCTTCTTGCGTCCTTTGTTCTTCTTGGCGGCAACCTTAGCATAAGATTCCTCCAAGTTCTTCTTCGCCTTTGCATGGAGTTCAACCAAAGCCTTGGCTCTAGCTTTACCTTCAAAATTAACAACCAGTTCCCTTGGCAAAGGGGTTAGATCAAGGGGAATCAAGGGGTTAAAACCATAAACACATTCAAAAGGAGTCATACCAATCATGCTATGCAATGTACGATTGTAGGCAAACTCCATCATGGGCAATCTATCAATCCACGTCCCGGCCTTACCTCGGGTCATGGCCCTAAGAAGAGCACCCAAGGTTCGGTTGACCACTTCGGTTTGACCATCGGTTTGTGGGTGGTGGGACGTAGAAAACAAGAGCTTGGTGCCCAAAGCACCCCATAAACTTCGCCAAAAATGGCTTAGGAACTTAGTGTCCCTATCACTCACTATAGTTTGAGGCACACCATGTAGCTTCAAAACATTTTCAACAAACAAGGAAGCTACATGTCGGGTGTCATCACATTTTTTGCACGGAATGAAATGAGCCATCTTTGAGAACCTATCCACGACAACAAAGATGCTATCGTGGCCCCCCCTAGTCCTTGGTAATCCCATGACAAAGTCCATTGATATATCCAACCACGGACTAGTAGGTACGGGGAGAGGGGTGTATAACCCATGAGGGTGGGATTTAGATTTGGCACGCTTGCACTCAAGGCAATTAGTGCAAAACTTCTCCACATGCACCCTCATCTTCGGCCAATAGAATTGTTCTTGAAGAACGGCCAAAGTCTTTCTTACCCCAAAGTGACCCATGAGTCCTCCACAATGTGCCTCTTGCACAAGCAATTCCCTCCATGAGGACTCGGGTATGCACACTCTACCATTTTTAAAGATGAATCCATTAGACCATTGGTATTTTTCAACTCTCTCCCCTTTCTCTAGAGCATCATAGACACTCTTTAGCTTTGGATCATGAGCATACATCAATTTGATGCTCTCGAATCCCATGAGCTTAGAGGTGAGAGTGGTGGCAAGAGAGAACTTTCTTGAAAGCGCGTCCGCCACAACATTGTCCTTCCCTTTCTTGTATTGGATCACATAGGGAAAGGACTCAATAAATTCAACCCACTTGGCATGCCGTTTATTGAGCTTCTCTTGGCCTCTCAAATGCTTGAGTGACTCATGGTCACTCTTGATTACAAACTCACGAGGCCAAAGGTAATGTTGCCAATGGGCAAGGGCTCTCACAAGGGCATACAACTCCTTGTCATATGTAGAATAGTTCAAGGAGGCCCCTTTCAACTTTTCACTAAAGTAGGCGATGGGTTTGCTATCTTGCATTAAAACACCACCGATTCCCACCCCCGAGGCATCACACTCAACCTCAAATGCCTTCCCAAAGTCGGGCAATTGCAATAGGGGGGCGGTACTCAACCTACCTTTCAACTCTTGGAAAGCCTTCTCTTGAGGCTCTCCCCAAACAAAGGGTTGGTCCTTCTTGACCAATTCGGTGAGTGGAGCGGCTATGGAGCTAAAGTCTTTCACAAATCGCCTATAAAAGCTAGCAAGACCATGAAAGCTCCTCACTTGAGTCACGGTAGTAGGAGTAGGCCAATCACGTATGGCCTCTACCTTAGACTCATCCACCTCCACTCCTTGGGCACTCACTACAAACCCAAGAAAGACAACCTTATCCACACCAAAGGCACACTTTTTGAAATTAGCATAGAGCTTTTCGGCTCTCAAAGCTTCAAGCACTTGCCTAAGGTGGTCAACATGTTTATCAATTGTCCTACTATAGATCAAGATATCATCAAAATAGACAACGACAAACTTGTTGATAAAAGACTTCAAAACATGATTCATGAGTCGCATGAAAGTGCTAGGTGCGTTGGAAAGCCCAAAGGGCATTACCAACCATTCATAGAGACCGAATTTGGTCTTGAATGCGGTTTTCCATTCATCCCCCGGGTTTCATCCGGATTTGATGGTAGCCGGACCTAAGGTCGATTTTAGAAAAGACACGCGACCCACTCAATTCATCCAACATATCATCGAGTCGTGGAATAGGGTGACGATACTTGATCGTTATCTTATTCACGGCTCGACAATCTACGCACATTCTCCAAGTGCCGTCCTTCTTTGGAACAAGAATGACCGGTACGGCACAAGGACTCAAACTCTCCCTCACCAAGCCCTTTGAAAGCAAGTCATCAACTTGTTTTTGCAACTCCCTCGTATCCTCGGGATTGCTTCTATAGGCCGGCTTATTTGGGATTTGAGAGCCCGGAATAAAATCGATTTGATGTTCAATACCCCTCAAGGGAGGTAAGCCATCGGGCATCTCATCCGGGAACATGTCCCCAAAGTTCTCCAAAACATTTTCAAAGCACTAGGCAAAGGACTAGAAGAAAAATCACAACTAGAGTTAAGGATCATACCTTTGTGCACTAAGCATAGGAGAAACTTGTTGCCATCATTACCTCTTAAGAGCTCGCCCGGTTGCATCATGGCACATATGCCACCGGTAGATGAAGAAGGTGGGATTGCCACTATGCTTTTGGACAAAGGGCTAGTCTCAATGATTGACTTGGCCTTCGCCGCTTCCCTCAACTCCTTCATTCGGTTGTAGTCATCACTCACTTGTTTAGGAGTTAGGGGCTTCAACACAAACTTTCTTCCTTCATGTTGGAGCGTGTAAGTGTTAACACGTCCATTGTGAACCACTTGCCGGTCAAATTGCCAAGGCCTCCCAAAGAGAAGGTGGCAAGCTTGCATGGGCACAACGTCGAACAAGTGTTCATCAACATAACTTCCCATTTTAAACTTGATCATTGCTTGTTTCACTACCTTGAGCTCCCCACATTCACTAAGCCATTGTAACCGGTAGGGTTTGGGATGCTTCATGGTAGGCAACTTCAATTGGGTTATGAGAGATTGACTCACCACATTAGTACAACTCCCGGAATCAATGATCATAGAGCACACAACACCCTTAACACGACACCTAGCATGGAAGAGGTTTTCCCTTTGCAAGGTCTCACCATCCTCCGCAATCATAGCTCCTAAGCTCCTCCTCACTACTAGTAAAGTATGAGGTTCCTCATCCTCCACCGTGTCATCTTCACCATCCTCCTCTACTCCCTCATCTCCCTCTACTCCCTCTACTCCCTCATCTTCCGACTCACTCTCCTTTTCATATGCATCATTACCAACAACAACCATGGTTCTTTTCGTAGGACACTCTTTGGCAAAGTGCCCATACCCCTTGCATTTGTGACATTGAATGGAAGAAGAAGTAGGAGTATTCAATTGGGTTTTAGAGTTACCTCCCACATTGGGTGTGTACTTCTCAAATGGCTTCTTAACATCCTTGCTTGCATTGGCACCACTCGTTCCACTTGCACTCGGGAACCTTGCATTTGTGGTAGGAGGCTTCCAACCCTTTGTATTGCTTGTTGGAGTAGTAGTGCTACTCTTGTAGCGAAGGGACTTCTCCTCCTTAAGCCATTTCTCGGCTTCAACCGCATCCTCACATAGCTTGTAGAGATCATCATATTTGTGGAACTTCAATTGTGAAGCTATGTCTCGGTTCAAGCCCCCTTTGAAACGGATTATGGCCATCTCATGGTCTTCATCATCTATGTCAAGGTTCATTCGGACTTGCTCAAATTCATTGAAATATTCCCCAACCGAATTGGAACCTTGCTTCAACTCATAGAGACGCTTTTGTTGCTCAACCCGGTATTGGTTAGTCAAGTACTTCTCATCCATCACCCGGATCAACTCTTCCCAAGTAAGATTAATAGCCATTCCCGTCCTCCTCCTATTCCTCTTCACCGACTCCCACCAAGTAGAAGCAAAAGATTCGAAGGAAGATATTGCATACTTGGTTTTCTTCACCTCGGGCATGTCATTAGTTTCAAATATTCGCTCCATAGCCAATTTCCAGTTTTTGTACTCCACCGGGTCACTACTTCCTTTGAAAGAAGGAATAGTGAGCTTCACACTATTGAGGTTGTTGTTGTTATCACGACCCCCTTGGAAAGGCTCCGGTTGGCCTCCATAGTGATCTCCATAACCACCATAACCTCCATAATCTCTCCTAACATCCCCTCCAACATACCCCATAGGTTGCCCTCGACCTCGGCCCCTACCTCTATCCACATTCCGACCCCAATTCATACCTCGCCTCGGTTGAAAGTGATCATCAAACCCATACACGTCATCTCCATAATTGACTTCCTCCCCTTCTTGAGCTTCATCAACTTGCTCAAGAGGTTGCACATTTCGGATGGGTTGTGGTAGTGGAATGTTTCTTGGAGGGTTGTCTAAGATACGGGGAATGCCCGCTCGTTGGGGATTGCCCAACATTGGATCAACTCTCTCTCGGTCCTCCTTTACCCGTTGTTGACTAAACAAATCAATGACATGGCTAACTTGCTCCGGGGTAAAGTTTGGAGTACTCGAGACTTCAACTTGGACACTCGGGGTCCCTTTCTCAACTTGGACACTCGGGGTCCCTTTCTCCGACTGGACAGTGGAAGTCCCTTGCTCAACTAGGGCACTTGAGGCACCCTTTTCAAGAGACTCAATTCTTTGGCTCATGAGGTCCACCTTGGCAAGAAGGTTAGCCAAGGCCTCCTTTATGAAATCTTGTCCTTCGGTAGACATTGTACCTACACAAGTAACAAACGTTAGCAAAAACAACCTCACACACTCCCTCACAAGTTTTCACTCGGATCACTCGTATGGTGGGTGGTGGATTTTTCACTCTTGCTTGAACCCAAAGCTTCACTAAGTTGAATAGTAAACCTCAACTTGATCACTCGACTCAAAAGCCCAATGAGCTCCGCGATGAGTGGAGTTAATAGGACTCTATCGGAACGATAGCTCTTTAAGTGCGGACTTGAGCCAAAAGAGACTACGAGTCTTCTTTGAGTTCTAATTCTCCGGTCTAGGCTTGAGTTTCCTAATATCTTAGAAGGGTTAGCACAATTCAAGTAGGCAAGATTACTCAAAGAAGTGCTAACTAGATGCGATGCAATCAAACAAACAAGAGATCCTAGAAGAATCTACCCGAAACCACACCCAACAAAAAGTAGGCGCCCCACCTGTTTGGACTAGGTGGTCCGCCTGGATGCCTGCAGAGGGAAGTAGGCGGTCAGCCTACTCTAGTAGGCGGTCCGCCTCTGTAAAATCCAGAGAGCACCAAAAATTCAGGCGGTCCGCCCGTTTCTCTAGGCGCTCGGCCTACTGCAGGTTTCAGCACGCTTCAAACACGATGTTCTTGGTTTTGCACCCCAAAATTCAATGATTCCAACGTTGTGTTAACAATTCAAAGGTACCCCAATGTTGTTTCAACCACAAAGAACGAACCCCAATCAATTTTTATCAAACCCCAATCAAAATTCAACAATCTACCATGTTCATAGCTAGGGTTTCAACCTTTTCAATTTTTCAAGGGATTCAAAATTTCAATTCTTGTGTTTCAACTCCAAATCGAACGTATAGGGTACCAAAAGAACGGGTTTCCAATAAGGAACAAACCCCAACAACAATCACAAAACGAATCCAACAATCCAAGAATCTATGATCAAAAATTTTTTTGGTGTTTTTCTTCCTTTTCTATTTTTTTGTAGTTTTTCTTCTTTTCAAAAGCAATAAACAAGAACCTAAAAACGAAACTAACCTAGGCACGAAGAATCAAGGGTCGGGGGTTCGTAGAAACGAGACCCGAGCCTTGCTCTGATACCAAGATGATAGGAATCAAATACGATAAACAAAAAGATAGAAGAGCGAGACACTTCTCGAACTCCCTTCGAAGTAACCACGGGGAATTTGTCCCGAGATACCCTCGAATCGGCGTCTAGAAGGACCTACACTATGCAACGACCCTCGAGACAACAACGGACTCGCAAGTCGAATGGTCGGGTTAGCGGTTCAAGACTCAACTAGGTTCCACTAGTGAATTCAAGCAACCAAAAGACAAAGGTTTCTTCCAAAGAGATGAACTCAATTCTCATTCAATGTTTTAATCAAAGTGTAAGGTAAAAGGTTTGAAAGATGTTTGTGAAGTATTTATAGACTTCACTTACATGTAATGAAAGCTCAAAAATACCCCTAAAGTGGGTTTAAACAATAAAGGCCTCGTAGGGCTATACTTGTCCAAAACATAGCAAATAAACTAGGAATCCCGCAGCATCTCAGCAAAGTAGGCGCCCAGCCTACTCAAAGTAGGCGCCCCGCCTGTTCCTGGTGTGCTGAAGGACTAGGCGGTCCGCCTGGTTGAAATCCAGAGAGCATGCAAAAACTAGGCGGCCGACCTAGTTGAGTAGGCGGTCCGCCTGGTTCTGTGGCCTCTTGAATTGCGTCCAAACGTGCTCCGGATGCCTCGTCAAGTGTACTAGAAGGTCCTCCATCCATGGCACACCAAAGCACAGTCTTCAAGTCGCTCTTGGGGCCTTCTTCCATACCCTTCCATATCAAATGAAGATGGGTGTCTTGGATCAACTGGGCTTGGCTCCGAGTGAAGGGTCTTGTGGGGGTTTGGGTCTTATCAGTTGGTTTTCTCCAAAATGTATAAGTACCCTGGTAACTTGTTGTATGAATCTATTGGATCACCTCTCATTGTTTCCAGCGCTTTTTCCTTCGATCGCCATGCCTTCATATAAGGAAGCTCCACACTATATTGTTTGTGAATGTCTTCAATTATCTCTTTTGGTTTGTAAGTTGACTTGGGATCTTTATATTTATACTTAATAACACTCCCTATAATTGCTGCAGTTGCTTGTTTGTGGTTGAAAATTCTGTTCTTCAGTGGGCATGAGTGCTCATTTACAAATTTCCTAATTTTGAACAATCCAGATGCGTTCAAGCTTGAAGACTTAAGCTGCCATGCGCAATTCTCCCCAGTGCATATCAGGCAATAGCTACACATACATAGATGTCACAGGGTAGTAGTTTACATACAGAATTATATATATAGAGGAAAAATTATAAATATTTTTGACAACATACAATATTATACATTGCAAACTCATAATATACATATTTTTTCACAAGGCGTTCAGTGGCAAAAAATAGACATACACAGAACTTTGCCTACTAAGTATAGAGACGTAAGTATATGCATATATTTGAAGTCATACACAATTAACATAGACATATAGAAACATACAACTTTATACAGAAGGTAGACAACAGTTTTTGAAGTTCCGTACCATTTTGAGCTTGATCTTTTCACCTTAAAGTGAAACTTTTCCCTTAATGCATAGTGCTTCATTGGTTTGACAATTGTATCCTTATCTTGAAAACCTGCCCTTCGATAATTTCTTCTTACATAGGGTCTGCAATTATAAGCGCAATACTATCTTCAAAGTCTCCAAAGTCTGGAATAGCTATCAATTCCTGTGTATGTTCCTCAGCTATTGACTGTATGTTATTACTCTCTACATATTCTGGTGAATTTACTATCCAATTGTCAGTATAATCAGCTTCATCAAATGAGTTTTTACTCACTGTAATACACAGTGGATATCTTCCTAATTTCTTGTTATCTTTTTTTTATCTCAACAAACACTTTGACCCCCATGTCATTGTGTATTTCAATTGGAGGTCTAGTTGCATCCACTTTATACCTTATTTCCATTCGGTTCACAGTGGTATCCACACGGATTTGATTTGTAATTATAGAGATTAACTCTTCAAAAGTACAGTCAGATTTTATTACTACTGCATCAACACTATAATCAACATAGTTTCCGGTTGTATCCCATCGCCCTTTGTGTTGGACAAGTACCGTTACTGATGCCATTTTAGACCTGTCAACAATACCAGACAGTGATGAAGCAAATTATACAGTGATGAAGCAATTAGTAAATGCTTCTCGAGTATCCATTTGTACAAAATCAGAAAATTTATGATGCAACTATGTAATTGCTACAGAACTTTGGATACAAATTCAGAAAATCAACAATTGCAATTTGTTACAGACCTACTAATAGAAAATTAGAACATCAATACAATTTCAACAACGGAAGCACCCAAAAACAGATGAAATGTATGCGTAAAACTGTATGTTAAACCACAACTTGTATAAAAATGTATGTTGACACATACTTGTATAAAAATACAAGGAGACACAATGTATCGATGAAGTGATTACGTAATTGCTACTGAACTGCTAATATAAAAGTGACTGCACAATTTGCTACAACTGTTTTAGCACAATTACAACACTGATACAATTTCAACAACGGAAGCACCCAAAAACAGAAAAAATGTATGCATAAAACTGTATGTTAAACCACATCTTGTATAAAAGTGTATGTCGACACATACTTGTATAAAAATACATGTCGACACAATGTATCGATGAAGTGATTACGTAATTGCTACGGAACTACTAATATAAAAGCGACTACAAAATTTGTAACAGAACTGTTTTAGCACAATTACAACATCGATACAATTTCAACAACTGAAACACATAAATACCTGAAGATACTACGAATTTATTACAGTACTGGTAATACAAAATCTACAATGTGTTTACAGAACTTTGCGTATTCAATATCAAAACTCCGAATACAAAATCAGAATCGCAAAATCAAAATCAGAATAAAAAATTCAAAAGTTCGAATAAAGTCAGGACAATTACGAATTGAAAACTTCGATTACTTACCGGAAAAATCGATCAATCGAGGACAAAAATCGCAAAATTGAGTTTGATTTTTTCAATTTTATTGAATCAGAGCTGAAAATTATGGAACAATAACGATTCTACTTTGATCCAGAATTGTTTTTGAAGCTAAATTTGACAATGTAAAAGTGGAATAAACCCTAGATTTGGAGTGTAATTGAAGGAGGTTGAGAGTAAATTGAGTTCTGTAGAAAGGAAAGAGAAGGCGCGTAAGAGAAGAAAGGGAATTTTTTTGAAATTGTGGGTATTTATATGTTGGTATTTTGTATGTATTGTGTAAACAAACTATCGGTATGTTTTGTAATTGTAATAGTATCGGTATTTTACGTAATTTTGGGTATAAGATGGTATATTTACGTAATTCTCCCTAATCTTAAAGGGAGATTTACACAAATATACAACCCTAACACCATATTTACAAAAAATAGCAATATTTTATCACTTTACAAAATATAACAATAGTTTTTTCATATTCCATATGCAAATTTCAACAAAAACCTACAATTTAGGGTTTCATCTCCTTCTTCCTTACTTTCTCCCACCCATCACTGCCTGGAGGCTGCTGCCACCACTCACCAGCGCCGGCCAGCCACCGCCGACCACCGGACAGCCGCCTTCGGCCGCCGTTGCCACCACTGGATTTTTTTTTTTGGATCTACAAGATGTAACATACAAAAATACAAATATATACATTGCAAAATTTTAAAAATTTACTGTTTTGAAACTATACATAATCAAATATACACAAACATACAAAAAATATACACAACACATACAAAAATACAAAAAATATAAATACAAATAACTATCCATTCTACACAAGCATACAACAACATACACATATATATACAAACACATACACATACAAAAAAGGGTGGATATAGACATTTATATACAAAATATACAAAGATATACATATTTATGTATACAAAAATACAAAAATATACACATACGATTTTATACACATACCAAAACAGAAAAAACAAAAGAGAGATCGGATCGACGGAAGCCGCCACTGCAGGGCAGCAGCGCCGCTGCACTGCAGTAGCAGCAGCAGCGATCGAAGAAGGAGAAACGCTGCACAGCTTCCATGTTCTCCGGTGGGCGCCGGATCTGGTCGCACGGAGGGACGGGGTGGGGCGGCGGGGGGTGGGGCTGATGGGTGGAGGAGGGAGAGAGGGAGAGAGAAAGGGGGAAGAAATTAGGGTTTTATGTTTGGGGAGAGGGAAATGTAAAACTAGGGCTGCCCATACTATGGTAAATACCGAATTACCGTACCGAAACGAAATATTTTTTATTTTGGTAATGGTATTTTGGTATTTGGTGCGGTATTTGGTATGAATTTCGAAAAAATTTGGTATTTGGTACGGTATTTGGTATCTACAAAAAAAAACTACGGAAATACCGAATACCGAAATAATTAATACATAACTAATAAATATTTTATATACCAAATAAATAAAATGGTAACAATAGTCCAATACAATCAAATCCATTTAATGCCTTGACATACAATAGTTTTCTAAGGACTCAAGTACACTTCTTTATCATAGGCAAGCTAGATAGCCCATTGCCCTACTAACTTTTTGTCAGCACGTGTCTTTTCAATTGTCATTAGCCAATTTATTTTTCTCTAAAGGTAAAGAACTAAAGATATAAACACTATCTCTGTTTGTTCTCCTCTCTCTGTTTGTCAATGAGACACAAAGTCACAAATACTCTCTCTGTTTGTTCTCCTCTCCACTCCTTCCAACAAAAGATAAACTTTGAAGATATCGATTACCCAAGTATTGCTAATCTTTGGCTGTTCCGATATTGTTTCTTCAGGTAAAAACTATTTCTCTCTCGCTCTAAATCTTCTCCAGCTCTCTTCTCTCTAAATCTCTCCTTGTTTTCGTAGATGGCAGAGAATGAAGCTAATATAGTTGGTAGTGAAGGTTCAAATGAAACTACAGCTGTTAGCGGAACTGATTCAAAGAAAAGGAAACCCATTAAGGAGCGATCTAAAGTGTGGGATCACTTTAAAAAGAGTGAACCTGAAGAACCTGGCGAGAAGATGATAGTATATTGTAAGTACTGTGATTTTTCAGTTCTTGATTTTAAAATAAAAAATGGTACCTCAGGATTGACAGGTCACATGCATAGGTGTTTGAAATTTCCCCATAATGTTGAAACTAAACAAAAGAAGCTAGCCTTTCAACAAACTCAAGGTGGTCAAAAGGGTGAGGGAACACTGGTTAATTGGAAATTTGATCAAGAACTATGTAGGGCTGCTTTAGCTAGGATGATAATTGTGGATGAGCTACCTTTTCGTTTTGTTGAAAAGGAAGGTTTTAAAAACTTTATGCAGGTCGCACAACCTCAATTTCGTATTCCCTCCCGAAATACAGTGACTAGAGATTGTTTCGACCTCTATGGGGAAGAAAAACTAAAACTGAAGAGATTTTTGATGGAAACAAAGCAAAGAGTTTGCCTTACTACAGACACATGGACTTCATTGCAAAAAATTAATTATATGTTTCTTATAGTTCATTTCATTGAAAAAGCTTGGACTATGCATAAAAGAATAATAAATTTTTGTCCAATTGCTAGTCATAAAGGCGAAGATATGGCGAGTGTTATTACTAAATGCTTGCTTGATTGGGGTTTAGATAAGGTTTTCACTGTTACAGTTGATAATGCAAGTTCAAATGATGTCATAGTGAAAGAATTATCTAAGCAATTTAGTAAATGGGGATCTAATATGATGGATGGTAACCACCTTTACATGAGATGTATGGCGCACATCCTTAATCTTGTTGTTCAAGATGGTTTAAAAGAAGTGGCTGATTCTGTAAAGCGTGTTAGACAAGTAGTAAGATATATTAGGCAGTCTCCCGCAAGGTTGAAAAGGTTTAAAGAATGTTGTGAAATTGAAAAAATAGAATGTAAGAAGTCATTATGCTTGGATGTTCCCACGAGGTGGAACTCCACCTACTTGATGTTAAATGTTGCACAAGAATTCGAGGATGCATTTTTTAGTTATGGTGCTCTTGATCATGGAATGTTAGCATTATCTTCTTACTCATTTGTGTGAAGATGGAAAAGCTGCAGGTTCACTTCTAACTACAGATTGGGAAAATGTGAGACACATGACAAAATTTCTTGAAACTTTCTATGAACTAACCTTGAAAGTCTCTGGTTCACTCTATGTTACATCAAATGTTCACTTTGTTGAAATATGTGAGCTTCATTATGTTTTGAAAAGTTTTATAGAAAGTGATGATTCTGACTTGAGTTCAATGGCAAGTAGAATGAACGAGAAATTTAAAAAGTATTGGGGTTCTCCAGAAAAGATGAACAAAATGATTTTTATAGCATGTATTATGGATCCGCGCTACAAGGAAGAGTATGTTACTTATGCACTTGTGAGCATGTTTGGGGAGGATAAGGGAGAAAAAATAATAGGTGAAGTGAAAAAGTACATGGCTTCTTTGTTTACTGAGTATGCAAAGCTACTTTTAAGAGAGTCTCCTAGTTCACCATGTTCATCTACTTCATCTAATAGCACAGTGGAGTCACCAAGTGTAAATAGTCTTAAAGCTCAATCTAAAAATTCAACTGCTACATTTTCCCAACAATTCAAGAGGCATAAAGCTGAGAGTGGAAGTTCAAATGCTAAAACAGAGTTAGACAAGTATCTAGGTGAAGCAAGTGAGGATGGAAGTGATGATTTTAATGTCTTGAGTTGGTGGAAAATGAACTCACCCAGATTTCCTATTCTCGCTGAAATGGCTCGTGATGTTTTGGCAATTCCGGTTTCTAGTGTAGCTTCAGAGAGTGCATTTAGCACAGGAGGGCGGATTCTTGATTCATTTAGGAGTTCTTTAACTCCTAAATTGGTGCAAGCTCTTGTGTGCTCTCAAGATTGGATCCGAAGTGAATCGCTCCCAGTTGGAGTTGAAGAAGATCTTGAATATTTGGAGCAATTTGAACTTGGTAAGAATATATTATTAGTATGAGCTCTATATTAATATTAAAAATAGTTTATTTGTTTATGTTTCATGACAATTAATTTTAATTCTCCACAGATTTGGTGAATAGTGGAAGTTATTCTCGCATCATTGATATATAATAATAAGTTAGCATTATATATGGTAAGTATACCTCTTGTTTTCTTTTATTTCTTTCTTGTGTAAAATGCACAGAAGCATTGTTATGTATGTTTTCTTTCAGAAGGAAGCATTGAGGATTCATTTTATTTTCAGGTCTTAGGAGTACTACTTTGGAGCTGGTAGCTGGCAAGTGCAACAAGCTATTAAGGAAGTCTTGTGTTTTAATGGATCTGCAAGTGCAGGTGGATTTGAATTTCAATGAATGAAATTTTTTGTGCAAGCTTGTGTAGTAAAATATTGTTTAAGTTAAGATTTTAACTAGTGTTATTGTACTTTAATTTGGAACATTGGTACATGTATTTTGTATTTTTGTGCATCAAGTTATCAACCGTGTATACTTGTATCAAGCAGATCCTTCATGGAAGTTCTTTTGTAAATCAATTATCAATCTATTGTTTGATGAACCAGCAGGTTGCTAGGTCCTTTTTCTTTTGACAGTTAGCATTGTATTTCTCATAGTTATTGTATGAGTGATTTGGCATGCAACGATTGTCTAACAAATTGGAGTTCACTGGCTCTATAGATTTTTAATCATCCATCTACTTATAGTTGAAACTTCATTAGAAAAATATACGGTTACCGACTTCCGTACCGCAAATTACCGAAACCGATTATAAAAATACCGAACCATAGTTTGGTATGGTAATGGTATGCTATTCTTAAAAACCGAAAACCATAATTACCGAACCGAAGTGTTCAAAACCGTACCGTACCGTACCGTGGGCACCCCTATGTAAAACTATTGTTATGTATTGTAAATATGGTAAAACTATTGCTATTTTTTGTAATTTAGCTATTAGGGTAGTCATGTGGTGTAAATTTTCCAATCTTAAGATGGGGTAAGTGCACGAAAGGCCACTTTTTCCACTAGTCTTTGGGCACAGGCCACTAATACCAAAACATTTAGTTTGTGGCCACTTTCGCTTAAAAGATAGAACTTCAGTCCAGGGCCATATGGATTGAAGTTCTGTACTTAAAGATAGAACTTCAGTCCAGGGCCATATGGATTGAAGTTCACTCCTTAAAGATAGAACTTCAGTCTAGGGCCATATTGACTGAGTCCTTAAAGATAGAACTTCACTCCAGGGCCATATGGATTGAAGTTCAGTCCTTAAAGATAGAACTTCAGTCCAGGGCCATATTGACTGAAGTTCAGTCCTTAAAGATAGAACTTAAGTCCAGGGCCATATGGATTGAAGTTCAGTCTTTAAAGACAGAACTTCAGTCCAGGGCCCTGTGGACAGAACTTCAGTCAATGATCAGAACTTAAGTCAATGCTTATTTAGTAAAGGCCCAAAAGTGGCCTCTAGTGTAAGACCAAAAAAATAGTGGCCTCAAACTAAATACAGGTATTAAAAGTGGCCACTGGGCGAAATTTTTACTAAATTAGTGGGGGAAAGTGCACGAAAGGCCACTTTTGCCACTGGTCTTTGGGCACAGGCCACTAATACCAAAACATTTAGTTTGTGGCTACTTTTGCGAACTTCAGTCCATAGGCCGGATTGAAGTTCAGTTCTTAAAGATTGAACTTCAATCCAATATGGACTGAAGTTCAGTCCAGTCCTTAAGATGGAACTTCAGTCCATATGGCCATGGACTGAACTTCAGTCCATAGTATGGCCATGGACTGAAGTTCCATCTTTAAGGATTGAACTTCAGTCCATGGCCATACCATGGACTGAAGTTCAGTCCATGGCCATATGGACTGAAGTTCAGTCTGGAACTTCAGTCCAGGGGCCGTATGGACTGAACTTCGGTCAATGAAAGTCAATATTTATTTAGTAAAGGCCCAAAAGTGGCCTCTAGTGTAAGACCAAAGAAAATAGTGGCCTCAAACCAAATACCAGTGTTAAAAGTGGCTGCTGGGCGAAATTTTTACAAATTAGTGCACAAGGAGATGAGATGATAACATAAATAGCCATAAACTCTATTAGCCTTACATCTAATTAGCCATAATAATAAACCAACAAATGCTAGCCATTCAATGGTAATCCAAGATAAAAGATTTCCTGATTATAAGTTATTTTTTTCCTAAAAAATAGCATAATTTATGTCTTATAAAATGAGAGAACTAAGGAGTTGAACTCCCACCTCAAAACAAGGAGGTAATCTATATAATATTCAATTGATAAAAGTAATGTATGGTATATATCAAATCTAAATTAGATATTTGTGTCATATGCATATAAGTGCAATACATAGATGACATAGATTGAATATGCATAATGTATTCATATTAAGCAGTTCTTAATATACAAAAAATATGACAACTTAAAGTAGAATTATGCATAGAATATGCATAATTATAGACATATATGCAAAGAATATGCATAAATATATATTGCACATAGAATATGTATAATTATTAAACAATTTGAAGTATAAATTACGCCCTTGATATACAATAGATATAACTAGTATATTCAAGAAAAGTAACCTTAAGATGGTGGATAAACTACATAAAATCAGTCATGACCCATCATCTCCCCCAAAAATAGGCATTTAAGATGGTGGATGTTTTATCAAACTAAATGGCTATAAAAAGTAGTAGACATATGGCTAAATGTTTATAAATCATAATAAAGGAAAAATGTGTTTATTTTTTGTTTATGACCCTTGTGAGTGTCTATGCCATGTAATTTTCTCTAAGGAGATTTAGGCCCATATAAAGGACAGTTCCGGGCCGAAGCCTAAAACCCTATAGTGGGTCGGATTAGCAATTAACCAACCCTACACTCGATCATCTTGTTCCCTCAAGCTTTCAATTTCCTCAACAAAATTAACAGGTAAATTGTGCACTCATTTCCCGTTCCAGTTATTATGTTTTCTCATTTGCTTATCAATTGATTTATACTTGTATAAAACGAATTATCCTACTAAATGTTTCTCACAAAAAAAAAAAAAAAATGCTAATGTGAAGTGATTTCCATTTTTACAGGGAAAAAATGAAACTTATACGGAGTGTATTATGGGCTTTCAAATTACGATCTTCTCATCCTCCTCCTCAACTTTTCACTTCCTTTTCCTCACTTCCTAATTTTGGTACGTATTTATTTGTTTATTTTTTTTCCCGTCATGTTAAATTTTCCGCAATTTTCTTTGTTTAATTGTATATATTGTCATGTTCAAACACTTCTGCTATAAGTGGAAGTATTGCGATTTGTACAATTGAAAGTTTGGGGATTTGGTTTTGAGTTTATATTGAACTCTATTATCGATACAATTTTCTTTTCATGGTTACAAGCTTAGCTTGGAACAGCCTCTCTACTTCATTTGAGGTAGGTGCAAACTGTGCGTACACCTCACCCTCCCCAGACCCCACTTGTGAGATTATATTGAGCCCTATTATCGATACAATGTTGTTGTTGGTTACAAGCTTAACTGTTATTCCTATCTAAGCCTTAGTGACCCTAGTTACATGGTATCTGTGGAATTAGACGAGGTGCACGCAGACTGGCCCGGACACCACAGTTAATAATAAGAAGCGTAGTTCTTATTATGCAACTTTCATTTGATGCATAGATTAAACATTATTGGATTCAAGGTTTTAGTCCTTTTTAAGTTATTAGTTCTAAATTAGGAATCAGTACAACTCTCTAAGTTGCTGGCGTCTGGAGGATTGAAAGAACAGTAAAGGAGGTAATTTTGAGTAGAATAATGGACCATAAAGAAAAAAAAGGTGAAGGTTGGAAAGTTTTCTTTGCTTGGTTATTTATGAATTATCTAGCATTTTATGGATAAAATTTGATCCTTGTAGATTTCCACTCAGCACTTACGACTTTTAAGGGAATGAAGGTGAAATTTAACATATTTACGAAGGAGAGAAAGTGATGTTATGGGTGTTCGACTGTTTTATCCTCATTCTATGAATATGTGGATTAAAAAGAGAAACAGAAATCTTGCAAGTAAGACATAAAACCAAGTAAAGAAGTCATCTGAGCCCCTACCTCTCTTAATTACTTTTTATTTGTTTTGTTGCTTTAATAGGTAGGAGATAAATAAAAATATTAAGAATAATCCTTCCTTCCGTTTCTCTCTTTAAGCATTTCAAAGTACAAGCTCTTCTGTTGGTTTCCCACGTAGTATAGAAAATGGTGATTTGTGATTATGTGGATGTGTTTGAATCTATTACAATGTCTACCTCATTCAGTGATTTGGGGGTCGTCTCTTGTTTTTTCTACCTTTTGTTACACCTGCAAAACAGTGTTGTGTATAGCTGCCATACATATTCCCTGGTCACTTGATCTGGTCTTGAGATAAGTAATTCTTGAACTTTTGGCTGAATAGATCAAATTGGCTCAGGTATTCAAGGGAAGTCTGAAAGCAGAATATTTAGTAATCAGCATTCAATCATGGGAATGAGTGTCTATTCACCGTATAATGTTGGTATTAGGCGTTTCATACATTCTGAAAGCCCAATGGAAGTTGAGATGGGAAACAATTCTAGACCAATGGACTTTGTTAGAGGACTTATGGAGGACAATACAAGGGGCGTTTTGAGTGGTGCTCCACTTTCTAGGTATCATATGGAGCAGGATGCTGATATTGTTCATATAAAGGTTCTTCGCAACAATTCTTTCGTTACTGTGACGGATTCAAAAGGGAACAAAAAGTTTGGGTCTACTGCAGGTAAGTTAACAGGAAAAGGAGGGAAAGTTGGGAGATATGCTGCCGAGTCAACTGCAGAACATGTTGGGCGTGAAGCCAGAGACCGGGGCTTGAGGTCAGTGGTCATGAAAGTAAATGGCTTTACTTTCTTCAAGAAAAAGAAGCAAGCAATTCTAAGCTTTAGAGAGGGCTATACTCATTCTCGTGGGGACAAGAATCCTGTGGTATTCATTGAGGACACTACACGACGTCCGCATAATGGATGCCGCCTCCCAAAGAAGCGTCGCATCTAACTGCTAATCAGTTGATTAACGTTTCTGTTATTTGGAATACGATGAGTCATTTAGTCATATGCTTACAGGGAATGAAATCCTTTTAACAGCTTAATAAACAGTCCTTACTGGTCTTGGAGGCCTTGAGCTGTCGTAGTAAATGGAGTAAGAGTAGGCTGCTTCTGGTTATCAATTTACAGAATATCTGATGTAATATGGACTGTATCAGATAGCAAATAGGGCTTTGTTTTGTACAATTGGCGGGAGAGTTTTCATTGACATGGAACCTCAGCCTCTGAAAAGGTTTCGTGGAAACCATTGTTTGTGTCAGAAAGCTGTATTATCACTTATGATTTCATTTTGTGACTAATCGACTGCTATTTATTTGGCATATTTTTGTTGAATTGAACGTGTACTTTGGCTCACTATTCATTTAGATTACTGCAAGAGATGTTTTCAGGTTGAGTTTAGCTTTCTATTTTTCTATTTTGGTGTGTTGAGCAACTCCTTGAAAGTACCATTTGTCTACACGAAGAATGAGATAAACGCAAGAAGCAAATTCCTGCTTTAAAAACTTTAATTTCACCAATTGTGAAACCCAACTGTTTACTTAATGATATCTTTTTACTATCCAATAGCAGTTACTATAGGCCAATGGAGTACTGATTCAACTGAAATCTTGGTGCTTTTCGAGTAACATCTTCCTTTCAGGGTCAATCTGTTGGATTTTGAGCACGTATAAATTCACAACTAAATCTGGAACATCCTGTTTTATAAAATGTCACTTCAAACCATGAACATATATGGATGGCTTTTGCAAATGGCTGAGATACTTGGCGCACAATCTTGAATCAACTTAATTTGAAAAGATGATTTGACGCATTCTATACAAGCTAGTGATTCCGATGTCAGTCTCAATTCAAACAGGGAACATCAAAATATTCCAAGAACGTCACAGAAGCTAATCCCTTAAACTTTACAAAAACTGAAGCGAAAAGGAAAAACTAAAAGAGAGATTGCCTATGTGAAGCTTTCTTTCCCAGGATTGCCTCCCAAACCACTGGCAAGAATGGACCTCTCTTGTCCAAGTATTCCCTAACAGCTTTCTCATCGAGGATAAATCCCTTCTGCCTCGTTGTTTTAATCATGTTTTGGGCCTCTTCCAGACTCTTTTCCTTGCAGAAACCGTCCACTAGACCCACAAAGGTTGTCAAGTTGGGGGTATGTCCAGCCTCCAACATCTCCATGCAGAACTCAAGGGCATCCTCTAATCTATATCCTTGACATAGGCCCCGAATCAAGACACTGTAACTAAAAGCATTTGGAATAATGCCACTTCCTTGCATTTTCCTGAAAATTCTCACAGCATCATCGAATTTCTGGACTTTACAAAAGCCTTCCACTACAGAAGTGTAGATAACTACTTCCGGCATGCTACCCTTTTCACGCATCAGACCAAAGAGCTTCATCGCCTCCTGGACCAACCCATCCTTGCACATCCCATCAAGCATTGCTACAGCATTGGGTATTAGGCCAGTTTCTTTCATTTTCTTGAATATCTCGTCTGGATCTTCTGGTAGAGTTGGAGGTGCTTCAGAAGCAGGACTATGCTTCCTTTCATTATTCGGGGGAAGTATAGGATTGGTGGGGTTTAACTTTTCCTCTTTATGGTCAAATCCATGCTGAAACCTTCCTAGAGAGTCCTTGCCATTCTGGTGATTTGTTAGAGTAGGATTTCCATTTGTTGCACCACGTCTTTTATAATTTGTAGAGTTGCCGTTGTTGCTGCTGGGACGTAAGCTTTGGGATGGATGGGAGGGTCTTCTGGAATCAGTTCTCAAGGACCTATTAGGTATAGGATGAGGAGGAGGATAGTTAGATTGAGAAGATTCATCAGAGTAATTGCTGAATTTGATGGAGCTGCTAAAGGATCGTAATATTGTTGGTAAAGGCGTCTCATTTGCTTTAATGTTTGGACAGTAGAGGCCAGCGAAATACCTCCAATAAATGATACTATCCTTCTTTCTCAACAATATTCTGCTCATATAGCTCATATTCTAGTTTAAAGCAGTGCTATCTACTACTTGACTTCTTCAAGCTGGGAAAGGATGTCTTTATCCTTTTATTTTGGACCAGAATTCAATCTGTAGCTCAACACAAAGAAGCTTCAGTCTAGCAAGACAAGTATACCATGTACCACAATCTTATACCTTTGTGTTACTCTTCACCTACAACGGAAAAAAATATAAATTAAAAGAGTAAACAGATGATGAACCACTGTTTGATTATCATGAATAAACTAAGAAAGAAGAGCCCACGAAGCAGCACTGCAACAATATACGAAAGCAGTAAACGTGAAAGCAAACTTTTTGCACACAAAAATAAATGCAATACAACAGCTAAGAGACGACCTAGATCAGCTACATAACCTGATAGCTAATAAGTGTCACATCCAGTGCAAATATAGAAAGTCACTGTAACCTATTAGGTAAGACAAACAACTTCATGTAATTTACTGTTCATATCACAACTGAATTTTTATCCAGTTAAACTTGGACACATTTTTATTATACATTGTCATAACACTAATGTTGAAAAAAGACACTTTTGACTAAACAACATGGATCAATCAGGAACTATGTCAGGCATGAACACAAACGCGAACATTGAAACATGAAAATTTTGAAAATTAGGGAGACATGGCACAAACTGAACACGATATTGCTCTTACGGAAATATATTGACCTAAATCAAACATAGATACAGGAAAACAATGCAAGCAATGACTATAATAAGCAAAGATACACATTTCACTATCTTTTAAACACTACAGCCCCAAATATCTTACCACTTTGGGTTAAATTGAAACCAAAAAAGAAAAAGATGCCTTTTGATGCCCTAAATTCAGTAAGGACACCGTGATCAGGAACATTAGAGGAAATGACGAAAAGAACCAAGAACATATATGATCCATGTCCAACATGTATCTGTGCCCCAGATCCAAACTCCAATGCTTCACTTTGGATTTGGTGTCTGTGCTTCCTAGACTTTTCCCCTTTTTGTTTCATGTAGTAATTAATCAATTATGACACAGTTTATTCTCCATAAGCTTCCCTTATAATTGAGAAATTCATTTTCTAAGTTTGATACTCGGTGAAATATGCTCCGCCTCTACATAAGTTCCATTTCAACTACTCTCTTACCTTGTAAAATATGCAAGGCTTTCAAGCTACAGTTTCAAGCCTTGCCACCAACCAATTAACACTACTACATTCTAATGCATATCGTCCTCCATTCCACTATTTGTTAAAAATATAAAATTAAGGGAGACGTCTTTAGCTCCGTCCTGAATCATCCCACCAATCTCAAAGAACCATTCATCTCACCCCTGTCCCCACCCCAATAGCAAAAAGGCGAGGAATTTCGGAAAATCTGTGTTGCTTGTACTCTTCAAAAATGTTGCGGGATGCGTGTGGGATCCTCCAAAAGTAAAGAATTTTGGAGGATCCGACACTGGTACAACAACATATTTGGAGAGTCCGAGCAACATAGTGGAAAATAAATGCAATAACAATCAAGTTCTCGAACAAGCTCACATCCACTCAAGGATTTGTTTGAATAGACTTACCTAAATTCAAGGCAGATAGTTTATATCCATCATCTTGATATATTAGATTCAAAATGATTAGAAATTAAAATCCATCATATGGATAACACATGGATATGATAAATAGCTCAAATAACTTTACCACCAAGAAGTGAAAAACACACTAATATGATTAAAGACTTGCTCTTCCATGTCCCTACTCAGTTTATCCTTAATCTAACAGACATTCACAACATCATGATTAGTAATAAAAAACAACAACATACCCAGTATTATCTCACAAGTGGGGTCCGGGTACGCAGACCTTGGTAAGGTAGCTGAGGCTGTTTCCGATAGACACTCAGGTTCAAGAAAAGTATTCTTGATACCATGATTGAAAGGATTAGTAATCAAAAGACCCTTTAAAACCATAATCACAAGGATGCAAATAAGCATGGAAGTTAACTAGTAGAAACAAATAAACAAAATAAAAAGAAGCATGCTTTTAGGAAACATGCAAAAAGGATCAAAACACAAGCTTATGTTGATATACTTACCATTAAATGAGAATGAAACAAAGGGTTTAAGGGGTTCTTGATTTGTAGCAGAGAGAAGTATAGGAGAAATAAATGCAGAGAGCTTACCATTTGATTTTAGGTGAGTAAAGAGGTGGCAATTGGCAAACAGGCAGAGCACACAGCTTAGGTGTAAGAGCAAAAGGTTTATACTAATGGTCCTTTGCTTTAAAAGGATTCTTTTAGCTTATTTGGCCTTAATTTTTCTTTTTAATCTTTATTTTACATAGATTAGTGTGAAATTTGAACTCTGATCTGCAAAGTACACGTTTAATTATTCAATCAACTAAATCACTAAAAATTAATCAAGATTTTTCATCTTCAATTTGAAAGGCGATTTGGTATAAAAGGAAAGAAAAATAAGACACTTATTACTTTTTTCTTTCAATAAAGTATGTTTTTATTAATTTAAAAAAATCTTACCAAAGAAATTATGTATATCACAGTTCCATAATTTCTTCCAATTTGGTGGTACAGTTATGCTTTCCCTCTACAACAATATTTCATATTGCAATGTCATTATCAGTGAATAAAAACAAATCGCAATGACAACAAAAAAAGATGTATACAATGAGATAGTTACAGATAAGTTTGACTGTACTTAACTAAAAATTTGTTTGGCCAAATTTTTAAAAACTGCTTATTTAAAAAGTAATTTTCTACAAAAGTAAGGCAAGAATTTCAGAGGTAGATGACAAGGAAATAGAGGTAATTTTTCAGGTTGTGGTATATAATTTTTCTTATCAACAAAGAAATAATAATTATTCTATGAATGAGCAAAAGAGTAATCAGAATTTTCTAAAGCCTGATAAATCAAGAGTTTAATGCTACAATTGTGAAAAATTTAGACATTATTAAAGTGAATGTCGGTCCAATAAAATTAAAATAAGGAGATACATGCAAAGATGACTGAAAATAATGGTGATAGATAAGAAACTTTATTATTTTCAAGTTCTGAATTTGAAGAAACTAAGAATCAACGCTCTGTTGATTCGGGTTGTAGTAATCAAATGTGTGGGAAAAAATCAATTATTTGTTGACTTGGATGAATCTATAGAAATTTAGCGAGATTTGGAAATAATGTAAAGGTCTCGATTCTTGGAAAAAAAAATTTGTATAACTCTGGAAGCTGGGTCTTCTAATTTTATATCAAATATGTATTATATGGAAAGTCTTCATCATAATTTATTGAGTTTGGTACAACTATCAGAAAAAGGATACGATCTTATTGATGACAAAATAAGATTAATTGCAAAAGTAAAAATGAACCATAGTCGTTTGTTGGTACTTCATCTACTATGGTGATTTATCTTGGTTTAGTTATGTGGGTTTTGATAATACTTGTTTGTAGTATATACGACTCGGTCATTTAAATTTTGAAAGTCTAAAATTTCTTGCTAGAAAGAATTTGGTTAAAAATTTGCCTTCTACTGATTTTCCTCACAAAAAAAGTGAGTCATGTAGTATGGGAATAAAGTATAGAAAATCTTGTGAAAAAGGCAAGGCTTGGAGGGCTATCATACAATTGGAGTTGATTAATTCAGATAAGTGCACCGTTGTAAGTATTTTATTGCTTTTATTGATGATTTCTGCCGAAACTTGAGTATATTTTTTGAAAAATTAAATATGATACGTCTTATATTTTTCAAGCGTTTTAAAGTTTTAGAGAAACAAAATGGGTATTCTATAAAAATATTGAGAATAATAGGGACACTTAATATCTTGTTTGTGATGACCACTTGTAAAATTATGGTATTTGACAGCTAAATATAGTCCTCAATAAAATATTGTGGATGAAAAAAATAAAAATAATGATGGACATGGTGAAATCTACGATGCACTCCAATATAATACTAAATGATTTAGGCACAAGCTGTATTCTGTGCAATTTATATTTTGGGATTAAACTTTCTCAATTAGATAGTGGGATATTTATTAAAAAAATATGCTGCTGACACTTTGAAGAGATTTAACATGGATAAATTCAAATCAATTTTGACCCATGGATGAAAAAATTGAAGTTGACTAGAGATGGACTGATAAGTGATAATTTTATTAATGCTAAGTATTTCAGAAAACTGGTAGGCAGACTAAGGTACTTAGACTTCTACAAGTCCTAATATTACTTATTTAATTGGATTAATTAACAAATTTATGAAGTCTCCAATCAATCACTCTTCCAACCAATTTTGAGACATATTTAAGTATGCAATTTAATGGTATATTTTATTTAAAGACTGATGATAAAAGACTTGTTGACTCATTTAGCTGGTAATATAATATGGTACGAAAAAAAGAACTTTTGTTTGCACATTTTATTTGGGTTCTAGTGTATTTTTTTAGTTTCAGCTAAAGCAGAGTATATAGCTGCAACAAATAGTGCAACACAAGCATTACAATTAAAAAGGTTGCTTGAATTTCTTCATAAGTAATTGGTCCTATCAAAATAATTTTTGATAGCAAGTCTGTAATTGAGTTAACAAGAATCTAATTATTCATAAGCGTAGTAAACATACTAACATTAAATTCCATTTCATTCATGATTGGATCCATGAAAATGAGATTGCCGTCGATTATTGCAAGTTTGGTGAACAAGTTGTTGATAATTTCACAAAGCGAGTAAAGCTGGAGTTGTTCATGATCATGATGTTGAAGAAAAGTGTTGGCATGGTCAAGTTTAATGATCTTGGTTAAGGGAGCCTATGTATGAAATAAATCAAAATTAGTAATCATATATACTTAGGACTTATAGTATTTTTGGTAGTTTATTTATAGATTTTTTTGTCTAATATATTATGGAATAGGTCTTCTAGCACTAGTGTATGTAAATAGGTTTTATTTGGCATATAATTATAAATATGGCGTTGCTAGACTGGTTTTATTGAGTGCGCGTCTGTCCATTCATACTTCAAAACCCAGACTGTTTATAATTTTCAGTTGAACAAACACTATTACTACAAGTATGGAAGAAGAGAAGTCCTACCATCCAAACCCCGAAGACAGTGACTTATATGGTAATAATCCTCTTCCCGTTTAACTTTTACTTAACAGCTTGTTTCTATGATTGTTACATATTGTGTTGTATTGTAATATATTATGTTTGTGAGTATAAAGTTTGGGTAGATCGTGTCGTTTCCTGTTGTTTCATATAATATCATCCACTAACAATCTCAAGAACAAGTTTTTGAATATTGTAAAGAAAAGGTATGGTATAGGATACAGATGGAGTAGCGGTAAAAGGTAAAATATTATTAAAATAAATAAGGGGAAGTTGAGGAAAAAGTAAGTTAACTCGATCACATCAAAAATAGTCATTAACAATATAATAAAGTAGAATTTTAATTAACATTAAAAAAATGTAATAACCATCCAAACAAGCTGTTAGTAGGTGTCATTGACAGGACTTTTTGAAGTCTATGATTCCAACTATATCGTTGACAGGACTTTTCGAAGTAAGTAAAAGGTTTGGATACATTGCTAAAACTGCATTAGGATAGTAAAAACTTAATTGATATATTATATAAGTAATATTTACATGTATTTGTTCTACACTTTAAATTTTGTGTATATATTATATAATATACATATGCTTTTTCCAATTGAAGTCAGTGAACTGTACCATTTCAAAAAACTTACTATGCTTTTTGTTTTCTTGTAATTTTACAATGTTTGATGTAGTTTTCTTCGAATAAAAGATTCTTTTGTAAAATTAAAGCTAAAGTCTTTAAGGAGCTATGATGAGGTGATCTCCATTATTGTTAGGCTTGTGTTTCAATGTCATGCTTTAGTTTATTTACCAGAAATAACTTTGAATAAAACTAAAAGCATTTCCATCTCTATGTGTGATCCTTTTACAGATATTGTGAGAACACTGAGAGATATTCCACCAGCTCATTATACGTTAAAAGTTGATTCATTCTCATTCCTCGTTCAAGCACTTGAAGCAACTGGAAAAAAGAGATATGAGTCTCAGGTTTTTGAAGCCTGTGGTTATAAATGGTGAAGTATCAAGATTTCCTTTTCCTTTCCTATAGGCAATGTTTGAAGCTCAAAAATATTGATGGTAATATCAATTTTTCGGATTTTCACTCTTCAGGAAATTGTGTCTCTATCCGAATGGCGATCAAGAAAGAGATGGAAAGGGACATCTCTCTTTATACTTGGCCATCACAAACACAGATGCTTTACCTCTTGGTTGGGAGGTTAATGTGAGTTTCAAGTTGTTTGTGTTTGATCAGAACCGTGACAAATACTTGACTATTGAAGGTGCGTTATTTCCCCCTTTCCAGTGCTAAACAAATACTAACTCTTAACATGTTGGATTTTGATTTCATAATTTCAATTTTAGATGCTAAGGAGAAGATAAGACGGTATCATGCCATGAAAACTGAATGGGGGTTCTCCAAACTACTCCCAATCTCTGTGTTCAATGACCCTACAAAGGGATACCTAGTCGGAGACAAATGTGTATTTGGTGCCGAGGTTTTTGTTATCAAATATAGTGGTGCTGGAGAGCTTCTACCCCTGCCCAAAATTCTTACTACAGCTAGTTATACTTGGAGAATCTCGAACTACTCCGATTCAAGCAACACAGTTCCTACCGTGAGTTTCACTCTTGGAGATTGCAAGTGGTATTATTCAGATCAATTCTTTTTCACTCTTTGTATATTTCGAAAGTAGATAGTTAAAAGACACTGATGCTGTTTAGGAAGTTAGAGCTCTATCGCAAAGGATACCCCGGAGACGCACACAATAACCTTGCCCTCACATTCAGCCTAGATGTCACTAAGAATACACCGACAGTGTATGCAGATTACACACTGACAATAAAGAATCAAGCTGATGGAAATGATGTCACAGTTACAGGTAATGAGTACTAATCTTTGTCTTAACCTGCTGGATAGTGTAATTTTAATGCACTGAATAACGTTAATCACAAGTTTACATCTGCAGGATGTACATGGTTCCGCTCTGCTAAAGGTCTGATTTGGAGGATTCCCCCAAAAAAGCTAGGTTCACTTACTGATGCATCTAAGGGATTTCTTGTGCGTGATACATTGGTTGTTAAATTCGAGATTACACGCTTATTTGCAGTAAAAGGATTTGCTTAGTCTACTGTTTTGTTTGAGTTTCACAGGTATGTACCCTCTCGGAAGCTACTTAATATTTTCTATTTTTGCCTATATGACTTCCCAACTGGTATTCCAATATAATGGCATTGCAATGCACAAAGGCTACTTAAATGGATATCCGATATATATTAAAAAGACTTTTGAACTAGTAGTAAATATCACGTTGTTGGTCATTTAGACCACTAGGTGAGAAAAAGAGATGGAGGTTTGGGGAAGGGGAAATTTCTAATAGGAATTTTTACTCAATTTCTTGCTATTTACTTTCATATATGCATGGATACTTTATTGCTTATGCTATTTTCTATGGACAATTTTGTAGGAAAACTATGAATCTCAACCATTTATGATGTTGTGGGGCTGACTTTTAAAGATACAATTTTGATAGGAAACTAGCGGATGCCTGAATCACAAGTTTGATTACTACTATTGAACAATGTTTGTTTCATCACCCTTTTAATTGGAGGACTTGTTCCAGTGCTGCACTTTACCCTTGGACATCACTTCACTTCATTGATACATATTATGTTGTATAGTATACAAACTGCAGCTTTTCAACCAGCGTGATACTCTGTTTATATCATCATTGGGTTTTGACATTTCCTTTTTGTACTCCTTAAATTGTTGGCATGCTTTTGGCAGTGCTTATTGCTGTGGCGGTGAAAACCACCAAGTAACTCAAAAGTTTGATTCAGTTACTTGACCTTCTTTGATTTTGCAAATTACTGTTTGTGTCAAAAACTGAAAATAGGTGAATAATTATTTATTTTCATGTTATGCAAATTTTGAGAAGAGATTCAGATAGTTTGTTTCAACAAAACTGAAAAGCTATTACAGGGTGTTTGAAAAAGCTTTTTTTTTTTTTTTTTTTTTTCATGTTTAGTTGAAAAAAGTTGAATATCCCAAGTAGTTTGGCTCTAGTTTAGCATGACATTATAGACACTTCGCCATCAGGGTTAAATTTCATTTAGAGGCAATAAGTCTGATTTACTGAAAACAAGCGATTTTCTGAAAACGCTTCAAAACTGTTTAAACAACTCTGGTCGAGTCCAACCGAGCTTTTAACATTCGAACCCGAACACGGCACCGTTAAGTGTCTAGCCTTGAGACTTGGCCCTAAGCGCTGCTCGATTCGTCTAGTCTGTCTAAAGGACCACAAGTTTTCTAACAAAACACTTGCATGCAAAATACTGTGAGCGATACAAATTGTCTCAATCAATTAAATTCAACTGGATGTTATCATTCATACATAATACTATCAATTGCTTCCATACCTTTTGTTCTTAGCTAAGAGTACATATTAACAGAAATTGCCTACAAAGTATACACAACACGTAGAAAAGATGCAAGTTAGCCAAGCTGAACAATTTTTTCTTTTTTGGTAACTGTGGTGTCTCGGCCGCACTCTGAACCATAAGACGTCAATCTAGCTCAATGCTTAACGTCTTTAATAGTCAAGCTTGACGACTGACAAGTAATCAAACTCGTTATCCTTTCTAAAAATTAAGCTGAGTTCAAACTTACATGAGCAGAATCATGAACTGCAATTCGCCGAATGATCCTAGCTACTTAACATTAACATTCTCAAGAGAGCAGGGCAAATACAGCTACAACATTAGAAGCTACCATAACTCCATAAGACCTTGAAACAGAAAGGGATCAACCAACCTTCGACAAGCTACTTCTGCTGGAAATCATAGCTACTTAGCACAACGCAGTATGATCCTTAGAGAGAAAGGAATCACGAAAGCTCAGACATAACACTTCTGCTGGTGTACAGTCAACTTTTTTCGATGCACTCTATGATGATTCACTCTCGACACAGTTGCTGCCGCTGTTATGTAAGTGGAATGGTTGAACATTAAAAATACACAATTCACTAAGGAATCAATGAAGTAATGGTCCGTGTGATGTGATATCAGGAAGATCGGAACTAATGGAGAACTTCAACCATCTTTTCTTCTCAATAAGCTTAAGACATGGTTGCATCACCAACCCAATTGCAACAGCAACAAGGCTTACAACCATAACTTTGATCGAAGAGAAGGCCAACACAACACCAATGAGAATAGCTGGAGGTATGCACAATAAGATGGCTCCAATAGTTCCCCCAGGTATCTTGAACGGGCGTGGTGCATTGGGGCGCTTAATCCTTAGCCATACAAATGCTATAAATTCCAAGATCATTCCAAAGCAATACAAGAAATTTTCTGCTGCTACTATCTCCTGAAAGCTCAGCCATGAAAGTAAAACCACACCAGAAGCTGAGAAGAGGATCCCAATTAGAGGAGTTCCATGACGAGATCTCTTTGCGAAGAACTCAGGGAGCATTCCCCTCTCAGCCATACCAAGTAACTGAAATGAGTCACTACTCATTTCAGCCACAAACATCCCCATATTTGATACTGCCGCAGCCCCTTGAACCCAACACCTAAGCCAAACTCCACCAAGTATTTTCGCTATATCTGAGAAATAGCCATCAGTCCACAAGTCACGCTCAAGGGGAACAGCTCCAGTACCAATCAGCAAAGGGAAAAAGTACGACAGAACAACTAAAATCACAGCATAAAATAGAGCCTTAGGCAGAGTCTTCTTTGGATTATGCACTTCTCCAGCAAGAGTACTTATTGAATCCCAGTAATTCAGATTCCAGAAGAGAGTATTCAGATACAAGTTCCAATCAATTTTGTGTACATCTGCCACTAACCATCTTTCAGGCCTTATTTTGGGAATCGAAATGAGACCCATAACCACAAAAGGTAGAATCGACAATATACCAAGCGATACAGCAACCCATCCCACAATGGTTAAACCTCTATAGTTCATGTAAGTGAGAACTACAGTAAGGGCCAAAACAGCTATAATCCTAGGAATCCCTCCCCCTAACGCAGGGATAGCAGATTTCAAGTAATCTAAGAACATAACCGGATAAAGCGCATTGTCAATGACACCACTCAGCCATTTCATCCAACCTTGCTGAAAGCCCCAATAAGGACCCAAAGCAGATGAAACCCACACAACATAACCACCATTTTCAGGAAACATAGTGCCCATTTCGGCAGTAATAAGTGCCTCAGGGACACTCCATATTAATGGGAAAATCAAGAATCCAAGTAGAGCAAACAAAGGACCAGCTGCTTGCACAGTGTCCTCAACACCGAAAGGACCACCAGAAACCTCATAGAATATGAGGAAAACTAGAGGCAAGAGTGAAACTTTCTTAGCATTATTATTTGCTCTAGGTGTTGAAACCTCATTAATCCCTATATACTCTGCACCATTCAACTCTCCCATTGGAATTGCAGCTTCTCTATTAGCTGAAACTCTCAATTTCTGCATTCACCAAAAAATAACAACTCACATTATCATCATAGACTAGCTAATTATAGTAACCAAACAGCAAAAAGAAGCAATTTTTAACAACTGATTACATTAACAACAAGCAACAATAAAACAATCAAACATGACAAAATTACATAAAGGGTCATCATATATTTGTCTATACATCAGCTTAAAAGAGTAAAAATTCAATCTTGATCAATCTTGGAATAAAACAAAGTGCCCATTTATCAATTATCCATGCATCAGATCTAAGCCAATATAGAAGATATAAACAATCCAAATTAATAGTAAGTAGAATAAGTACTCCTCATTTCTTAACTAGAGCTCTTGAGTTCGAGCTTACAAAATGTCTTTGGTGAGGAGCATTTTACCCAAGACTTTTCGGCCCGAATCCAATTAGTCGGGCAAAAAATATACCACAATGGGTGGGAATTTACAAATTAATAATAAATAAATACACATAAAAAAAGATGGAAATGGTAAAGAGAATAAGACCATGAAAGAAAGGTAAATCAATTGGGAAGTTCCAGCATTAGAGGCCTCAAAAGTTAATGCAAAGCTAAAGATTCTTCAAACAGAACCATTGATGAGGAATCCAAAAAAAGTTGATGCAATGAAAGGTAGAGCTCCTGAGTGTTTGCAGTACAGTTGAAAGGCAAGGGGGATGATGGGTACAATGAAGTGTCAGTTATGTGGCACAACTACAGTTTGACATTTCAGTACAGTAGTTAGTAAGTATTCTTTTGTACAGAACTCCTAGTGGTAAACCTTTTATTCTCAGTCAAAGATGTATTTTTATTTTTTAGTAAAGTTAAATCATATTGATTCAACACAATATAGTTTTAGCACAAATTAATGGTTGTGGTGGAATGATACATTCTCATTTATTTAGTTGGCTCATGTTCGAGCTATAACATGAAGCTCTTGTTTTAAAGACTATATATATAAAATGACTTAATATAAATCTAGATTAGTCGAATCCAAATGAAACGAAAGTAAATGGAGAAGTTGTTGATTGGCCTGATGTCGTGCACCTAACAAAAGTACGTTTGAGGGTCATTTTCTATAAGATTTATACATCTGGAAATAGAGGCAACCTGATTCACGTGAATCTTTCAAGAGTAGTATCTCCTCTATAATCTGACCTAACTGCTCTTTTCTTTTGGTATTGGTTATATTTATTCTACTACTCCATATACCTAATATTTAAGAATATGGGATATCGGGATGTGTCTAAGAGTAATCAACAACTATATAATTATATGTTTTGTTGCTTTGCTTATATTAATCAGTCAAAATCAGATAATATCAACGGAAAAGTATTTTTTATACATCGTCAATTAGAAAAGGTTGGAAAATTTTGATGCGTAGCTATTTTTGGACGCACTCAAAGATTTTTATCCACCGTTTCAAAATTCATTGAGATAGCCAAAAATTCGTGCGCACACTTTGATGTTTGGCATTTTATGCCAATATTTCCGTAATATTTCCTCACGTTTTAGTACCTTATTCGCTTGTTTTATAGCTTGTGACTGTGGTTTTACACTGATTTTATGTCGTGTGTATGTAGGTTGTTATGCAGTGTAATTGGAGCTTTTAAGAGCATGATTGAGCAAGAAAAGATTGGATTTTGATTGAGGATTGGATCGAGCACACGAAGGCACGACACGAGCGAGCAAAAGAGCGGACGAAACAGAAAATTGGCCTGGCGCTGTAGGGCATGCCCCGCGGGCCCCAAAGCGCCAGCCACCCCAGCGCGTTTTTCCATGCGGCGCAGGCCCAAAGCGGGCTGATTTCGACGTCCTCTGTCCAAGCTCACGCGTTCCGAGGCGCGGGGCGCCCGTTATAGCGCCCCTTGTGCGCGATTTTATGTCCTATTTCGTCTAGGCTTGGGTCTAACTTATTACTAGGTGTTTGTAAACTCTATAAATACTCTTTTACTTAGTTTTTCATGGGAGTGGAGACTTTGGAGCAAGTTTTGGAGGAGAGGGGAGGAGCCCTAGATGTCTTCTACACAAGTTCTTTCTCTCTTTCTCTCATTCTTCTCTTTAATTCTATAGTTTGTTCGTTCTAGGGTTAGAGTAAATACATGAAGGTTGATGTTTGAAAGTTGATTTCTTCCTATTGATTTACCATTACAGATTGTTTATTCTTTCTTGATCATAATTGTTTGATTATAACGGCCGTATAATTGAACACTATCTACGGTTCTTAGATTGAACTCGACAGAGGGAATTTATGAACGCAAATAAGAAAGAATAGAACTAGTTTGTGAACCCGGGCATCGGGGAACCGATTCACGGGTAGGATAGACATATACTTGCTTGCCTAGTTTAACTCATTACAGGATCGTTAATGCGTGCACGTGATTCAACCCATAGACATATAGGGATTGGAGTAGCCTGCATAGACCGTGAAGAATCGAAAGGTTTTCACGGGTATAATTAACCTGTTAGTTAGCAATCTAGGAAAATCAAGAAGTAGATTCAACTGGAAAACTCAACTGGATTGTTTGTAACTCTGACCCTGGACCGTTTCTCCATTATTGATAACAACCCATAAATTGCTCTATTACTTGACTTCAGTTAATTGTTTTAATTATTGCATTTAGTTAGTAAAATCTCAACCATTGGAAAAGATCCCTGAATAGTTTCTAAGAAATTGTTTGCTAAGATTCAGTCTGAATAGTCCTCGTGGGAACGATACTCGATTTATCACTTTATTACTTGTCGACTACGTATACTTGCGTGTGCGTTTGGGAGCAACAAGTTTTTGGCGCCGTTGCCGGGGACTAAATTGATTGTTTTCTTCTTGAACAATTTATTATTTTCTATTCAGGTTTAATTTTTTTTATTTTATTTTTAATTTATTATTGTATTACTAGTTTACATGGCATCTTTTAATGAAAGTGGGTCGAATGATGGTTGCTCAAATTTTGATGATTCTTGTCTGCTTTGCGGAGGAACCCACTTTTGGGAAAATTGTCCAACTCTTCCAACCCTGCTGGACTGGTTATGTGAATTTTCTACCACCTTTGATTGGAATTTTTGTAAATTGTGTGGTGGTCGGTGGAATGATTGTCCTAAGTGTCATGTTCCTTCCCCCAATAATTTTTGTGATGATTCTAATGATGTTTGTGAGTTCGACAGGAGCGATAAAGTGCAGGTTGTTAGCGAAACTTGGCTAATGGAGCAAGCCAAACTCTTAGAGGCTTATGGGGATTTCAGGAGTGAACTTACAAATATGACGAGGCAATTTATGGAAGAAAGGGTTGTGCTCGGGCAAGAGATCGACGAATTTGGCTTGACTATTCACGACTTAGAGGAGAATTTGAGTGATATGTTTGAGGTGTCTGAAACTCAATTATCAGTTGTCGTGCTTAGTAGAGTTGAGATAGAAGAGCTTAGAAGCCAATTTGAGGAGCAAAAAGTGGAATTCCTACCACTCGACCAAATATTAGTTGATGATGCCAAGGTTGAAAAAATTACATTAGAGTCAAGTGAGGAAATAGAAAACATCATATTTGAGGACTCTATTGTTCGTGCAAGTGAGGGTGTCAAGAGTAATGCAACTTTAGAATTGAAGCGCATTGGACCTCATTCCAATCATTTTTCAACATTGCGTTTGGATAGTGACATGAAAATTGAGCCACCCGAGCCTATGAAGAAACAAAAGGAGGAGGAACAAGGTGCCTATATTTTAGAGTTTGTGATGCCAAGGAGACAAAACGACATCCCTCATTTAAAGGCCAAGAAGTGCAAAATGCGACAATGGTTACTTGGTCCTTTTGTATTTTTGCCACCACCCCAATACCATAGTTGTAAACTTGAGGCAAAGTTGGGGATTCAATTCATAAGTTCAAGGTGGAGGAAAAAGTGATGAAGTTGTCTTCGTCGTGCCGCGACGTTAAATCAAGCGCTTCTCGGGAGGCAACCCGAGTTTGTACTTATATTATTTTATAGTGTCACGTAGTTTTTATTTTTCCTTGGATTGCAGGTTCATGTAATGTCGAGGCTAAGTGTGGGGTGTCCTCACCCCTGCCTAATATTGATGACCTGTTGAGGGAAGTCTGAGTACCTCATACTATATGGAAGCTTGGAGGATGCTAGCACCAAGGACTAGAGTCTTCAGGGAAGTTTTCTTTACCCTTGCATTTTTATTTTTAGCGCTGAGGACATTGCTTGATTTAAGTGTGGGGTGGGGAACTACCCTTTTATCTATTTTTGAGGTTAGGGATGCATGTACCGTAGGATTTTTCTTTTGTCACTTGACTTTATTTTGATTTGTTTCTTGCTTTAATATATGAAAAAATTTAAAAAAATTAGAAAACCAATGAAAAATTTCAAAAAGATTTTTCTTTTAGTTTTATTAGTGGTACATGTCATCCGCCCCGTGGTTTTTCTTATGGCCACGGTTCTTTTCCACGGGGAGGCCTTTGAACCGGGTAGTTTTTATTTTTAGGATTAGAGTAGTTAGTTATAGGTGGCCCTAGACGAAGGAATAGGTGGAATGCTAGGTGCTTTTGATTTGTTTGATACCGGTGGACTTGAATTGATTGCATGTGCTATTTGTGGTGTCCTTGGGTTTTAATTGTGATGCATGCCTAGAAAAAAAAATGGAACGACCCCCTTGAGATGCTTGAGTCCACTTGCTTGACTTTATTGTGAACCTTTGTGCATGAGTGCTTAAATTTCCACAAGTTGCATTCTAGAAGCTTGGTTGAGAGTTGTTGATGGAGCCTTTTTGTGTGGATTATGTGCAATGTGTGTTGTGAGGCATATTCTTGGTTGCTCCGTGTTGCATATTAATGTCTAGAACTTGCCCCGTGTGTGTGCAAAGCGAAATCCTAGGTTTGCTCTAGTCGGGAAATGATACAAGGCCTTCTCTTGATTTGCCTACCCTTACATATACACCTTGAAAAATTGTTGTTGTGATTTCTTTGACCCTTTTTGTTGGCACCCACACCCCGAGCCTACCCATTTGTTCTAAATTGTCTCTTTTGGTCCTTTACTCCTTAAGCACTTTAATTAATATTGTGTTGTTACTTTGGAGTTGTGGTTGGAGTTTGGGAGGTTCTTGAGTGGAGCTAATGAAGGGGAATAATTGTGAAAATTGTGAAGTAGTGGAAAGCATTGGCAAGGTTGGAAGTTAATGAAATTGAAAAGGAAAAAAATAGCAAAGTTGAAAAGAAAGAAAAAATTGTGGAAAAAGAAAAAAAAGAGAAAGGTATCCCTTCCTTGCTAGTGTGTGCTTGAAAAGAAAATATGCGACTTGTTGAGAAGGTGTATGTGTGAAAGTTGTTGATTGGGTGGCTTTGATGAGAATTGTGCTTGAAATTAAATGTGATGTATTAAAGTGCTTAGGGAGGAAGTCACTATTACCATATGTATCCTACCCGCCCCTTAGCCTACATTACGACCTTTCTAAAGTCCTAGTTAATCCCGATTGGAGTGAGCCTACATTAGTTGAGTCCTACACTACGGGCAAGCCTATGGTACATTGTGTGTGACATGTGAGTTTTTCATGAGAGTGAGTGAATTTTTTCTATGCTATTGTCCCCGTTCTATTCTTGATATTCATTGTTGTGTGTGATATTTGGGGGACACTCTCTTGCTTCATTTTGGTGAGGGCACATGGTTTGCATGAGATAGGTAAAGTTGATGGCTTTTGATTGAGTAGATAGGTGTGATTTTGTGGGAGCATGGTTGCATTAAGTTGAGTTTTGTGCATTTGAGCTATTTTGGGGTGGTTGTTCTCATATTTTTGGTTATAGTAAATTGTTGGCATGTTGTGGACCCATGGTAGTCATGTGCGCATTGGTTCAATGGTCGGTATCAACCATAGTCATAGGCAGACGTGTTTTACCTAGGTTGGGAAGTGAGACGTGACTTGCTCGAGGGCGAGCAAGGGTTCAAGTGTGGGGTGGTGATGTTTGGCATTTTATGCCAATATTTCCGTAATATTTCCTCACGTTTTAGTACCTTATTCGCTTGTTTTATAGCTTGTGACTGTGGTTTTACACTGATTTTATGTCGTGTGTATGTAGGTTGTTATGCAGTGTAATTGGAGCTTTTAAGAGCATGATTGAGCAAGAAAAGATTGGATTTTGATTGAGGATTGGATCGAGCACACGAAGGCACGACACGAGCGAGCAAAAGAGCGGACGAAACAGAAAATTGGCCTGGCGCTGTAGGGCATGCCCCGCGGGCCCCAAAGCGCCAGCCACCCCAGCGCGTTTTTCCATGCGGCGCAGGCCCAAAGCGGGCTGATTTCGACGTCCTCTGTCCAAGCTCACGCGTTCCGAGGCGCGGGGCGCCCGTTATAGCGCCCCTTGTGCGCGATTTTATGTCCTATTTCGTCTAGGCTTGGGTCTAACTTATTACTAGGTGTTTGTAAACTCTATAAATACTCTTTTACTTAGTTTTTCATGGGAGTGGAGACTTTGGAGCAAGTTTTGGAGGAGAGGGGAGGAGCCCTAGATGTCTTCTACACAAGTTCTTTCTCTCTTTCTCTCATTCTTCTCTTTAATTCTATAGTTTGTTCGTTCTAGGGTTAGAGTAAATACATGAAGGTTGATGTTTGAAAGTTGATTTCTTCCTATTGATTTACCATTACGGATTGTTTATTCTTTCTTGATCATAATTGTTTGATTATAACGGCCGTATAATTGAACACTATCTACGGTTCTTAGATTGAACTCGACAGAGGGAATTTATGAACGCAAAAGAAAGAATAGAACTAGTTTGTGAACCCGGGCATCGGGGAACCGATTCACGGGTAGGATAGACATATACTTGCTTGCCTAGTTTAACTCATTACAGGATCGTTAATGCGTGCACGTGATTCAACCCATAGACATATAGGGATTGGAGTAGCCTGCATAGACCGTGAAGAATCGAAAGGTTTTCACGGGTATAATTAACCTGTTAGTTAGCAATCTAGGAAAATCAAGAAGTAGATTCAACTGGAAAACTCAACTGGATTGTTTGTAACTCTGACCCTGGACCGTTTCTCCATTATTGATAACAACCCATAAATTGCTCTATTACTTGACTTCAGTTAATTGTTTTAATTATTGCATTTAGTTAGTAAAATCTCAACCATTGGAAAAGATCCCTGAATAGTTTCTAAGAAATTGTTTGCTAAGATTCAGTCTGAATAGTCCTCGTGGGAACGATACTCGATTTATCACTTTATTACTTGTCGACCATGTATACTTGCGTGTGCGTTTGGGAGCAACACACTTACGCTCCATTAGCATTGGAAAAACACCCCAGACTAGTCTCATAACAAAATACTGAGGCTTTGAGCAAAACTTGTTCAAAGGCCAAGTATTTTGTTATGTGACTGAAGAAGTCCCATAACAAAATAATGGGACCTTGAACTAACATGTTCAAAGGTCTCATTATTGTGTTATGGGACTTTATCCCATCACAAAATAATGGGATTTATCCCATAACAAAGGTCCCATCAAAGGGATAAATCTCATTATTTTGTTATGATACTTTATATATAAAGCTTCAATCCCATAACAAAATATTGGCCCCAGTATTTTGTTATGGGACTGAAACTTTATACAAAGTCCCATAAAAAAATAATGGGGCTTTGAACAAAACTTGTTCAAAGCCCCAGTATTTTATACTGGGGTTAGTTTACTGAAGCTTCCCAGTATAAATACTGGAGCTTTGAACAAAACTTGTTCAAAGCCCCAGTATTTATACTGGGACTTGTCCAGAAGTGGCTATTTTTCAGCGAACTTGTTTTTGACGGCTACAAATTAGCGCGTGCCAAACGGGCCCCTGCGCGAAATTTTTACGAAAAGGTTATGACTTGTGTGAGAGGTAAAAATTTTGCTTTATAACCACTTTTAAAGATTATTTGCAGGTTTAGCCACTCACTTCCAAACCACGAGGGATTGAAGTTATGAGTCTTTGGTTTAAAGTTATCTCAACTTAATCTTTTTGGTCTGAAAATAAGCTACATTAGGACCAAAAGTGTGAAGTTGGGCTCACCTTCAAACCAAATTGAAATCTTCGTTTTGAAATTAAGCTTAAAAAAAAAAGGAAGTAAAAATAGCATGTCTCAACTTTAAACCAAAAGGGGCTAAAGTTAGGTTAATCTAATTTGAACTTTAATCTCAATGGTCTGAAGAGATGTAAAGTGGCTAACTCTGCAAAAGTTTGCCCACGGTGGCTTAAACTGTATGGCAGGTCAAAAAGTGGTCATTTCTGTACTTCCCCGAGGGAGAGAGAGAGAGAGATTCCTTGGAGTTCTCAGTGTAAACAAACATGACTTACGCGCTGGCACACTAAGCTAGCGTTTGGACATAGATTTCACTTGAAAAAAAGTTGAAGTTTCGTGAGTGCGATAGAAAGAATGTTCCAAAATTTCCCAAAAAGTGGCTACTTTTTGGTTTTTGAAAACTCTTTTCCAAAAATTGATCAAAAAGTATGTCCAAACAAATTTTGGGCTTTTTATATATATATATCCGTCCATCAAGAAATAATTACTTTAGGTGTCCATAACTTTTTGTATCCAAAAATTTAATACATATTAAATATATTTCTTAATATTAATATTAATATTAATATATTATGAAGCCCCGAAAAATAGGTAAACCTCTATATCTTAATTAAAGGAAACAATCAATAGAAAAAAATAGATTACCATTAAATATGGTAGTTGCACGATTTTAGGCTTAATGATAGAGTCCTATCAACATAATAATATTTAAAATATTAATTATATATCAATAATATTTAAAATATTAAGTATATTAAATATATATTTAAAATTTTAAATATCAATAATATTAAATATATCAGTAAGATTAAATATCAATAATATTAAATATATTAATTATCAATAATATTAAATATATATTTAAAATATATTTAAAAGGGGTAAAATGTATATGGAAAGAAAGAAACAAGAAAAGGTGTACAGAAAAAATAATTATTCTTGGTCAACGTTCATGGGCGTAAATTTCCCACAAATTTTTCCCAAAATTTTTTTAAAAAGTGCTCTCAAATTTTATAAATAAATGGAAGCTAAGAGATTGGTCGGCCCATTTCGGGAGAGTAGGACCAGTCCAAGAAGATGGGCCAGTTTAGGCCCATAAATAATTTTTCCAACTTAAAGAAGCCAGAAAAGAAGGGAGCATGTTGATTTGTTGCCATCAAAGTTTGAACCTTGACCTAATGGCTTTAAATTAGACTCCACCTGGATTATACTATTAGATTTCTTTGTTAAAATGTATTCATTATGTTAACATTACTTTATCTTGTAATATATAATTTGCCTATTTATAAGTTCGACAAGTATTATTGCAATTATAAGTTTATATGCACTATATTATTTTGATGGAGAATGAGCATATCAATCTCTCGATTTAATTAAATGAATTGGGTGTTGGTGAGAAGAAATGAATTCTCGATGAAAGAGTCAAAGTGTAGTTAGTAGAGATTTTGTAATTACACAGATATGGGGAGAGATCAGAGAGAGGGTTGAGATGTTTGCAAACTCAAAAAAGGCCAGTGGATGTAGTAGTTATGTAACTAGTTTTGTGTTTGCAAGTGTAACCGGCCAGAATTATGGATGCTCTTTAGATGTAATGATTTATTTATTAATAATAATCTTTTTACAGTTTTACCAAAAAAAAGTATTTAAGGGGTAGGGTGCACTGAAATTAAAAAGTATACGTAAATAATCTCATAGAAAGTACACGCACAAAGAATTCTGTTGATTGTCATTATTAGAACAAAAGCAAGCCAAGTCAACCTTGGGGGCAATATAAATGTTATATACTTTATGTGTCTTTTTTCTTTTCACTTGAAAAATAAAGTCTTTAGAATTTCTGATACATTGTACTCATTGTAGGCGTGCAGTCTTTTTCCTTCATTAGCCAACATATAAACCCCACCTTCCCGGCCCCCACCCCCCCAATTTAGAGAATGATAAAAGAATAAAAATGGAGAAAACCCCTTAGAGGAATGTAAGATAATATTTGCACATATCTTACTGTTTTATTACATTAATTAACATGGCTCGCTCTAACCTAAAAATTAAAAGAAGTAAGTTCAAACCATTTTTATAATGCAAAACGGAAATGCAATCTAAATGAAATAAATACTAACGTGGCATAAAACTTGTGTTGGTAGAAAAAAAATGGCATGCGTAGTTAAATAAACGAAGAAAGAAATCCCCACAACAAATAAGGAGAATTACTACACATATTTCACTGTTTTATTAAATTAGCATGTCTTGACTCATAACAAAGAGAACGCAATATAAAAGATTTGCAATGCAAGGATCATGTATTGTAGGGCGTATCTGCACATTAAGCAAGTTTTACTTATATTACATAACATCACCTCTTCTGGATGAAGGTAATATATGGTAAAAAGTAAGAAAAAATAACAAACCTTTTGAATTCAATTTTTCAAGTATATCTTTTCTTATATGACAAATAAATGATATTTTCCATTAGGTTCTTTGACTTTTCTTACCTACATCAAGTGTTCTACGACGTTCACTAACCTCTAGAGAAAACCATAGTTTTCATATAGTTTCAGGGAAATCACTGTTTTTACACCTTTGAGCCGACCATATTTATAAACTCGACAAATTAATAAAACGAACATAAAACACAAAGAAGAAAACAAAAACATATAAAAAGATTTTAAACGTAAAGTTGAACCATTTAAGTAAATAAAACAGTAATAATATTAATATTACCTGATTATCACCATTCTGAGAATTCTGTAAAGATTTATCATTAGCTCTAGATGATGGAGTTTGATCAGTTTGCACTGTTGCTCCATTAGCAGTTGTGGTAGGAGAAGAAATTTTCTTATTTTCTACTGAAGTAGCAACTTGTGGGTGAGGATTAGAAATTACCTCAAAAGATGCTTTGGTTTCAGAGTTTTGATCAAGAGCTTCTGATGATGTTTTTGTTGGCACCATTTTTAATATATTTGAGGAGATAAATCAAGATAACTGAAGGGTCATCAATGAAGGAAGACCACTAATTAGAGTAACAAAGATTTAAGAAAATAAGGTTTTTAGTTGTGATATAATATCTCGGTAGTTTGCTTCATCAAGAAAAGACTGTTGTGGAGAAGAGTTGAGGGTAGGGTATTTAGGAAGAGATATAGGCAAAGTATAGTTGATAAGAGAAATATAAGTAAGAATTTAGTGTAGAAGGTCAAAGCCGGGACAGGGTCATATTAGATAAACTGATGTAGGGTACTCAAAATCCAATAATTTATGTGATATTTCATATTTTTTATTGTAATAATGTCTTTATGAACTGAATTTGAGCCAATCCCATCATGCAAGCTGAATGCTTGTCTATTTCTGCCCTAGTTATGGGCGTAGGGTGGGGATCTGTGGAGAGTATAATAATACCCCATGCAATGATGTGGATATTTTGAGGTAATTTGATCAATTAAAAAAGAGGAATGAAATGCACAAACATCTAACTCACGAAGAACTGCAATTTAAGTACCTCTTCCTAATAAGTTAGTTGAGAAGATTTAATTAAAAGACTTCCAAAAAACTTGACTTAACTAAATGATTTTTTCTTTTTTTTTGACTTATTTTTTTGGGAAAAAAAATCTTAAGTGTGGTTAAGTGGGGGTTAGGGGCTAGATTAGAAATAGAGAAACTTGTGGGTAAAAGTGCATATTACAGAAAAGTATATAAACATAACCAAACCGGGTTATTTTGTCGGGTCAAAAAAATAAAAACGGGTAATCAGAAAAGGGTTCTTCTTTGCTCGCACCTCTTCCAATTTTTCGAACCGATTTCATGTCCCTTCATAAGTTCTCTTAAACGGTTTCGTCTCTCATCCAGCTATTTAACAATTTTTTCGAAGATTTGAAGTAGCAGTTGAAGAATTTTTAAAAATCACGATTTCTTCAGGTGAGGAACCCCAGTATCGTTGAATTTTTGTTCTGGTTCTCATACAAGTCTTTGAACTTATGAAGAAATGTCAATGATGTTTTTTGAAGAAATTTTGATTTTTTGTTTATTGTTCTTTCTATTTTTCCCTTTTTATTTTATATTGTTGTTTACTTTGTATTTATTGCTTCTGTATGTAGATAAAGTAATGGCAGGGCTGAATCAAATCAATACGGCTGCTTGAAGCGGTGAATCTAAAAAGAAAGAGGCTAGTAAGCAATCTGAATTAAGAAGATGACAATCAAAGTGTTGGACAAATTCTGGAAACTGATGTTGCTAAATTGGCTAAACATTCAGCAGAAGGTGACAATCAACCTCCAAGTGGTGGAGGAGATGAAACTGAAGTTGCTGAACTTGATAAACATCCAGAAGCAGATGAAAATCAAACCACAAGTGATGGAGTTCCTGAAAGTGCTAATAATCCAGCAGTAGATTACAATCAATCTCCACTCGTTGAAACTGGTTTAATGGATATTGAAGTTGGTGTAAGAGAACCCCAGATTCAAAATACCGTAAAGGATCACTCTGCAAAAGATATTGTGGTGGAAGAGGCCCAAGTGGAACCCCAAACTGAGGATCTTTTGGCTGAAATCGACGCTTTTCAAGCGGATGAACTCTCAGATGCAGGGAAAGGTAAGAAAAGCATGGATGATAGTGGTAGTGATGATGGACAAAGTTCTACTGCTCGTGATGAAGGAAATAGAGAGGAATCAGGAGAAGATGAAAGTGGTGAAGAAGAAGAAGATGATGAAGCAATTGAAGAAGAAATTGATGAAGAAACTGATCAAGAAGAGGATGAAGTAAGGAAGCCTGAGTATGAGCTGGACCGTTTATCAATTCCTCGATGCATCAAGGAAATCAACATTCAAAGGTATCTACTTAAAACTTGGCTTCATGAAATTCCATCATTCCCGGCGAAGATATCTGTTCGATCTAGCATTAAAAAATTGTATTTATTTGTAAAGTTGTTGAAAACCTTAAAAGTAGAAAATAAATTTAAGGAAACTGTGTTTGGGAAGTTCCTTGAAATGTCTAAATTTTGGCGATTCAATGGACAGATGGTTCACTCCCTACTTCTTCATAGAATAAAGGATAAAAAGCGTCAGGGGGTTTCGTTCTTGGTTGATGGGAAGCCAGCTTGTTTTGGGCTTAGGGAGTTTGCTCTAATGACTGGTTTGGAGTGTGGGGTTAAACCCAGCGATAAAGCAAAGAAAAAGGTTGTGAAGAAAAGCGAGGAAGTTTACGAAAAAGTAACTTGGAAACCATCCATTGAGGCGAATGTTAAAGTGACATCATCGAGGCTGCGGAGGGTGTTGAAAACTAGCAGAAGATTTGACAAAGAGGAAAAGTTGAAGATGTGCCTTTTGTGGTTTCTCAGTACGATATTGATGGCAAAGGATACTTCAAAGTCTGTTGAGAAGGAATAGGTTTGTATGGTTCATGATCTGGAGTTCTTCTCCAAGTATCCATGGGGCAGGTTGTGCTTCGAGCTGATAATTGAATATTTGAAGCCCAAGCTTGACATCGCCAAGCATTATAAAACCTTTAGTGAGAAAGGAAAATCACCTGAATATGCTCTTTTTGGCTTCCCCTGGGCATTTTTGGTAAGTCTACAATAAACCAATAGTTAGTTGATTGTGAAGTTTTCATTTTTCGTAGTCCGATTAAATATTTTATCTTAGGTCTGGGTCAATGAAGCATTTCCTGCCATTGGAAGGAGAGCTGCACTGACAGATCAGTCTCCTATGCCGTGCCCTCAGATGCTCAAATGGTACAGTAAAAGGATGCCTAAATCCTTCGATCTATTTGTGGAAGGAGAAAATAAAATTAAGGTAACGTTGCGCTATTTTCATGTCATTTGATATTTTTATTCAAACTGTAAGAAACTAATTTGCTCGACTTCTATCCAGATCGTGTGCCCTTGCTTATTCTCTACTGATCAAGAAGTGAGATCGGGATGAGAGGATTTATATGTGCCCTATGCAGATGAAGTTGAGGATGGGTCGGTGGATGCCCTTAGGGCTGAACTTAAGAGAGCCACAGCAATCAAGAAGACTGCTCTTAATCCTGATGGTGAAGGTGATATGGATGTAGATGGAGAAGAAAATGCAAGAGGCGATGAAGATATTGGTGGAGATAGTACCAGAATTTTTGGTGAAGGTGCAGGTCCTTCAAGTGGTGGTGCCAGTGCTGCACGTCCTTTTTTGCATGTTGTGCTCGCTAGGCTGACAGCAATGGAGGACAAATTGGTTGATGTTTCTAAGATGCTAGCAGAACAACCGAAGAGGACAATATGCAAATGCTTGTACCGTCCTTCTGTGTGGTTGATGAGGCATAGGAAGAGGAAGGCAATGGACCGTGGTACCGCTGCAAAGACCACTACAATTCTGAGAAAGAAGCGTAGATTTGATGAAGCGGTTGCTACTGTCAGTGCCACCAATGCCAATGCAGTTGATGCCAATGCCACCAATGCCAATGCAGTTGATGCCAATGCCACCAATGCCATTTCTAATTCACCTGATGCCAATGTCGATGCAGTTGATGCCACCAATGTGAGTGATAATGAACTGCTGATAAAAAATGGTGAGGATGCTGAGGAACAGTTTTATGAAGCGGAGGATGCATCCCATGTCGAATCGAAATCGAACTTGAATGGAGAAGTTGGTCAAGATCCCGAAGAAATTATGTCGGGTGTATTGGAGAGTCATGACAAAGAGTTTATTAATAAAGATGAGAACAAAGATTGATTTGTCAATCTTTAAAAGATTGTTGTAATATTTTTATTCTAATCTTGTTTGAGTGTTAAAAAATTATAGTTGAGGATTATTTTTTAAATCTTGTTTGAGTGTTAAAAAATTGACAATATTTTTATTCTAATCTTGTTTGAGTGTTAAACAATTGTAGTTGAATATTATTTTTTAAATCTTGTTCGAGTGTTAAAGAGTTGACAATGCATTTTGCTACTGTTTAAAATAAGCTTGCACAAGAATGATCGCTGATAGCTAAATAATTTATTAAATTGTGAACTATAACTATTGATTGCATACTGTAATAGGCCGATTATCGATATGGAAATAAATATTTGCTGTGAAAATTTTATTTTTTTGGACAACTAGGAATAAAACTATAAACTACTTTACATGGTCGACACTAGACTGAGCATTGATTTATACTTGTAATATCAAAAATATTGTGTTGGTATAAGTTGGAAGCTATTCGAGTATAGACCAAGTGTGCATAGACTAAAGACAAAACAATATTTCAACCAATCAAAAAATAAATGACGTATATTAATAGACGTGTATATTAGCCAATACGCAAAGTAGATTGTGCGGTAGATAATAGGCGATGTGAAGTGTGGTAGAGTAGTTGGTAATGCACTGCCCAAAGCAAGTATTGTCAAGTCGGAACTGTTTTTTTTTTAACTAAAAGACTTGATTAAATGTGCCTATTTACTTTGTAATCATTAATTAAGAAGTGATCATTGCATTTAATTTGTGTCTCTTCACTAACCTTTGCAACTCTTCAAGGTTATTTCTATATAAACCCCTCAACATTGTGTGCTTTTTCCACTCCATTTTCAATATTAATTTTTCTGCAATTAAACTATCAAAAGAAGTTTTCAAAATGGCCGGACCATCCAAGAAGCATGATATCTATCTGGATTTATCCATTCTCCAAACAGAGGTTGCTGAATTGTGGTAGTATTTGAAGAGGCTTGAGGACATAATATGGGGAGAGGCACAAGCGAGTGAGAAGCAGGTCAGAGCGATCAACGCAAGACTTGATGCAATTAATGCACCACCAGCGCCAGAGGCAAACGTCATAGAGGAAGACGCAAGTCCACCGGGTTCATCAAATGCACCACTGGATATGGTTGAAGAATCCCCACCAAATTCACTAAATGCACCAGGTTCACCAAATGCACCAGCTTCACCAGATGGACCACTCGATATGGTTGAAGAATCACCACCAAGTTCACTCAATGAACCGAACTAGTCGTTTGTTATTTGTTGTTTATATTTTAGTGGTCTTTTTTTTTATGTTTGAATTGTCTGGTTTTTGTTGTTTATATGTTTTAATTGTCTAGACCTGTTATATGTAATGTTGCTTCAGTTGGTAATATTAGTTTCAGTTGTGTTTTGATTATCCACCGATGTGGTCTATTGATATTGTTCGTCTCCGTGTTAAAGTTTAATTCTGTTGTAATTTTGATTGTCTACCAAGTATAGTCTATTAGACAAATTGTGGAAACACACGAAAAGTTATGATAGTTAACAGTAGTCAAACCAATAAAATAACTAAATTACTAGAGAAAATTGCTATCACATTAACAAAATTAACTAGACCGACCACCCCCATTTAGGCATTTACATACTAAACTAATTGAAAGATACGAATCAACCTCAATTTGGTCTATTATACACTTATTGAAAAACTGAGCGTTGAAGTTTTACCGTTCAAGATATTATCACGTGCGCGTTGGCATTTAGGGATTGTGATGTTTGGGATTTAGGGTCTAGGGTCCACGCGCTTGGGGTTTGGAGTTGGGGCTCTAGGGTTAAGGTAGATCATTTTGGCTTGTGGGTATATTATCAACGATTCGAAAGTACACTTTTTTTATTGTCAACATTGCTCGAGTTGATAATATACGCTCATGATTTTGCTTAAAATAATATAAAAACTCTATGTGAAACACTAGTAAGGAGTTATTTAGTAACCTACGAACTACGAAACCACTCACATAAAAATTTTGTTGCATAATGTACCTTAATGATGGTCAATAACATTGATAAGGAGTGACATTGGATAACAAATATAACATAATGTATACTAATATTAAGGTTCTGGGAAAGCAAGACATCTTTTTCTAAGCATGGAAGAAGATCACATTGCTTGCTTCTCATATTATGATCATGTACCACTCACATTGCTTGCTTTTCACATTATGATCTTCTTCCCAAGCAATGTGATCTTTTTCCATGCTTAGAGAAAGATGTCTTGCTTTCTCAGAACCTTAACATTAGTATATAGTATGTTATATTTGTTATCCAATGTCACTCCTTATCAATGCTATGACCATCATTAAGGTACATTATGCAGCAAAATTGTCATGTGAGTGGTTTCCTAGTTCGTAGGTTACTAGTATTTAATATAAGATTTTTATATTATTTTAAGTAAAATCATGAGCGTATATTATCAACCTGAGTAATGTTCCGGGGGTTGGCCTTTTAAGGCTTATTTCACTTCCTTTTTTCTTTTTCTCTTATTGCTAATTGGAACTCCGAAAATAAAAAACAGTGTAATTTCGAATCGTTGATAATATACCTACAAGCCAAAATGATCTACCTTAACCCTAGAGCCCAAACCTCAAACCCCAAGCGTGTGGACCCTAGACCCTAAACCCCAAACATCACAATCTCTAAATTCCAACGCGCGCGTGATAATATCCTGAACGGTAAAACTTCAACGCTCAGTTTTTCAATAAGTGTATAATAGACCAAATTGAGGTTGATTCGTATCTTTCAATTAGTTTAGTATGTAAATGCCTAAATGATCTATCTTAACCTTAAAGGCCAAACTACAATCCGGATGAATCTGATGTTATAATTATTTCATTAAAAAATATTTTGTCTCAGTCATATTAAATCAAGTTTAGCAGTGATGATTGTCAATCCTAAATACTTGATTATCTACTTTTATAGAAATCACAGTAATTTTAGAAAGTGTACTGTACTATGTTATGACACATTGAATATTTATTCTGATTGTTTGTATACTTGTAGTGGGTTATCAGTTTATACGCGAAAATCTCTATCTAAGTACAAATATTTTAAAAACCACCCACCCTTTTCCATGATTTTATGTTAGTTGTTCATAAACTTGAATTCGTTTATTATCAAGTTCATCAGATCCATGTTATAAATTTTTTATGGTCTCCGTGTTAAGTCGTTTATCAACTTCACTTGGTTTATTATTATGTTTAACAGATCCAGTCATCTTAATCGATGAAAACAAAGCAGAAACAAGAATTAATTCAATAGCAACACCAAAACTAGTACGCCGACAGCAAAATTCCCCAATTCCATTCACATTTTTTAATAATTATATATTAAATAGCTTTCTTTAATTAGAAATCTCTTTACAAAACAACAAAAAATAAAATGCATATATACTTAAACTAACTTAAAACATTTAACATACTTAAAAAAAACATACAAATTAAGGAGAATTTGGAGGGGGAGGGGTAATAAGGTCGTCGGGGTTGATACCCACGCGACGGCACATTGCACGAAGAATACGTGCAATGCGACGTACGTTCATTTCTTGCCACTGCATGTCCTCATTAATTCTTCGTATGAGGATGTCTAGGGCTTGATGGATTAGCAGTGCATCTTGGGAGGGCGAGATTGACCTTGTTGTGTAGGAAAAAGCTTTAGAAAAAGTTGAGTTTTTTATAGCTGGAATTATGTGAAAGAAAGTGTAAACAATGGTCCTATTTATAGAAGAAGAAGAAGGTGAAACAGATAGGGGGGTTCTAACAGTCATGATTAAACCCATTTCCCGGTGAGACTTTTCCCACTCCATTAAATCCGACGGGATATGACAAGCTTGCGGAGTGCATTCCTTTAAACAATATGACACATTTCCCACTCACCTATTATCTACCTATCAATATACTTAGCTTACTCATTAAGTTTGTTGTATATTAATATACGGCAACTAGTTATCATCATTTGAATATGTATTTGTCTTTAGTCTATGCGATGTTGGTATATGATCGAATAGCCAACTTTAACAACAAATATTCAATTTAGTATAAATCCAAAATTTATTTAGTGAAGACCATGTATAGTAGTTTACACACTATTTTATAGTCCAGAAAAAGTTTTCAACAATAGATATGAATAAACCCATTTAAAGTATAGTGTCAACCACCGTATGATCGATTGTCAACTACGCATACATGGCCAATAAATACCAATTTCTAGCGCATCAAGAGTTTATTATCAGCTTTGCTAAGTATATGAACAATAAGAATCGGATTCTTGCACAAGCCATTCTAAGAACTGATTCTAGCAAGACCTATTCGTGCACAAGGGAGACAATAAATAAAGGTAAATTGGAAGATCGTCAAATACTGTTTACCTCGCCTAAAAATAAGAACTTATAACAAACTTAACAATAAGAACACCAAAATTAATATGCCGACAAAATATCACCCATTTCAATTAATAATATTTTTAATAATACATTAATAAACACCATAGTCTCTTCTTCGTGCCATCATATGCACACGAAAACAAACACCATATTCAGGATGTCGACGCATTATTTGGAAGTGGAGTTCTTGGCCTTGAACTATATGACGATCATTAACAAACCGTAACCAACCTCGCTGAAGCGATTTGCAACTCGGTGTCACACGGAGTTCCATGAAGAACCTAACGTCACCACTGTAGATAACAGCTTGCGTCGTATAGTCGGGTAAAAGTTATGCTATGTTCCATGGAAATAGCTATAATCAAAGAGTACGACGTTTAATGTGTTAAAAATCAAATAACTAAAGTAAACAAATCCAAATATTAAAGAATGAAGTACGAAACTTACTTTTTTTATGGTCGGGTCGCTTACAATTTGAACATTTATTCCTTTTCTTCTTGGACGTAAATGATACCCCGATGGATGGAATGTGCTTAACTCTTTTCCTGCCCCTTTTGATAAATGTCTTACATGTGCAAGTTCTTTTATCTCCCACGAAGGCACGAGGATGGTGGCTCGTAGCCTTCTCAACATTCTTGTACAAGAGTGATTCGCATGTACCATCTCCAATAATATTGCTAGACTCAACCATTTGATCATCAGTTGCTATGGGAGATGCTTGCAACAATATTTGAAGCTGCGGCAGACCTCTCGACTCGCGAAATATAAAGAATAGGCCTGCTACCATTACCATCTACATCTAGAAGGTATATGGGCAGATCACTGTCATTCCTAATGAATGAAGGAGCTATTTTCCCCCTAGCAGGCGCAACACCAAGTATATAACTAATGGATACATCTCCCCGATCACAAGGTTAATTGTCCGCGTTCAATGACGCTGTCAATGAACTCGTCAAATGTACCCTCCAATTTCAATGCAATAGTAACTATTGAACTAGTATTGGAACGCCAAGACCATCACTTAGGCGTCTCTACCCATTGCCCATTGTAATCAGCAACCACTACTGTATAGCACCCCATAACAGCTCTATTTACTGATATATGAACAAGTCAATAATATACTGAAACAGGTCGATGAACAAAAATAGAGTTCTAATGGAACTAAAACAGAATTGTTCTAATGGAACAAAAACAATGGCAGATATGAAAAAGCAGCTTACCAGCTCAATAAAACACTTCCTATAGCACGATGAAGTTGATATCAACTCAATTCGAAGTAATTGCACCCACCATGATAGACAGATTAGAACCTTTTGAAATTGAAATTTTAAAAGTTTCGCACAACCATAAATCAAGAAATGAGAGCAAACTGAATATGGGAATTGGATTTCTGATAGCTATGGAACAAAATGGTTGGATTTGGGCCCTGAAACGAGGTTCAGCTGAAGAAGAGGGCAATGGAGGCGGCTGGAACGAAGGGGGGGGGGGGGAGAATAGGGCGGCAAATTTTGGAGGGGGAGGAAATTTTCCTTTTTGGTAATGGGCCAAAGTGTAATATTTGGAACTTGAGGGGTTGGGACGTGTAGGCATTTTTTTGGTGTAATTAAGTCCTAATCCTAATTAAAAAAAAGGAGGTCATCTACCCAATTTTTAAAACTTGGAGGTCATTTTTTTAATTGAAGACTTGGGAGAGGTCAAAGAGCAAAATGCCCCAAGTTAGTTGAACCATCACTTTTGTAAGTTGAACAAAAACATTGTTCAAAGCGATATACAATACTTCATTACTCTCGTCCAATTTATGTAGCAACATTTTCTTATTGATTTGTTCTAAATAAGAATAACAACATTCTAAATTTGATAACGATTTAACTTCAAAATTATAATTTTGCCATTAATTAATGAAATGATTTACAACCATATAAACATATATGTCTTATTTTAGACCACAAGTTTAAGAAAAAATCATTTACTTCATAAATTCGGTATCGAGTCAAACTATAATACATACATAAAGTGGAACGGAGTAGTACTTTTTTAAGATACAGTACCTAACATAAGTAGCAAAAAAAAGTATGGGCGGATCAAAGTAATAGTAGTAGCATTTACATTTACTAGATACCAAGCTAAGGTGGAATAGAGCCAACAAGTCGATTTTCAAGAATAAATTCTTTGATAACTGAAGTCTAAAACGTCTATCGAAAGGAGTCTTAGTTTTGTAGAGATTATAAAAGTTAGAATGGTTTCTTCCACTCCTACGTTTTTTGAGCTTTTACTTACCCTTTGTTTCCTCTTTCAAGGGATTCGAGCAAAGCATATTCATACCCTTACCAACCAAAGCTTTTTCCTCTTTTGAGTCCCCCGTGACACTCTCTCAACTATTTTAATTTTACTTTATTAAAATTGTCATGATGATAGTAGAATTTAGGTTACAGTGATAATGTGAAAATTTATGAGCATTATTTTATCGACTATAGCAATGTTACATCAATTTCAAATTATCATATGTTACCTGATTATCAGATTCTCTAAAACTAACCGACTATCGTCAATATTCAGATTATCATATGTCAATTTTCAAATTATCAAAATTCACCCGAACAGGGTTGTGATGGGATATTGCATAACATCCCTCAACATTTAATACCATTCATGTTTAAACTTTTAAAATTAAACAGAGTGATGGGAAACAAAAAAGATGCTCACCAAAACAACGTTAACCACATACTATTTACCCACTAAAGAAACATTATCCAACTTTTATATCTAAACATGTCACACGATCACATTTTGTGACCTCATCAAAGATCTCTCAAATTTTTCCAATTTGGCTTCATTTGCTTAACATTTTTCAAACTTGGTTAATTTCTGTCTTAATACAATTTTTTAGGTAAGTGGTATATAATAGTACTAAATAAACTTGTAAAAAGATATACTCTCGATCTAGGAGCTGTTTCATATTTCTACATTTGACTAACTTAAAGAGGCTATTAAAGTGAACTAATAGTAGTGACTAGTGAACTTGTGTTCAAAGAATGACTACTGCTTTCCGCTTTTTAGATATTGGTCGAATCGAACTTAGAAACAATAATTAAGCATGGCTTGGAGTTGAAAACCACATAAAGTGCAGATAGAGGAAAGGCTATCCACGCCTATTCCTTTTTCTTCCTTTCCGGTAATAATATCTATCTACTACTCCATTAAATTAAATATATTGGGCACACGTGGAAGAACTTAAGTGAAATGGCAAATTCTCACAATCCATACGTATTATCCGTATTGGCCTAGTTGCACACATTTTTTTTTTTTTTGGTTAGGCTACGCTATGTCGAGGCTCAAAAAATGCGCGTACCATGTAAACTTGAACAATGTCTACTATAACTTTTAATCTTTCTCTCGCATTCCAGTGTAGAATTCGCATAAGATATCAAGTGAATCTCATATTCAGAAGCTTACCAACCCAGAAGCATGGCAGTACAACTTGACCTATCCATATCAGTCACCCCTCAGTTAGGGGCACCACACATACCCTTCCCATTTAGGTCTTAGCGTCTCTTTGAGGTTTGCACAATCATCGATATCGTACTGAGGGGTACTTGTTCATAGCTCAAGGGCATGCGATACACATTTTTCATTTTGGGTTTAGGCCTACTCAGATTTTTTTGGGCCCCATCAAAAGCTTGCGTACCATCACTATTAGAAAAACCGCCTTTTCCGACCGCCAAATCGGTCGGAGAACGGTCGACATTTCGACCGATCTTCGACCGATTGCGGTGGTCGAATAAATGATGGTCGAAAAAGCAGTGTCGACCGACACCGGTCGAAAGGTCGACCGACTTTCGACCGATAGTCGGTCGGATAACGTGTATTTTTTTTCTTAAATGACGAGTTCTTCGACCGAAAGTCGGTCGAACAGGCCTGTCGACCGACTTTCGGTCGAAATATTGGTAAAACGTTTTGACCAACTTGTCGACCGAAAATCGGTCGAAAATCTATAAAAACCTGCAATATAAAATCTGCAATTAGCCCTACACCACCTGTAAATTCAGCAACACCCAGAACATGCAGCAAAACCAGCCAAAACAGATTCATAAACGATATTCAACAACAAGGCTAACAAGTCAAACAATAGAAACAAGTCGATTAACATCAGTAATAGTGTTACAATTATCAAATAAACTTAACACACAGTTTATGGTTCAACTATCACTACTGGCTAGAACCCGAACTAGACTCGGCATCAGACTCAGATGACGAACTGTGTCGACGTCTGCTCTTTCGCTTTCCTTTGGATTTTTTTCTGCGCTTAAGGAGCTTTTGCAACATTTCTTGCGTTTGTCTTTGATGAGCCTCATTTGCTATGCGCATAGCTTCATTTTGTCTCTTGAGCTCTGCGATCTCCTCTTTAACCTGAGCCATTTCCTCAGGATCAGCAGAGCTTGAAGGAGCAGTAGCACACGAGCCCAAATAGTTTGACTTATGCTTATCTGATGAATAGAGTGTTGCAATGCCATATGCGGACCCCTTCTTCACCCCTCCATTAACCTCCAACCATAAATTGGTTTCTTGCTCGAGCGTTAAGGGAGCTGGGGTACTGCTTCCGCATTCAGATTGTTGAGTCGAGGTCCATTCTTTAACGGCCTTTGTAGCTCTTTCCTGAAAAACAGAAATGTATCAACGGTACAAATATGAAGTATACACGTTGAAGGATTGGCGCGAAAAAAGTTTGAATTTAATAACTTACCCAGGCCTCTTTTGCGCGGGGCTCGACCCAGACTTCTCCGCCCTTTTTATCATTCTTGATATGTCGGATCTTGTGCATTTCAGGGGTTGGAATTGTCCGATTTTCTTTCTTTTCCTACAAATTAAAGAAGAGAACAAGTTAGATAAAAAATAAACGATTATAGTAATTCATATAATTTAAATTACTTTACCAATCGCATCTTCTGCGTCGCAGCGCTAACTGAGCCACCGGTATGGAGCGATCCACCCTTACTTTATGCTCGCGCTTTCTTCCCTTGTTCGCTCTTCTTCAAGAATTCGGGAGTCTGCCAATATTGCTGCAGATCTTTCCATTGATGATCTTAGAGGAAGCCGGACATTTTTCCTTTTTTACGGGCATTATACATTGCGTTCTTGAATACCTCACCGCATTTCTTTGGGAAGTTGGAACGGACTTTATAGTCCAGAGCGGGATGCCACTTACACTCAGCCTGAAATAATATCAAAATATTTTATTTAAACATAATCATTAGAAAAACCGCAATTAGTAATAAACCTGATGCATATTTATCACCTCAAAAGCCTGCATTATCCGCTTCTTTACATGAGGGGGCACCGCGCCCCAGGTTGGCCACGATTCTTATAAAACTCTTCACTTTTCTCTCTCGTTTTGAGTGGGATTCGCCTAAGGTATGTGCACATCATCTTCAAAATTTTATCAGCCTAGAAGCCTGTCAGTCCTATTTGACACATCCTCATCAACACACATTCTACCACGGGCATCTTACAAATATGGTCACTCCAAAATTGTGGTTATATATTTTGGCTTAAAATTGAGTATTCTAATCTAATTTTAAGAAAGAAATTAACAATTTATATTTAATAAAACATAATAAGGAAGAATACCTCTGTACATGTTGCATTTTAGTGTTCTAGTGTAGAAGAGAAGAAAAAACAGTAAATATTAAAATTATGTGGAATAATTCTGAAGGAGTATAATGTTCTTGATATATTGCAATTTAGAAAAAATTAGCATATATTTTATAATATAAACTTAGATTTAATTTACAATGTTCTATACTTATGTTAACAAGTCTCCCCTGAAACTTGATGTTAACAAAAAATCTGACTGGTTGCATGAAGATAAACCACCAAAACCACCAGATGATACTACCTCCTCCGCTCCCAAATCGTCTTACATAGAAAAGGTCATGTCCACTGTCCCATTACCTTTGCAATCATTATCATCACCACTTCTCTTAGATCCCTACACTAAAAATGATCCTATTATTCCTGATAACCAAGAAAATGAAACTGATAATCTTATTCCTCTTACAAAAAATGATATGGAAAGATTATATAAATTATGGAAATTTTCTCTTATAATTAAACTCCTTGGGAAATGATTTAATCATCAATACCTCCGATCAAAAAAGTATCCAACTATGGAAACCAATAGAAAATTTAACTCTAATCGATCTTGGATCCGACTACTACATACATAGTTATATTTCTAAAAGATGAAAATCTAAACAAGGCATTCTCAAATGGCCCTTGGTTCAAAATGGTTTTTTCTCTTAACCAACAAGTGGGAACCTAACTTTGTAGCCTCCACTGCCAAAATTACTTATTCAGCAATATGGCTACGACTTCCTGAACTCCCAACTGAATTTTATGATATAGAAATTTTATCCAAAATTAGAAATAACATTGGTCGTCTACTCAAAGTGGATACTTGTATTTCCTCAACTCTTAGAGGACGTTACACTCGCATTTGTGTAGAAATACCATTTGAGATACCGGTAAAAATTTGTATTCAAATAGGGCAACATAAACAAAAAATTATTTACGAAGGGGAAAATATCATATGTCAAGATTGTGGAAGATTGGGACACACGCATTTAATGTGCCCGCATGGACAACAAAAAGAAATTTTTGGTCCGAAGGAATTAACTACAACCGCCACTTCCTCGATTCGAACTTCAATACACAATAAAGAGGATGAAGACAAGGGATGGGAAACCATAAAGTTTCCAAGGAAAAAGAAGGTCGCGCCACCAGGTAAGTCATCTAATTCGTCCAATTTAAATACTACTCTGACTCCTACAATTAATATCCGCATGTATGATGTTAAAAATGGTAGGTACTTAAATACACAAGCTTATGTCTACAGAGATAAATCCTCTCTTAACATAAATTCTCCAAAAAATCATGGTAAAGATATTGGTTACAAAAATAATTTTGACACATTAGCTGATAATACTAAAAATTTAGATATTAACGAAAATGATATTTTATCTAATAATATTACCAGCTCTAATGAACCTAAGTCACGCGAAGCAAGTCCAAAATTGCACTCAAAATATTTGCAATCATTAGTAAACCTTAAAAAAGAGGCTACCACTTCTCACGTCATGCAAAGCAACAACCAATCATCTCCTAACACCTCACAATCGCCGCCAACACAAGCCAATCAGATTGATTGAATAATCATGAAACATTCCACTTGTCTAAGTAATTCCTTCAGCCAATATCTTTACATGCAATTACTTCTTCTCCCACGCCACCCCTACCTAGAAACATGGATATAAACACCCTCTCCTCTAGTCTAATTACTCAGCTGTCTCTTCATCTTAAAATAAACTCTCCCAATCCCCTACAAAAGCATGCTAAGATTACTCCCACAACAAAACAGGAGGAGGATCAGACTACTAAACACTTCACAACGACTAGTGTTTCGCCTACCAAGACTGACAAGAATGAACCGAAACAACATTTCCCAACCACCACCAAATGCTCAACCAAACAATTGTCCTCCTCCACCACTAATATTTACAATGCCTCCACCAAACAATCCCTTAACGGAATCTTGGATAAAGGAGACACTGATGGGCCAAGCTTTTATGTTTCACTTCATGGTAGGCAATCAACAAATAATTGTTGCAACTCAAAATCCACAATACATTGCAAGGGCATTGACAGAAGCAATGAGAAGGACAACACAGAATTACATGAATTTTCATATGAACCACAACATACTCAATCCCCTTGCCCAAAATAACATGCACGACTTACACACTCAACACCTATTGAATCTTCCATTCTATGCACCAATGGAACAAAACCCTCAAATACCCATTTTTTATCAATGTCCCCCACCCTTGAACATGGATCAAGCTCACTTCCCAATGAACCAAGCTCCACCACCAATGAATGTGAATCAGGAAGAAATGAATCAAGAGGAGACGAAGGATATGCCACCTCATCAGGCACCCCCTCAACCACAAGCACCACCCCTAAACCCTCAAAATCACAATGTGCTAGAACAAGAGGGAGAACTAGGAGAACTTCAACAACATGATCTCGAGCAAAACAATATTCCAGAGGACCTACAACCCATTTATTCAAGCCTTCGAGAGATAACAATAATGCTATTCAAGGAAACTCAGGAAAAAAATACGTTTTCTTTGTTCCAAACGCTCTTTACAAATGTTCAATCGACCTTCGCTTCCCATCAAATCAACAAGTAGCCAAGTATGCCCAGATCATGAGCCCCTCGCTAAGGGAGAATGTGAATTCTCAACAGGACAATGCAATGAATCAGCCACAGAACCAAAATGTCCCAATGAATAGAGCAATGTATTTTATGATTTGGAATGTGCGTGGTGATAATAATGACAATTTTAGACGTAATTTTAGGTCTAGTTTAAACTATCATCACCCTTGTTTAGTTGCTCTCCTTGAGACTCACATGAATGATCACACTAGAATTAGGGATGACTTTGGTTTTGATAGCATGATTGAATCTCTTATGGATGCTCTATTTGGTGGCATTGTCATTCTTTGGAACAGTGCATTAGTGTCAGTGGAGGACGTGTATATAAGTGACCAAGAAATTCACGCTATGGTAAAGGTAATCCATAACCCTAAAGTTTTTTTATTTACTGCCATCTATGCTAATAATGATTATATCGTAGAATTGAACTTTGGAATAGTATTATCAATGTTAATAAAATATATAACATGCCTTGGCTTCTTGGAGGAGACTTCAGCGAGGTTCTATCTTCAGCAGACAAATGGGGGGTCGTCCCGTTAATTGTAATTGTAGTATTTTATTTAGAAACTTCTTGGACCAATGTAACCTCATAGACCTAGGGTATAAGGGTTCTAAATATACCTGGACCAACAAACAAAAAGGCAACTTAATACTTGAACGTCTAGATAGATGCTTCGCTAATGAAGCTTGGATAAAAAAAATTCAGGACGCATTAGTGTCTCACTTGCCTAGAACTCACTCTGATCATTCCCCTTTACTAATTCAATTAAATAGGCAGTGTAAAAATACAAAGAAAAAGCCTTTCAGGTTCGAGAAAATGTGGTGTAGTCATCCGGACTTAATTAATGTAGTTTCAAATTCCTGGCATAGTACCACTAAATTTTCCATAGGGGCTAAGAATTTTCAGCAAAATGTTAAAAAATGGAATGTGGAATATTTTGGTAACATTTTTAAGAAGAAAAAAATTATTCTAGCTAGACTAAAGGGCATTCAGGCCTCCCCAAAATACTTTACGAGTTTTTTTCTCCAAAAATTAGATAAGATGTTGCAAGCTGAGTATAACAACATTCTTAAAAATGAAGAAGGCTATTGGAAGATATCGCGTGTAAATTGGTTATCAGAAGGTGATGCTAATACGCGTTTTTTTTCACATTAGTACCCTGAATACGAGACGTACTAATCGTATAGCTTATATCAAAAACAATGAAGGGGTGCTACTATTAGATAACAATTCTATTGCTTCCCATATAACAAATTATTTTCATAACCTTTATACCACTGAACACTACTTCTCTTATACAATTCATGGTCATTCAAACGACTACTCCCTAAGTAACCATGATATTTCCCAAATAGGTGGACCCCTAAAAGATAGTGAAGTCTTATGTGCTCTCAAATCTTTTAAACCTTTTAAATCCCTAGGCCCTGATGGCTTGCATCTCTTTTTCTTCACAAAATATTGGGACATCATTGGCCTCTCTTTTCTACAATTATGTCATGAAATTTTCATATGCCTTCAAATCTGAATGAAACTTTTCTTTGTTTAATTCCTAAATTCGACAATGCAAGTGAGATTAAAAATTTTCGTCCAATTAGTTTATGTAATACTATTTACAAAACCATCACTAAAGTCATTGCTCATAGAATCAGACCTTTCCTTAATACTATCACCAACCCCTTCCAAAGTAGTTTCTTAAAAATAGAAGGACTTCTGATAGTGCAATTATCATTCAAGAGGTTGTTAAGTCATTTCAAACGAAAAAAAAATCTAATGCTCAAATGATCTTAAAAATCGACCTGGAAAAAGCCTTCGACATAATTGAATGATCTTTTATCCATAAAACCTTGAAATACTTTAATTTTCCTCGGAATATCACCTCTCTTATAATGTCTTGCATATCCACATCTACCATAGTAGTCCTTATAAATGGAGTTAAAGCCCCCTTTTTCAGTCCTTCTAGAGACATACGTCAAGGTGGCCCCCTATCCCCATATTTATTTATTTTATGTCTTGAAATGATTTCTAGAAATATTCTAAGTGAAGTCTCTGCTGGCAATTAGGATCCTATCAAGATCTCCAGGAATGGACCAAACCTATCCCACTTATTTTTTGCTGATGACTTAACCTTATTTTGTATAGCTAATAGTAAGAGTTGTGAAGCTATTAATCACACTTTGGCCTCCTTCTGTAAACAATCAGGTGAAAAAATTAATCACGCTAAATCAAAGTCATATTTTCTAGAAATTGTGATCCTATAATTAGAGATGTTCTAACAAAGCAACTAAACTTCAAACAAAGTCCTACGTTCGGGAAATACCTTGGCTTCCCTATTTTTGAAACAAACCCAAAGGCAAAGGATTTCCTTTGATTTATTGATAATATGAGAAAAAAATTGGCCAGCTGGAATACCAATCATCTCAATATGGCTGGTAGAATCACCTTAACCAAAGCTACTTTAAACACCATTCTGAATTATGTGATGCAATACCATAAATTACCAAAAAAAGTTTGTAACACCATTGATCAAGTCCAGAGAAATTTTAATTGGGGTTCTACTGATGAAAAGAAAAAACTCCACCTTAATTATTGGGATACTATTACAATGCCTAAGAAAGAAGGAGGCCTAGGTGTTATTAAAGCTGAGACTAAGAACTTAGCTCTTCTTACCAACCTAGCTTGGAGAACTATAAAAATCCTTCAACTCTTTGGGTTCAAATGCTTACCTCAAAATACACTTACATAAACACTGAAACTCATACAATTCATACTAAAAATTCTCATAAAGGTACTTGGAAAAAATTTCTCAACAGTTTTGAGTACTGCAAGAAAGGTACCTATTGGCACGTAGGAGATGGTAAACATATTAATTTTTGGAGTGATGAATGGATCCTCATATTAATCATAAGAAATTCCATTCAAGCCCCCCTTCAAAAATATGAAGAGCTTTTACCTTGGAAGCCTTGAATGATAGAGGAAATTGGGCCCTTGACAAACTTTCCATACAGTTTCCTCATAGCATTTTAACAAAAATTTTGTCCACACACTTACCCGTGTACCCTACTTTAAAAGACCAATGTTGACACCCAATTTTGTCCCGGAATTTTTAATTGGCGTCTAATTATGTTTAAAATAAAGTTAATTTTTTATAATAAATTAAGTTAATAATTTTAACGTAAAAAAGGCCATAATTGCCATTCATTTTGAATCCCGGCCTATTTACGCGATACCCAATTTTTCTAGCCCAATTTTTAAAATAGCCTAATCATTTTACCCATATATATATATATATCATTATCCCTTAAACCCTAGCCCCCATTCACCATTATTCCCTATCATCTTCCCTTTATCAAAAACCCTACACCCATTACCACATCTATCAGCCGCGACACCCAGATCCCCTCACTCCTATCATCTCCCTCATCCCCGACTTGCAAAAACCCTCACAAAAAATCAGCCCACCTCCATTTTTCATCTCCCACAACCAAAAAATTAGATCTATTTACTATCATCTTCTACACCCATTTTACATGGACACCAGCCGTGCCCCTTGGGTCTCTATTTTCCCTCTCCTCCAAAACACCTACATACACATCACCACACATACGAACATATAGAGATCTGAAGAAAGGAAAAAGGTGACAGGGGGTTGTGGATCTGAAGAGGAAATTAGTGGGATTGGGTTTTAAGAAATGGGTTCAGAAGGATCATCAAAAGTTGTGGCTATGAAGTTTCTCGCCGGAGATTTCACCTCTGTTCCGTTCTCTGCCTCACCGGAGAATGCCATTACCGGCGACCTTTGTTTCCTTATCTGTTTATCTGCTCCACCATCATCTCGTCGAGATTTTGACCTTGGTTGTTTTGTGTGGGTTCTCCTCTGTTTATTTGGCTGATTCTTGAATTGAAACGGGAAAAAGAAAGGGTCGTAGCGATGCCGCTACTCGCTAGCGTTGCTCCTCCTTCTCCTCTGTTTCACTGGCTCACTGCTATACTTTTCTCACCAAAAATAATGGTGAAACTGGCTTGTTCCACCGGGATCTGAGTTGTTGGTTTGACTAATGATGTTCTGTTGTTTGATTGGATTTTGAGGTTGTGTTTGGCTGAAACATTTGATGTTGGTTCCATCGTATGCCCTGTCACGTTTTTATGTGATATTGATGTTCATTCACATGCTGGGTTATCCCACACACTTTGGTCAAATGGAATGCTTGAAGCTGATGCTCGGACTCTCGTTGAACATGCACGAGTTTGAAACACAGAATCAGAGATTCTCTTATAGTGAGCACATGACTGTTGAGTCCACAACACAAACTCTATGTGATTTGGCCGTGCGATTTGGCGAGGGTGATGAGGAGTCTATGTCCAGACCATTTGGTGTATCCCTGCTGAATGCTGGTCATGATGAGAATGGTCCTAGCTTAGATTGGTTTCGACTGTTTGGCTATTATTCTGTTGTTTTGATTTTGGTCCCCTCTCGATTGACATTATTTGCTCCATGGATAGCTGCGTTTGACCCATTAAAAATGATGTTAATGTGTTTGGCTATGTTACTGGATTACTGCTGTTTGCTGTTGAATTGCACTTTTGCAATGACTCGGCTTTATTGGATTTCAACTGACATTGGACAGGATACTGCACTTCTAGGCTCATTAAAATAACTGACTTGAGGCCTATGCATATGGACCGATTTGAACTTGATACTACACAGGCCGATGAAAATACATATGCACGTATTGAGGCCGACACAAGGAATTGACGGATAATGAATTGACGGATTTTGAACATGATACTACGCTTGAACCGTCCCGTTCCCGTGTCCCTAAACCAAAAGGCGATGATGAATGCATTTTAATGCTAAGCAAGTTGAATAGAGTAGTGGGTTTGGTGCTTTGGCATGGCAACACGGCCCGGGCTCCGTGTTTGCAACCGTACCAAATCCCGAGCTTCTATTCGACGCGCCATACAAACCTGAGCCTAAATTTTTCAAAACAACCCCGTTACTATTATTATTATTATTATTATTATTATTAATATTATTATATATTCTATTATTATTATTATTATTATTATTATATATTTCATTATTATTATTATTATTACTACTACTTTATTACTTTATTATTTATTTTATTTCATTAATTACCATACCTTATTATCGTACTAATCCAATTTTACTTGTTTGTTTTGCGAGGTATATTTTTGCACGAATAGTTTATGGACGAATTTGGCTAACTCACGAATGGGAATAATCCATTACATTGAAGGCATTTGAGGATTGAATTCGGACCCGAGCATTCAGAAATAAGACTTAGTAATTTTAGGAAATTCAAGGCTCCCGCGAGTTGATCAATTTCCTGGTTCTATCTTTAACTTCGCATTACTTTCCCTGGATATTTATGCAAATAAATGTGTAAAATATTTTATTTATCAATAATATTTGATTTGCTTGGTATATTGCTTTATTTTATGTTCAGTGCCTTTTATTGTGAAGTCGTTATTTAATTTATTGCAAACCGGGGCCATTTAACAAAATGCGTGCAAATTAAATATTTTATAAACAAGTTTTATTTCAATTAATTATTTTAGATAAATTTTCTAGAAAAGCATATTTTGCAAATGATTTGGAAACCTGTCGGATTAACCGTTTTTTAACGGAATTTCGGAAGTGCCTTAAAAACCTTCTTCCGAAATTAATAAAACCTCTTACCGTTAGAATCTCTGAAAAGACCGTCTTTTTATAAAAACGGAGTTTTTGCACGCATTTGCTAATTTGGTTCCCTGTTTTCCTTAAATTGGGTGGCGACTCCAAAAACTCCAAAAGTGTTAGTCCATCCTGTTGATATTCCGGAATTTATCCTTTTCGGGGGTAATTTTTGGGGTTCAACAACCCAGTGAAACTCAGCAATTTGACAACTAGGCGGAGCGCCTACTTACTGAAGTGCATGACGGAAATTCTATTTTAATTGTTGTGTAATTCCTAGTTTAGCCCTACGTGGCTTATATCCTTTAAGCCCACTTTGGGGGTCTTTTAGACTTTATGTTATGTGTGTGAGGCACCTATAAAAGGGCCCTTAGTTTTTCATTTGCACTAGATTACCTTGATGAATGATAAATACTTTGAAGAGTTGTATCTCTTGAATTTATGAATGAAACCTTTGTTTTGGGACTTGAATCTTCTAGTGGACCTAGTTGACCCTCAACCCCACCCGATCATTCTATTTGCGAGACCCAGGTGTGTCTCGAGGGTAGTTGCATAGTGTAGGCAACTCTTGACCCGAATTGAGGGTTTCAGGAGACAAGTTCCTCGTGGATACCTCCTCGTAGGGAGTTCGAGACTAGTCTCACTCCTATCATTTTTCGTGTCTATTTTTTATCCTTATCAGTTTGGTATCAGAGCAAGGCTCGGAATTTATTTTTACAAACCCTCGATCCTTGTTCATCGTGCCTAGTTTATTTTCTCTTTAGTTTCTTGTGTTTGAAGTTATTGAAAAGAAGAAAATACAAAAAAATTGAAAAAGGTTGAAAATACAAAATTTTTGCATAACTTGTTGGTGTGATTGAATCTTGATATGGGTGTTATGGGAGATTGATCCTTGTTGAAAACCCGTCGATTTGGTACCAACAACTCTTGATTTGGAGTTGTAAAACAAGATTTGAAAATTTTAAACCCTTGTTCTTGAAAACCCTTGCTATGAACTTGATGAAAATTGAAATTTGATTGGGTTTGATAAAAATTATTGGGGTTTGATTATTGTGGTTGAAAATACAATTGGGTACCTTCAGATTGGAAAAACATCTAGAAAATTGTTGGATTTTTGGGTGCTAAAACTAAGAAATACGAAGTTGGACTGTGCTGAAGAACACAGTAGGCGGAGTGCCTAAACACAGAGGCGGAACGCCCACTTTTTATGAGCTCTCTGGATTTTGGGAGGTGGGGCGCCTCTTTACAGAGGCGGACCGCCTACTCTCCACTGTAGGATTTCGGGCAGACCGCCCACTCTGAAGGGTGGGGCGCCTGTTGTGGGAAGGTGTTGGTTTGGGTAGTTTTTCCTAGGTTCTCTTGTTTCTTTGCTTGCATAACATCTAACTAGTACTTCTCTAAGTAACTTTCCTACTTAATTGGTACTAATCCATTGAGCTTTTAGGCAACTCGTGCCTAGTTTAGAGAGTAGAACTCCAAGAAGATTCGTAGATCCTTTTGACTCAAGTCCTCACTTTAAAGAGCTTATCGTCCATTGAGTCACATAAACTCCACTCACCCTGGAGGACACTTGACTTTTGGATAGTTTGATTGAGTAAAGGATTGTTTTTCAACTACGTGAAGCTTCTAGATTCAAGTTTGAGTGAAATATCCACCACCACTAAAAGAGTAAACCGAGTGATATACAAGTGAGGGTGTGTGAGAGGTGATTTCACTAACATCTGTTCATTTTGTAGGTGCAATGGCCAACGAGGGAGGCGATCCTATGAAGAATGCCTTGGCTACTATCATGGCCAAATTGGAGGACATAACCTTGAGACTTAAGAACGTTGAAAGGAGGACCCCGAACGTCCCAATTGAATCCAGAGAAGGGACAAGTCGAGGTTCTACTATGACTCCCGGACACTTTGCGGAGATAGCCAAGAAATATGAGCTAAAGGATGATGTAGCTCCACAAGGGCTTGTGTTGGGCAATCCCCAACAAGTGGGCATTCCCCGCGACTTGGGCAATCCCTAAAAAAATGCTCCACTTCCAAGACCCGTTCGGAATGTTCCACCTCTTGAGCAAGTCGTTGAAGCTCAAGAAGGGGAGGAAACCAAGTATATTGATGATGCTCACTATCAACCTAGGCGAGCAATGAATTGGGGTCGGAATGTGAACGGGGGTAGAGGCCGAGGTCGAGGGCCACCCTTGGGATTTGATGGAGGGAATGCTAGGAGGGATTATGGTGCTTATGATGACCACTATGGAGGCCAACCGGAGCCTCACCGTGGAGGTCGTGACAACAATAACCTCAATAGTCTTAAGCTCAATCTTCCTACCTTTAGTGAAACTTGTGATCCGGAAAAATACATGGAATGGGTACTTCTCATGGAGAGAGTGTTCGACACAAATGAAATGACCGAGGAGAAGAAAGGCACCTATGCTATTTCAGTCTTTAATACCTATGCTTCTACTTGGTGGGAGTCAATGAAGAGGTCAAGAAGAAGGATGGGAATGCATGTGAATGTGACTTGGGATGAATTGAAGGGCCTCATGGATACCAAGTATGTGACTCCAAGGTATCGTCAAGAGCAACTTAAGAAGCTTTATGAGCTAAAGCAAGGTGTCAAGACGGTTCATGAGTACTATGATGACTTTGAGAAGATCCGGATGGCTTTGGATATGGATACCAAAGATATAGAACAAGTCGTGATCCGTTTCAAGAATGGCTAGAACTATGGTATAGCCTCTCAATTGAGGTTGCATGCTTATCACTCACTTTAAGATATCTTTGAAAATGCACTTGAAGCCGAGAAATGGCTCAAGGAAGAGAAGACCACCCGCTACAAGAGCAACACTCCTACTCCTATGAATAAGCCAAAGGAGTGGAAAACTCCAAATGCACACTCTTCTAGTGCAAGTGGTGCAAGTGCTGGTAGAGAAGTGAAGAAGCCGTATGAGAAATCTACACCACATGTGGGAGGTAATTCTAAAACTCACTTGAGTAATCCTACTTCTACTTCTACTCAATGCTATAATTGCAAGGGGTATGGTCATTTTGCTAGAGATTGTTCTACTCGAAAGACCATGATTGTGGTAGGTGATTTGTTATATGAACAAGATAGTGAGCCGGAGGATGAGGGAGTAGAGGAGAGAAAGTTAGTTGAGGAAGGTGAGGAAGAGGAAGGAGATGACCCTAACATGTTCCTTGTTGTTAGGAGGAGCTTAAGTGTCATGCTTGTAGAGGAGAGTGAAAATGTGCAAAGAGAAAACCTCTTCCATGCTAGATTCCGAGTCATGGGACAAGTGTGCTCAATGATAATAGACTCAGGAAGTTGTGCCAATGTGGTGAGCCAAACTTTGGTCTCCCAATTGAAGTTGCCCACTTTGAAACACCCTAACCCCTACCGATTACAATGGCTAAGTGAGTGTGGGGAGTTGAAAGTGGTGAAGCAAGTAATGATTGAGTTTAGCATTGGGAACTATAAAGACAAAATTATGTTTGATGTGGTCCCGATGCAAGCTTGCCATCTTTTGTTTGGGAGACCATGGCAATATGGTAGGTGTGTGGTACATGATGGCCGAACCAACTCCTATACGGTCAAGCAAGATGGAAAGAAGTATGTGCTTAAACCTTTGACACCAAGGCAAGTAAAAGAAGACTACAAGCATATGAGGGAGTTGAGGGAAGCGGCTAAAGCTAAATCACCTATTGTACTTGAGCCCGAAGCCAACAATCTTATTGTCTTGCCATTGCATGATGAAAATGAGAGTCACTCTATTCCAAATGAAGACAATCTTGAGTCTCACACCATTGTACTTGAATATGAGAGACAAAAGAAAGAGAGAAGTGAAGGAGTGATCGGTGACAATCCTAGAGAGGAAAAAGGAGAGGATTTGAGGAGTGATGTGAGTGGATTGTCACCACAAACTACACTTGACCTTGAGGGAAAATTGAGAGAAATGAGAGGTGAGGAAAGAAAAATTGAGAGTGAGAGCACCCATCGTTCTAACTATTCTTTATCTTCTACTTTTTCTTGTGTTAGCTCTTGTGTAGGTACATTTGAAGACAAGCCATTGGAGCCTCAACTATGTGCTTGGCCGGAAAGACGAGAGGAGGAAAATCTTCAATGTAAGCTTCATGAAGGAGGAGTTGCATATGACACTTCAAGCCTTGTGAATGATCAAGGAAGTACTTCAAATATAAGTGTTGCTTCATCTTCTCATGAGCCTACTAGTTACTTGTCTTGTGATGACTCAACACTAGTTGGTGTTTGTGATGCATCAAGTGAATATGCCACTAGTGAAGAGTCTAGTAGTCAACTTGTATGTGATTGTGCATCACTAGTTGAGAGAGATGCTATGCCACATCATGATGTGAGCTCATTATTCAATGAACCTCTCCCTAGTATAGATTCGATATTTGACTTTGACTGTGACCTTTGCTATGACACACCACCAATCTTTGACAAAGGGGAAGATGAGATAGTTGATCATACCCTTATTGATATGATTCTATTTGGTGGGCCTATGTGTTGTGGTGGGGATGGTAATGACCTTGTGGAGTCCAAATTGCATGAATTGGACAAGGTTGTCTATGATGACTCCTCAAGTGAGAGTAATGAGCCTAGTCTTGATATCTTGCCTATGCTTGATCATGACATTGAGATGCATGCTTTTACTAATCCATTGTTTGAAGGCATCCTCATTTGTGGTAGTGACTTGTATCGGACTAGGGTTGGTAGTAAAATGGAACCTCCATGGTGTGAAGGGTTTGACTCCTTAGGCAACCCATTGTGTGAGAATTTGAGTGAGGTAAATGACTCTTCGAGTGACCCTACTATTGCTTGTTGGGGTTATGATGAAGAAGAAGCCATTATCAATACCTTCCTTGAGAGCTTGTCTTTTGAGAAGGGTTGCTTAGGTGATGAAATTGGAGGTTAAAAGGAATCTCTTTGTGTGAGTAAGTATGCTCTAAAGAAGGGGAGTGGAGTAATTGACGTTACTTGTAGGTTGGGTTATTTTACTTACTCCACTCCACATGTTGATCACACTTTGAGGATGGAATTGTGTGTTGATCATGAGCTTAAGGTTCAAGTGGAATTTGATAGCTTGATCTTGCATTTTCCATGTTCCCATGATCTATTTGCACATTCTTGTGTCGAATGCACGTTTTCATTAAACCAAGTACTTGATGATCTCCTTGGAGACTTGATTTTTGTGCTTATTATTGATGCTTGGTTATACCACAAGAGTGTGTTTTCCACACTTATTGCACTAACCTACTTTCGAAGTGGGAGGTTTTGTATTTGCTTGTCATTGCTTGTAAGTCCTAAGCTCCATGCTAAGGCAAGAGAGATCTTGGAAGAAGCCTATGTCAAAGTGACGTTCAAGAAGGACAAAGAAGGAGAGCATTGGGCACCCCGAGAAGTTGATGATGCCATGAGAGAAAACGCCTTGATTTCGGGGACGAAATCTTCTCAAGAAGGGGAGGATGATGCGGGGCAAATCGAGCAACCATCCAAGGCCAAGGAAGAGCGTTTCAAGACCATTTTGAGCCGTCTCAAGAAGCTCTAGGAAGAGGCGGACCACCCGTTTTACCAGGCAGACCGCCCCCTCAACTCTCTGAAGTTTACCAGGCGGTCCGCCCCTGTGCAGAGGCGGCGCCGCCCACTTCCCAGTGAAACTCAGCAATTTGACAACTAGGCGGGGCACCTACTTTATAGGCGGGGCGCCTACTTACTGAAGTGCATTACGGAAATTCTATTTTAATTGTTGTGTAATTCCTAGTTTAGCCCTGGCTTATATCCTTTAAGCCCACTTTGGGGGTCTTTTAGACTTTATGTTATGTGTGTGAGGCACCTATAAAAGGGCCCTTAGTCTTTCATTTGCACTAGATTACCTTGATGAATGATAAACACTTTGAAGAGTTGTATCTCTTGAATTTATGAATGAAACCTTTGTTTTGGGACTTGAATCTTCTAGTGGACCTAGTTAACCCTCAACCCCACCCAATCATTCTATTTGCGAGACCCAGGTATGTTTTGAGAGTAGTTGCATAGTGTAGACAACTCTTGACCTGAATCGAGACAAGTTCCTCGTGGATACCTCGTAGGGAGTTCGAGACTAGTCTCACTCTTATCGTTTTTCGTGTTTATTTTTTATCCTTATCATTTCTTCTATTCTCCAATCAACTTTATGTTAACAAAAAAGACTTTTTGCTTTGATTGATATATTTTCAAGGATCATCATTTATCAAGGCTGCAATGTGGTGGATGAGATTTTATTATTCAATCAACATTATGTTAAATTTAGAATTAGCTGAATTAGTGAATTTTCAATACTAAATGATATATATACATATAGTATGTTGCATGGACATATATATTAGGGGGAGGGGTTGGGGGGAGGGGGGTTTGGAGGTTGGAGAGATCGGTGGGACAGCGACTTCTATTTTTAGTTAATTCATGCATAGCACGCCTGACCCTTATTTTAAAGCTTTTTAAGATCCCACGCACTACATACTATAAAGCCAAAACCCATTGGGAAAAGTTATAATTCTGTCCAAAAGTTCGACGACAACATAAGAAGAAGAAGAATGAAGATTTGAAGATCTAAAGTAATTCAAGTAATGAGTGTTTCAAATCCCCTTTGTTTGAATTGTACATTGTTCTGCCTTTCGGCATTTGTGTTTCTTTCTTTTCTCTTTTTTTTTTTTTCCTTGGTTAAATTAAAGAAGTCTCAATCACTTGATAGAGTGAGTTTTGTCCTTTTAATTTCTTTATGTAAAACAGACTTTAATAGATATAGACTACTGATCTAAGCCTCTCTATTTTCTTTATGGACCTTAAGACTACTGATGTTGAGCGCTTACAATTTAACTTTTGTTATAACAAATAACATGAAGACGAAGTTTGTTAAGAACTTTGAGTCTTAACTATCTTGGCTAGATCATGTTTTGTTTTCCGCCATATCTACAAAATTATCTTACTTTTTCATGTCAAATCCCATTTTAGTTAATGTAATCAATAGCCCTTCTCCTCACGGTAAAATATTTGTTCGTACTAATATTTAAGCTAACTAATAGATGCATGATGTGTATAAATACACATACAAACTTTCACTAGCTATAGTTAACTAATACTTTCTCCGTTCCAAAAAGATGACATGTTTCGGATTTCGAGAGTCAAACGAGTTTATTTTGACCGTGAATTTGAACATACAATCTTTAAGTCTTTTGGAACGATATTTATATATTTGGAAACTACATGAAAAGTACTATAGTCAAAATAATTAATGATTCAAAATATTTAAAAGACGGTCAAAGATAAACTTGTTCGACTCTCGAAATCCGAAACATGTCATCCATTATAGAACGGATGAAGTATTATGTATGTAACATCGCATAAAATTACTTGACCTTTTTAGTATAATCTCTTAACTAATTAAATTGCTCCCATTTGATGAAAATACTGATCAGTGCAGCCATGAAGGTAAAGTATTTTCGGTCTTTCCTCATCAGCTGAATCTTTCAGATGGCTTGAATCTCTAGCTTACTATTTGTAGTTTTCCTAGTTAAAAATTGACATTGAATGTGGCCATTCAATTTATTCACACTTGCTAGAAAACTCGTTTGATCGATCCTTTCACGTAGAAAATTATTAGGCCTCCGGAAAAAAAAAAATTATTAGGCCACGCAAAACATCAACTTAGTCACTATAACTAGTCACATCACAAATTTAACATCTATTTTTATTTTCTATTACGGGTCCTCTACTTATCTGATCTTGCGATATTGATATTTAGATATAATATAATCTCACCACTCTAATTTATCCTCGAAAAATATAAATAATATACAAACAATTAACCCGCAACTTGAAAATATTTTGCCAAAACCAAAGTAAAATTCATAAATTCTGATGCCAATAGAGTAAAACAAAATCAAACATAATTTTCCCAAAACTGATTCAAAAAAGGCACAAAAAAAAAACAGAACAAAACCAAAACGAAAAGGATAAACAAAAATAAATCGTTGGATAATCCACTTGGTACTAGAATATGCCACAACAACAACAACAAAAAAATCGGTCATTTGTTTGTTTGTTTGTTTGTTTTTTTTTCCTTTTGTATGAGCTGATAATCAGCTTTTATTTATCATCAACGATTCCACCTGTAAATATTTTCAAACTCTTCTCACTCAGTTCATGTAGAGACCAAGTAAATCTATCCAATCTTGAACCAACCCCTCATTTTCTTTTTTGTGGTTTCCCGCCGCCGATATCCACGGTGAGGTATGACTAGTACGGATTCACTTAAGGAAATTTTACTTTGAAAACTATAACACTCCTCATCAAATGCAGTTCTATTCATACTACTTGAATCTAAGACTTTAATCAAGTATAAATGAGTATTTATGGTCCATCGCAACATTTAATTGTACTCATATTACATACGACAAGTTGTAGTTATTTCTTCTATTTGAATTCTATCACGTTTTAATTGGTTTCACCTTCATTTTTCTTTTGAAAAAAGTGATAATGTAGAATTTGCCAAAAGTTATAGAGCACAAAATATTTGGCTCAGCTCACATGGAGGACCAAGTGCTCAAATAGCGCGATGTTGCCATCTCTATTAAAGTTTTAGCCACTGTATCAACTTTAACTTTTAGGGGGTGAAGTTAAGTCTCAAATTGAAATTCAACTAAACATCTGAAGCTGAGCAAACTAATTTTTCTTTGAAGTTGGATTCAGCTTCATTCTCGCAGACTTACTTGGTTATGTTAGTGTATTGGGTTAAATCCGTCGTCACCTAAGTCAGTGACTGAGCATCCACGTAGGACGACGTTCAGATGACACGTGGCTATAATGGGCATGAAGGTAGCGGATAGAATCAAAGATGAACAGTTACAACGGGCAGATGAACAGTTATTACGACCAGAACAGTCGCAACTCGTCATCAAGCAGGTTCAAAATAGAAGTTTTATCCTTTAAGCAACGTAACTGCTCAATCAAGGAGTTACAACTGCTCGCGAACGGACATTTAGTCATCTATATATTGTAATTCAAGTCGCAAGCATTGTATCTAATTTTCTCTCCCTGAACGCACATCTGTATTCCAACTATTACTCGATATCCAATTCTTTACCTTCTGTCAATACTTACTACTGCTACTTACAATCAAGTGATCTCATTTATTGTTCCATCGCTTAAATATCATAAAGAGTACGAGGAAGGAATTCGATCAAGTCTATACGGCCTGAACACGGTTCCTTCTATTTAATCTTCATTTATTACATCGCATTAATTGTATCTTTACTTCCTTACTTTTACTGCAGTCATTTATTTTTAGCATTTAATCTTGATTATTGATCGTGACTCCGCTTTATAAATTTAATTGTGAATTAGCCTAATAAACGAAATTACGGTTAAACAATTTGGCGACCACAGTGGGAGCCGGTCAATAACTTCCGTAGGTTAATTGCTTATCGTATTTTATTCTCAATTCGCTATTCTCCTTGCTCGTTGGCTCTCCTCGTTTTCTTTTTAAAATGGCAGATAACAACTCACACAACAACGCTCACATCGACGGGCAACAAGACCTTAACGCCGCAGAGCAAGTGGACTTGAATCTGGTCGGGAACGAGCAGCAAAATGTTATTCCTGCAGACGACGACGTAATCCCCGTTGCAGAGGACGAGAACGTGCTCCCAGCAGAACAGGAAAACGAGCACAGCCAGCAGAGTAGCAGACATAGCCGCCCTTCTGGCCAATGAAACTTCGATCAAGGGCTTGGAGGATCTAGAAGACCCAACGGTCCTGGGAATTCGAGGAATTCTCGAGATGCTGTCCTTGAATTCATACGACAACAGGCCGAAATCAACAGGCAGATACGGGAAGCTATTGACAGCCTGCGAGGACAAAACCTGCCAAACGCAGGAAATCCAAGGGATGCTTCACCGTCCCATGCCTCGAGGCGCGCTGAAAATCAGAATGCAGGATCAGCGGTGCCAACGGAAATGAGCGAGGTCATGGAAGCCCTCACTAGGCAGTTCAAAGAAAGCCAGCAGGCCCTACAACGCTCTCTACATGAGAGGATCGATCAGATCCCTGGCGCACCACCCACTTTGAAGAAGGTTGACGTTCAACGGTATACTCAAAGGCCTTGGAAGAAAGAAGCGGCACCAAAGGCGATACCTAAAACATTCAAAATGCCAAACATACCAAGATACCGGGGAACAACTGACCCCAACGACCACTTGATGATGTTTAGCTATTTCATAAAAGCAAGCGATCTCACCGACGAGGAGATCGAGTCAGTGCAATTGAAGAAATTCGTAGAAACATTGGCAGATGGCGCTCTACGATGGTACTCAATGCTGCCACCAAATTCAATAGAATCTTTTGCCGAGATGGCAGAGTTATTTGTCAAAGCACACACAGGCGCTCAGAAAACAGAAACAAGAGTTGAAGACATCTTTGAAATCAAACAACTTCCCGGGGAGTCTCTCCGGAAGTATGTGGATCGCTTTCAGCGTGAACGTATGTTGCTACCAAAAGTACCAGATCGGTGGGCGGCTATTGCATTCACTAACAGCTTGGACGTCAAGAGTTCTGAAGCGACCAGACGATTGTATGAATCCTTGCGAGAATATCCTGCAGCGAACTGGTCGGATGTCTACAATCGTTATAATTCAAAGGTACGTATAGACGAAGATAAATTGATTGGCACAGGTGCCCGGGGACGGAGCCAGGCTCGCACCAGTGGCGCTGGGGGAAAGATCGAGACAGATAAACCAGACGCACGACACGAGCCATATCCCAATCGGTCGCGTAACAACTCAAATGGACGCGGTCGTAACAACAAAGGCCTTGCAAGGGGCAATGATTCCGCTTCAACTTCTAGTGGACTTCCAATCCTGCCCGTTTTCACTATCGGAGCAGTCGAACTTGTAGCAGTGCTTGAGGGGATGAGCGAAAAAGTCAAATGGCCTAAAGATATGAAGGGTGACCCCAGCAAGCGCAGCAAAAACTTGTGGTGCGAATTTCATCGCGATCACGGCCACACAACGGATGACTGCAAGGCCCTAAGGTACGAGGTCGCTAACTTATTGAAACAGGGCTATCTCAAGGAATTCTTGACAGAGAAAGGAAAGCAAACTCACGCAAAGGCCCAGCAAAATAAATCAGAACCTCCCCGAGCATCATCTCCAAAAATGACAATCAACGTCATCTCTGGTGGTATTGAGGTCGATGCAGTCACGTACACAGCAAAGAAGTACGCCAAAGTATCTATTACAAAGACCAAACGACCACGACTTGAGGATACAATAACTTTTGAAGAAACAGATGCAGATGGATTGCAATTTCCTCATACGGACGCTTTAGTAATAACACTACGAGTGGAGGAATTTGATGTCAAGAGAGTACTCGTTGATCCAGGCAGTTCAGCAAACATCATGTTGTCTCGAGTCGTGCAGGAATTGAAACTATACGATAAGATCGTACCAATTTCTCGTGTTCTCTCAGGATTTAACAACTCCAGCGAGAAGACGTTGGGAGAAATTACTTTGACGACCCTGGTCGAAGGCGTTATGAGACGAACAACGTTTCATGTCGTTGATGGGGACATGGCTTACAACATAATCCTTGGGAGGCCATGGATACACGATATGCAAGCAGTCCCGTCAACATATCATCAAGTAATGAAATTCCCTTCAGAATGGGGGATACGGGAAGTTCGGGGAGAACAGCGCTGCGCTAGAGACTGCTACTCAGTTGCAGTCAAGCTCCCCGAGGAGGCAAAATAGCAATCAAAGAACCCGGGATCAAGGTCAAACGGTGAAACATCAGACTACCAAGTCCCGGAATTCTTATCAAAGTTGGATGCGCGGGAAGAGTACGCGCAAACTATTGAAGCTTTAGAGCCAGAAGAACTTTTCGATAGCATGCCTGAAAGAAAAGTGTATTTGGGAGCAGAGATAAACAAGGACTTACGCAAAGATATCTTGCACTTCCTCAAGGAGCAACACACCACTTTTGCGTGGTCACATGCAGATATGACAGGAATTTCCCCGGAGATTATTTGTCATAAGTTGAACGTAGATCCGTACCATCGCCCGGTAAAGCAAAAGAAGCGCCAACAAGGAGCATTCAGGAATCAGATCATAAATGACGAAGTTGACCGCTTGCTCAAGATTGGCTCCGTCCGAGAAGTCAAGTATCCAGATTGGCTGGCCAATGTGGTCGTAGTGGCAAAGAAAAACGGCAAGTGGAGGGTCTGCATCGACTTCACTGACCTGAACAAAGCCTGCCCGAAAGACTCTTATCCACTACCTCAGATTGACCAACTAATCGATGCGACGGCCGGGCACGAAGTGCTTACATTCCTTGACGCATATTCAGGCTATAACCAAATCTTAATGGATCCCAACGACCAGGAGAAAACTTCCTTCATTACTTGCCGAGGTACGTATTGCTATAAAGTAATGCCTTTTGGACTTAAAAATGCAGGTGCGACTTACCAACGATTAGTCAACCGGATGTTTCACGACCACATTGGCAAAACCATGGAGGTCTACATCGACGACATGCTGATCAAGTCCAAGCGGGCGGAGGATCATTTAACGCATTTAAAGGAGGCCTTTCGAATCCTTGATCAGTACAACATGAAACTCAACCCGGAGAAATGCGCATTTGGAGTGGGTTCTGGGAAATTTCTCGGTTTCATCGTTTCCCAGCGAGGGATCGAAGTAAACCCCGCCCAGATAAAAGCTATAGAAGCCATCCCCGACGTACTTCATAACAGAAAAGACGTAATGCGGCTAACCGGAAGAGTAACAGCACTAAGGAGATTCATTTCTCGCTCATCTGATCGATGCAAAAGCTTCTTCGACGTGCTAAAATAGAACAAGGAGTTCGATTGGACCCCTGAATGTCAGCAAGCGCTTAAGGATTTGAAGCGATACCTGTCAAACCCGCCTTTACTTTCAACGCCCCAACCAGGTGAACAATTATTACTTTACCTGGCCGTGTCTGAGTCTGCGGTGAGTGCAGTCCTGGTTCGAGAAGACAAAGATTTTATTGCAGATTTTAGCGCTACTATGTACCCTGATGCTAAACGTGAGGTGGTTCTTTTCGCCGGATCGGAGTCAGGGACGTGGACCTTACACACTGACGGGTCCTCGAGTGTAAAAGGATCAGGATTTGGTTTGGTCCTTACCACTCCCTCGGGGGAGACCATTAGACAGGCCATAAAATGTCCCTTTATTACAAATAATGAGGCCGAGTATGAGGCCGCAATTGCAGGGTTGAAACTAGCTCGAGGATATGGAGCGGACAGAATTTACCTTAAGAGTGACTCTGCCCTGGTTGTCAATCAAATAAATGGTGGCTTCGTAGCAAGGGAGTCTCGTATGCAGAGGTATCTTGCCCGAGTCATTGGTTTGCTAGCACAATTCGACAATTGGGAAGCCACACAGATCCCACGAGAAGAGAATCACGAGGCTGATGCCTTGGCAAATTTGGGGTCAGTGGCAGAGATTGGAACAACAGGTTCAGTGGCCGTGGCTCATCTTCTATGCACGACAATCGATAAAGATGCAATGGAGGTCAACACGACCAATCTGACTTGGGATTGGAGGAATGAGATTATCAATTATATATTGCATGGAACCCTACCATCAGACGTTAAGGCCGCTCGAAAACTGAGGATTAAAGCTGCCAGGTATACAATTTTAGATGATATCCTTTATCGTAAGACTTTTGCAGGCCCACTCGCCAAGTGTCTAGGTCCCAGCCAAACTGAGTATGTGATGAGGGAAGTTCACGAGGGTTGCTGTGGAAACCACTTGGGAGGCAAGGCGCTTGCACGAAAGCTTATACGAGCAGGCTATTACTGGGACAAAATGGAAAAAGATACCAACGAGTTTGTCAAGAAATGTGACAAGTGCCAAAGGTTTGCACATCTCCTCCATCAACCAGCAGAACCCTTGCACTCAATTATCTCCCCGTGGCCGTTTATGAAATGGGGAATGGATATCGTTGGGCCACTACCCACTGCACCTAGAGGGGTACGTTTCTTGTTAATTATCACTGATTATTTTACAAAGTGGGTTGAGGCTGCAGCATACTCAAAGATACGTCAAACGGAAGTAATTGATTTCCTTTGGCGTTATGTCATTTGTCGCTTCGGAGCACCCAAAGAAATTGTCATGGATAATGGCCCTCAGTTCGTTGGTCAGAAAGTCACAAGGTTCCTTGAGGATCTGCATATTAAAAGGATTACCTCTTCCCCATATCATCCAGTGGCAAACGGGCAGGCAGAATCAACCAACAAGATAATAGTGGATTCTCTCAAAAAACGTCTCGAGCAGGCCAAAGGGTGTTGGGTAGAAGAACTCCCCGGGGTTCTTTGGGCATACAGAACAACCACCAAAATGAGCACCGGGGAGACGCCTTATTCCTTAGTGTACGGTTCTGACGCATTGATTCCAGTCGAAATCGGCGAGCCAAGTCTACGATATGCTCATGCAACTGAAGAATCTAACTCGATCAACCTATTCGAGGAATTGGATTTTCTAGAGGAACGAAGAGAATTAGCACTTATACGAGTAGTAGCTCAGAAAGAAAGGATAGAACAATATTATAATCGGGGACTTAGGCTGCGTAATTTTGAAGTCGGGGACTTTGTATTGCGTAGAGTCTCCCAGAATACACAAGAAGCAAACGTCGAAAAACTTGGTCCAAACTGGGAAGGTCCCTACAAAGTGGTTGCATCCGTTGGTAAAGGTTCATATCGTTTGGCACGACCAGATGGATCGCTTCTACCTAGCAGTTGGAACGTGACTCACCTAAAGAGGTACTACTTCTAAGTAGTACGTGGGTTAGTGTCTATGTCCATTCTTTGTTGCTTACTTGTTATTGTTCTCTTTTGAGTTATTCTACTTTCTTATCTTTGTCTAAATGGTACTAACGGTCTTCAAAAGGCCAGATCCGTTTAGCTCAACTGGTAGAGCTCGAAGTCCTCGTACTTCGCGGCTGTGGGTTCAAGTCCCACAACGGACACACTCCTCTTTTGGTTATATGTGTTCCTTGATTCAGCGCCTCACCCATTGTCTTTTTATGTCTGAAATTACGAAATTTCAACATGAAAACAGGGGGGCGGCGAGGGCCCCAGCAGGCCAAAATCTCGGCTAACATGAGTGATCTTCGAGCAGAGCAAGGTCATGATCATTCGCCAAATCCACGACTGAGCAGAATCAAGTAAGTTCAATAGAACTATTCTACTTGTGCTGCGTTATCTTTACATTTTGCGGCCAGTATTCGCCCAAATTCTATAACTTTACGACCAAACAATCTTGTGTCTTGGTCATTGGGTTGCCTATTCTTTTCAATAGAAATAACAAGGTAAAACTCCAAACAATCTTATGTCTTGGTCATTGGGTTGCCTATTCTTTTCAATAGAAATAACAAGGTAAAACCCCCCAATTAGCAAATTTTTCGCGAAAACTTTCAACTGTCAAAAAAGATAAGCAAAGTTTATCGCAAGGCCATCTAATACGGCCAGATTTCAGTCGACCTAAATGGCCTGATTTCGTCCAGCCCAGTGGGCCTGATTTCATTCATCTTAACTAAGGGCAACTTAACCTAGTTATGATCAAATTTTATTTCAAAACATCTGCGCAGATTAACACCAAAAAGGGAACTCAGACACTAGGATTTGAAATATAATTCTGACTTCTGAAAACCTCATTGAGCAACGAGTGTCAACACCATTCATATAAGCAAGACTTGAGACCAAAAATAGTCATCAAGCCTCGCCAGTCGAACAGAAACAAAAACAGTCAAAATATACAATATTTAAAATTAACAACATCCAGTAAATTTACAAGAAGGACCAGATAAGGCTTTAGTCATCATTTGGGCCAGGATCTCGACATGATGCACTAGCCCCATCAGTCGGATCTCCACCCAAGTCTTCATCTTCGTTATCCTCGCTGCCTTCATCGTCCTCTTCATCATCGTCGTCATCAGCTCCCACCTCCATGCCCAAGACCTGCTTGACACTGATAATAGTCGCTATGGTCTGGTCGAGGACTGAGTCAACGTTAATTTGGCCGCGCTGCATTTGGATGAGCAACTTCTTCTTGGCTTCGAGGGCTTCCAGTTTAGACTCAATCGTATAACGATCCCTCAAATTCGCCAAATCCATCGTTAGTTGCTCTTGGATCCTCGCCGATTCTTCAGCCCGATTCTTGGCCTCTTGTAGTTCTCCTCGAGCAGCCTGAGATTCAGTTTCATCCTTGTTCATGTTTCTCAACATCAAGTTAGAAGCGCTACGGATGCTCTCCAGAGTAACTTCCTTCATGTTAAGTTCATGGGCGAGTTGGGAGATCTGACGACCTTGCTCATCCATCTTGGCTTTCAGATCTTCAAAGGAGAGCGTAAACCCTTCCTTCTCAGCCAGAAGACGGTCCCTCTCCTCGAGGAGGGCGTGTACCTTATCGTTGGCCTCAGTGTTGGATTTCTCCAACCTGTCTATCTTGTCCTCAAAGAAGCCACGCCTCCCTTCTAGGACCCGCTTCTCCTTGACCAGAGCCTGTTTTTCCTCTTCTAAGGCCTGATTGACCTGAAGAGCCTCCAAAAGGTCTTTCTTCAGGCCGAGGACTTGTTCCTGATTATTCAACCTGGAGCGGAGCATGAGCTCGGTAGCCATCATACTCGCCTGGCAACAAGTAAAAAATACGCAGGTAATTAGAACTAAGGTTTTTGATAAAAATAAAGGGAGTAAAGAAGGAAACATTACCCGAGCAGTGTCTTCAGCAATTGCATAAGCCAACTGCTCATCGTTCATGCTACGCATGTTCCACTCTTCGCGAGGGCCGATCAGGTTGGACGTCACCTTGACCAAGTGGCCAGGCTTCGTCAGTAAATCCGTGTCTGGAGGGATGATGAAGTCACACTCCCTCATACACGGCCTGGGCTCCCTCGCTTGTTCCGAAGGATAGTTGGGGCCAAATTTGTGGCGAATACCTTTAACGGAGTACGCCCCAATCGTTCCTCCTAAAGATACTCGCCTGGTAAGCCTAGTGCGAGAAACCTCGACGTCGCCTGTCTCGTCGGGGCCCAGACTGTCGCACTCTTGCAGATAAACTGGCGCCACCCCATCAGCAGCCAAGTTCATCATGTCTTTATAGTAAAAAACCTGGGGTTCAGCCTCCCCCCAGCCTTCCTCTGATCACCAACCTCCTCATCTTTCTCCTCATCCTCCTCTCTCATCGGCTCCTTGCCTGGACGCATGCGGCTGGCTTGCTCAGGCTCACCTTGTTGACTACCAGCCCGCTCAGGCTCGTCCGGCTTTAGGTCCTCAGGAAAGAATGCAAAACTCTCATGCACTCTTTCTTCCCCTATCTCCCCAGTCCTATCTCCTTCCTTCTCATCAATTCGGGGACTCTCCTCAAAAGCATAAGAGGAGGTCTCTACCTCCTTCCCCTTGTCACCCCGAAGAGGTGCCCTCCTCCTTCGAGTCAAGCTCACATCGGGAGCCTCTGAATCTGAAATATCAAATATTATAGGATCAGCAGATTCAGGGGCGGCCGCCGAGCTTTTAACACTTTCTTGCCCAGCCTTGGGCGTATCAACAGCAGCAGCGCTGGTTCCGATGGTTTTCTCAGAAGACTGAGGAGTTTTACGAGCTGTCCTTTTCTTCTTTTTAGGTTTACTCTTTTCAGAGTCAGTTTGCTTTCTCTTCAAACTCGCAAGGACCTCCTCACTACCTTCCCTGGCTTTAACAGCTGCCGCAGTCTGGAGAATGGCAGCTGCCTCCTCATTGATCTCAGCCACGGGGTCAACATTCTCCACCACAGGAGGAGGAGCAGGAAAGTAACTACCACTAGCACCTAAACCTGGGGATAAAGCCATGTTAATACCCTGACGAATTCAGCATAAATTAGCAGGGAGTTGAGTAATCGGCTTACCATGGGTACTAGGGTTCGACAATTTCTTTTCAGAAGCATAGTGAGACCACTGCCTCTGCTCGTGGGTGAAGGCCGCCAAAATGGGTTCAACCCAAGCAGACAATTCCTCCTCTGAAATCAGGCCGTCGTAAGGAATCTTGTCAGCTAACCAATAAAAAGTGAAGGTCAGAAGATGCAAATACGTAATTCAGAGAATGTTTAATACAAAGACTCGGGGACTTACGAGTTTTATTCCACACCTCGCGGAGATTAGTTTTGCTGCCACGTGTGAGGAGTCTAGACTGCACATAAATATACCTATGCATCCAACCCCTGTCTCCTGTGTCTCCAGAATTGTGCACTAGAGCTTTCCTTCCTCTCATACGGGCATTAATATACCCGTCTCTTGCAACCTGAAGGCTATACAAAGAGATGAAATGCTTAAACTCAAAATCCTGCAGCGTATGGCCTATCGTAAATGGATACGTGGACATGGCCGTCCAACCAGTCCTTACAGAAGTAATATTCTCCGTTGGGTAGGGGCAAGAAACTGTAACATCATCGTCCCAGCCGCAATCTTCCTTAACCTTAGGCAAGAGATCAGGGGTGATTGAACTTTTAAACCGGCTTGAAGGCCACGACCTTATATTGCCGTAATGACTGAAAGAGCTAATTGAACAATCATTTTCAAGGCTCCCCCAAAGTTTTGGAATCACATCAGCAACAGAAGTTGAGGAACTTGTAGATTGACCACCTGCTGCTGAAGAAGTACTAGCCGCGGCGTCCATATTCAAACTTTTCTTAGCTTTTGGAGACATTTTGACTAGAAGGATGGAAGGATTTTGTGTGTTTTAGAGATTTTAGAAAGGTGTTTTGAGCTTTGAAGGTTCAGACGAAATTGGGAGAGAAGTAAAAAGGTTTCCAGATGGTGAAAGTCGTATTTATAGGGTTGGCAAAACCCGACCCGCATCTACACGTGTCAAGCATTCGTGCAAGAGGTAAACCCAGCCACTAAAATATAAAATAATAAAAGTGACGGTTTTTTACCTTGGGACGTGCAAGACGTGAGTAGGCGCAGTTCAGTCATCATTCCTGCAGTCTCGGAACATGCAACAGTCACTTTTCAGTAAAAAGTGGAGCGGAATTGACAGCTTGCACGTTTTGTCTTTGGCAGAGCATTTAATGCCTGTACTAATAAAATGCCAGTCAAATCAAAAGCTCTTGAGAAAGCATTTAATGCTTACACTGATGGGATGACGATCAACTCAACGGGCAGCATCCTGTAAAGATTCAAGTGTATTATCTAAAGGAAAATTCAAAAGAGCTCTTTCCCGCTCAAAATTCATTTTCCACTCCTCGACCAGATTCTCTGCCCGAGAAGTGCGGGGACTGTCTGTATTGGGTTAAATCCGTCGTCACCTAAGTCAGTGACTGAGCATCCACGTAGGACGACGTACAGATGACACGTGGCTATAATGGGCATGAAGGTAGCGGATAGAATCAAAGATGAACAGTTACAACGGGCAGATGAACAGTTATTACGACCAGAACAGTCGCAACTCGTCATCAAGCAGGTTCAAAATAGAAGTTTTATCCTTTAAGCAACGTAACTGCTCAATCAAGGAGTTACAACTGCTCGCGAACGGACATTTAGTCATCTATATATTGTAATTCAAGTCGCAAGCATTGTATCTAATTTTCTCTCCCTGAACGCACATCTGTATTCCAACTATTACTCGATATCCAATTCTTTACCTTCTGTCAATACTTACTACTGCTACTTACAATCAAGTGATCTCATTTATTGTTCCATCGCTTAAATATCATAAAGAGTACGAGGAAGGAATTCGATCAAGTCTATACGCCCTGAACACGGTTCCTTCTATTTAATCTTCATTTATTACATCGCATTAATTGTATCTTTACTTCCTTACTTTTACTGCAGTCATTTATTTTTAGCATTTAATCTTGATTATTGATCGTGACTCCGCTTTATAAATTTAATTGTGAATTAGCCTAATAAACGAAATTACGGTAAACAGTTAGTTAAGTTTGTATAGCATGATCGCAACCTAATTGGCGTTGTTCAAATAGGCTATCCCACAAAAATTTCACTCAATCAGGGCAAAGTGCACGAATAGCCACTTTTGCCAGCAGTCTTTGGTTTGAGGTTATTTTTTTTAATGATTTTGCATGAGAGGCCATTTTTAGAAGTTTAATCCTTGTGGGTTGAACTTCATGCCTAAGCTATGAAGATCAACTTCAGCCCGCAAGGGCTGAACTTTTAGGCATAGAATGCGTAAACTTCAACCCTTGTGGGCTGAAGTTGAACTTCAAACCTTTGTGGTATGAAGTTCAGGCCACAAAGATTGAAGTTCCAAAAAGTGGTCTCTCATGCAAAATCAATAAAAAAAGTAGCCTCAAACCAAAGACCACTGACAAAAATGATCTGTGTACGAAATTTTTACAAATTGAAACGGGAAATATACATAAATAGGACACTTTAGCGCTACTCTTACATTATTGTCATCCACAAGAAAACTCTTACATTTTTATCTCAAATCATCAGATTTATTGCAAATAAGGGGTGGTTTGGGATTAACTTGCATTTCTTATTGCACTATGTTCAGCTTCTCACGCCTCAGATGATAGTTGAAACTATGATTCTACTTAAAAAAATAGTTGAATCTCGGTGTTGGAAGTACAATAGGAGAATGTGGTATTTATAGGCTAGGCTCTACCTCAATTTTAATTCTAGTATTATACTTCTACATAAGATACTTGGCCTATTACAAGAGACGGCTGCTCAAAATTTACCATAAGTAGGATGAGTATGGTTTTACTTAAAACGGCTAAGGTATGGTAATTCGCATATTAGCCCGAGATCCGTGTGGGTTCTACGATCGTATCTGAAAGAGCTGACGTGCCCCTCTTAGATTTCCTGCTTGTTCCTTTGGGCTAATTTCATCTAGGCTAAAGATGCTAAATATTTCACCTGATGTCCCAAAGATTGATTGGTTTTGAGAGACTGCCCACGTTTAACATGGTTATAGCAAAATGACTTCCGCTTGGTCCGTAGGCAACACTTCAAGTTATCAATTTGCAAGTATTGGCTTTAAGGAAGAGGTCAAGTGGCAAGTGTTGCCTCAAGTTGCTTGGGAGAATGCGGGAAAAGATTGAGAGGGGCAAGTGTTGCCGAGACAACACTTTCTCTAGAAGAATATAAGATTCAAGGGCAAACGTTGCCTAAGAAAGAGGGATCAAAGGCAAGCGCTGTCTTATAGGCAGTACTTACAGATAAAGTGAGGATCAAGTGTTGTCCAGGCAATACTTTCTTTGAGACAAGGGCAAATGTTGCCTAAAAAATGGGGGTTAGAGGCAACTGATGCCTCTTAAGCGGTAGTTACGGAGAAAGAGAGGACGTGGATCTGATATGTGTATCATTATAAGACTCATATGTGTATATCCATCTGAAATTTATTTATTAAAAGAAGCAGAGGGAATTTTTGCTAAACCATTGTTATGTTCGAGCAAAAAGGAAAACCGTTGCCTATGGTGTCATAGTTCTGCAAATTGGCTACATCCCATGTGTTATCGCAAGTAGCATGATTTTGCCCACACAATGATGGGGCGAAGTGCACCAAAGTCCACTTTTGGCAGTGGTCTTTGGTTTGAGGCCACTTTTTTTTATTGATTTTACATGAGAGGCCACTTTTTAGAACTTCAATTCTTTAGGGTTGAACTTCACACAAGTTCGCCCACAAGGATTGAAGTTCAACTTCAGCCCACCACAAGGATTGAAGTTTAACTTCAGCCCACAAGGATTGAAGTTTACGCATCTATACCTAAAAGTTCAGCCCTTACAGATTGAAGTTGAAACTTCATAATTTAGGCATGAAGTTTAACCCACAAGGTTTGAATTTCAGCCCACAAAGATTGAAATTCCAAAAAGTGGTCTTTCATGTAAGATCATTAAAAAAAGTGGCTTCAAACTAAATACTTGTGACAAAAGTGGCCTGTGGGTGAAAATTTTAAACAATGATGAGCCAGTTCACAAAAACCATCATAAGAAAAAAAAAATCTAAACAAAAACCATCATAAGAAAAAAAAAATACTAACATGTGATGGTATTCCTCTCATCGATGTGTGTTTTTGGAGGAATAACATGTAGATGTTATCATGGATTTTTGGGCCATAATGAAATCAACCAATGTGTTCCTGTAGGCAAGAACACACTAAAAAATATTTTGATTTGGACTCTACAATCGGGGCAGAGCTACTGTATCGATCTTTGGCGGAATTCGATAACTTTAATCTAAAATCAATATTCATCTTAAGAAATTAATTTAGTATGTGAAAATTATAATTTATAATCGAATAACTTAAAAATATTAAAAATTTAAACTCATAAATTTCAAATTATGATCTACCTCTATTAAAAATACATGAGCATAGGGGTGTTCACGGTTTGGTTAAAAATCGGTCCAAACCAAAAACCAAACCAAATCGATTAAAATAACCGATACGTTATTGGTTTTGGTTTGGTTTGGTTTGGTTTTTAATTTTTAAAAACCGATAATATTTGGTTTGGTTTGGTTTGGTTTTGGTTTTATAAAATATAACCGAACCGAACCGATAGATTATATATATAACTTATATGTATATATATTTATATTTAATTTTTGTATAGTTTAATTTTAAGTTTTCTATATCTTTTCAACAACACTTGCAGTAGAGTAAACGAATTGGACTTAACTAGTTTTGTTCTTAAGCCCAACAAGAGTCTAACAAAATAACTTAGTAAAAACAAGGTGATCATGTATAGTAAATAAGGTTCTCGCACCTTTGTATACTTATGATTTAGTATAATTATCCTTGTCTGTCAGTAATTAGTGGCTCGCAGTTAGAACTTTACTTGCATAAAAGTGTGGATGCATTTCGACTTGTACATGAACATGATATGCTATTGCTCATGATAGGATAATATTATTAATAAGAAAAAAGCTTGGCAGATGGCCTGACTAGCCGCAGATAACTTTGTTTTGCATTATTCCGCTTCTCTTAATGATATGCAAAACATGATACTTAATTTCTAGTGCTTGTTGAATTACTAGTATTTCCTTTTATTACATATATGAGCGTTTCAAGTGAGTAAAAATATATTTAAGGTCATCTTTGTCATTTTTTTATAAGAATAGTTCTCTTTATCATCCTTCTTACACTCATTATTATTTTGTTTGTAAAAAAATCGATAAATCGAACCAAACTGACAATAACCAAATCCATGATTTTAATTTTACTTAGTTTAGTTTGGTTTTAAGAATTTAAAAATCGAATAGATTAGTTTGGTTATGATTTTGATCAAAAACCAACCAAACCAAACTGTGAACACCCCTACGTGAGCATATCTAAGACTAAGAAAAACACATCTCTTTACATCGATAAAAATTGAATATTTGAATTATGAATATTATAAATTCAACACAATCAGCAACTTGCAAGTAACGCTTTTCATCAATTTTGAAAAGGCCAAAATAATCCCAAATTACATGGTAGACTTGATAATTAAAAGGAGCTTATTAACATAAGAGATAAATAATGCAAAGTCACGGTAACTGAAAGAAAATAAACAAGTTGATTAAACAAAGAACTATAAGAAGACCACATTTGCTTCTGATAGACCTAAAACAGTTGCTCCGTAAAAATAAGTCTAATAGTAATATTTATTTACTACAGACAAGGAACGAAATTCAAAGTAAAAGTGTATAACAAATTTAGTGGATTGAAATTAGAATTGTATGTATTTGCATATACGAATTCATTACATTGGCTTTCAACACCTTTCTTTTACTGGTATACACTTTTAACTGTTTAGCAGAGCATATTTCAGATTTTGTGTGGAAAAATATTTCGTATTTGGTATTTAAATATTTCTAGTATTTTAACTTTAGAATCCTAAAAATTAGGAAAGAATAATGACAATTTTGTCTAATATAAAATCTAGTTTTAAAAGGTCAAAAAGGCGGACGATATTTCATAAGGCCATCGTGCTTTTAATATATAGTATAGTATAATACATAATGTATAGATGGATATAGATAGATATGGACATAATAGATAGATAGATTTATTATTAATGTACAAAATTTAAATATGATTCCTTTGCTCTTAATAAGATACTTGTTTTTAACAAATTTTTTCAATATTTTTTTTATTTTTTAAAGAAAGTCCTTTAAAATAAATTTCTCAAAATAGTTCACTGCCAAACGATGCTTCGCCCCCCCTCTACCCCGACTGCCTTGCTCTTCCGCCATCTTTCACCATCAACTGATATTTCTACTTTTGGACCTCTATAACAAAGTGTAAATACCTGAAATGGTGGCCTTGTTCTTGACTTTCTAGGCAAAGATTTATAGGTGGATACATGAAAACAACAATAATTAAGTTCGAATATCAAACAATTTATGATCGACTATATGAATTTTCATAGACAGTATCTACCCGTTAGATATTTACACGAAATCAATAAATATAAGACACATGTATCATATTTATACATTTATAATTTAACCATGGAGTGATATAATTTTCAATTTAATTGCTGACTATTAAAGTTAAGGGAGATTTACAAATATATACAATCTAAACACCAAAATTACAAAAAAATACCAATATTATTCCATTTTACAAAAAATACCAACATTTTTTTACACATTATATACAAAAATCAACAAAACTAATAAATTAGGGTTCCTCCTTCTTCCTACTGCCCCTCCCCCCACCCCACCACTGCTAACCACCCCAGGCGGCGGCGGCGCCTAGTCACCGCCGGCCGCCAGTCACCGGATTTTTTTTTTAATTGTTTTTGTAGATCTGGTGTATGGACAGTGTATGGACAGTGAAAAACAGTAGATACATACACATACACTTATTATATGTTTGTATATTCTTTGTATGGGCATTGTATGGACAGTGTATATGTGTTGATTCACCGGACATACACACTAAAACAAATCATTACGTGTTGTGTATTTATTGTATGGCGAGTGTATATTCATTGTATGTCCGGTGTATATTCACTGTATATTCAGTGCATACACCGCACATACAATGGAAATACGCATCACATACATTCCATACAGTCCACAAACGCCAATCATACACCACAACCACCGTAGCTCCGCCGTGTACCACCGGAAAATTCAAAAAACAAAAAAATAAAGGGACAAAATGAGATCTGAACAGCCCCGTCACCGGATCCACCATCACTGCTGCTCTGTATAACATATTTTCACAAAAAATCCTAACAACAAAGCAGTGCCGGCGACTTGAGCAGATCAACGCCATCGCCGACGCTGCAATGTAACAGCAGCAACACAGTAGCAACACAGCAACAACAGCGCGGGGGTAGGGGTATGGGAACTCCGGCGACGAGCCGCTGTGACGACGGGGATGGGAGTAGGGGAACTCCGGCGATAGGGATGAGATAAGGAAACTCCGGCGACGGGGAATAGGTGGAGGGGGCGCCGATCAGTGAGAGGGAAGGGAGAGGGAAGAGAGAGAAAGTAATAGGAAAGGTTAGGGTTTTCAGTTAGAGAGAAGGAAAAATAATAATATTGTAAATGTTGGTATGTTGTATAATTTTTCAATAATGTCGGTATTTTTTGTAATTTAACTGTTTAATGCGTCAAATAGCGTAAAAATGTCTAAAGTTAATGCATTGGTTTGATCTAAACATCAGGACTGACGTTCAGGCCTGACTGTGCTAATATCAGGCTTTTTTGTCTGAAGTTAAAATTTGATGGTTTTTTTTTTTCTTAACTTCAAAACAAATGTTTGATTGTGGTTTGACATTGAGCCTCACTTCACACTTTTGGCCTAGATATGATTAATTTTCAAATCAAAAATTAAATTGAGTGAACTTCACACTATAGTTTGGAGGTGAGTGGTTACTCTTGCAAAAAGTTTTTATAAGTGACGGAAACTAAATGGCAAAGAAAAAATAGGGTGTATAGGTCAAATTTTATTGTTTTTACACTCATAGACCATATTTCTCCATTTAAGCTTAATTGATGTTATCATATTACCTCATATAAAAAAGATGGAAAACAAGATAGATATATGCAAATACTAGTAATAATGTTAAAAAATCTATATTATTACCCACTAGTAATACATATCACCTATAAGAATCTTTTTCTTTCATTGTGCTCTATCAACCACCTCCACTTCCACCATCATCTCTAACAACCACATCTACATCCACCATCACAACTCATTAATCTCCACCACCTTCTACCAACGGCAACTGCCAACCACCACTGCTACCACCAATAACTAATTACCATCTCCACCATTATAACAACCACCACCACTATCGTTGACATTAACACCAATCATCATTACCACCACATTCATCTACTAATACCAACCACCTCCACTAACCTACAACACTCTATTAGCAACTAACCACCTCCGATCCATCATTACCTATCATTGCCGACATTGCTAGTCATTACCATTAGCCACCTCCATCATCAAACCACCACTATCACACAACCAACACCAATTACCACTACCTACAATCAGTGTTACCGCCAAATACCACCATCAACCACCACCTTACAATCTAATAATTCAAAGACAGAATATTTATACTATTTTATAATATGTATAAAGTTTAATAAAGATAATTATAAATATTCAGATACTGAAAAAACAATCAGGCATAACTCTTAATCATTGTCGTTTGGTAGCTATCCGGGTTATCCAGGGACAATCCTGAAATTATAATACCGGAATTATAATCCTGTTCTCTATATGAGATAGTATAATCCCATGATTGTGGTATAACATTTATCTCATATTAGCTAATAGCTCAACCAAATGTGGATGATTGTTTTCCCAAATTTAATCGCTAGATTGAAAAGGTCTAAGAGCCATAGACTTGCGGTAGCTCCCTCTAAAAATATTACTCCCTCTGTCCCAATTTATGTGGCACTTTTCGCTTTTCGAGATTCAAGCTGTATGAATTTTGACCAATATTTTAAGATATATTTTTTTACCAAAATGATATGAGAAAAGTTGCAACTTAAAGTACGTTTCAAGTAGCTTTTAAATATATAAATTTTAATATTAAAATATTTAGTTAATCTAATCTAATTTAGCTTCAAAGTTTAGTCAAATTGACTCTCGAAAAGCGAAAAGTGCCACATAAATTGGGACGGAGGGAGTACTATTATAAAAGTATAGTGATAGATTTCTAAGAACAAATAGCGATTCCACCTAGAATTTGGTAAAACACTTTTTATTATTTTACATATTTAACTGAACTCAAGGAAAGGTCTCACACTCAGAATTAATATGGGACCAGCTTGTGCGTGATAAGGGTAAATTACGGAACTATGACACTTAAGGCAATGGTTTGCCTAATTGACCTCATTAACAATAGTATACAAGAATGACCTTGCTTAACTTAAATAAAAGTTTTTTGGACGAAAATGCCCCTGAACAAAACAGAAAAGGACCCGACATATCCCTTTCCCTTCCTTTACCATTCTGCAATTTATTTCCAGGAAAAGAAAAGCTTTTGTAACTGATTCAAACCCTAAGAACTCCAAATTTCCAGTAAAAAGAAGATTCAAAGGTAAATATCTTCAATATCATATTGATTATACATAATTTTTGAGTTAAATTCCGTATAATTACGTTTTAAATTCGTATAATTTGTTTAAATTCAGTACAATTACATATTAGCTTAAACGAGATGTACATTTTGCTGATACCGATCGATACTACTGTCGTATATCCAATAATTAACGTTACGTTGATTATATCTTACTGAAAAAAGTTTATATTACTTCCAATTTGTATTTGATGTAGAATTTACTGATTTGTGATTACTCTTATCTAGTTGCAATGGCATTGCTTTGCCCTAAATTAACTTGAAATAACTTGTAGATAATCTCTGTAAATTGTCACTAACAGGCAACACCTTTTAAGCTCTGTTTCATAGGTATTTGTTTGCAATACACTCGCTGCCTTGTGGGCAGCACTTGCAGCTGTGGTGCAAACAATTTCTTGTAGATAAACTCTACACTTTTTATCGTATGAAGTGGTGCCTTGTAAGTGTTAGCTTGTGGGCAGCACTTGGAGGTCTGGTTCAAAACAACATGTAGAGTAGCTCTGCATTTGCTGCGTAATAGGCAGCAGTTTTGATCGCATGAACTGGTGCCTTGTAATTGTTGCCTTGTGGGCAGCACTTGGAGGTTTGGTGCAAAGCAACATATAGAGAAATCTCTACATGTGATGGGTAACAGGCAGCACTTTACTTGTGCTGCAAAATCTTTGCATGCACCTGCTATAACTTGTGTACTGAATTTTCCTACAAGTTGTTGTAGAAAGTCAACACTTTAAGTTAAAAAGTGTCGACAAGTTTCTATAACTTGTTGCCAGTCGACCTCCACTACCTAACGCACAACACTAAACAAAGCAAAAATTGGATGTTTGCTTCTATCTTCTTAATCTATTCACCAAACTCTAATCTCGTGCTTCCATTTCATTGCGTGCAGAATTTACTCAAACAAGTCCAAAACATGGTGCTTACGGGACATATAAATGACAATGATGAACCAAATATTATCGATGAATCTACTCCACCGGCTTCACCAAATTAGTGCTATTTTATCATGTCATTATATTTTTTTAATATTTTGAAGAGCATTTTAAAGAACAATTTGTTTGCTTGTCTTATTGTATTTTGATTCAATATGTCTTGGCTTTATTTCTCCCTTAACCCCTCTATCATTGTATTTTCCTACAAGTGTTGATAAATAGGCAACAGTTGCCCGTCAAGCCTAACCAAATCCTCACATGCAATTGCCTTGAGTTGCTACCCATGCAGCACTTGGCCGTCCCACCTCAGCAAATTTGCCAAGCCAATCCCAGTAAGTTGTTGCCTAGGCAAGCATTAGCCTCCACCCTCTCACCAAATTCCCCAAGTCAATACCCTTGAAATGCTACCTATGTATCACTTGACCCCCACACTCATAAAATTCCCCCAGCCAATTCCCTTGAAATGCTACCTAGGTAGCAATTGACTTTCACTCATCACCAAATTACACAAGCCAATTGCCTTGAGTTGCTGCTCTCACATAATAAGGTTAAAATATACAAACAAACACTAAAAATACAAGCTGAGCATTTAGTATGTCTTAGAAACATTTTTCCATTAACCCACATCTACCACTGTGTTTAGATGCAAGTGTTGGCAAATAGGCAACAGTTTCCCGCAAAGCCTTTCCAAAACCTCACAGCCAATTTCCTTAAGTAGATGCCTGGCAGGCAGCACTTGACCTATACCTCTCACAAACCAGATCCCTTGACATGCACCACTTGGCCTCCACCCCCTACCCAAATTCTCGAAGCTAATATACTTGAAATGATGCTGCCTATGCATCACTTCACCCCATACCCCTTACCAAATACCACTAGCCCCTTGTATTGTGTCACTGCCCTCATAACATTATAAGCTTACAAAATACAAACAAACATTAAAAAACAAGGCACGATGCACATAAAACGCTTACAAGAAAATGTGCATTCAACACTAAATACAATCAAACTCTACAAATCTCAAAGCATTCACATTACTAAACATATAACCATTTGTTATATACAAATGATTCAGTCGCATCAACTAAAAGACAAGTATTCACATTAAAAATCATTCATCATCATTACTTTTATACAACAGAGAAAGGTTTTCCAAGTACTCCTTCACAAAGAAGAGAATTATGTTCATGGTAATCATCGCCTATCTTCTCAGGATGAGTATCATATCCACCATTTGACTTGAAACTTGCATGACTCCACAGATTAGCAGCCCAATCAAAACGATAATCTTTTAACTGCGTTATCTTGGAAACATCATTGTCATGCATTATTGAGTCAGCAAACTTAAGCACATAAGCACCACAATCATACATGCACAAAGTTAAAGAATTGATCTTTTTCCTATGGCACAATACATCAAAAATATACTTAAGCAATATAAAAAGTTAATATTTAGATGAAAACATAACTAACAAAAAAATAAGAGAACATACATTACGACGCACCATAATTGTTGCTCCCAACGCACACACAAGTATACGTGGCCGACAAGTAATAAAGTGATAAATCGAGTATCGTTCCCACGAGGACTATTCAGACTGAATTCTAGCAAACAATTTATATAAACTATTCAGGGATCTTTTTCCAATAGTGAGGATTTTATTAACTAAAGAACAGTAATTAAAACGGTAGAAGTAAATTCAAACAATGGGGCAAAACTTGGTTGTTATCAGTAATAAGGAGACGGTCCAGGGTCAGAGTTACGAACAATCCAGTTGAGTTTTCCAATCGATTCCACTTCTTAAATCCCGGGTTACTAACTAACAGAGTAAATGTACCTGTGAAAACCTTTCGATTCTTCACAGTCTATGCAGGCTACTTCAATCCCTATATGTCTATGGGTTGAATCACGTGCACGCATTAACGAATTCTGTAATTAGTTAAACTAAGCGAGCAAGTATATGTCTATCCTACTCACGAATTGGTTCCCCGATGCCCGGGTTCACAAACTAGTCCTATTCTTTCTTATTACGTAATTAAATTCCCTCTTTCGAGTTCAATCTAAAAACCATAGATAATGCGTAATAATCGGGCCCTGACAATTACACAAGTGAAATCAAGAAAGAATAAGCAACCCATAATGGGATTCAATTAATGGGAATCAATCTTCAAACATCAACCTTCATGAAATACTCTAACCCTAGAACGAGAGAATTAGCTACGCATACTCATAATAACAACACAAGGATTTGATGAAATAATGAAATAATGATGTAATAGATTAATGGCAGGAAGAAAAACCCTTGTTCTTGATGTTATGAGCTCTCCAATTGCTCCAAAGTCTGAACTCCTCTCAAAAACTAAGTAAAAGAGTATTTATAGGGTTTACAAACACCTAGTAATAAGTTAGACCTAAGCCTAGACGAAATAGGAAGTCAAAATTCGCTCCAGGGGCGCTATAACGGGTGCCCCGCACCTCGTAACGCGCGACCTTAGGCAGACTACGTCGAAACCTTCACGCTTTTGGGGCGTGGCGCGCAGCCAAACGCGCCAGAAGCTGGGCGCTTTGGCTGGCGCGGCGCGCCCCCTGTAGCGCCAGGCAATTTTCGTGTTTTCTTGCTCCGCAGCTCGCTTCGTGTCGCGCCTTCGTGTGCTCGATCCAATCCTCAATCAAAATCCAATCTTTTCTTGCTCAATCACGCTCTATAAAGCTCCAAATGCACTTCATAACAACCTACATACACACGACATAAAATTAATGCAAAACCACATTCATAAACTCTAAAACGCGCGAATAAAGTACTCAAACGTGAGGAAATATTAAGGAAATATAGGCATAAAATGCCAAACATCACCACCCTGCACTTGAACCTTTGCTCGCCCTCGAGCAATTACCAATAACTTCCCAACCTAGGTAGAACAGGTCTGCCTATGACTATGGTTGATACCGATCATTGAACAAATGCACACATGACTACTATGGATCCACAAACATGCCAACAATTTAACAAACTAAAAAATATAAGAACAACCACCCAAAAATAGCTCAAATGCACAAACTCAACTTATTGCAACTATGCTCCCACAAAATCACACCTATCTACTCAACCAAGAAGCCATGAACTTCACCTATTTCATGCAAACCATGTGCCCTCACCAATATGAAGCAAAAGAGTGTCCCCCAAAGATCACACACAACAATGAATATCAAGAATGGAATGGGGACAATAGCATAGAAAGAATTCACTCACTCTCATTGAAATCTCACATGTGACACATGATGTACCATAGGCTTGCCCGTAGTGTAGGACTCCACTAATGTAAGCTCACTCCAATCGGGATTAACTAGGACTTTAAAAAGGTTGTAATGTAGGCTAAGGGGCTGGTAGGATACATATGGATAATAGTGACTACCTCCCTAAGCACTTTAATACATCACAATTAATTTAAGCACAAATCTCATCAAAGCCACCCAATCAACAACTTTCACACACACCTTCTCAACAAGTAGCATTTTTCTTTTAAGCACACACTAGCAAGGATGGATATTCTTCTCTCTTTATTTCTTTTTCTCAATTTTTCTCTTTTTTCAAATTTTTTTTTTCTTCTTTTTCTTTTCAGTTCACTTCTTTCCAAACCTTGCCAATGCTTTTTCACTACTTCACAAATTTTTACATATTCCCCTCATTGGTTCCACTCAAAAACCTCCCAATCTTCAACCACCACTCCAAAATAATATCACAATATTAACTAAAGTGCTTAAGGAGTAAAGGGCCAAAAGAGAACAATTTAGAACAAGTGGGTAGGCTCGGGGTGTGGGTGCCAATAAAAAGTTCAAAGAATTCACAACAATAAAGTCAAGGTGTATATGTAAGGGTAGGCAAATCAAAAGAAGGCCTGTATCATTTCCCGACTAGAGCAAACCTAGGATTTCGCTTTGCACACACACGGGGCAAGTTCTAGACATTGATATGCAAACATGGAGCAAACAAGAATATGCCTCACACACACCTTGCACATGATCCACACAAAAAGGCTCCATCAACAACTCTCAATCAAGCATCTAAAGTGCAACTTGTGGAAAATTAAGCAATAATGCACAAGGTTCACAACAAAGTCAAGTGAGTGGACTCAACCATCTCAAGGGGGTCGTTCCATTTTTTCTAGGCATGCATCTCAATTTAAAACCAAAAGACACCACAAATAGCACATGCAATAAGTTCAAGTCCACCGGTATCAAACAAATCAAAGGCACCTAGCATTCTACCTATTCCTTTCGTCTAGGGCCACCTATAACTAACTACTCTAATCCTAATAAAAATAAAAACTACCCGGTTCAAAGGCCTCCCCGTGGAAAAGAACCGATGTCATAAGAAAAACCACGGGGTGGATGACATGTACCACTAATAAAGACTAAAAGAAAAATCTTTTGGAATTTTTTCAGTGGTTTACTAATTTTTTTTAATATATTAAAGCAAGAAACAAATCAAAATAAAGTCAAGTGACAAAAGAAAATCCTACGGTACATGCATCCCTAACCTCAAAAATAGATAAAAGGGTAGTTCCCCACCCCACACTTAAACTAAGCACTGTCCTCAGTGCTAAAAATAAGAAAGTGCAATGGTAAAGAAAACTTCCCTGAAGATTCTAGTCCTTGGTGCTAGCATCCTCCAAGCTTCTATATAGTATGAGGTACTCAGACTTCCCTCATCAGGTCATCAATATTAGGCAAGGGTGAGACACCCCACACTTAGCCTCGACATTACATGAACCTGCAATCCAAGGAAAAATAAAAACTACGTGACACTATAAATAAAATAATACAAGTACAAACTCGGGTTGCCTCCCGAGAAGCGCCTTAGTTAACGTCGTGGCACGACGAAACTTTTAGCTCACTTCCAGCATTTACGTCTTCTCTTCTTACAACGAACTTTTGCTTTCTTCCTTTCTCTGAGAGACCCCAACTTCAACTTCACATTTGGTTTACTTCCATGTTCTTGTTTGACACATTCGATCATAGAGCACTCTTCAACCTTAGCTATGTGCTCCTTCTCATTATACATCTTGAAAGTAACCTTTTCCCCACGCGCTCTAACAGTCATCTCACCCAGCTCCATGTCAATAATTGCCTTCGAGGTGACTAAGAATGGTCTCCCCAAAATGATTGGAGCTTCTCGGTCCTCTTCATAATCTAGGACTACAAAATCAGCAGAGAATGTAAACTTACCAACTTTTAGTAGCACATCCTCCAACTTACCCTCAGGGTGAGTGAGTGATCCATCCGCCATCTTAAGAGTAATTGACGAGGGCTTGATTGCTCCTAGCCCTAACCTTTTGCAAACAGACAGAGGCATGAGATTTATGCTCGTACCCAAATCACACAAGGCACCAGTGATACTATGCCCTCCAATGGTACAAGGAATAGTAAACTTCCCAGGATCTTGAAGTTTTGGAGGTAGCTTGCTCAAGATTGTGCTACACTCCTCAACTAACTCAACTGTATCTATCTCTTGAGGCTTTTTCTTCTTGAATAAAATCTCTTTTAAGAACTTCACAAAGGATGGCATCAATTCAAACACATCCGTCAAAGGAATATTAACTTGAAGCTCTTTCAACATACTCACAAATTTTTGATACTGGGTCAGATCCTTCGATGGTATAAGCCTCTGCGGGAATGGTGGAGGCGGCAGAGGTGCCTCCTTTCTCTCTTCTTTCTTCTTTACCTTCTCCACTTTTTCAACTTTTTCTATTTCAGCTCTCTCCTCAGACTTGGCCATCAACTCTCCACCTTCAATTAAAGTTACTGCAAGACATTGTTCAGGCTCTTTTTTAACAGTACTTATTTCTCCCACCAGCTGCCCCAACTGGTGCTCCAGGTTCTTTTGAGCATTGGCAAGATCTTGTATGGCTTGTGCATGGGCTGCAGTGTCAGCTATCATTCTCTGCTGGCCCGCCATTATCTGCTTTAGCATATCTTCAACTGAACTGCTAACCTGCTGTGGTGGAGCTGGAAGTGGGTGGTAATTATTTGGGGCTCTCGTATTGCCTTGATAATAAGCATTACCAAACTGATTTTGACCTTGCAGCCTGTTTTGATTACCCACGTAATAAACTGACTCTGGATTAGAGGAGCAAACCTCTGTAGCATGGTCTTGACCACAAACCTCACAAAAACTCTGGAGTTGTTGCACTGGAGCCACTGGTTGCTGAGTCTTTGGCAGAGCCAGCTTGCTAATTTGATTGGAAATAGCATCCATCCTCGCCCTTAGCTCTGAAACTGCATCTAACTGAAGTACCCCTGCAGATTTCTGCGTAATAGCTCTACCATCTCCGTGCCAATCAGGATTGCTCTGCGAAAACTTATCTAGCAAATCATTGATCTGGTCAAAATTTAAGGCTAATACTTGGCCTCCAGCAGCAGCATCTACCACGATCTTAGTATGCGCAGTCAACCCCTCAACAAAAGTATGTGCAAGAACTTCATTGGATTGGTTGTGGTGTGGACAATCTCTCAATAAAGCTTTAAACCGCTCCCAGGCTGAATACAAAGACTCTCCTTCTACCTGTCTGAAGGACATAATTTCGCTCCTCAGCCGAGCTGTCTTGGCAGATGGATAAAACTTAGCTAAGAACTTCCTAGCCAAATCATCCCAAGTAGTGATAGACCCAGACTTTTCAGCCTTTAACCACCTCTTTGCTGCCCCAACCAGTGAAAACGGGAACAATGTCAAACGAACATAATCAATAGGAACTCCCGTCGGTGTATACGTATCACTGATCTCCAAGAAATTCTGGATATGTTGCTGCGGATCTTCATGAAGTAATCCACCATATTGCCCAGTCACATGTAACAGTTGTATCATGCCGGACTTAATCTCAAAGTTTCCAGTAATTTCAGGCTTAACTATGCTCGAGGCTACTCCCTCCAGGATGGGGAGAGCAACATCTCGCACAGCTAAAGCTCGTTCTGCTGCCATTCTTGTAGGTAAAGATCAAGCAGGACCTAATACCTGAAACAGCACAAAACTCCAAACAAAAATTAAACCTGAATAGAAAATAATAAATCGTCTGAAAAGAAACAGTCAATTGTTTAGTCCCCGGCAACGGCGCCAAAAACTTGTTTCTCCCAACGCACACGCAAGTATACGTGGTCGACAAGTAATAAAGTGATAAATCGAGTATCGTTCCCACGAGGACTATTCAGACTGAATTCTAGCAAACAATTTATATAAACTATTCAGGGATCTTTTTCCAATAGTGAGGATTTTATTAACTAAAGAACAGTAATTAAAACGGCAGAAGTGAATTCAAACAATGGGGCAAAACTTGGTTGTTATCAGTAATAAGGAGACGGTCAAGGGTCAGAGTTACGAACAATCCAGTTGAGTTTTCCAATCGATTCCACTTCTTAAATCCCGGGTTACTAACTAACAGAGTAAATGTACCTGTGAAAACCTTTCGATTCTTCACAGTCTATGCAGGCTACTTCAATCCCTATATGTCTATGGGTTGAATCACGTGCACGCATTAACGAATTCTGTAATTAGTTAAACTAGGCGAGCAAGTATATGTCTATCCTACTCACGAATTGGTTCCCCGATGCCCGGGTTCGCAAACTAGTCCTATTCTTTCTTATTACGTAATTAAATTCCCTCTTTCGAGTTCAATCTAAAAACCATAGATAATGCGTAATAATCGGGCCCTGACAATTACACAAGTGAAATCAAGAAAGAATAAGCAACCCGTAATGGGATTCAATTAATGGGAATCAATCTTCAAACATCAACCTTTATGAAATACTCTAACCCTAGAATGAGAGAATTAGCTACGCATACTCATAATAACAACACAAGGATTTGATGAAATAATGAAATAATGATGTAATAGATTAATGGCAGGAAGAAAAACCCTTGTTCTTGATGTTATGAGCTCTCCAATTGCTCCAAAGTCTGAACTCCTCTCAAAAACTAAGTAAAAGAGTATTTATAGGGTTTACAAACACCTAGTAATAAGTTAGACCTAAGCCTAGACGAAATAGGAAGTCAAAATTCGCTCCAGGGGCACTATAACGGGTGCCCCGCACCTCGTAACGCGCGACCTTAGGCAGACTACGTCAAAACCTTCACGCTTTTGGGGCGTGGCGCGCAGCCAAACGCGCCAGAAGCTGGGCGCTTTGGCTGGCGCGGCGCGCCCCCTGTAGCGCCAGGCAATTTTCGTGTTTTGTTGCTCCGCAGCTCGCTTCGTGTCGCGCCTTCGTGTGCTCGATCCAATCCTCAGTCAAAATCCAATCTTTTCTTGCTCAATCACGCTCTATAAAGCTCCAAATGCACTTCATAACAACCTACATACACACGACATAAAATTAGTGCAAAACCACATTCATAAACTCTAAAACGCGCGAATAAAGTACTCAAACGTGAGGAAATATTAAGGAAATATAGGCATAAAATGACAAACATCAATAATGAATTCACACCAACAACTTCCCTTGTACCAACAAAAATGCACTGTCAACATCACAAAAAGAAACAAGAATAAAAAGCACAATACCTACTACTGAGTAGTAAGGAAAACACAGTCTGACAGGCAATACTTTCCATACAAAACACAACGCATGCTTGATGTTATGATGTCAACTATTGCCCTGTGGGCAACAATTTATATAAAAAAGAAAAATACAAGAGCCAATGGAACCTATGCTTGAATCTTAAGTCAACTGTTGTTATGTGGGCAACACTATCTATTGTAAAAGAAAAACAAAATGGAACATCAACATTTTGCTACTAATTAAATTAACTACCTAATTAATATAATTTATGTCAAATGTTGCCTTGCAGGAAATAATTTCTATATTAAAAGAAAATCAAAGTGCAATGGAAATACTTTTCTAAAAATGATATTATTAAAATAACTTAATATAATAAATTAAATAAATATTACCGATTAACAATAAAATTTAAATATTGACAGAACCAAAAATTGGATTAATAATGAACATCAACAAAGGGAGAAACAAATTCGCAGAAAATTAAACAAAGAAAAAGAAAGGAGAAGGAAACTAACCAAGGCGTAGAACCCTAATTAGCATGGAAAGGAAAGAGAGAAGAAAAGGATGCTCAGAAATTAGAATTAGGGTTTATTTTGGTCAAGGGCAAAATGGTCTTTTCATACGTTTAAAAATTAGTTGGAAGCCATTTTGCTAAAATATTTTTTTGTGGAGATAAAAAGACATAACCAGGATTAAAGAGGTACATGTGATGAAATTTTTTGGTGTGATAACCCCTTCCCAGGGATAGGGCTTACGAACCTAATGTTAAGCTCCTATACGAGACTGAAAGCCTAAAAAAAAAAAAAGATTCTTAACTGGAAAACGTACTTCTACGAAAAAATTGATAACTAGAAATTAATAATGCTCGAAAAAAAAAATTGCATGGACGTCCCTTTATCATGTTCAATTCAAAGTTGGTATAATTGCGCACTCTAAGTAATCCAGAATTCTAAGTGCCATCAAAGTAGACCCTGAATCCATATTAGTCCAAATCCATGCATGTTCAATATCAAGAAGATAAAATAATGCACACATAGAGTATCATTATCTCTTATGTAATAGTAGTCGTTATTTGAGTGGAAGCTGGAAATCCTAAGGAAGTATCGGCAGAGACTCTCGACAGACGCCAATAAGGAAATAAAAGAGCACAAAAAATAAAAAAGACATGGTTCAACTTTCATACACGGCACTGTACTGCTAGTGCAATTTAACCATACATAGCAGCTACTACTGCAATTTGACCATACGTTTCTATGAATATATTTAACTTGTTGTAACAATTTATCTACGTCATTTAGTTATCATGTAATATAATTGTTCCACTTTTAATAAAATATAGAAGTTAAACCATTTATTTTGAAGTTTAAGTTCTATGCACTAGTAATGCATGAGTTTTCTACACTATAAAGTTAAGTTGATCACCTACAGCAACAAATTATTTTTCATAATAATAAGCATAATATAGTATCTTAACAAAAATAACCTGCATATACTCCTAGTCAAGTGTGGCAACGGCGCGACTAATTAAGTAGAGCAACAAGAATTTCAAAAGTAAAAGATGGCTGTGACAGGCTGCTCTTACCATTATAAATACTCATTCCTTCTCTCCCATTTCAATCACCACTATTAGATTCTCTACTAGTAGCTACCAAAAAATAAACAAAACAAAACATTAAATCAAAAATAGGGGAAAACAAAAATTTTCTTCTTTTCCACAAGCTAATTAAGACAAGAAAATGGCCCCAACAGTGAGTAACGTTTATGAAGAGGAGATTGTTCGCCCCGTTGCGGACTTCTCTCCAAGTCTTTGGGGTGATCGTTTCCATTCATTCTCCCTCGACAACCAGGTATACATATATTTGTCTCTTCTTAGCATGTTATAAGGAAGTTTGTAATGCAATATAGCATAAAATATCCGTCGTTGGAACAAAGTCATTTTGAACATGTATAATTTACAGGTAGCAGAAAAGTATGCTCAAGAGATTGAAACTTTGAAGGAACAAACAAGGAGTATGTTGTCAGCTGCTTGTGGGACAACATTAGCTGAAAAGTTGAATCTGATTGACATTGTTGAACGTCTTGGAATTGCCTATCACTTTGAGAAACAAATAGAAGACATGTTGGATCAGATTTACAGAGCAGATCCAAACTTTGAGGGTCATGATTACAATGATTTATGCATTTTATCTCTTCAATTTCGACTTCTAAGACAACATGGTTACAATATCTCTCCAAGTAATATATCTATCCAGCACGCACTTACTAATTTGTTATTTTATCTAATTACTATTCCTACCTTTTCTCCGTTATAGTACGTACGAGGACTAATCTTTAGTTTTCAACTTTTCATTCATGATACAGAAATTTTCAGCAGATTCCAAGATGCAAATGGGAAACTTGAGGAATCTTTTTGCAACGACATAAAAGGTTTGTTGAACTTATATGAAGCTTCACATGTAAGGACTCATGGAGAAGACATCTTGGAAGAGGCACTTGTTTTCTCCACTGCTCATCTGGAGTCTGCAGCTCCACATTTGAAATCTCCTCGAAGTAAGCAAGTGACACATGCCCTCGAGCAATCTCTGCATAAGGGAATTCCAAGAGTCGAGACGCGTTACTTCATCTCTAATATCTACCAGGAGGAAGAATTTAAGAATGATATGCTACTTCGATTTGCCAAATTGGATTTCAACTTACTTCAGATGTTGCACAAACAAGAACTCAGCGAAGTATCAAGGTATATTAAAGATACCTTAAATGAATGATACATATAAAGTTTCTGTTTCTAATAATATCACAAATTCTGATATTGTTTCTTAACTATTAATTTTCGTAGGTGGTGGAAAGAATTAGATTTTGTGACGACACTTCCATATGCTAGGGATAGAGCAGTTGAATGTTACTTTTGGACCGTGGGAGTTTATTTTGAACCTCAGTATTCTCAAGCTCGTGTTATGCTTGCCAAAACTATAGCAATGATTTCAATAGTTGATGACACTTTTGATGCTTATGGCATTGTGAAAGAACTTGACATCTACACCGATGCCATTCAGAGGTATAATTTATTAGATGATCTCATAAAAGGATAAAAAGAAGAAGTTTGTATACATATCAAACAACTTATGTTCTTCATATGATTGTGAATTTTCACCTAAATTTCATAAGTTGAGACATGTCTAGAAGTCAAATATTAATAATCATTTCTCCTCCTTCATTTATTAGGTGGGACATTAGCCAAATTGATCGGCTCCCTGATTACATGAAAATCAGTTACAAAGCACTTTTAGATCTTTATAATGATTATGAGGAGGAGTTGTCAAATGATGGCAGATCCTTTGTTGTCCACTACGCAAAAGAAAGAGTATGCACTCGAGACATATATCCATTTTTTATCAAAATCAATTGTATAGCGTTTTCCCCTTATTTTTTGGTTTATAGTCAAATTTATACTTTGTTTGCTTGTTGTTTGACAGATGAAAGAAATTGTGAGAAACTACTTTGTGGAAGCAAAATGGTTCATTGCAGGATACATGCCACCAGTTTCTGAATACCTTAGCAATGCACTAGCAACTAGCACTTATTACTTGCTTACTACTACATCCTACTTGGGTGTGAAGTCTGCTACCAAGGAAGATTTTGAATGGTTGGAAAAGAACCCTAAAATTCTTGAGGCCAATGTGACCTTATGTCGAGTTGTTGATGACATTGCCACATATGATGTATGGTTCCATTAAATAAACTTAGATATTTTATGTGAGTTTAACGAAGCATGAAGCGATTTACATATTGAATTTTTGCTTATACCAACATTATATTTGTCAATCCAGGTTGAAAAGGGTAGAGGTCAAATTGCAACTGGAATTGAGTGCTACATGAGGGATTATGGGGTATCAACAGAAGAGGCGATGGACAAATTTCAAGAAATGGCTGAGATGGCATGGAAGGATGTAAATGAAGGAATTCTTCAACCAACTGCTGTCTCTACAGAGATTCTCACTCGTATTCTCAATCTTGCTCGCATTATTGATGTCACCTATAAGAACAACCAAGATGGATACACTCATCCTGAAAAAGTTCTAAAGCCTCACATCATGGCCCTACTGGTGGACTCTATCGAATTTTAGGTCATTCTTGTGTTCTAGGAGTACTTTAGTTAAGTACTCCATTGGCATTTTATGTCTTGTTGGTAGATCTGAGGTTAGGGTAACAATTGTTGGCGATGCATGTTGTCAAAAATTACCTCAATTTTTTGTTCTTTTGTTTTATAAAATTTTGTATCACTATTGACATTTGAATTATATTTACTTCTTCTTGTACGTACCTACTTCTTTCCATTATTTTGCTCTTTCATATTTAAGGTTTTTCAAATATAAAAAGTTAATCTAGCCATTCTCAAAAGTAAGAAAAACTAAAAAAGTTTTACTCTCATAAGAGTTGCAATCTCCATGTAATGAGTCTGTTGAATTGGTAGCAGGGGTTGTTTAAGGTGGTATTTTAATCTCGTCATAACAGAGGCGGATCTAGAATTTCAAGACCATGAGTTCACCATAATATAAAATTTTACAAAGACCATAGATCTAGAATTTCAAGACCATGAGTTCACCATAATATAAAATTTTATAAAGACCAATAAAATATGTAATTTTTGGGATTCGAACCCTTGTGCTCAAGGTAAAAAGGCAACCATCCAAACTAGTGAACCAATTAAGCATTATAAAGCATGTGTGCACACAAGTAATATTTGACTCAATTTTAGAAGTATATACACGATATATCGAGCTTATTTGGCGGACCATGTGTTCACGTGAACCACCCCGGACCCTATAAATCCGCCCGGCCCTGCCTCATAGCAAAGGACCCCTCAGTGTTTGGATCTTAATACCACATCTCAATATTCAGATGTGTATTCGAATTAAGACATTTTAATCTTAGCCCCGTTTGTTTATAGTTTTTGGGGTCACTTTTCAAAAAAACAAATTGGGAAAAACTTGTTTGTTTATAAATCTTGGCCAAATTCTGAAAATAAAGATTTCAAATTCCCAAAAATTGGTTGGAGTTTTCATCCCATTCACAAATTTCAAGTTTTTTTCAAGTAAAATGTATGTCCAAACACAACTTCAAATTCCAAAAAAAAAATTTCAACTCAACTTCAAAAACTAAAATTCTCAAGTTTCAACCAAATCTATGTCCAAACACTAGCTTAATAAAAACAAGGGCGAAGGGCCAAAATTGTCACTGGACTATTAAAAGAGGTCTAATTATGTCACGCGTTAATAATATGGTGTTAATATGCCATTGTCATTACACTTTCGGCTCAAATGCCATGTGTATAACGTTCGGCTCAAAATTGCCATTATTTTTAACGCAACTTATTTATTCTAATTTTTAAATTTTGAAAAATACTACAAATTACCTAAAAATGTCACCTGGCCATCAAAACTCTCACCCCAACCTAATTTTCGAACCCACCCACGCCATCGTACTTTTTGCTTTACTTTTTAACATAAGCATTATTTTCATCTCCAAAATAAAAATATATTTGGAATCTATATGCCAAAATCAGTCTACTCTTACATGGGGAATTAAAAAAATAAGTATATATCCTGAAATTTTACTGAATAAATTTCTTGAATAATTTGTACAAATCTAGAAATGAAATAGTAGAAAAAGAGAAGCAATAAGTTTTAGATATTTCATATCCGAGGTCTAACTAAGTTTAATAAATGAGCAGTAACTATTACTGTAGTAACTATTTTACCTGATCCAAACCACAAAAATTCACTTGCTCAATTTTATGAAATATTATTTATCCCCTACCTGTTATGTTAATTATATGGGAAAATACTAAGATGCAGTCACATAAACCAAGATTATTGATTATCTTCTATAGGAAAATACTACATTAAGAGGACTGATTTTGTGGAGTGAATTTTTTTATGGAGCTAATTAGCATGAAAACAGAGAGAGAAAACCATTATTTAGTTCATTTTTTATAATAAAATAAAATGTGCATTTGTTATATGTAAACCAATTAAAGTGGGTGGGGTTTGGGTAAGGTTGTGTTGGGTGTTGGATATTATATTGTTTAGGATGTTTAATTTAAAATTTAAAAGGTTTAAAAAAAATATATATGACATGTCATTTTTCAGTCAAAGATGACATTTTGAGCCAATTATCTAAAACTAGATGTCTTTTCGGCGACAAATGAAAGAAAGATGATTTTAATGGCCAATTACTCAAAGTTGAATGACCATTTGAGCCGTTAACTCTAATTTTGGACGTACCTTCTGTTCAGACTTCTGATAATGGACGAGTTTGAGTAATTTGTGCGTCTTTATGTTACTGAAATATATGCAAGAATAACCAATAAAATAATATGGAATATCACATCTCCCGTGATTTTTGTTAAAGAAACCTGAGAAGATTTAACTAAAAGACCTCCAAAAAAACTAGTGTGACTAAATGACCTCCTCTTTTTTTTTGACTTATTTTTATGTGGGAATATCACATCTCCCGTAATTTTTTTTTTTTGACTTATTTTGGGCTTAGGGAGTTTGCTCTAATGACTGGTTTGGCGTGTGGGAAAAAACCCAGCGATAAAGCAAAGAATAAGGTTGTAAAGAAAGGCGAGGAATTTTATGAAAAAGTAACTTGGAAACCATCCAGTGAGGCGAGTGTTAAAGTGACATCGTCGAGGCTATGGAGGTTGTTGAAAACTAGCAGAAGATTTGACAAAAAGGAACAGTTGAAGATTTGCCTTTTGTGGTTTCTCCACACGATGTTGATGGCCAAGGATACTTCAAAGTCTGTTGAGAAGGAATGTGTTTGTATGGTTGATGATCTGGAGTTCTTCTCCGAGTATCCATGGGGCAGGAATGTCTCTTTTTGGTTCCCCCTGGGCATTTTTGGTAAGTCTACAATAAACCAATAGTTAGTTGATTGTGAAGTTTTCATTTTTCGTAGTCCTATTAAATCTTTTATCTTAGGCCTGGGTCAATGAAGCATTTCCTGCCATTGGAAGGAGAGCTGCACTGACAGATCAGTCTCCTATGCCGTGCCCTCGGATGCTTAAATGGTACAGTAAAAGGGTGCCTAAATCCTTCGATCCATTTGTGGAAGGAGAAAATAAAATTAAGATAACATTGCGCTATTTTCATGTCATTTAATATTTTTATTCAAACTAAGAAACTAATTTGCTCGGCTTCTATCCAGATCGGCCCCTTACCTATTCCCTACTGATCAAGAAGTGAGATCGAGGTGGGAGGATTCATATGTGCTCTATGCAGATGAAGTTAAGGATGGGTCGGTGGATGCCCTTAGGGCTGAACTTGAGGGGGTCACTGCAATCAAGAAGACTGCTCTTTTTCCTGCTGGTGAAGGTGATATGGATGAAGATGGTGAAAAAGATGCAAAAGGCGATGAAGATGTTGGTGGAGATCGTAAAGGAATTTTTGGTGAAGGTGCAGGTCTTTCAAGTGGTGGTGTCAGTGTTGCAAGTCCTTTTTTGCATGTTGTGCTTGATAGGCTGACAGCAATGGAGCACAAATTGGTTGATGTTGCTAAGATGCTAGCGGAACAACCAAAGAGGACAGTATACAAATACTTGTACCGTCCTTCTGCGTGGTTGATGAGGCACAGGAAGAGGAAGGCAATGGACAGTGGTACCGCTGCAAAGACCACTACAATTCTGAGAAAGAAGCGTAGATTTGATGAAGTAGTTGCTACTGTCAGTGCCACCAGTGTCGGTGCCACCAATGCCAATGTAGTTGATGCCAGTGCCAACAATGTCAATGCAGTTGATGCCAGTGCCAATGCAGTTGATGCCAATGCCACCAATGCCAATGCAATTGATGGCAAGGTAGTTGATGTCGATGTCATTGCCAATGCCAATGCTAATTCAACTGATGCAAATGCCATTGCCGGAGGATGCATCCCATGTCGAATCAGAATTGAACTTGAATGGAGAAGTTGGTCAAGATCCCGAAGAAATTATGTCGGGTGTATTGGAGAGTCATGACAAAGAGTGTATTAAAAAAGATGAGAACAAAGTTTGATTTGTCAATCTTTAAAAGTTTGTTGTAATATATTTATTGTAATCTTATTTGAGTGTTAAACAATTGTAGTTGACTATTATTTTTTAAATCTTGTTCGAGTGTTAAACAATTGTTGTTGACGATTATTTTTTAAATCTTGTTCGAGTGTTAAGCAATTGTAGATGAGGAATTTTATTTACATCTGTTCGGGTGTTAAAAGAGTTGACAATGCATTTTGCGACTGTTTAAAATAATCTTGCACAGGTATGATCGCTGATAACTAAATAATTTATTAAATTGTGAACTATAGTTGTTGAATGCATACTGAATTAGGTCGATTATCGATACGGAAATAAATATGTGAAGTGACAATTCTATTTTTTGGACAAGGAATAAAACTATAAACTACTTTACATGGTCGACAGTAGATAGTTGCTGGATTTATATACTATCGAAAATATTTTGGTATAACTTAGAAGCTTTTCGAGCATAGACCAAATGTGCATAGACTAAAGACAAAACAATATTTCAACCAATCAAAAACTAGATGACGTATATTAATAGACGTGTATCTTAGCTAATACGCAAAGTAGATTGTGCGGTAGATAATAGGTGTCCTGAAGTGTGGCAGAGCAGTTGGTAATGCACTGCCCAAAGCAATTCTTGCCAAGTCAGAGCCGTTTTTCTTTTTTTTGAAACTAAAAGATTTGATTAAAGGTGTCCATTTGCTTTGTAATCATTAATTAAGAAGTGACCATTGCATTTAATTTGTGTCTCTTCACTAACCTTTGCAACTCTTCAACATTATTTCTATATAAACCCCTCAACATTGTGTGCTTTTTCCACTCCATTTTCAATACAAATTTTTCTGAATTTAAACTATCAAAAGAACATTCCAAAATGGTCGGACCATCCAAGAAGCGTGATATCTACTGGGAGTTAGCCATTCTGCAATCAGAAATTACTGAACTGTGGGAGTATTTGAAGAGGCTTGAAAACAGAGTATGGGCAGAGTCGCAGGCAAGGGAGGATCAGGTCAGAGCGATCAACGCAAGACTTGATGCAATTGGAGCACCACCAGCGCCAGAGGCAAACGTCATAGAGGAAGATGCAAGTCCACCAGGTTCACCAGATGCATCCCCACCAAATTCACCATCCCAACCAGGTTCACCAAATGCACCGGCTTCACCAGATGGACAACTAGATATGGTTGAAGAATCTCCACCAAGTTCACCCAATGAACCGAACTAGTCGTTTGTTACTTGTTGTTTATGTTTTAGTTGTCGTTTTTTTTGTTGCTGTTTATATTTGAATGGTCTGGTTTTTGTTGTTTATATGTTTTAATGGTCCAGACCTTTTACTTATGTAATGTTGCTTCAGTTGGGAATATATATTAGATGCAGTTGTGTTTTGATTATCCACCGGTGCGGTCTATTGATATTGTTATTATCCGTGTTAAAGTCTGTTGTAATTTTGATTGTCTACCAAGTATAGTCTATTAGATAAATTGTGGAAACACATGGAAAGTTATGATGGTTAACAGTAATCTAACCAATAAAATAACTAAATTAGTAAATTACTAGAAAAAATTGCTATCACATTAACAAAATTAACTGGAAGATATGCATCAACCTAAGTTCGGTCTATTATACACTTATTGAAAAGTTGAGCATTGAAGTTCTACCGTTCAGGATATTATCACGCACGTGTTTGACATTTAGGGGATGATGTTTGCGGTTTAGGGTCTAGGGTCCACGCGCTTGGGGTTTGGGGTTTGGGCTCTAGGGTATAAGTATATCATTTTGGCTTGTGGGTATATTATCAACGATCTGAAAATACACTGTGTTTGATTGTCAACGGTGCTTGGTTGATAATATACGCTTGTGATTTTGCTTAAAATAATACAAAATTCCTATGTTAAACACTAGTAAGGGGTAATCTTGTAATCTACGAACTAGGAAACCCCTCACGTGACAACTTTGTTGCATAATGTACCTTAATGATGGTCAATAGCATTGATAAGGACTACATCGGATAACAAACATAACATAATGTATACAAGTCCACCAGGTTCTGAGAAAGCAAGACATGTTTCTCTAAACATGGAAGAAGATCACATTGCTTGGGAAGAAGATTATGATCATGTATCGCAAGCAATTGTGAGTGATACATGATCATAATCTTCTTCCCAAGCAATATGATCTTCTTCCATGTTTAGAGAAACATGTCTTGCTTTCTCAAAACCTTAACATTAGTATACATTATGTTATGTTTGTTATCCTATGTAGTCCTTATCAATGCTATTGACCATCATTAAGGTACATTATGCGACAAAGTTGTCACGTGAGGGGTTTATAGTTCGTAGATTACAAGATTACCCCTTACTAGTGTTTAACATAGGAATTTTATATTATTTTAAGCAAAATCATAAGCGTATATTGTCAACCACACACCGTTGACAATCAAACACAGTGTATTTTCGGATCATTGATAATATACCCACAAGCCAAAATGATATACTTATACCCTAGAGCCCAAACCCCAAACCCCAAGCACGTGGACCCTAGACCCTAAACCCCAAACATCAACCCCTAAATGCCAAACACGCGCGTGATAATATCCTAAACGGTAGAACTTCAACGCTCAACTTTTCAATAAGTGTATAATAGACCGAACTTAGGTTGATGCGTATCTTCCAGTTAAACTAGTCTGTAAATGGCTAAATGGTCTACCTCGGTCTAGAGCTCAAACTACAATCCGGATGATCTTCTGTAGGTGAATATGATGCTATAATTATTTCATTAAAAAATGTGTTGTCTCAGTCATATTAAATCAAGTTTAGCAGTGATGATTGTCAATCCTAAATAGTTGATCATCAACTTTTATAGAAATATTAATTTTAGAAACTGTACGGTACTAGTATATGTTATGCAATATGCCACATTGAATATTTATTTTGGTTGTTTGTATACTTGATGTGAGTTATCTGTTTATACGCGGAAATTTCTATCTCAGTACAGACAGTTTAAAGACCACCAACCCTTTTCCATGATTTTCTGTTAGTTGTTCATAAACTTGAATTCGTTTATTATCAAGTTCATCAGATCCATGTTATAAATTTTTCCTGGTCTCCGTGTTAAGTCGTTTATCAACTTCATTTGGTCTATTATTATGTTGAACAGATCCAGTCATCTTCTTCTATGAGAATAAAGCAGAAAACAAGTATTAATTCAATAGCAACACCAAAATTAGTACGCCGGCAGCAAAATTCCCCAATTCCATTCACATTTTTTTAATAATTACATATTAAAGAGCTTTCTTTAATCAGAATCCTCTTTACAAAATAACAAAAAAACAAAATGCATATATACTTAAACTAACTTAAAACATTGAACATACTTAAACTAACTTAAAACATTTAACATACTTAAAAAAAACATACAAATTAAGGGGAACTTGGGGGGTGATGAGGTCGTCGGGGTTGATACCGACGCGGCGACACATTGCACGAAAAATACGTGCAATGCGCCGAACGTTCATTTCTTGGCGCTGCCTGTCCTGGTCTAGTCTTCGTATGAGGATGTCTAGAGCTTGACGGATTAGCAGTGCATCTTGGGAAGCAGACATTGTTGTGCAGGAAAAAAACCTTACAAAAAGTTGAGATTTTATAGTTGAAATTGTGTGAAAGAAAGTGTAAACAATGGTCCTATTTATAGAAGAAGAAGAAGAAGAAGAAGAAGAAGAAGAAGAAGGTGAAACAGATAGGGGTGGGGGGTGTAACAGGGGTCTCGTCTAACAGTCATGATTAAATCCATTTCCCAGTGAGACTTTTCCCACACCATTAAATCCGATGGGACATGACATGCTTGGGCAGTGCACTACTTTAAATATGACACATTTCTCGGTCACCTATTATCTACCTATCAATATACTTAGCTTACTCATTAAGTTTGTTGTCTATTAATATACGGCAACTAGTTGTTATCATTTGAATATGTATTTGTCTTTAGTCTATTCGATTTTAGTATATGATCGAATAGCCAACTTGAACAACAAACATTCAATTTAGTTTAAATCCAATATTTATTTACTGAAGACCATGTATAGTAGTTTACACAGTATTTTATTCCTACTCCAGAAAAAAATTTCAACTATAGATGAATAAAACCCATTTAAAGTATAGTGTCACCAACGGAAGATCGATTGTCAACTACGCATACATGGCCAACAAATACCAATTTCTTATGCATCAAGAGTTTATTATCAACTTTGCTAAGTATATGAACAATAAGACAGTAAATAAAGGTAAATTGGAAGATCGTCAAATACTGTTTACTTCGCCTAAAAATAATAACAAATAACAAACTTAACAGTAGTAACACCAAAATTAATACGCCGACAAAATATCACCCATTTCCATTGATAATATTTTTAATAAATACATTAATAAAATAAAAGAGCTTTCTTTACTAAATGGTTAAAGAGGTCCTCTTATTCGTGGCAACATATGCACACGAAAACAAACACCATGTTCAGGATGTCGCCGCATTATTTGAAAGTGGAGAACTTGGCCTTGAGTGATATGACGATCATTAATAAACTTTAACCAACCTCGCTGAAGCGTTTTGCGACTTGGTGTCACACAGAATTCCATGAAGTATCTAACATCACCGTTGTAGATAACAGCTCGCATCGTGTAGTCAGGTAAAAGATATGTTATGTTTCATGGAAAAATCTATAATCAAAGAGTAGAGCGTTTAATGTGTTAAAAATCAAATAACTACTAGATCATTATTTAGTCAAATCCAAATATTAAAGAACGAGGTACGAAATTTACTAAATCATCATTTATACATGAATAACTATTCACAGTAAGAGTGAAGCATTGACGGTTCCGCGTAATGATGTACATTCCACGCAGCCAGACATGGTCATTACTTGCATCCCCTGCATCTTCTGGCATGTTTTAAGAGGCTTGGGAGGAGAATAAAGAGGTGTAAAAAATAGGGGTAGATGAACTAACTTGTTGATGGGTGTTAAAAAAATTGGGAAATGATGGCCTTATTTATACTCTATATGGGGGGAAGGTCAAAAGACATGAGTTATTGGAGCCATTGTATCAGATAGGATAGTTCATAACTTTAGGCAGTGCACCCTTTAAAGAACCTGGCACGCGTTTAAAATGGCCGATTATCAACCACAAAATCCACTAGCAAGCTAACTGTTGGAAATGATGTCTTCAGTCTATGCAGAGTTGGTCTATGTTCAAAAAGTCTACAACCAACAGTAATTACTACATATATCAATAAAGCTAGTTAAGATTTTTTGTCTTCTTGTTAAAATCGAGAGTTAAGAACCTCAACCGCAGCAAAAAAGGGTCTATTATCAACTGACGAGTCTAATGTGTATATGATTTTATGCTCGTACTCTGTCAAATTATAGTATAGTTTAAGATATCGTCCCACAGAGATTGGAACTACCTAGGCTACAAATTTATATTGTCTTTGTCACTATTTGAGATAAGTAGATTGGTGAGCTGAAAATTGTTTAATAGTCCTAAAAATTTAAATAATAGTAGAGTAAATATTTTATGGATTTTTAAAGTAAATAAAAGATAATAAAGATAAAGGTTGGGATACTTTGAATCAGCAAAATAAAACTATTATAATAAAATCAAAATTTCATTATTTCTTCTCCGTTTAATGACATGGTCGCTTATTTCTAATACAACCAAATCACATAAAAGTAACCAATTAATAACACCTCTTTCGGTTAATGTAGTTAATCGATTGACAGTGAAACAGAGACCTTGTTCAAAGAATGATCATTTATTTCTAATACAACCACTTCACTTAACCACAATATATTAATAGCACCACTCGCGCTTATACTATTAATTTATTGATAGTCAGTGACATTAAATAATAATTGATTAATAACACCTCTTTCGATTAGTGTAGTTAACCGACTAAAGTAATGATTTAAACAAGAGTACACCAAGTGAGCAAAAACCTCTTTCGATTAGCATTTACTAAATCAGTAATCTTATTTGAGTCAACTCCTCCGTGAGAATTAGAATTGAAAGAAATAAGATAAAAATTATGGTTAATCCTGGTGTATAAAGATGATAAAGAGAAAACCCCAACATAAGAATATAATAAATTCAAGACTTCCATTATAAAAACTTTATCAAGCTTCAACTAATATCCCAACCAAAGAAAATTACTCCATTATGGAGAAAAGAAAATAATATTTCTACAAAGAAGAAACAACTTATAAAACTAAAATAAAACTAATAGAGAGGTGTTTATTTTTTTACACAGAAGATGGGATCTCTCACTTCTCAGCAAATGCAGGCTATTTATAGAGAAACGTGCATGTCAAAAGCTCCACCGATGCAAAGCCACTAATGCCATTGATGGCATTTCCTTGTCTTTTTTCCACTAATGCGACCACCGATGGCATCGGTGCCTTTTTCTTCCTTTTTCCCACTAATGTGAAGTCACTAATGCCATTGGTGGAAATTCTTCATTCTTTTCCCACTGACGTGAGCCTTCAATGCCATTTTTCATCTTTCCCAGTAATGTGAAATCACTAATGCCATTGGTGGCATTTCTTCATTCTTTTTCCACTGATGTGATTCACTGATGGCATCGGTGACATTTTTTTTTCTTTGCTTGCTTTTGCATTCTTTTCTTTCCCGGAAGACTGTTTTGTGTATTTGCACAATTTGAAGATAATACCATATATTTTATATAAAAATATAATTATATATAATAATTTATATATCCAAAATTATATAAAATATATAACTATCAAATACCTCCACACTTAAATATTTGCTCGTCCTCGAGTAAAGGACACAACATAAAGTAGCAGCTGAAAACATTAAGAAGAATGAGAATTTTCGGCAAACAAGAATCAACTAAGACCAAACTTCAAGTTCAAATGATCTTTATCCATACTCATGTTCACCGATTGAGAATTAAAATCACAATATTTTCTAATCCCAATGTGTCTCACCAAATGAAGAGAGATGCCCATAAATCACACATTATATAATATAAAAGAATAAGGGCATAGATAGAAAAATTCTCTCACTCTCAACAAAGAAGTATCTCTAGCTATCGAAAATTACCAGAGGCTTGCATATCATGTGGCTCTCCACTAATGTAGGAATATTTGAGTTGAGATCATGTAGGGCTTTTCTTTTGGTTGTAATGTAGGCTTGGGGACGTGTATGATATATATTAATATGAGTGACTCGAGTCCTTATAGACACCACAATACATGGACATTCAAGTATCACTTTGTCTTCCTTTTTCTAAAACAATCAACATTATATATTTTTCTTTGTCAGACACCATATCTCCCTCTATCTTTTCCACTTATTTTCTTTTCATAATGTAGCTATCAAAAATTCTCTTTGTAGCGTTTTTTTTTTTTTTTTTTTTTTTTGAAATGACATCATTCTCAATAACGAATAAGCTCAACAATAACCATTTTGTCGTATTCTTTCACAACTACCCCCTCATAGTTTAGTTTTGTATTCAAAAATATATCCCTGATATTTTTCTTTTTGTAAGTGCCAAAAAGGAAATATGGTGAATAAATAGATGTGACAACAAAATTAGGCTAAGGGTTAAAATTTGGTAATCAAGAAAGATAAGGGATAATTCATTAGGCTCAACAGGGCTGACTAGAGATAAAAATATTATGGTAGGTTAATATTGGTCATGGTTAAGCAAGGAAGGCCTACTTTCATCTCACAACTCAAAAATCTACCTAGAATTTCGCCTCAAACCACATTCAAGGCAAGTTCTGGATTTCCAAATAAGCAAGAGAATTGATAATTACCTGACAACACAATACACTTGGGATTAGCAAAAATTATAATTTTAATCACCAATAAACAAAAATAAATTTGGAATGATATTGTTATAACTCAAGAATGGTACCCAATCAAATATGTTTTTCCAAAATCTCATTCTATGAAAAATCATGTTTTTAATAGTTTATTTATTGAAAATCCTAAAAGATGTTCAGTTCAAAATATTACGACCATGGCAAAGAACTGAACAAAGAAATCCATAGAAGTATACGAAAGAAGTTATGCTAATTTTTTTTTTATAAAAAGAAAAATACATTAAAAAAATATTATATATACAAAGTTATATATAAAAAATTAAATCAATAAAAGGTTTAAAAGAAAAACACACCAAAAATTGAAAACACACGCATATTTACACACACAAAAATATATATTCTTTTACCCCCATACTTAAACATTGTCAAGTCCTCATGACAAATAATTTAAATGAAAAAGGAGGTAAAGGGGCTCCACAATTTTTTTTCTTTTTCCTCCTGGAGCTTGTGAACTCCACCCCTAATTCTGAATCAATTTTTCTTTTTCGCTCCATAGGGTTACTTTTGGAGCTCACTTGGCCAAGAACAACATAAGATAGTTTCTTTGTATGCACATCCCGCTCTTTCTTAGCCTTTTCTCGAGCGGGTACTTCTTCATACATAGGGACCCAAAATTGAAGTTTGCATTTTTTGAGGGGATCACTCCATGTATTTTCCTGAAAATCTCCAACAACAAAATCCAAAGAATTGTAAGTAGAATAAGAAGATAAAGGATAATGGTCAATTGTATATTTTGTTTCTGTTTGATAATCTAAGACCATTTTTTCCTCAATCTCTTCTACAATATGTTGTGTTGGTGGATAATTGTAGGATATTGTGAACTCCTCATCATTTAATTCAAGACTAGCCAAACAATTATCATTAGCCATCTCCATTTGATCGGGCTTTTCTTCCTGAGTAGTAGATTCTTTCTCGCAAGGCTCATCTTTTTGAGTTGGTACATCTTGACCTGTTATTTCAGTTAAGTGTTCACCACAATTAAACGAGATTGTCATACTTACTAAATGACTTAATTTCATTGTTAGGTCCGTAATGACATTATGATTCTGTGCAAATTTCTCATTATTATTTTTAATGAAATTATGCACATATGTTTCCAAGTTCACATTCTCCTCTTGAGGTGGTTCACTCTCAATATTTTGATTCTCTTGAGAATATTGGTTGCAGTATGGGTCATAGGCACATTCAGTAGAATCAATACACATGTAAGAACTAGAAACAACGTAAGATTGTTTGTGAGATGAGCCAAAAGAAAAAGGATTAGCTGATTGGGATTCATGAACGATGTTATCTCCACCAAAAAATTCACAAGTAACCGACCTATGACTAATTTTGTCGATTAGTTGTTCAAGTTCTTTGATTCTCCCAGAATCTGCATAGGCGAATGTGCTACTTGTTTGGCATTCAATACTTTGGTGGTTGTCTCCACAATAGTCACAGATAATACCTTTCTGGCAATATTTTTCTACTAACTCAACAAGGCTTTTACCTGGCTTCTTAAAATTCATTTTCAAAGCATGTGAAGAGAGTTCAAAATCAGGATTTTTTTTTTTGCCAAGTTTTGTTTTCTAGCACCTGTCAGATACTAGAAAACAAAATACTTGAAGAAAAAGGAAAAAAATTCTCAAAGTAGTAATAAGACAATTAATTTGAAGTAAATGCTTACCAATCCCCGGCAACGGCGCCAAAAATTTGACGAGTCTAATGTGTATATGATTTTATGCTCGTACTCTGTCAAATTATAGTATAGTTTAAGATATCGTCCCACAGAGATTGGAACTACCTAGGCTACAAATTTATATTGTCTTTGTCACTATTTGAGATAAGTAGATTGGTGAGATGAAAATTGTTTAATAGTCCTAAAAATTTAAATAATAGTAGAGTAAATATTTTATGGATTTTTAAAGTAAATAAAAGATAATAAAGATAAAGGTTGGGATACTTTGAATCAGCAAAATAAAACTATTATAATAAAATCAAAATTTCATTATTTCTTCTCCGTTTAATGACATGGTCGCTTATTTCGAATACAACCAAATCACATAAAAGTAACCAATTAATAACACCTCTTTCGGTTAATGTAGTTAATCGATTGACAGTGAAACAGAGACCTTGTTCAAAGAATGATCATTTATTTCTAATACAACCACTTCACTTAACCACAATATATTAATAGCACCACTCGCGCTTATACTATTAATTTATTGATAGTCAGTGACATTAAACAATAATTGATTAATAACACCTCTTTCGATTAGTGTAGTTAACCGACTAAAGTAATGATTTAAACAAGAGTACACCAAGTGAGCAAAAACCTCTTTCGATTAGCATTTACTAAATCAGTAATCTTATTTGAGTCAACTCCTCCGTGAGAATTAGAATTTAAAGAAATAAGATAAAGATTATGATTAATCCTGGTGTATAAAGATGATAAAGAGAAAACTACAACATAAGAATATAATAAATTCAAGACTTCCATTATAAAAACTTTATCAAGCTTCAACTAATATCCCAACCAAAGAAAATTACTCCATTATGGAGAAAAGAAAATAATATTTCTACAAAGAAGAAACAACTTATAAAACTAAAATAAAACTAATAGAGAGGTGTTTATTTTTTACACAGAAGATGGGATCTCTTACTTCTCAGCAAATGCAGGCTATTTATAGAGAAACGTGCATGTCAAAAGCTCCACCGATGCAAAGCCACTAATGCCATTGATGGCATTTCCTTGTCTTTTTTCCACTAATGCGACCACCGATGGCATCGGTGCCTTTTTCTTCCTTTTTCCCACTAATGTGAAGTCACTAATGCCATTGGTGGAAATTCTTCATTCTTTTCCCACTGACGTGAGCCTTCAATGCCATTTTTCATCTTTCCCAGTAATGTGAAATCACTAATGCCATTGGTGGAATTTCTTCATTCTTTTCCCACTGATGTGATCCACTGATGGCATCGGTGACATTTTTTTTTCTTTTCTTGCTTTTGCATTCTTTTCTTTCCCGGAAGACTGTTTTGTGTATTTGCACAATTTGAAGATAATACCATATATTTTATATAAAAATATAAATATATATAATAATTTATATATCTAAAATTATATAAAATATATAACTATCATCAACATATCTAATTCTAATAAACAACAAGACTAAACACTAGCTAATTTTGCAAAGATACAGAAATTATTCAGTTCACAAAGTTATTACAAATGTTCATAAAAATAAATTATTACACTCATAAGGGAAAAAGCAATAAATAATAAATCACTGTCTATTTTGAGGCAGAGGGCAAGTTGTTTTTTTAGGGCCGGTTTGCTTACAATTTGAACATTTATTCCTTCTCTTCTTGGACGTAAATGATACACCGATGGATGGAATGTGTTGAACTCTTTTCCAGCCCCTTTTCATAAATATCTTACATGTACAGGTTCTTTTATCTCCCACGAAAGCACTACGAAGGTGGCTCGTAGCCTTCTCATCATTCTTGTACAAGAGTGATTTTCCAGTACCATCTCCAATAATATTGCTGGACTCAACCATTTGATCATCAGCTGCTATGGGAGATGCCTCAACAGCATTTGAAGCTGCGGCGGACCTCTCGACCCGCGAAATATAAAGAATAGGCCTACTACCATTACCATCTACATCTAGGAGGTATATGCGCAGATCACTGTCATTCCTAATGAACGAAGGAGCTATTTTCCCCCTAGCAGGCGCAGCGCTAAGCATATAACTAATGAATACGTCGCCGCGATCACAAGTTAATTGTCCGCGTTCAATAATGTTGTCAATCAACTCGTCAAATGTACCCTCCAATTTCAATGCAATAGGTACTGTTGAACTAGTATTGGAACGCCAAGACCAGCACTTAGGTGTCTCTACCCATTGCCCATTGTAATCAGCACCCACTACTGCATAGCACCCCATAACAGCTCTATTTACTGATATATGAACACGTCAATAACATACTAGAACATGTCGATGAACAAAAACGGAACTGAAGCATAGTTGTTCTAATGGAACAAAAACAATGGAGGATATGATAAAGCAGCTTACCAGCTCAATAAAATACTTCGTATAGCACGATGGAGTTGATATCAACTCAATTCGAAGTAATTGCACCCACCATGATAGACGGATTAGAACCTTTTGAAATTGAAATTTTAAAAGCTTCCCACAACCATAAATCAAGAAATGAGAGAAAACTGAAGATGGGAATTGGATTTCTAATAGCTATGGAACAAAATGGATGGATTTGGGCCCTAAAATGAGGTTCAGCTGAAGATGAGGGCAATGGAGGCGGCTGGAACGAGATGAGGGGAGGGGGAATAGCGCATAAAATTTTGGAGGGGGAGAAAATTTTCCTTTTTTGGTAATGGGCCAAAGTGTAATATTTGGAACTTCGGGGGTTGGGACGTGTAGGCATTTTTTTAGTGTAATTTGGTCCTAATCCTGATTAAAAAAGAGGAGGTCATCTAGCCAATTCTTAAAACTTGAAGGTCATTTTTTTAATTGAAGACTTGGGGAGGTTATGCACCAAAAAGCCCCAAGAAACCTTAATATTTTTCATTTTTCAGTTATCCTGAATGTGGCTGGCTTCCTTTCAACGACCTATTAAAATCTAGGGTTTTCACTCATTCATATAAAAGAAAAAACCTAAGCTCTTTCCTAAGCCTCTAGAGAACCTCGCTATCCCAGGTATGCTTCCAAAACTACTGATATCTCACGTTTGTCAGTTCTTCTACTTCTGTTACTTTTAATTCTTGCTCTCAACTTCTATGTGTATCATGTGCTAAAAATGTGAAACTTACTTTTACGTGTATGATGGGTTATTGATCTGCCAAATTTTGTGACTTAGTTTCATGGTTTTCCCTTCTTTAACTGGCTGGTTATTTATGTTTAATATATATTTTGGCAGCTGTTTTGTGAACTTTTGAATATATATCCACGGAAAGTTTTCATATTTCTTTGTTATGGGAGCCAAAAGTTGTTCTTGGTTCTGCTCTCCTCTAATATATGAAGTATTTTGCACCACTCATTTGTATGTTGCTTCAAGATCAAGCCATTATTCAGAGGTGATTCAAGATTTTAGAGTAGGTGGGATTGCAAACAAATGAAACTAGCGATCACTTAGACAATAAAGGAGTTATGTGTGACCCAAAAATGAGATATACCTGACCTTTACTATATGTGAATTTTCTAAACTTGTGAAAGAGGCTTTTAAGAGATGTGTTATGTCAGATGAATAGGAGTAGACTATTTAGTGAGGACAAAGAGCATATGTTTAAAATTTTCACTTGCACAACTATAGCTTTTGAAAATATGATTGATTTTACCAGTTTGCTTTGAATTTTAACTTGCGCGTGCTGGCTTAATTTCTTTCATTTTAATTGAAGTTCAATTTCTTTTTGCAATACAAAATTAAAGTCTACAAAACTACAAACGAGTATCCAAGCCTTGGATACATGTTGCTGGTGGGATGTGGTAGGTATCCGGTGACCTAGACACCACCGTGATAAGAAAAAACTACAATGGGAAGGAGAACTAAGAGCCAAGATGTCTATGCTAGTTAGTTCAGCGAAGCAACCAGCTTTGTAGTGCAAGTTTGCTTGATATATTCCATTTCAGGGAAGAGATGAAGCACAACAACGTTATACCCAATGGGCACTCCAAGAAGCATTGGCAAGACTATGTAAAGACTGGGTTTAACCAACCGGCTAGGAAAACAAGGAGACGCAATGGTAAGCTACCTATTTGTTGAATTATTGTCATGATTCTATTCATTTTGATATTCAATTTTGGTTGAACAATACTACTTCCAATTTATGACACGTCTCACTTTTCAAAAGTCAAATTATATGAACTTTGAATTATATTTTAATATCGATTTTTCCACCGTTTTGATATGAAAAGATGAGTTGAAACTTGCAGCACTTCTCAAAGTAGTTTCTTATATCCAAATTTTAATTTTAAAATATTTTCTACCTCTTTTATTCTTCTATTTTCAGCTAGGCAGGCAAAAGCCGTGAAGATCTTCCCTAGGCCAACTGCAGGAGCGCTTCGACCTATTATTCATGGACAAACAATAAAATACAATGTGAAAGTCCAGGCTGGGAGGGGATTTTCTCTTGAAGAGCTGAAAGTGTCTAATTCTTAATGTTATTTGATAATTAGCTTAATATCCATCCTGCTCTTTATCAACCACTCTGAATTCTTTTATTATAAACTGGCTATTATATTTCAAAGCTCTTGTATTTGATTTCTCCAATACTAAGCTGCTTTGGGATTTCAGGCAGCTGGAATTCCCAAAAAACTGGCACCAACCATTGGTATTGTTGTTGATCGTCATCGCAGGAACAAATCCTTGGAAGGTCTCCAAACTAATGTCCATAGGCTCAAGACTTACAAAGCTAAGCTAGTTATCTTCCCAAGGAGTTCTAAGAAAGTCAAGGTAAATTTAGCGATTATTGCTCTTCGCCATGCTAGTCAGTATACCTTTTTTTTTTTTAATTATTCGAAATCTCAACACGTTATGCCTTATAAATTTACCTTAAACTCTCTCTTCCAGGCTGGTGACTCTAGTGCAGAGGAACTTGCTTTATTGGATAAAAATCGACTTGTAGGCGTGGCACTTCGGTGGCATAGTTCGAAGTCGACCGAACAGATGTTGGCAAACCATAGACCGAGGTGAGCGATAGGTCGCCGAAGTTAACGATCGAGGAACAGGATTAGTGTGTTTACTTCGGTCCAACGCCACCTCGGTTGCCTTGCGAAGCCATGTTCCCGAGGCTAACAGCTCAAGCCTCGACGAATCAGCCTGTTCACAGCGGAGGACTTTTCCCCTTATTTTGGCCCACTAACTCCATTATCTAAGAGGTTGAGGCATGCACAGCTTAGTGGGAGACGTGAGATCATGGCTTATGTATTCATCAGTCTATAGATAGTCTTTCATTTCACAATGTAATCATTCAGAAATATATACCAAAACTCTGCCAAATTTTGTACTCAAGATCATATATTGAAATCTCATTTATTTACGCATAATTCTCGTCTTTGTTGTTATAATTTCGACTTTGATATATTGATTTGCTTGTATTCGCAATCTAAATTCGATTTGTGACCTAAAATCAGTTTAGGCCAGGATTCAAGCTCTCGGTGATTGTTGCCAAGTAGAGCGCTCGAACCTAAATACCGAAGTTGTGAGGCTCGGTGAAGAGTTGGCCCAAGCTAAGAATGAATTCATGGAAGAGGCCAACAAGCCACGAGCAACTGAAGAAGCATGTGCTCGACATCCGAAGGTTAGAGGGCCAAAATTCTAAGATCCCGACCCTTGAAGCCGAGGTTAAGTTGCTTCGAGATGAAGTAGTTGACCACAAGGAGAGGGCCAAGGTCAAAGCCAAAAGGGTGGAGTTGGACAAGCGCTAGGCCATCATCAAGTCTCGATTAAAGCTGCTCAATCAATGCCGAGCTGGTGAGCTTAACTTGGAAGAAGAGATCGCTAAGGCCGAGGACAATGCAGCCAAAGCCTAAGCTATGATTGATGATCTTCCTTCAAGTGAAGGCTCGGGCGATGATGATGCCGAGGATGAGGAAGATGAAGAAGATGAAGCTGGAGAAGACACCGAGGATGTCGATGATGGGGTCTTCGAGGAAGGAGGTGGGCCCGAAGCATAGCGTTCCTATTTTCATCTTCTGTTTTGTTTTTGTTTTGATAAGTCCTTCGAGCCTTATGATGTAAGTAACTTTATGGCTTTCGGGCCTTTCATAAATGAATTTGCTTTTTATACTTAAGTGTTAACTTTCGTTTTGCCTTATGAAGTATTTTGAGCTGAACACTTACAATAATTTTGCTTGCAAGGCTTTTTTCATAAAATGTCGATGAGAACTTAGAACGAAGGACCTTTTTTCTCATCAAGCCTGATAGCACCCCTGACAACTCTTCGGGCCAAGGACCTTTTTTCTCATCAAGCTTTTTCTTGAGATTTTCAACTATCACTCTATTCGAAGATTCAGCTTGACCATTGGCACTTGGGTGGTAGGAAGTTGACACTATCTTTTTTATTCCCCACTGCTTAAGGAAATCAGTGATAGCTGCCCCCATGAATTGTGGACCATTGTCACAAGTGATTTTCTTTGGGACACCGAACCTATAGATGATGTTCTTCTTGATGAAGTCAATTACCTCCTTCTGCCTAACCTCGGTGAAAGCTCCTGCTTCTACCCACTTTGTGAAGTAATCGGTCAATACAAGAATAAACCGAACAACTCATTTGTCCTTCGGCAAGGGGCCAATGATGTCCATTCCCCATTTCATAAAAGGTCATGGTGACACGACCGAATGTAAAGGTTCAGCTTGTTGATGAATCATTCGGGCATGACACTGACACTTATCACATCTTTTCACGAAGGCCTTTGCATCTGCACTGATAGTGGGTCAATAATACCTAGCTCGAAGTATCTTGCGCACTAAAGACTTTCCCCCTGAGTGGTTGCCGCACTCCCACCTTCGTGTATCTCTATCATTACGTACCTGGCTTCATCCGGACCCAAGCATTTGGCCATCGGGCCAATGTACATTCTTCTATATAATTCCCCCAAAATCATCGAGTATGAAGCTGCTTGAGTCCTCAGTTTTCTTGTTTCTCTCTTGTCGACGTCATCACCCTCGGCGCCATCATCCCTGTTGCTGACCTCTTCAACGTCAGCAATAGGGGCATTCGCAGGGTCATCAGTCATGGCGTCATCTCCAATGAAGTCATCCTCACCTCCAATGTCGACGCCCTCACTTACCTCAGCTCTATCGCGCCCCGCCCTAGCCTTGCGCCGCCTAGAGCCACCCATCAAAGATGTCGTTTTGCAACCACCACTCTCTGCCTCAATGACTTGCAGGGGTGGGACGACGACAAGAAAATCACCACTGGCGATCATGGCAGCAGTGCGCAAAATTTTGTCACCAGAATCACTAGAATCTTGTGTAGAATGTGTTGTAGACATGATTACAAATATAGAAACAAAGATTTCTTGGAAGATGGACAAATTGTTTGGGACGAAAAATGTTCTTCTTTTTTGCTACTGTTGCTCGCTGATCATGGAAGTTGATGTGAAAATTCCAAAGGGAAGTATTTATAAGAGGAAAGAGAAAGCAAGTGGGAAAGTCATGATGAATTGTAACATTGGGAAGGCAAAGAAAGCGGCGTGACTGTTCGGAAGCCAGTGAACGGTCACCACGTATTGCTCAACTGTAGCTTGAAGTGATAGGCAATGTTTTGAAACTCTTGGATAAGGTTAAGCCACGCCATTCTCCCACGTAATTTCATTCCACTCATCGGTAACTTCGGCACTTGCCCGAGGAGTGGGGGGACTATCTGTATTGGGTAAAAATTGACTCGTAGATGTGGCACCTCAGTGGCATAGTCCGGAGTTGACCTAACAAGTGTTGGCAAACCATGGACCGAGGTGAGCGACAGGTCGCCGAAGTCAACGATCGAGGAACAGGATTAATGTGTTTACCTCGGTGCAACGCCACCTCGGTCGCCTTGCTAAGCCATGTTCCCGAGGCTAACAGCTCAAGCCTCGGCGAATCAGCCTGTCCACAGCGGAGGACTTTTCCCCTTATTTCGGCTCACTAACTCCATTATCTAAGAGGTTGAGGTATGCACAACTTAATGGGAGACGTGGGATCATGGCTTATGTATTCATCGGTCTATAGTCTTTCATTTCACAATGTAATCATTCAGAAATATATACCAAAACTCTGTCAAATTTTGTACTCAAGATCGTATATTGAAATCTCATTTATTTAAGCATAATTCTCGTCTTTGTTGTTATAATTTCAACTTTGATACATTGATTTATTTGTATTCGCAATTCAAATTCAATTTGTGACCTAAGATTAGTTTAGACCAATACATGAAGAGAGAAGGGAGAAAAGAAATAAGCTGAAAGTCTTGTAGCTTGTTAAGTGTTTTCAACTTTCTGGTGGACGAGCATGGATGATGTTTTTACGATACAATCATAAGAACCTTGTGTTTTTTGAGGAGTTTGTTTTGTTTATGGCATCATGCAAATGTTTTTATGGTTTACCTTATAAGAGCAAGTCTTGTCTCTGTTGTGTCTTCGTATTTTGGCATCTAATGAAGTGGAAATATCTGTTGTCAAATGCATTTTCGTTTTTCTAGAATAGAATGTAAGAAAATCAGAAATATTAAGATTATATGGAGTGTTGAACCCTCCTTAAAAATGCACACAAGTATGCATCGGGATTTGATTTCAACAAAATGGGACTCCAAAGGGCTTTCTTTGGAGTCGCCACCTAATTTAAGGATTATGAGGAACCAAATGTTAATTAAGAGTGCAATCTTATTCCTTATTTAAAAGGAAATTAATTTTCAGAGATTCTAGGTAAGTGGTTCTATTAAATTCGAAAGAAGGTCCCTAGCGGGAGCACTTTCGAAAATCCGCTAAATGCGGTTAATCCGGCGGTTTCACGAATTTGTTAAGGATAATAAGTATATAAAGTTAATTTGAAAAATAGAAATAAGATAAGATTTTAGTTATGCCGATACTTGGATAAGTAGATGACCCGATTTAAGATTAATTAAATGAATAATCAAATAATGGTTAATTGGTTAATTAGTTAAATAAATAAAGTCTAAATAAAATCAAATAAATAAAATAAATAAATAATTAGATAAATAATAATAGTTGATTAATTAATTGATTGGATAGATAAATAATAAATAGATAATAACTTAATTAAATAAATGAATATTTATGAATTCAATTAGGTAAGGAATAATGGATAATAATTGAGTAATTGATTGACTAAATAATTATAATTGATTAAACCATGAATGATTAGTTAAAATTAAATAACTAAATTGATTAATTAAATAAATTAATAATAAATACCACTTAATTAATTTAATTAATGAATAACTAAATAAGTAAATAATAAATGATAGATAGATAAATAATTAATTTAAACGTAAATAATAAATGAAGATTGTATAATTTTTAAATAAATTTTGATTCTTTTGCACTCAATAATTGACGAGAGGTTTCTATTGCCTTAAACTAATTGGCGCGTCCCAAAGAAACGGGATGAACGATTATTTAAACAATTCTAAACATGCGATAAGATAATATCTTTACTAGTGCGGCTATCCTACCAAGCTTCTAACATGCAAAGTCCTAGTCCGGTTTCAGGGCTCCTATAACATGCTTTTCTAAGGGGGACGGGAGAGAGGGAGTTCAGAAGATAAAACCCGGATTTAGCAACTCAATCACTGAGCCTTGAATTTAGAAATTTCATTTTTTTCTTTTTGCATTTTTGGGGATATCAAGTCCCGAAAATACGGAGTGGATCAAATAACTCTGAATGCATGTAGCCATCCCCGTTCATGAGTTTCACTCAACTCGTTCCCAAGAGTTTACATGCCAAAATAAAAGAGGGATAGAAATTAGCATATAAAATATAGCAACTTAAATCAAGTATATAAAAAAAACAAAGGACATGAGTCATTCTTTTCACCTAAAATTTCAAGGCAAACTCCAAACTTAGGCTCATTTCTATACGCTCTAATGGAAACTTAGATCGCTTTTATTCCTTTATTGTACTAGATGGAACCTTAACACTTTATATACTTTAAGAGTATGGGGATAAATCATCAGGGATAAAATCTTAACCAAAGAACAAACCCTCCACTACAGAGGAATAGAATCTAAATGGACTTAGGATTCGCAATTAATCAATTCATGCTTTTAGACTACTCTAGAATAAAATTTTGAGCCTCATGTTAACTGCCGGAACTTCTAGAACTCTTTTCCATGTCAGGACAGCTTACTTCACACACGTTTTCATAATGCTTACCATGTAAATCAACATTCAGGCTCAGTTTTCCTTTTACAGATAACTAGATTAATACTACGCTTCAACAGGAAAATAAAAGCAGGCCAATGATAATATATCCACCAAAACTCAACACAAACAGAACCAAAGAGAAAGAGAGCCCTTTTCAACTTTCAAAAATTGCAAAAAGACCAGCATCCACAGACGATCCTCACACCTATCTGCTGGAAAAACTAATTACCTATAACTAACCTGTATCCAACTAAGAACAGCCCCATACTTCCCTGCACCTCCATCAAATATCTGCAAGCTTCTAGACTATGCTCATTCCTCAGCTAAACAACCAGAACCTAAGCCCATTACCAGAACCTATAACAGACAAGATGCAGCATCTCCCTCTCCCAATCAATCCACCTGAATACTTGAGCCTTGTTGCACCTGCAATATCCTATAGAGAGTCCTGGACCTCTCCCATTCACTGCCCAGAAGCTCCAATTAATACCTCCGACCTAGCTCTACTTCACATACACACACACTGCATACACACTAACAGATCCAAACATGCTACCTGATTGCCTGAGCTGACCTGCATCCCCTCACCCTTACATCTGCACAAACACCATCCTTGACCCTCTTGTACAGCTGCAGAAACAAGAACAGACCTGAACACCTGCTACTACTAGAACTGCTAACAGCCTAGACCAGAAACACCATCACAATAATCTGCATATATGCTAACACCTATACATAGAACCAACTCGTGAAACATCATCACCTCCTATCTAACTGCTACCTGAACAAACTCTATTCACTTCAGAACCACCAGACACCCACCTGAAAAGAGCACACCTACCTGCAGCCATAAACAACTCTGTGCACCCTCATGAAACAACTAACACCTGCAACCCTTCAAACACCAGGAACTACTTCCTACCTCTGCTACTACACCTCACCAGAATAGATCCTTTTCTCCTTCACAAACCAAAACAACAGAAAACCTCACCTGCAAACTACTACTATACTTGCAAATACACCAGACCTATGCATTCACACTATAACATACCACTTCGAACAAACTGCAAAATAACATAGGCCCTGAAATAAACTCCTGGCAGACCCCCTACGACACTTCTTTACTCTGGACAACCTGAAACATTCCAGATCCCCTGCTCAACTTCAACATACATCACAGACCACCCTGGCTTCTACTTCACACACTAGGAACCAAGAACCACACCTGCTGCCGCCTGCTAAACCTTCCCAGCACCCATACAATCTCATGGATTCATCTTTACAAAGATAAGACATGAGTCCTAACTCAAATAAGTAATGAAAAGAGTAAAGGCTGAAACCCTTTAAACAAACTCAGATTCAAGGCAAAAAGAAGAACATAGATTCAAACTTCAACTTGAAAACTTATCCTTTATACTCTTTTGACAAGATTTTCGATTAAGCATAAATTTAATCCATCTTTAACACTAGCTCACAGAGATAAGCTTCAATATTCAATCAAATGCATACATAGACCTCATTTCAACATTTTAATATCAACAAATAGCATTCAGCATTACATTCAATAGCCTTTTGCACAAGGAAAACAATATGTAATCGAATAGGATAAAAATATAAAGACTTAGATTTTACCTTTTCTAGGGCAGCGAACTGAAGCGTCGATCCGAAGAATACGACACAAACAAAGTCTACGATTCGAACTGGGTCGACGACTCGGATAACAACGAAGCGATAAACAAAGAAAATAATAAAAGAAACAGGAACTTGGTGTCTTGATTTCAAAACTGAATTTAGGGTTTTTGGATTCCTTTGAAATTCTGACTCGACCCTTTCTCATTTTCTTTTCCCTTTTGAAACCAGGGTTAAAATAGTATAATCCTTCGGATCGTACTAGTTTAACTCTGATTTCAAAAAGAATATGAACGTTATGGACATCTCATGGCTGAGATTGAAACCAATTCGAAATGAACGATTGAGATGCGAGTGATGTACTGGAGAGAGGGAAAACGCCAAGGACACCAGCTGGAACAAGGCTACTTGTCCAGCAAACCCTTGTAAGGGAAATTGGGGGTTTTTCTGAAATGGGGTGAATGTGTGTGTTGTGTATGTATGCATATGTTTGCGTATATAGGCTGACTTTGGGACATAGAACGATTTTAACCCCTTTTTAATATAAGTAAGTAAATGGAAGTAATTACACGCGTAGGCTAAAATTAAAGCCACATCTAACACATATAGCCCTTTTCCTTTCAATTTAACTCAATTACTTTGAATTTTCAAAATTTAATTTTAATTTAAATAATTATACTTTAATTTACACGACCGGGACAAAATTGGGTGTCAACATGGAGTACTATAACAATGTTGATGAATTACATTTTTAAGACAAATTAGCATAACTTTTATAATAGGAAGTTAGATTATCAATTTACAATGTTTATATATTTCTTGTTAACAAGTCTCCTTTTTTAAAAGCTTGGTCAATAATCAATAGTCATTCTCCTATATCGTATATGTAACACCCCATCTAAGGGTTAAGTGTCCCACATCGGCATAACACATGAGTGATCCCGGGTATTTAAGTACACATGCCTTAGATCCTAGTGACGCGTTTTAAAGCCGTGCGGGCCTAGGCCCAAAGCGGACAGTATCACTAGCGGGCTTGGGCGGTTACAGATGGCATCAGAGCCACTCCGTGTCAGCCTTGTCGATGTGGGTCAAAGTTCAGGGCTGAGTCTAGGCGAATCCCGGTACGCGGGGCAAACTTCCGTGGTGAGTCTAGGCGAATCCCGGTACGCGAGGCAAACCTCAGCGAGGACGCTGAGTCCATCAGAGAGGGTGTATGTAACACCCCATCTAAGGGTTAAGTGTCCCACATCGGCATAACACATGAGTGATCCTGGGTATTTAAGTACACATGTCTTAGACCCTAGTGACGCATTTTAAAACCGTGCGGGCCAAGGCCCAAAGCGGACAGTATCACTAGCGGGCTTGGGCTGTTACAGTATACAATATCTGTTTTGTCCTTAATATTTTCATTCACTATTTACGTGATATATATTTTATATTATTATATATTTTTTAACCAAGATATTTATTTATAATTTAAATAATATTATATCTTATTCAAAATTAATCTATTACACAAATATAATTTAATTCTTGATTACATTACTCGATATGTAAAAAAATGCACTGCCTATAGGTCTCACATATGGTTAGCACTAGTGGAATTGCGCGGCCTGATTATAACATCAATGTTATAAAGCATTATTTGAGATGAAATTCAAGAAACTCAAAGAAAACGTAAGGTAACGTAACATTTGTAGAGCAAAAAAGGAAACATACATGTAGTATGAAATATCGATAATAAAATAAATGAATCATTCATATCTCAAAAATCATTTCTTATATTGTTTAAAAAGAAAAAATCACCGATTTTTGCATATGAAAGGATTTTGTCTAAAAGAATATTTTTGCCAAGTTCTTCCGCCTGGCACCAATATTTAAAGTACGTATTCGCAGAAGGCCATCCATCGTAAATATTTGTAGCTAATATATATAGAGCCTATTTGGTCAAGCTTCTGGAAACTACTTATTTTGAAAAGTGTTTTTTTAAAAATTGTTTTCCATAAAATTACTTTTGAAAAAAAGCAGTTTGTGTTTGGCCAACTCATTTGAGAAGTACTTTTGTCAATAGTTGAGTAGTAATTTGTATTTGGCCAAACTTTTGAAAAAGTACTTTTGAGTGTTAAATTACGAGTAAGGACATTTAAAAATTCACGTTATAGATATTTAACTAAATAAATAATTTTAAATATTTTTTCTCAAACACTATAGTTAATTTTATTGTTTATTTAAAATAATTTCAAAATACAACATACATAATTGGATATTCTATACCTTAAAAAATATGATATTTGATTAAAGTTTGTGACGATAGTAATATAGGTGTACGTAGAAAAAAATAATGAGAAAAAATATAACGTACTATTTATATATTATAATTATTAGGCTGAAATAAATATGGATAATTAGATATATAAGTATTTTTGGTAAGGATATTTTTGGAATGATAGAAATTAAAAATAACTTCTGCTTCTCGTCAAAAGCACTTTTGGGGAAAAGCTACTTTTTTCAGCTTCTTCCCTACCGCAGAAACAGTTTCTGCTGCCACTCAAAAGCACTTATTTTTCTCCTAGAAGCTTGGTCAAACACCTCAACTTTTCAAAATAAGCACTTTTGGTGAAAAATAAGCACTTTTGACTCCCTAGACACTTGGCCAAACAGGCTTATAGTAGAACATGTATTAGTTCGCTGGAACTTGTAGCTAACCATCAGACGCAAAATTTCATTACGTGCCCTTTCATAGTCATTGTTTTTGAGAGTTTGTTCCCATTTAATAATATTTTAACAAAATACGCTTTTATGGCCCGAAGTCAACACTTCAAGTTACCAATTTATAAGTGTTGTCTTTTGAAGGAGGTCAAGTGGGACTATAAATTATCTAGGAGAATGCAAAAAGAGATCGGAAGGGGCAAATGCTATGTAGGCAACACTTCTACTAGAAGGTGTGAGATTCAAGGGCAAGTGTCGTCTATGAAACATGTGTTGGTTCCTGCACTTCAAATAAGTTAGGAGATACAAAACCTGCAGTAAATAATCTGTTAGTATAGGACGATCCCGAGCCCACAAGTTACTTGTGTCTCCTTAAGAAATCTAACCCCCTCACGATGCCCAAGGTTCACGGGTTAATTTCTCCCAAGATGGAACGGGATAACAGTTCTACCGTAGCGGTACTTCAAACGGTTAGAACACGGCGAACATAAAGGAACGGAGCAAATCACACGACTCACTTAATATGCAGAAAGGAAGGGGATGCAGTGAGATATGCTTTCTGTCAGTGATTTTCTCTGCCCGAGTGTTTCTATCTTCTGCCCGAGGTACTAACTATCTGTCCGAGTTTGAGTCTATACCTCTGTCCGAGGTTGAGTCTCTCTTCTCAGAGTTTCAGTCTATGTCGTCTATCTATGTTCTCTATCGTCTGTCTGTCTTGATCAATGACTGACAAATGATCAGTTTATATAGATATCCAAGGGCGGTGAAGAGACACACCTGGTGATTAATGAGAAAACGTGGGAGACTTAATTGCCCACTAATGACTGACTTCAATGTGGAGCAATTAATCTACCATTAATGACTGACTTTAATGTGGAAGAATTAATCTACCACTAATGACCGACATTAATAAGAAGACGTGGAGGGAAAGTATGGAGGAATTCATCTGCTGACGTTGCTTCAGCTGCCCGGGTACTGAACTCACTTCAGCTACCCGTTGCTGACTCACTTCAGCTGCCCGTTACAGAAACGGAGCTGTCCGTTACACAAACGGATAAAATATTAATTAATTAATATTTTAGTTTTGTTGGTCCAAAAATTTAATTCAATCAATTGACCAAATCCAAATCCAAATCCAAATCCGAAGCCGAGACTAGCGACGACGACGGCGCGAGGCTTCCCTTCTTCTCAACCCTTTAAGAGCTAAGAGAAGTAAAACTCCATTTAAACCCAACAAAATCCTTTTCCTCTACCAATGTGGGAGAAAGTGCATTTTCCTACAAAAAGGAACCTTTCCCTACAAAAGGGAATCTTTTCACTTTTTACCCATTTCCCATTCACATTCTTCCATTAAACCCAACAATCCCCCACATGAATGGGGAATGGCTGAATGGACAAATTCATGACAGACTTGTGTGATTTGCAAGAAAGAATTAGTTGCATCTGGATAAGTAGGTTTCCCTTTGAACTTTCCGTAGTGAACATACATCGGATATACTCGATCAATCGGTAGATTTGATATCTTTGAACCGTCGAACTTTGGTGTATACCTAGACAACGTAAGTCACACAACTAACTCTTAACCGTCTTTGGTTCTCACTGTTGTATTCGTTTCAGCTATGAACACCGCCTGGTTTCATAAGTGTTTAAAGAATTGGCCATACAGAATTCTCCTTGACACTTACATAGGTGATTTCTAAACGTGTAATCCTATAGATATACACTGTTTGATAAACACAATATCAAACTTAGATAATCATTAAAAAATGCCTCTAGCATTTTATCCTTGGTACTTGAACATTGTCTCATCACAAGAATGGACCAAACATTTAATTGACAATGTTGGACCGTCATACACAACCTTGTATTCTCCTTGAACGTAGTTCTTGGGATCTCCAGTCTCCTAGGTAGAGTTGCCGCCGTGATGACTTGTCCTTGGCCATAGTCCCATTCTCTTCGATGAACATTCAACCGCCTCTCTAGTTAGGCCTTTTGTAAGCGGATCCGCCACATTATCCCTTGATTTCACATAATCAATGGTGATAATTCCTCTAGAGAGTAGGTCCCTAACAGTTTTATGCCTTCGTCGTATGTGACGATTCTTACCGTTATACATGACATTCCTCGCTCTTCCTATAGCCGATTGACTATCACAGTGTATACAAATTGGTGTCAACGGTTTAGGCCAGAACGGAATGTCTTCCTAAAAGTTCCGAAGCCATTCAGCTTCTTCACCAGCTTTATCTAAGGCTATGAATTCAGCTTCCATAGTAGAGCGCGCAATACACGTTTGCTTGGACGATTTCCAAGAAACCGCTCCTCCACCAAGTGCGAAAATATATCCACTTGTGGACTTAGAATCAGTTGTGCTGGTGATCCAATTGGCATCACAATATCCTTCAATGACTGCAGGATACTTGTTATAATGCAATGCAAAGTCTTGAGTGTATTTTAAATACCCCAAAACACGTTTCATTGCCATCCAATGGGTCTGATTGGGATTACTCGTGTATCGACTTAGTTTACTTATAGCACAAGCTATATCTGGTCGAGTACAATTCATGACGTACATCAAACTTCCCAAAACACGTGCATAATCCCGTTGCGACGTGCTTTGACCTTTGTTCTTCTTAAGAGCAAGGTTTACATCAATATGAGTCTTTGAAATTTTAAAATCCAAATATTTAAATTTTTCAAGCACACTATTGATGTAGTGAGTTTGAGACAACGCCAGACCTTGAGGAGTTCTATGGATTTTAACACCCAGAATTAAGTCCGCAACTCCTAAGTCTTTCATATCAAATTTGCTAGTCAGCATGCGCTTTGTAGCATTGATATTGACAATGTCATTGCTCATTATCAACATGTCGTCCACATATAAGCAAACAATGACTACAAAATTAGGAGTGTTCTTAATGTAGACACATTTGTCACACTCGTTAATTTTAAAGCGATTTGACAACATTGTATGATCAAATTTCGCATGTCATTGTTTCGGTGCTTGTTTTAGTTCATAAAGCGACTTAACAAGTTTACACACCATCTTTTATTTACCTGGAACCACAAACCCTTCAGGTTGTTCCATGTAAATTTCTTCCTCCAAATCCCCGTTTAAGAACGTTGTCTTAACGTCCATTTGATGGATTTCAAGACCATACACAGCGGCTAATGCTATTAACATACGTATGGATGTTATTCTGGTTACCGGCGAGTATGTGTCAAAGTAGTCAAGACCTTCTTGTTGTCTATATCCTTTAACAAAAAGCCTTGCCTTGTACTTGTCAATAGTGCCATCAGCTTTGATTTTCCTTTTGAAAATCCACTTAGAACCTAATGGTTTGTTTCCAGGAGAAAGATCAACCAACTCCCAAGTATGGTTGCTCAAAATAGATTCTATTTCACTATTGACTGCCTCTTTCCAAAATGGAGAGTCTGAAGAAGACATTGCTTCTTTAAACGTCTGAGGCTCACTTTCTAAAAGAAAAGTGACAAAGTCATCTCCAAATGAAGTAGAAGTTCTTCGACGCTTGCTCCGTCTTGGTTCTTCCTCATTTGGTGACTTTCCTTCCCGAGGTCGTTTGGATCTTTCACCAACTGACTCACATTCCTTCTTATATGGATATATGGTTTCAAAGAATTCAGCATTATCTGATTCCATCACCGTATTAACATGAATGTCGGGATTTTCTGATTTATGAACCAGAAACCGATATGCTTTATTGTTTCTAGCATACCCAATGAAAACACAATCAATTGTTTTCGGTCCAATCTTAACCCTTTTGGGTTTTGGGACTTGCACTTTAGCCAAACACCCCCACACTTTGAAGTAATTCAAGTTGGGCTTCCTTCCTTTCCACTTTTCATAAGGAATGGACAGTGTTTTCTATGGGGAACTCGATTGAGTATTTGATTAGCCGTGAATAAGGCTTCCCCCCACAAGTTCTGGGGTAGACCCGAACTTATCAACAAGGCATTCATCATCTCCTTTAAGGTTCGATTTTTCCTTTCCGCAATCCCATTAGAATGAGGCGTGTAGGGGGCAGTTGTTTGATGAATAATACCGTATTCCAAACACACTTGTTCAAAAGGAGATTCATATTCTCCACCCCTATCACTTCTTATCATTTTGATCTTTTTGGTAAGTTGCGTTTCAACTTCATTTTTGTATTGTTTGAATGCGTCAATTGCCTCGTCTTTACTACTAAGTAAATAAACATAGCAGTAACGAGTGCTATCGTCAATAAAAGTTATGAAATACTTCTTTCCACCGCGAGATGGTATTGACTTCATGTCACAAATGTCCGTATGAATTAAGTCTAATGGTTCCGAATCCCTTTCAATTGACTTGTAAGGGTGTTTCGCATATTTAGACTCAACACATGTTTGACATTTTGACTTCACGCAATCAAATTTAGGCAATACTTCCAAATTGATCATTTTCCGCAAGGTTTTATAATTGACATGTCCCAAACGAGAATGCCACAAATTATTTGACTCAAGTAAATAACAAGAAGCTGCAGTTTTATTCATATTGTCAATGACCATTACATTGAGTTTAAAAAGGCCCTCAGTCAGGTAACCTTTTCCTACATACAGCTCATTCTTAGTTATTACAACTTTGTCAGAGACAAACACACACTTAAACCCGTTCTTAACGAGAAGTGCAGTTGACACCAAGTTCTTCCTTATTTCAGGAACGTGAAGAACATTGGTCAGAGTCACAACCTTGCCAGACGTCATCTTGAGGTATATCTTTCCATATCCCTCAATTTTCGCCGTTACAGAATTGCCCATAGAGAGCGCCTCATCAGGTCCAGCGAGAGCATATGAAGCAAAGGCTTCCTTCACAGCACAAACATGGCGGGTGGCTCCTGAATCAATCCACCACTCCTTAGGATTTCCAACTAAGTTGCATTCAAAAATCATAGCGCACAGATCAATGTCTTGCACTCCTTGAGACAGTTTATTGTCTTCAACCATGTTTACTTGACCTTTTTCCTTTTTCCTGTCCTTCTTTGCAGTACGACAGTCTACGGACTTATGTCCAATCTTGCCACAATTGTAACAATTTCCCTTGAACTTTTTCTTGGCAGGGTTGGTCTTCCCTCCAGAAGGCTTCTTCCTCTTATTTGGATTATGCTCAACAATATTTGCTTCCGCTATTGTAGCATTTCCACGAGCCTTATTTTCAGCTGATTTGTTGTCCTCTTCAATTCTTAAGTGAACAATCAAATCTTCAAGGGTCATCTCCTTGCGCTTATGTTTCAAGTAATTTTTAAAGTCCTTCCACAAAGGAGGTAACTTTTCAATCATGGCTGCAACTTGAAACGCCTCGTTGATCACCAAACCTTCAGCAAGGAGGTCATGTATAATGACTTGAAGTTCTTGGACTTGGGACACAACAGATTTGTTATCTACCATTTTATAATCCAGAAATTTGGCAGCCACAAATTTCTTCAGTCTTATACTTCTTTTCCAACGCATTCCACAGTTTCTTAGACGTTTCAACGTTACTATAAATGTTGTACAAGTCATCTTCCAAGCCACTAAGAATATAATTCTTGCATAGGAAGTCAGAATGAGTCCAAGCCTCAATCACGAGGAAGCGTTCGTTTTTAGGTGTTTCATCAGTCAAGACTGGAGCATCCTCCTTAATAAACCTTTGCAGGCTTAAGGTGGTCAGATAAAAGAACATCTTTTGCTGCCATCTCTTAAAGTCCACACCAGAAAACTTCCCCGGTTTTTCTGCAGGTGGCATAACCGTTGCAATAGCACGGCTAGGCCCAGCAGTACCAGAAACTGTGGTAGCATTAGTACTCCCAACAGGGACAGTTGTATCCACTCCGTTTGTCATCTCTGCAAAATGACACGAGCAGAACCAAAGTCAATAAACTGTTTAAACAATTGGAGTAGGAAAAACCACGAAGGCTTTTACTCTCCACAAACAGATTATTTCACCGTAATTAGGAGTAGAAAAACAACAAAGGTTTTAATCCCCACGAGCAGAGTAATATGCAGCACAGGAGTAGAAAATCACAAAGGTTTTAGTCTCCCCGAGCAGATTATTATGCAGTACAGGAGTAGAAAACCACAAAGGTTTTAGTCTCCTCGAACCGTCTCCTTAATCAATATTTATTTAAGCGCAGTAAATAAATAATATTAGATTTCTTAAGCTTGTTGGTTCCTGCACTTCAAATAAGTTAGGAGATACAAAACCTGCAGTAAATAATCTGTTAGTATAGGAAGATCCCGAGCCCACAAGTTACTTGTGTCTCCTTAAGAAATCTAACCCCCTCACGATGCCCAAGGTTCACGGGTTAATTTCTCCCAGGATGGAACGGGATAACAGTTCTACCGTAGCGGTACTTCAAACGGTTAGAACACGGCGAACACAAAGAAACGGAGCAAATCACACGACTCACTTAATATGCAGAAAGGAAGGGGATGCAGTGAGATATGCTTTCTGTCAGTGATTTTCTCTGCCCGAGTGTTTCTATCTTCTGCCCGAGGTACTGACTATCTGTCCGAGTTTGAGTCTATACCTCTGTCCGAGGTTGAGTCTCTCTTCTCAGAGTTTCAGTCTATGTCGTCTATCTATGTTCTCTATCGTCTGTCTGTCTTGATCAAGGACTGACAAATGATCAGTTTATATAGATATCCAAGGGCGGTGAAGAGACACACCTGGTGATTAATGAGAAAACGTGGGAGACTTAATTGTCCACTAATGACTGACTTCAATGTGGAGCAATTAATCTACCATTAATAACTGACTTTAATGTGGAGGAATTAATCTACCACTAATGACCGACATTAATGAGAAGACGTGGAGGGAAAGTATGGAGGAATTCATCTGCTGACGTTGCTTCAGCTGCCCGGGTACTGAACTCACTTCAGCTGCCCGTTGCTGACTCACTTCAGCTGCCCGTTACACAAACGGAGCTGTCCGTTACACAAACGGATAAAATATTAATTAATTAATATTTTAGTTTTGTTGGTCCAAAAATTTAATTCAATCAATTGACCAAATCCAAATCCAAATCCAAATCAATCCGAAGCCGAGACGAGCGACGACGACGGCGCGAGGCTTCCCTTCTTCTCAACCCTTTAAGAGCTAAGAGAAGTAAAACTCTATTTAAACCCAACAAAATCCTTTTCCTCTACCAATGTGGGAGAAAGTGCATTTCCCTACAAAAGGGAACCTTTCCCTACAAAAGGGAATCTTTTCACTTTTTACCCATTTCCCATTCACATTCTTCCATTAAACTCAACAACATGAGTCAAAGGCAAGTGCTGCTTTTTAGATAGTATGTACGACTAAGTGCTGCCCAAGCAACACTTTCTCTGAGAGAATGAGATTCAAGAGGTCTCTGGAAAATAAGATTCATAAGGGTACTAACTTAGAGAAGGGGGAATTTTTGCAAAACACTGTTATATGGGGTAAAAAGGCAAACCTATGCTTATGGAGTCATATTTATGCAAATGAGCCCCATTCGGGGTCAAAACGTAAATCAGATGCTCCGGGGAAGGCACCTAATGTAAAACTTTTAGTTCGCTCAGAGTGAGCAGGCTCATTAAACAGCCCAGTTGAAAAATACAAGCTTTAAGCGTAGGGTTTTTCATTCATCCTTATAAAGCCAAAGAAGAGAGCCGCTATTTTTGCCTTGTTCATTCCATTGCCTCCCGAAAACCCTAGCTTCCCACAGGTATGTTTCCTTCTCTTTATCTCTTAAGTAAAAATTCCTAATCATGATTAATAGTAATAATATTTCTTCATTTCCAGCTTATTTATGCTACTTAGTTACTGCTGATGATTCTGTATTAGTGTAACATGTGAGAGTTTGAATTGAAATGTTTTCTGATAATTCTGGATTTGCTTTGCCTATTTTGTAGTACTTGTTTTGTTAGTTATGAAGTTCCTGATTTGCATTGCGTGTGTTTAGACCTTGTAAGCTTTGTAATGTAGTATACATGTTTAAATAAGGGTGTCCAGTGAAGTGTCAGTTCAATTTCAGGAAGATATTGTAGATGGGTTTAGGATCTAACAAATTGTATGTTTGGTGTTTTATTTGCTGGATATCGATTTGTTTGAGCTACTAGAAATGGAATATTTTATTTGCAGCAGCCAGCTGAGCGTGTGTGTGTGTGTATACATAGTCGGTTCTTGGTGAAGGAAGACTGATGTCTGTAATTAGAATGTTAAGACAAGAATATTTTGGATATCTAAGTAACGCCTGACAAATAGTGTGATTTATTTTTTATTCATTGCTTTGGGTTTGCTTTTAAGGGATATCTTCAGTTCGAATTGAAGTTAAATTTTCTTTGAGCTATACAAAGTCAGTTAGAATTGACTTGACGCTTGCTTGATATATTTCTTATCTGTGCTATTTCAGGTAAGAGATGAAGCACAACAACGTTATCCCCAATGGTCATTTCAAGAAGCATTGGCAGAACTATGTAAGGACATGGTTCAACCAACCTGCTAGGAAAACAAGGAGACGCAATGGTAAGCTACCTAGTTGGACTATGGTTATGATTATTTTTCATTTTGATATTCCATTATAGTTGAACTGTATTAACATTTTCCTACCTTGTTTGTTCTGCTGTCTTCAGCTAGGCAGGCTAAAGCTGTGAAGATCTTCCCTAGGCCAACAGCAGGATCACTTCGCCCTATTGTTCATGGACAAACACTAAAATACAACATGAAAGTCCGTGCTGGGAGAGGATTTTCTCTTGAAGAGCTGAAAGTGAGATTCTAGTAACTTCTTGGTCGTTTAATCTTTAACTTGTCATCCATCCTGCTCAACCCCACCCCATCCCTCAGAGAAAAACAACAAAATTAATAAAATTGCTAACACCAAATACATCGAGTACGAAGCCACATTCTATTTTCTTAGTATGTTGGAGTACCAGGGTCAAGTTCCTATCTTACCATATTCTGATATTATAATCTGCCTACAGTCTTGAATCTCTTGTACGTTGATTTCTCCAATACTAAGCAGCTTTGGTTTTTCAGGCAGCTGGAATCCCCAGAAAGCTAGCACCAACCATAGGCATTTCTGTTGATCATCGCCGCAGGAATAGATCCTTGGAAGGTCTCCAAACCAACGTCCAGAGGCTCAAGACCTACAAAGCTAAGCTAGTTATCTTCCCAAGGCGTGCTAAGAAAGTCAAGGTAAATCTGAAAATCATTGTTCTTTACCCTGCTAGCCAGGTACCTGTTTTTTTAATCAATATGCTTTGATCCTAAATTTACCTTTAACTCTCTTCCAGGCTGGTGATTCTAGTGCTGAGGAGCTTGCAACTGCCACCCAAGTCCAGGGTCCATACTTGCCTATTACTAGGGATCAGCCAACTGTTGACCTTGTTAAGGTCACAGATGAGATGAAATCATTCAGTGCCTATGGAAAGCTGCGTATTGAGCGTACTAATGCACGCCATATCGGAGCCAGGTTGAAGAGGGCTGCTGAAGCAGAGAAGGAAGAGAAGAAATAAGCGAATAGAATTATCTTGTAGCCCGTTAAGTATTATCATCTTTTTTGTTGGACCAAGTGGTGAAGTTCATTGATACAATCATTTTCAGGAACTTAAATGTTTTACTTTTTATGCAATATTTTTGTGTTGTTTGTGAGATCATGCAAAACTTTTTATGGTTTACGTGGTTTAGCGAGTCCTAATTCCCTGTTGTGTATTGCATGCTTTAGATGCTTATTGGAAATATCATATTCCAAATTTTGATGTCTACTTAAAGAGTACTATTTGTCTCTTCTTTGATTGGTTAATGATAGGGTCAACTACTATCTCGGTCTAGTTCGGTGTAATGCGGTAGAAATTTCGATCCACTGATATGATCAGTTGATGGCGAATGATTGTCAAATAGGGATGTTCAAGTGATGCCTAAGACTAAGCTTCATGATCATTAGTTTGAAGTTGTAATGACTTAACTATTGATCATGATGGATGTTCTTTATACCGAATAGCATTACAGCATTACGCAACCTAGTGGAATACAATAATTTCCTTGAAAACACTTCCAACTTAAACATAGAATTGATGAATTAACAGTTGTGCAGTGCTATCAAACCCTTTTAATATAAAGCATCATCAATTTCTTATAGGCTGATTTGCAAAAATATGAGACGGGAAGCAATGGTTTTCCTTTTTTCCTGTGCTAATAGATGGTTTGAAAAAATGTCTCATTAAGATTTAATGAAAAAAATTCGGGGTCAAGACTTGCCTTTATATTTCTCCGTTTTTCAACACTTATCCCTTCAAGTATTGGCAAAAGACAATATTTGCTGCACTTGACCGTAAGTCTTGGCAAAAAGGCAAGACTTGCCTTTGAACTCTGCTCGATTTGCCAACACTTGAACGGCAAGTGTTGGCAAAAGGCAACACTTGTATGGCAAGTGTATACAAGTGTTGGCAGTCTTCCCTGCATTCTCACCATATAACTTGAAGTATTGGCAAAACAACACTTGCCCTTGAAGTATAGCCAATTGCCAAGGCTTACATTTTTTTGCCTTGAAGTCTTGGCTCCTGACTAAATAAGGGCATTTTGCTAAAACATTCCTTAGCGCGGGCAATTTTGCAAAACCACACCATATGGAGGGCATGCGGTGAAATATTTTGCTTCTTATAAGTATGTGAATTTTTAGTTAGCTAGTTTCCTTTCCAAATTAAGTATCTATTTTTAAAGGTATCTTAGAGCCTGTTTGGCCAAGCTTCTGGGGAGCCAAAAGTGCTTATTTTTCTTAAAAAGTACTTATTTTAATATTTTGAGGTGTTTGGCCAAGCTTCTAGGGAAAAATAAGTGCTTTTGAGTGGTAGCAGAAGCTGTTTTTCTGCTATGGGGAAGAAGCTGAAAAAAGTAGCTTCTTGAAAAAATAAGTGTTTTTGATTATTTGAGACAAGAATACCTATTTCAAACTTCCATATTTAATCAAATTAATATTATTATATATCCATTTTTTGTAATTTGGTAATTTTTTCAAATATTGGTCAAGCACAAATTAATAACAAAGGCACTTCTCTAAAATTTGGCCAAACAAAAATGCTTATCTCGCAAAGCATTTCTTTGAAAGCACTTTTGATAATAAACACTTCTCAAAATAAGTTGATTTTGAAAGCTTGGCCAAACAGGCTCTTAGTTATTCTTATACATAACTTATGTGACATAACCGAGAATATTTAATTTATAATCATGAATTCGTTTACTCTAAAGATACGCCCCTACAATAAAAACTTACCCGCACCGGGTGTTTATACCTGGTCACTAAATAAATGACACATATTCTTTTATTTAACTATACTTATTAGCACTTAGCCATAGTTTACATCATTTATTTTGTACATGACATAAATATAATAATTTAAAATTCTTAATACTATTAACTTGCTACTGTTCTCCATTGTCTCTTTACTCGCCATTATGAGTTTATCTTGTTACTTAGCAAACTTAACAAAGCACTTCCTTTGATTTACCTGCTGTAAATAATCTTAGTTTGAAAATTGGTGCTTACATATGTTTTAGTAACTTTCTTTAATATATATATAAAGCCTTGGAGTATTTACCTATTGAACCAAATTTAATAGTTTCTTTGCTTTGTCAATATCTCGAGATTTCCAACAAACTTTCACAAATAAAAAATTTAATAACATGTGAAAAGTTATATATTAAGGCATATTTTTTCTTCCTATATTAACTATTTTTTACCAAAACTTGTCTAGACAATATAAGTTGAGTTTTCAATGGGAATATAAAATTAAGAATGAGAAAGTAGTTACTCAGACCTTGAGAGTTAAGACAGAATTTTTGAAGAAGAGAAAAAATAAACATTACAGAAACGAAGCTTACGACAATCATAAATTACATATTAGGAGTTTAATAAGTTCCTTCTATAATTTTCTATTTAGTTGAAATAGAATTTTTAATATATCTAGGTTTATTTAGAATGGTTAGCTTAACTACATTGAGTGTAAACACCCGATGAAAGTAAATTTTTACCACGCTCCCACCCTTCTCTTGATCCTCAGCGGTTATCTACTTAATGACTACTGCTCTAGTAATTGTTTCATTTCCTTTAATAATATGATCAATTAAGAGTTCTCCCTAAAATAGACCCCTAGCTTCTTTTGGTTGCTCTCCAAATAATTTGTATATTTATCAAAAGAAACTATTTTGATCTTATCATAGAAACTTACACAATAAAAATAACATTATTTAATTTTTTTTTATTTATCCAAAAAATAATATTATTTAATATTATTATTTTTTATATCCTTATTACGGAGTATTATGTTTTATTTATTTTACCGAGTGAAATTTATCTTGCACTCTTATTTCACACTTGTCAATACTAGTTTCCTTTATACTTTACTTTCAGAAACATAAAAAAATAATATTTTAGATCCGCAATTAGAAAAAAGCATGGCTAATTGGACCGACACTTCAAAAATCATTATTTGAATTGATTAGAGTAGCACTGAAGCCTTAAACTTTGTGTTTGCACAAAACGAAGTTATTACAACTTTGGTGAAGATTTCATATTAATCGGTGCTCCTACTTACTAATATTAATAATACTTTCACCAATTAATAATATAAGAACTAAAATAGTAACAAAAAAAAGTATATAAGAATTAAAGGGGAAAAAAAAAAGCAGAATCTGAATATAAGATAGTGCTCAAGGAAAAGAGGGAAAAAGGCATGGTATAAGATAAAGCGGATAGAATAAAAAGTTGTGGTGGAGTGATAAGTATCTTCTATTCATAATTAAAAATTTTAAGTGCGAGACCTGTAGAATCATCTTTGATAAAAAGTGTTTTACCCCAAAATAAAACTTCTCGACACGAATTTAAATTACTCGAATTTGAGTACTGAACAATCAGGTGAAAAAAGGCGAATCCAGAAAGTAGAAGTCAGAAACATGGAGAATAATTGGGCCCAGTAGTAAGTGACCCAATTTCAACGGTCCAACCTACACTCCAACTTTTGTAGATTATCTCAATAGAATATTTCGTTAATTCTTATGCTCCCAATATATATATAAATATAGCCACCCCTTATTTGTCATCACCTTCAACTTCAAAGATCAGATCACACAACTCTTGTTCCGCAATTTTATCAACCTAAGCACATCAAATTTCCAACATGCCTTTGAAGGTAACATGTCTTAAATCTTTTCTGTTTTAATCAATTGGTTTTGCTGATCTCTATTTTTTTGGTTTAGATCTTTCTTTGCATATGTTTATTTACTTTTTTCTGTTTAATCTAAATGTAACAGTATTAGCTAAAACATCAACTACGCTTCAGTCCCGAGCAAGTTGGTTAGGATCAGCTATATATGAATCCTCACTGACCATGTCGCTCACTTTATGCTCATTAATAGTATTAGCTAGAACAAATAAAAAATTAATTGGTGTTCAAAGGGGTGTAATGTAGGCCGTCTGCCCTGATGCAAGTATCAATGACTGATTCCACGACTTGAACTCATAGGTCATATAGAGACAACTTTTACGGTTGCTCCAAGGCTCTCCTTTCATAGTGTAAGTTCACTGATGGGTGTTCAAAAATTTTGTTTAGGCAGTTCATACAGTGTTCAGATTAACAGCCAGTCTTGGATGACAACTTTTATGTAGTACTTTCATTTTAAAACACAAGAAATAAAATAGCTCTGCTATTTATCAAGATTGAAGAACCTAATTAGATAAGAATATTTGGAATGAATTGAAAATAAGCTACGCTTTGATAACTCATCACTTGGCCTTCTTAAATGGCATCTATTGTTCAATGGTGTATTCTTTTTCTCCCAGAAGTAGTTCAACGGTGAATTGTTGATGATATTGGCTGTATATGGTGTGTCTTTTGAAGCTTAAGTCGATGACTAAGACTAGGGAGAACGACTTAACTAAATATGAAGCTTTATCAGGATGAACTATTAATTCACCTTTTTGTAGATACTCTTTGGACTACCTATGAACTAGCCAAACATACTTATTTGAAACCCTGAACCGCAAACTCTTCATTGATGCCATTAAGGCACATTCGATTTGTATCATAGATTTCCATGACTTCAGTTTGCCCCGTTAGAGCCATTGGCATTTGGCACTTTGAAGATTGAGGTTTTCTTTGTTTTAATTTCTTTTTATTGAACTGCCAACTATGTATGTTCATCTCTACTATTAAGGTGGTGTCACATCCTTATTTTATCTTTAGGAAGATATACCTGAAGGATAAGACATTGCATCTACTGTTAGCTAACCATACCTTTTACTGAAATATGTGGATTTTAGGAGGAATTTGAAGAGCACGCTGAGAAAGCTAAAACTTTGCCAGAGAGTACCTCCAATGAGGACAAGCTTATTCTTTACGGGCTTTACAAGCAAGCCACCGTTGGCGATGTCAACACAAGTGAGTATTATGCTTGAAAAAATATCTTGATTCTTGAGCATATGCACGCTTATCCTACTTCATGTCTCAAACTAGCTATGTTGTGTTCTTACATCCCTTCATATCTATGAGCAGGCCGTCCTGGTATCTTCAACATGAGGGACAGAGCAAAGTGGGATGCATGGAAGGCTGTTGAAGGTATTTGATCTCTAGTGTTCAGATTGACTACCTTTTTCTTCACTGGAATTTGCTTTCACTTAATGAGGAACACGGCTAACCACATTAAATATCAATGGCAGGAAAATCCAAGGATGAAGCTATGAATGACTACATCACCAAGGTGAAACAATTGAAGGAAGCAGCTGGTGCTTCAGCATAAGCTCTGTCATCTGTGTTGCTAAATTGTTACTATTTGACTATGTTGTCTTATTTATCAATGGCTTAGCCTAAGTTGTTGTAGCAGGTGTATGCTTTCGAGGCTGCAATAGAAAACTGCTATATATTTTATGTTTGAACCTTCTTTTAATGAAACCCCCAAAAAAAGTTAAAACCTGGTTATTATTGATGAGTTTGATCCATGCTACTTGTTTTCAGTCTTTCAACTCGTATCCGCCACCTCCCAAGCTAACTCTTGGTCACTTTTCTTATGCTCAAGCTTCGAATTATCTGGATTACGTACTTGTTGGAGGTGGCAAGTATTTGATGGAATAGTTGATCTGTACACGAGGTCGCTTGGACAAACCGCCGTCATAAAAAAAATGTATTTCTTTAGATTATTTACTTATCCGAACACGAGGTGGCTTGGACAAATAACCCGTCATAAAAAATGAATTTCTTTAGATTATTTACTTGTCTGAAGTTCGATCGCTAACGTCTTTGGCCAATGTTTAAAAATATCTAATAATACGTTTCTAGCTTTATAACTTCCAGAATTTCATATAGCTAAAGAAAACTTTGAATTCATTATAACTAGCCGTTGGAAAAAATCTCATATAACGTTAGTACTGAGTTCAGAAATCAGATACTCCAATCTAAACGAGGCCATGTTTGAACTTGCAAGCGATACAGAATTAGCCTTGCCAAAAAGTTTTCCAACTTGACTCACTTGAGGTATTATGTCGTAGTTCTTTTATTTTTTCCAATTTCTATTACATTGGGAGATCAAAGAAGGAAATGAGGGAAGATTAACAGCACATATTGAACTCACTCACACCGATACCACAGGACTATGTCTGGTTGTTACTTTACAGTTGAGAGGAAATTGAGCTACTTATTTCTCTTTCCATAGCCCACAAACAATTAATGTTTGTCAGATTGCAGACGACATTTATCCAGTGCTTAGGACCATACCATCCCTTTCAAGGTAGGGAAACTAGTTAAAAACCTCAACTACAGACAGAAGAAAGACCAGGAGTCAAGGACCAAAGACGCTAAATGATAAGCATCCAGATCAGGAATAGTGACATCCAACAATAGTTCTGTCAAAAAAATATCAAAGCTTTGAGATGCCACACTCTTTGCTAGTTAGCATTAATGGTTTGCTTGTGTAAAGCAAATCTATGTGCATAATGGTTGGAAACAAGTATTTGCCCATCTTGACGTTTCTTGCTAATAGACAGCAGCTATACACCATTTCAATAGCATGGACGACAAATTCATCAAAAGAGCTATACTTTTTAATCAATATTTTAGTGAACCTGTTAACACATAACTATTGAGCAAAAGGATATCTAGATATATAATAATCCCTTACACGAGCAGCACCATCGCGGGAAAGGATACCCTCAAGATCACCAATAATTCTTGCCAGCCATATCTCTAAATTCCGTTGGATTTCTTTTAAGTTGTTTCGGATGGAGTCAAAGGAGCGCTTAGTAGCTAGTTGGGCTTGACCTTCAAATTCATCCCCATTATAACTTTTTCCGCTGTCAGTTTGTAGTACCATCAATTTCTGACCAGTTTCAGATGCACGCTGCTGAAGTCGAAATGCTTCGAGCAGGAACTCTGTTTGTCTTTGGGTCCGAAACTCAGGACTAAGTGTGGGTTCAGAAGGATCGCTGGCCTGCTGGTAAGAGGAGCATCGTTATCAGCAATAGCTTATGCTTGGTGAACACTAACTTAAGGCCTAGTTTTGATAAGTGTATGACGGTTATACTATAACTTAACATCTAAATATCTGACATCAGCATATATAATCAATACAAGTTTATTCCCTTCTCCAACTAGTCCAATAGATTAGGTAGTCATTACCTAGCTTTGTAGATTCATGGGGTCATTACATTTTTTCAAAAAAAAAAAAAAAGGGATGTCTTCTGCATATTACTTGATCTTCATTTCTTTGCAAGGAAAAAGCAATATATTGTTCATTATTTGAGAAACCTAAGCATGCATGCGAGGTATCTTAAATGAAGTTTCCCATATATCAACAACAATATTAGCTTTCAAATCCATGCACAAAAAGTCTAAGCAATAAGGTAATTACCATTCTTCTGCATAGATCATCGATCTTGCCAGCAAGAGCTTGGTATCTCTTCACCTGCTTTCGCGTTGATGATGGTACCTTAGATTGATCTGTCTTGCCAATCCTTTCCAAATTCAGTAGCTCCTGCTCAAGTAACTTGAGTTTGGAGGAGACTCCCGTTGATTCACCATCTATCTTCCAAGGGGCCTCCCTTCTGAGAAAGCAAACGTGATCACCCTTGTTAGATGCTGCAACTTCAAACTATATTCTCCAAACAAACACAGAATGCTTACCTTGCTACAAAATGCTTTAAATGGTGATGTGAATCAGCAGAATCATACTGCATATCCTGCATTAAGAACATAATGGACTATATTAAGACCCAAGGATAACTTCAGTCTCCACCTAACTACCAGGCTGGCTATCTACCAAGATATTATAAGGACTCACAGGTCACACAAAAGGAAGGAGCTGAAAAGACTCGAAAGTGACCTTACCCCTCTTCCTCTCCAAGCTTGACAACTAGAATTCAAGCATTTTAAATGGACGTTAATATCTTTTGGGCATAAATCTGACTTTAATATCGTTAACAGGTAGGTTTGATTTTTCAAGCTGTTATCTGTTTTCTTCCTTTCTATTTAAACATATGTTTTTGATGAAGTATACTTTCTATTTATGTTGAGGACAACATAATGAAATGCTCCGATTTCCACAGAAACCAAATAAATGAAAAGGGTGTCCAGACGAGGTTAAGAATATCTAAATCTATCATAGGGCTTCATTCTCAGGAAAGAAAAAAATGGCAAGCACAAATGATTCTGTAATCTCCACCAAGATGAACCTTGGCAAACATCCGCCAGGTATAGGCAAAGTGTTTCAGTAATAAATTAACATCGGTGAATCTTTTGAAGGGGAAAACAACTGCCTGGATTGGAGGCAGCCCTAGGAAATTTAAGTTTCACTAAAGAACTTGCTTAAATCGGTAATATATTAAGCATTACGAAATATGATGTTGACGTTGGAAAAATAAAGTCCAGAGATAGACAAGGACAAGATACAGCTTGCAACAAGAAAGGGAAAGGACAGCTTTCATTGAAGTTGATGAATCTTAACAGATTGATATATCAACTAGATGTTGACTGACAACAGCCCATCCTTTGATGAGATAGGGATCCATTTTAACCAGATCATCGTCGAACTTCCAAAGCCAAGGGAATATACAATTGGATACCATTACTTGGAGGGATTTCGGTGTTCTATGCCATTAAGAAAAGATTTCAGACTTAAACTGTGTCGATGTTTTCTATCCACTAAAGCTTAGGCAGATGGGCAGAAATCAGAGCTTCCTACATAACCAGCAGAATTAATCTGTATCCACTGTCTTATTTGAGCTATCTAATTAACCAGCCATCATGTGAAGTATTCAACCACAGGGGACCATTCTTGAAGCCAGAATTGCAAAACTCTAACTAACAGGACCAAAAAAGTTAAAGAAAAGAAGAAAAGTACGAAAAGATGACCTGGTCTTCTAGCAGTGGTCCAAACACTAGTATAGGGTAAAAATGGACACTGAAGGTGAGTTTCAACTTCAGTAAACAGAACCATAACCTGGTAGTTTGAACTTTCAGTAGCCACCAAGAAGATCAAACCATTCAAAACTTTGGATAATAGAGACAGGAGTCTCAAGAAAAAAGACAAAGCACAAGATAAGTAGGAGGTAACTGAGTTCACTAAACTACATATTTCATTAATACATCTCAGAATGTAATCATCACACAATTCAAATAGAATTTGGCGCTGAACTACTTCTGGATAAACCTTCACTTCATCTTCTATCAGAAAGGATTAGAACTATGAATCACTGAACGTTCCTGTAAATATATCAGGTATGCTAAGAAGGGTCATCGAGGTACAGAACTTCACCAAGAACACTTTTTAGTTTACTGCAACATTGGCCGATATTTTATCCAATTCTTCTTTCACTTCTTTGACTTAATCTTATTTCACCTCCAAGGGCCCCTTCGCAGTTCTCCACCACACCCAAACACCCAGAAAACAAGAACAAAAAGAAAAAACACTAAAAGCAAAAGAGTTGAAGAAAGCATACCAAGTGGTAATCTAATCCTTTTTTAGAACCATCCTAAGGTCAAATAAAAGAAACACCTTTTTTGCCAAGTACCATAGTCATAGAAAACCATTTATGAGACAAACACAAAGGATACACAAACTTAGTCAAGTCCTTCCTAATTTTATCTACAAGAAGATCCTTTTAGAAATGACTAAGTGTTTTTTTCTTTTTACCACATTATGACAGAACCATAACCCCAAATAATAACAACAACTACTACATACCGAGTATGATCTCACAAGTGGGGTATGGGAGGTTCAGATGGACGCATGGACCTTACCGCAACCTCGAGTCGAGTTAGGTAGGGTCGTAGAGAGGTTGTTTCCGATAGACCCTCAAATAATGCATACCCACTATGATCCCACAAGTGGGCTCTAGAGTGAAGGATGTTTCTGATAGACCTTCGGCTCAAGAAAAATAGTAACAACTATAAAGAACAAAAAATCCCAAAAAAGAATGAATGAATGAATCATACCTGCCAAGGACTAGCTTTTTCAGCCCAAAACTTAGAAGAAGCAGAATTCAAGAATTCAGAATTAAACCCATTACTATTATTCTTACTCTCTCCATACACATTACTCATTTGCTCAACATTAGTAATCCCATTATAACACTCTTCCATTCCTACCCCTAAATCCATTCCTTTACCAAATCTCAACCCCATTTCAGCATAATCACCACTTATACTATTCTCCATTTCACAACCCCTACTTCTACTCATAAAATTCAACATTTCATCTCTTTCACTAATTTCCCTTTTCAACTCTTCAACATTAGCCCTTAACTCACTTTCCACTTTCTCAAATTCCTCAACTTTCCCTCTTAACAAAGCAATCTCATCACCATACTCATCAATTTGACTCAACAACCTCTTCTCTTCTTGTTGCCAAGCATGTCTATGACTTGCAAAGATCTCAACAACTCTTGCATTTGCTTTTGAATCCTCTTTTCTACGATAAAGTAACTGCTTTAACTGTTCTTCTGTTTCAATAAGCTGAAAAGTTAGCTCCTTGTTGTGATTTTGAAGTCTTGAAACTAAAGATAATGCATTTTTTGGTAAAGAACCAAGAAAGATTGTGAAACTTAGGCCTAAATAAGATGACAAGAGCTTGTTTAAGTGTTTGTTATTGTTGGGTTCTTGTTCATGGTGTTGTTCATGTGTTGTAGTAGCCATTAGTGTGTGTGTTGTCTGAAAGTGTTTTGGGAGTTTTGAGGTTAGCTTTTGAGTTCACCTTTTTGGTTAGTTTTTGGGTTTTGGTGTGAGTACTACTCAAAAGTCTCTTTTGGTTTGAGCCATGTGAGTTTGTGGTCTCTTTTGCTAGTTAGTCCTTTTCCTTATTGTTTTTTTCTTTGTTTTTGTATAAGTTTGTGATAAAAAGTTTTTGGGATTGTAAGTGAAAACAAGAAAGTGGATGTTGAACTCTACAAGAACCTCTAAAGAAAAGTAAAGTGACTTTTTAGTTCCAAAATAGTCTAAAGTTCATCATTTAATTGTCTGAAAGAAGTTCTATACTATCATGTGAGACAGAAAGATTGTTTTCAGAAGACCCTCGCCTCATGAAATGATTTTTTGAAAATTGATTTGAAAAATAATAAAAATATAGAAGAAAGAAAAGTAGAAGAAATAAAAGTTTAGAAACGATAGAAAGTAGAAGAAACAACCACAAATTATTATAAGTTGTTCAATAATGGTACTTGTAACATTAAAAATAAGATAAATTGCGTGTAAAAAGTCGGTTAAAATACAGTCAAAATATTAAAAAGAAAGTTATGCTATCAATTTAGACAAATGAAATCGTTTTAGAAAATGTGGATTTAAAAATTATTCTTCATGAAATATTGCTCTAAGTTTCACTCTTTTTAACACTTATTTGTTTATTGTCACCCTTTCTCTTGAAAATTAACGAGTTGAAAGAAATTTATGTTGCACTCTTTGCATCTTCTTTCCTTTTTAATATGAAAAGTAAATTGTACTAATTTATGCACTTTTCTTAACTTTTTTTCTTTGTACAAGTGGAAAAAAATAGCTTCATAAATGTAAGACATATGTATTTAAATAAATATGTATTATGTAACTAAAATTGTATAGTAGGAGACTAGGCTTCATTTGTTTGTACTTAATGGAGCCTGCTATCAAAAGAAAAGGCTCCACTATCTACGTGGAGTATTTGTCTTCTTCCTTCTTACTATCTTAGAAGAGGGAAATTAGCAGAGCTTCACTCGTTTTTATGGGGGAATCCTGCACTGGCTAATTACGCAAGCCAACAAATAAATTGCAACAAATATGAACGTAAAAACAAAGTTGCTGTATGTATTTGTATGACAAATTATAAGATAATTTCGCCGGTACGATGCTAATGCAAGTATAAATTAATAATGCCAAATGTGCCATTGTAGTGATTAAATTCTAAATGTAGTGAATGGTATTTAACAAAAGGCACAGTGAATTTTGAATATTTAATAGGAAACAAGTTCGAGAAGCATAATCTAGTAGTTTTTTTTCATCCAGTGTCAGGTATCTTTATTGGAGCTCCGGCTAATTTGAATTCACGCCGCGTAAGGATCATTTTTAGGGAAGCGCTCCCTATCAGAATTTTTTCATTCTGAGGGCTCAAATCCATAACCTCTAATTAAGGATTGAAGAATCTTATCCATCCCACCATTATACTTAGTGGTAATATAGTCGTTTTTTGAAACAACATCCAGATAAAAATCAAGTTTGAGCTCGAGAGTCCGGACCATTGGTTAACTAATCACTATATAGTTACTACTATTTACACTATTTGTTTAATAGGCATCTCAAACAAATGCATTTTATATTTATTACCTGTCAACTTCTTGGCTCTTGACAAAATATTGATCAATATATGGGTAATTCGACTGGAAATAGATCAGTACTTACTAAGTAATGGCTACAGATTGGATCTTAATTGAAGCAGCAGCTTTAAAAGAATCAACGGTCACTTTGCATTAAATAAAGCTCATATATCTTTTGTTTTAGGAATAAGCAATTTGCAATCAGAATCAACAGATTGTGCAGAGTACCCTGCATGCTACTTTTATATAAAATGCCTTTTCAGACCTTAACTGCCTCTGCATGCACTTAACCATTTTCATACTCCTCTCACGTCCTTCCGCCAATTCAGTCATGTAATTCTCACATAAGCTCGATCGTATATCAAAGTCGTTTAGAATAAAATTTTTGAATATATGTAAGTGTCTAAATAAGAACCTGAGTTAAAGGGTCAAATTGAAATTATATTCAAGTATGAGTATCTAATTGTCCAAAAGAATTGGGTGTTCTTTGGTAGAGATAGCTTTAACCCAAAATGGGAGCAAAGAACTTTGTACCGGATGGAAAACAAAGAAAAGAAGAAGGGACTAACCAGTGCAAAAAACATTACGTACTACATACCAAAGATTTTCTTATTTTCACTTAAAAAGTGTTTGGCCGTAACTTTTTTTATTTAAATAAAAAATATTGTCCATAATAACTTATAATTTTTTGAAAATTAGTTTTTCAAAATAAAGAAGTGATTTCAAGTTCTCCGGAAAAAAAGTTTTATATTTATTCACAACTTTATTTTTTTTTTCAAGTAAAATGTATGTAGATCGGAAACAGCCTCTCCACCTTGGTGGAAGTAAGGTATGCGTACATCTTACCCTCTCGAAACCTCACCTTAGTGGGATACTACTTGGTGTTGTTGTTGTTGTTTTAAAATATATGTAGAAATACGATTTCGACTTCTAAATATAATTTTTCAATTCAATTTCAAAATTCTTTTGCCAATTGGCCAATTTTTTTTATATTTATGGTCAAACACTTAAACCCCGTTTGTTTATAGTTTTTGGGAATATTTTTTGGGAGTTTTTGGGAGAAAAACTGTTTGTTTATGCTATTTGAGCAAAACTTCTCCCAAAAACTCAAAAGGCTCTTTTTTAGCCAAAAACTTTTATTTATACATTAAATTTCATTTTCTTAAGAGCTCAAAGGCTCTTTTGAGCCAAAAAAATTGTTCCCAATAAATATGTCCAAACACCTTTTCATTTTCATATCAAACTTCACCTAAAAAGTGTTTCCCAAAAACTATTTGGAAATCTATGTCCAAACGCTAGCTTAGTCTTTCTACCTCACTGTGAGGTAACAATGGTTGTGGTTGTTGTTGTGATGGCCAAACGCCTATATCCAAAATGGGGCAAAGCAGAACTCTGTGCCACAGGCCTACCCTATTGGCTGTGCAAAACTCTATCTTTAGTTAAAGGAAAAATCTATAATTATGAGTTACTATGACACACTTCCAATCTTACATCTGTTGGGGAATTGTGCATTTTCACACGCCCTTTTCCGTTTCTATCATCCATCCTTTTCTTGCATGGCCGCTTCTCTGTGTCCGCCGTGCTTCTGAGTTATTCTACACTATAATCATGCAATTCTCGTACCCCTTTTTCCATCTGAGGGTGTATATATGCCTTTTTTTTTCTTTTTTATCAAATATTTATACATTAGTTTAGTAGGAGTAGCAAGTACAAATATTAAGTTTATAATTTATACAACCTATTTCGGATTACCGAAAATAATAGTAAGATCTGCTTATATTTTATCATCTTCAGATCCTACTTACGGGATAATATTGAGTTTGTGGTTGTAGATAATATATTTCAGTTTTTATTTATATTTTTTTTCACTTTGTAAGGAACTGTTAAATTTTAACCAATATTTTAAGTTTATTTTTCACCATATTGATATACAAAGAATGCAACTTATAATAATTTGTATAGTTTTAATATCCAAATTTTAATCTACAATATTAGATTAATCTAATCAATTTAGGTTCAACCATTAATGAATTGGACTTTCAAAATATAAAAGAATATCACATAAGCTAAAATAAAATGATTCCTTTTGGAATTGGATAAAAGGTTTTGTTGTAAACTATTTCATCAACTTCAGACATAATAATTTCAATTAATTATTCTAAAATTAAATCAAGGCATGCCATTAGTTTTCGAAGACCAATTTCTTCGCCCAAAAAGACAAGGGTCGTCCAAAAAGAATAAAAAGCTGTCAAGTAAAAGGAAAAATAAAGAAAAGGTGGGTAATCATTTCAATTCGAAAAGGCATAAATTGCCAAAATTTGGATCTCTTAGTTTTTGTTTCTTTTTACATAAAAGGGCAACGGCAAACTGCTACCCGTACTCAGGGGCGTCATACATTTTTGGACAGGATTGACCTCTGACACCTTTCATGTGTGATAAAGAAGGATCAACCTTTGAGGTTTACCAGTCATCAATCTATTTTTCTTTGCAGTAACCATTAGGGGTCATTTGGTTCAGATACGTATGAGAGAATCGAGATTATTTGCTCCCGTTTGGACATAGTTTTTGAAGAGAATTTTTGGGCCAAAAAGTATTTGTTTATGTTTTTTGAGCAAAACTTGTCTCAAAAACTCAAAAAGTGGTCTTGAGCTGTTTTTGAGCCAAAATCTAATATTTACACATCAAATTTCATTTTCGTAAGAGCTCAAAGGCTCTTTTGAGCCAAAAAGTATGTACAAACACTTTTTCATTTTCATATCAAACTTCATCCAAAAAATATTTTTCAAAAATTATTTGGGAATTTATGTCCAAACGCTAGCTAAGTACATAAATACGGATTGGTGATGCATTACTATTACAATATTGGAATTAATAATGTATCGACTGGTGATTTAGGGAATGGTAACAATTGATGCAATAGGAAGATTATTATGCATGTTGAATGTTTATTATTCTTGTTAGTTCGTTCTAAAAATGAAGAGTGCTACTATAATTTTTAAAATTCAAGAACAATTTAACTTGCAGCTCCTCTACTAGAACGACACTAGTTACTTGGGTGACTTGGCTAAAAGACCTCTGCAATGAAGGAAATAGAGGGAATAACCCTCAAGTCTTAAAAATTGGGTGTATAACCCTTTAATTGCTTAATGACCATTTAACACTAATGATCTTATCAGAGTTCTCTAGTCTCAAACCCCCAGCCCCCAAGTTACAAAAACTACACTTTGGTCTACTATATAAATAATTATTATTTACCTAAAATAGCAAAAAAACAATTAAATCTTCCCACCAAAATCCCTAGACCCCCAGCTGCCTTCTTCTTCCCTCCAAGCTTTCCCGCCCAGAACCACCTGCGCCTTCAATGGCTGTTTGAGCTTCGTTTTTTGCTCCATTTCTCCCATCAAGAACTGCGTCATCTCGATCTATAACTGTTTTATCTTTTGGAACCCGTTTTTTTTGAAATTTCTTGTTGCGGCTGTAACGTCTCGATGCGAGTAATGTGGATGGAAATCTGAGGTGAATTGGTCTGGGCTTCCGTCTTTGCACATACATCCTTTCATTTCTTCAACTGGTAAGAAGTTCAAGCTGTTTTTTATTCGTTCGCCATTGTTGCAGAACTGCTGCATTATTTCATCGACCATCGACCACATTCGGTTGATCATCGACTTCGTTGAAGTAGATGGGGGGTTTCGTAGTAGTAGGTGCTGACTTTATGGGTGAATGGATTGAGATCCCAAAATGCTGGAATTGGCAATCTAGGACAAAGACAACAATCCCTATTGCATTAAATCTGGAATGTACCTACGATCAGTTAATTGACCAATTAATCGATCGCGGCAACTTAACGTGCCATCGCAGCGAGGTTTCAATTAGCTATGTTTTTAGTGCTGCTCCTACGAGGGGTAAGGTGGCTCCTTCTTTTATAAGGAATGATAATGATTTGCATATCTATATGCTCGATGTTGGAAATAATGGTAGCAGGCCTATTTTAAAGATATTTGTTGGCGAGAGCTCTCAAGCAGGCTCAAATGCTGCCACTAATGGTGCAGCTGATTCTGCAAGACCACCACGACCACCACTATTCAATGAGAGTACGGGTGATCATGGCAGTGATGCTGGAGTTGGTGAAACTGCTGGTGATATGGATAGTGAAGAAGAAAATGCTATTGAAGATCCAGAGGTTGGAGAACCCGCTGTAAATGGGAGCAACTGTGTTGCCGAATCCGCTCCCACTCAAGGCAGCAACTTGGGTGATGTGGTTGATGATTGCACAGGTTTTCATACTGGGAAAACCTTCGATACCAAGAAGAGCCTGGTTGTGGCTTTGAAGATGGGTTAAATGAAGAAGCCATTCACATTCAAAACAAAAAAGAGTACTAAATCCCTGTATGTCGTGGCATGTGTAGAAGCGCGCTGCAGGTGGATGGTGCGCGCCATGAAGTATGTTAATTCCAACAGGTTTGTGATCACCAAATACTTTAAAGAGCACACATGTGGGATGCAACATCTACCAAGCCATCATCCACATGCTTCAGCGGATGTCATCGGAGAATATTTCAAGAACAGGTTTATTGAAGGCAAAGGGTTGACGACAAAAGATATCAAGAGCGCTTTGGATCAACAACTGAATAGTAAGGTAAGTTATTGGAAGTGCTGGAAAGGAAGAGAAATTGCAAAGGCTTTAGTTAGGGGCAGTCCGGAGCACAGTTACGCAATTTTAGATGGGTACAGTTTTGTGTTGGAAAGCCTAAATCCTGGCAGCAAGACTGGGTTAAGGGTTGATGAACAGGGGAGGTTCAAGTATTTTTTTGTAGCTTACGGAGCTTGGGTTAGAGGGTTTATATATATGAGGAAGGTGATATCAGTCGATGGGACACATTTATCGTCCACCTACGGCGGTGTTTTATTGACGGCTGTCGCGCAGGACACGGAGAACCACATTTATCCATTGGCTTTCTGTGTGGTAGACAAGGAGTGCGATAGCTCATGGCAATTCTTTTTTGAACAGCTGGCTCACGTAGTCCCCAATACACCGGACCTGTGCATAATTTCCGATCGCGCCAAGGCCATAGCAAATGGGATTAGAAGGGTGTATACCTTAGCATCTCATGGCTGTTGCACCAAGCACCTTGCTGAGAACATGCGCGTAAGGTTCAAGTGTGGATCATTTTTGAAGGATTATTACACCGCTGCGAAGGCGTACCGTTTTGAAGTGTTCAGCGATGCTTTTAACCAGCTCGCGTCAAAATGCCCTGCTGCAGCTGCTTGTCTTAAGGATGAAGTGGGCTTCCATAAGTGGACGAGAGCATTTTTTCCAGGAAACAGGTATGATGTAATGACGACAAACCTTTCCGAGTCCCTCAACGCAATGTTCAAGGACGAGAGAGAATACCCCATCCTGGGACTGTGCAATGCTATTACTCGCAGGTTTACTGACAAGTTCAATGAGAGGCGTGAGGAGATGAAGAAACACAACACCATTTTGGTGCCCAGTGCTGAAACAAAATTGAATCAGAATATGCTTGAAGGAAACAAATTGATTGCTTATCATGCAGGCGGGAGTGTGGAAGTACCGAAGTACACTGTGGTTGGAGATGGCCTATCACACACTGTCAATCTTCATTTCAGAACGTGTATATGCAGGGAGTTTGACCTGGACAAGATACCATGCAAGCATGCGTTTGCAGTGTTGAGGATAAGGTATGGAGATGAATATGGTGCTAGCGCGTACCATTACACTTGTCCATTTTATAGGCTTCAGACTTACATGTGTGCGTATGAAGAAAATGTTTATCCAATGCCACCGGAGCAAGAATGGATGGTTCCTCCAGAGGTAGTTCATAGAAGAATTCTTCCGCCGATGGTCGATCCCAAAAAGGGTAGAAGGAGAATTAATCGTTTTCCCTCAGTTGGTGAAACTTTTTTCTCAAGGAAGAGGCAAAATAGATGTTCAAACTGCAAGAGAAGTGGTCATAAGAGGACAACCTGCCCTGCTTTGGTACGAGGTTGATAATCAACCTTGCAATTTTGATTTGGTGTATTAGCTTAAGTTCTTCATATTTGGTGTGTTTAAGTAGTGTTAGATGTGGTTGTCTTAATTTGGTACTATGTTATTTGTTGGAACAATTTGAGCTGATTGTAATAGTTTCGTAACTGTATTTTATTTCTATTTTAAGTGTCTTGCATAAGAATGACTATTATTTGAGTTCAGCAAATGCTGGACATGCTTACAACCAGTTGAGTATTTACAATTTCGATTAATAGACATTATATGGGTTGATTATTGAAAAAAAAATAACGTAGATTAATTGACCCAATGCAGTTGATAAAGTGATTGAACTCATTTAATAGACGCGTGCGCCCCGTCATTGAAAGCAGCCGGAATTAGGGTTAAACGAAGTGGCAGTTCATAATTGCCACTTGAAATGATGAGACTCGAAGTGGCTGTTCATAATTGCCACTTGAAACGATGAGACTTTTCTTTTTCTGGGAACACCAAAGGTTGCATCGATTTGGAGCCTATAAATAGAGGCATTAGATCCAACAATCCACAACACAACTCAAGAATCAGAAACATCTTATAATGGCAAGAGCTCCAGGAAGTGCCACCAGAAACAACAACAATGGCAATGTCGCTCTCAGGAACAACGACCCAGAGGTGCTGCTGATCCGTGCTGACATAGACAGGCTTATCCGCCTCCTGTGTGAAGATCGCAGGAGGCAGGAGATGAACATCCGCCGTACTGCTAGGATGTTGAGGGTGCTCATGGAACGAGCAGGGGAGGATCTGGACAACTACATCACCCCTCCCCCCTCCCCTCGTAATAATTAGTTTTTTTTTTTAATTTTTAAATGTAAAAAGAAAAGAGTTTTCATTATGATTGCTCTTTTCTTTAAAAATATTATATATGAAAAGCCCCCTGGGTTATTATTAACTCTGATTGTGCATTTAATTTCTCGTTCAGTTTCCCGCTCCCCCATTTTTTTTTGCGTATTCTTGATGACCTGTCCATACTCCATTTTGGTGTATAATCAACCAACACCAAGTAGATAAATCGATAGGTAGGTTCGCAAAAATGGAAATAATCAGAATATGAGAAAAAACAAAAATATAAATAGAAAAAGATAAAAGTAAAATAATAAATTACGATAATTTTTAATTAATAGAAAAAGTGAAATTTACTGGAAAATGTAAATAAAATAAATATTAAGTAATACGAAAATATTTAAGTCAATGGGAGAATTTCCTGAAAAAGGGAAACGTATCAGAAAAATAAAAAGTCGGGACTTGACTGGACAAAGGTAATCAACTCCATTTTGGTGTATAATCAACCAACACCAAGTAGATAAATCGATAGATAGGTTCGCAAAAATGGAAATAATCAGAAAATGACCAAAAACAAAAATATAAATAGAAAAGATAAAAGTAAAGTAATAAATTACGATAATAATATTTACTGGAAAATGTAAATAAAATAAATATTAAGTAATACGAAAAATATTTAAGTAATGGCAGAATTTTCTGAAGTCGGGACTTGACTGGACAAAGGTAATCGACTATTAACTAAATCAACCCCGAAAGGGTTGATTATCGACCTAGTGTAATTTCAAATAAAATCAAAAAAATCATGACCAAAATGTGTTGTTACAGCATATGTGATGGTATATGGACCCCATTTGAGTATTATTGACCAATTTAGTACATTATAACAACTCATTGATGCCTACAAGGGAAAATCTCATGTATATATAAGCCTACTATGTCTATTCTTGTTAAGCAATGCCTTAGTGTTATGACTCATATGTCTTGTTACAGCATATGTGATGGTATATGGACCCCATTTGAGTATTATTGACCAATTTAGTACATTATAACAACTCATTGATGCCTACAAGGGAAAATCTCATGTATATATAAGCCTACTATGTCTATTCTTGTTAAGCAATGCCTTAGTGTTATGACTCATATGTCTTGTTACACCATATGTGATGGTATATGGACCCCATTTGAGTATTATTGACCAATTTAGTACATTATAACAACTCATTGATGCCTACAAGGGAAAATCTCATGTATATATAAGCCTACTATGTCTATTCTTGTTAAGCAATGCCTTAGTGTTATGACTCATATGTCTTGTTACACCATATGTGATGGTATATGGACCCCATTTGAGTATTATTGACCAATTTAGTACATTATAACAACTCATTGATGCCTACAAGGGAAAATCTCATGTATATATAAGCCTACTATGTCTATTCTTGTTAAGCAATGCCTTAGTGTTATGACTCATATGTCTTGTTACACCATATGTGATGGTATATGGACCCCATTTGAGTATTATTGACCAATTTAGTACATTATAACAACTCATTGATGCCTACAAGGGAAAATCTCATGTATATATAAGCCTACTATGTCTATTCTTGTTAAGCAATGCCTTAGTGTTATGACTCATATGTCTTGTTACACCATATGTGATGGTATATGGACCCCATTTGAGTATTATTGACCAATTTAGTACATTATAACAACTCATTGATGCCTACAAGGGAAAATCTCATGTATATATAAGCCTACTATGTCTATTCTTGTTAAGCAATGCCTCAGTGTTATGACTCATATGTCTTGTTACACCATATGTGATGGTATATGGACCCCATTTGAGTATTATTGACCAATTTAGTACATTATAACAACTCATTGATGCCTACAAGGGAAAATCTCATGTATATATAAGCCTACTATGTCTATTCTTGTTAAGCAATGCCTTAGTGTTACGACTCATATGTCTTGTTACACCATATGTGATGGTATATGGACCCCATTTGAGTATTATTGACCAATTTAGTACATTATAACAACTCATTGATGCCTACAAGGGAAAATCTCATGTATATATAAGCCTACTATGTCTATTCTTGTTAAGCAATGCCTTAGTGTTATGACTAAAATGTGTTGTTACACCATATGTGATGGTATATGGACCCCATTTGAGTATTATTGACCAATTTAGTACATTATAACAACTCATTGATGCCTACAAGGGAAAATCTCATGTATATATAAGCCTACTATGTCTATTCTTGTTAAGCAATGCCTTAGTGTTATGACTCATATGTCTTGTTACACCATATGTGATGGTATATGGACCCCATTTGAGTATTATTGACCAATTTAGTACATTATAACAACTCATTGATGCCTAAAAGGGAAAATCTCATGTATATATAAGCCTACTATGTCTATTCTTGTTAAGCCTACTAATTTCTATTCTTGGATTCGAGAATAATTCAATATGTTAATTTTCAATATACAAAGTTGATTATCGACTACTATATGTCGATTATCCCTAAACCCAAACCCCCAACCCCAAATCCCCAAACCCCGAACCCAAACATGGAACACGTCACGCCCCTGGTCACGTGGCTTAGGTAAAAGTCAAAAAGTTTGAGCGGAAAATGGAGCCCAAATTTCCCGCCTCACTTAAACATTAACTTTACTATTTTAAAACAAATCCCCAAATATATAAAAGCTGATTTAACGATTCCCCAAACAATTTCTAGAGAACCCCAATTTACCCCAATTTCTAACCTAACCTACCCAATTCTTCAAAACCTTCTCTTTCACGACCCCTCTTTCACCAGCTGAAAAATCAAACAACTCAAAGAACATCATGAGTGAAGATTCGTCCAGCTCCAACGTAGCAGCGGAAGCCGATATCTGTTTCTGCGGCAAAAGCACGAAGCTGAGGACATCCCGCACTAATACAAACCCTGGCCGCAGATTTTGGAGTTGTAAAACTCCAAAGGTGTGTTACTCATACATTATATTTCTGTTTTTGTTTTTGATTATTTGTTAATGTGCTGATTTTTTCTTGGGTTTTGTTAAATAATGCAGTCAAGTGGTGGGTGCGACTACTTTCGGTGGTTTGATGGTGGACCACTGCCTGTAGCAGCATCGAGTGTGATTGGGAATCTGGTTAGAAAGCTTAAGGATACCGAAGACAACTGTGTTTTACTGAGACAACTACTGAGTGAATGTGAAGAGCAGAATAGTTTTCTGAAAATCATGCTGAGGGATGCTGAAATTAAGTTGAAAGAAGCTGAGAAGAAGAAGGAAGAAGCTGAGCAGAAGAGTCATCGACTGAAGGTGTTGATTAAGTCGATGGTAGCTGGTTGTGTTATCTGCTCCGTTTTTAAATGGATCTCCTATTAGTTCGCTTCTTTTAGTATGTGTATTATTTTGACACTGTGTAAATTTTGTTCATAATCCGGATATGGGTAATTATTATTTTGACGCAGTATAAACATAAGGTCAATCGTTTGGCCGTTTTTGTATAAAGGCCAATAACTTGGCCGTTTTTGTATAAAGGCCAATAACTTGGCTGTTTTTGTATAAACTTAAGGCCAATAATTTGGCTGTTTTTGTATAAAAGCATCGATATTGTAATGTAGTCGGGAAAGCTCTATTTTGTTTTTGTTATAAAAGCTTCGTTATTGTTTGAGTTGCGAGCACATAAGGAGAAACATGTTATTAGTTGCAAACCATAATTGAAACATTGAACAATGAAACATGTTATTAGTTGCAAACCATAATTGAAACATTGAACAATGAATGAAATGAGCTCTCTCCTAACAAGTACCCTGCATTAATAAACCCACAGTTCATGTCCAAAAACAAGGTCAGCCACCATACACTTGTCTATGACTATAACCAGGAGATAACCAGAGATAACCATAATAGAATATACTAGACTGTCATCAATAGAATATACCTTAACAAGTTTAAAGTTAACCAATCATTCAACTTATACAAAACCAGGAAACCAATCATTAATACTGAACCCGTCAAACATTATTTGTTCCAATATTCTCTGAAGGAAACTGAACTTTCAGACTTGCAAGAACTTCATTCACAACAACACCCGGTTCATCCACATGCAATGCCGCTTGTGTCTCGCGATTTTCTTCAACAATCTCTTCATTTCTAGCTTCTTCAACAATCTCTGCATTGTCTCCTTCTTCAGACATCTCTTCATCGACCTCATCACCTTGAGCTTCATTTATGGCTTCTGCAGCATCTGCAGTCCTCTCTTCATCTGCTCCATGAGCATCATGGAAAACCTCTTCTTCTTCATCGACTGCCGCAGCTGCTTCTCTCACATCTTCATTCTTCTCCTCATCATTATTCCCTTCATTCACTACAACTAAAAGGAAATACTTAGAAACTGACAAACATAATCAAATTATCATTAAACTGAATATAGATACCTTTCTTTTTCCTCTTCGCAAGCTTCCTTTGCTTGAACAGCTTCCTCTTCATCAAGTTCCTGGACTTTGTTTTCCTTTCACTGTTCACCTTCTTCTCTTTCAACAATTTTAAAATCTCCTCACTCACCTCCAACATTCTTGTCAGAACACCTTGCACATGCCCACAGTGCCTGCAAGTTCCCCTGCTACCACCAACACCATCACCAGCACCATCATCACCATCATCAACATCATCAACCCTGTCTTCCTGGCTTTCAGTTTTGTGCATTTCATCAGCATACTCCTCCACAATGTACTTAATCCCAGTGACCCCCTCCAGCATAGCCCTTACCCTGTCCAATGCAGGATCCTCGACCTCATCAGCATGAGGAGAGACAAATTTTTTGCAACTCTCAACTTCTTGCACTGTTGGGATCAAGAAAGGGTGCAAAACCTGTCATCAAATGATAAAAATAATTAATAAATGAATTATTCATTAAATGATAACATAATTAATAAATTGAATGGGTACATACCTGTCTGGCTCCTTGATGGCCTGCATCAGCATCTCCCACATTTCTTCTTGTATGCTGCCACCTCAGCATCCTTGGGATTGGCATGGGGGACTGTTCAGATTTCCCAGCATTACGGCCAACCAAGGGCACAGCCTCATATATCCATGCCTGTCATGAATGCCACCGTCACATTACTTATGTTTTCACACAATCATTCTTAATAAAACTGGAAAATAAAATAATAATACTTACAAGGAAGGCCCATGGGAATCCAAACAGTGCATAACCAGCAGTTTTGCCCTCTACATGCTGTCGATGAGTCTTCGCAAAATCCACTTTATTGTAGAGGTAGTCCACTGTCAGGTCATAACAAAGCCTGCCCCAGGGGTACTTGCTGAAAAAGTCCAGGTTATCCACACATTGGATCCATTATTTCTCAATATTTTTAGTTTTGTCCCTGGCCATCACGACAGTATGGAGGAACCACAGGAGAGCCAACTTCAGCTTCTCTTCCTTAGAGAACTGTCTCTGCTCCATCAAGTACAGTAGATTTTCTGCCCTCACATCCCCACCACCACAGACCTTCTCTACAAATCCTTCACCATTTTCCAAGAACTTGGCCTTCAATTTGGTATCTGGCTCTTCACAACAGTTTAAGCCAGTCATCAGGTAGAACTCCCTCAAGCCAAAACAGACTGGCTTGCCATCTATTAAGAACCACATCTCATGCTTTTTCTTGGACTGTCTAATAGTCCTCAAAAGCACTGAGTGCACCAACTGACCATTGAAGGTCCAGCTCTCAGAAAGGTTTAAGAAATGCCCAAAAACTGATTTCCTGAACATCTTTTCAAGACCCATTTTTGCCAGCTTGGTCTTGAAGTCATTAAATTTTTTCACTGAAGATCTCACAGAGATCTTTGCATTAAATGATTCAAACCTGGACAACCAGGTTTTGAACCTAAAGGTACTGACATCAATGTCAATCACCTTCTGTGGAATGCTTAATCTGTCAAGAGGATGCACATCCTCTTCATCATCCTCATCTCCCTCTTTATCAACTCCATCATCTGCTCCATCATCCCTCTCACCAGCCTGATCCCTATCAACTCCTTTATCAACTCCATCATCCCTATCACCAGCCTGATCCTCCTCTCCATCACTCTTCCTACTTGCCTCCCCAAAATCACCCTCATCCTCATCATCATCAATCACAACAGTTTTTCCTCTTCTTTTTGCTGCTGCAGCAGCACTACTACCAACTCCATCTTCAGCTTGAAATCTGTCAATCTGATCAAAGGTATCAGCAGATGCACCTTTTGAACTCAAGTTGTCACCCACCTCTGTTTGACCACCACCAACATCTTTATCAGTTGATGTGGCATCACTGTCATCATGTTCTTCCTCCACCCTTCTTCTTTTGCATTTGACAAAATCTGAGGGGATGTTCGCAGACACCCAAGCTTCTTGTGCTGCTTTGCGCATGGACCACCTACGCGTACCTATATGTTGTCCCCTAGCTCTCCTCTCTTCTAAAAGCTCCGCTCTACGCTGTTCCCAAGTTCGCGGACCTTTTTCTTTCGGAACGACGTGCTTTACCCTAGGCATTTAATCACCTAAACACAACACAATTTTACAACGAAAGTTAAAGAAAAAACCCCCAATAATTACACCTACACAAACCACATTTTAATACGAAAGTTAAAGAAAAACCCCCAAAAATTAAACCGTAAACCAGAATCGAAAATTGCGTATAAACCGGTAAAATAACAACACCCATTGCCCGAAATCAAGATGTAAAGATGCATAATAGCCATTAATCGTAGAAAATACAAAGTTAAATTTCAAATAAAAACCCTAACAAAATCTCGATGCGTACCTGTTTATGCTGTTCGTCGATAATGTGCTTAACCCACAGAGATCCTTTAAATAACTCCAAAAAGACACTCACATCAGTTGAAGTCGTGCAGGCAGTTGATAGAGAGAAAATAGGAGAAGTTGAGCGTAAAAATTGGAATGGAACGCAGTGGTGTATGATCAACCAAACAGAGGAGATGTAGTATCCGTTATTGTTTAAATTACCCGGGTACTTTTTTTTATTTCAAAAAGAGCTTACAAGTTTTTTTTATGTTTTGCACCCTAAGGAATTATTGTTTTGCACCCACAAGTTTCTAAGAGTACTAATCCAGTCCCTGGTCCCCACTTAAACCCACTTAAGTTTTTCTCTCTCCAAAAATAAGTAAAAAAGAAATGGAAAGATTAAACTTTTTATTCAACACTTTGAGGGGTCTTTTAGCTAATTCTTCTCTAGTTACTTGGGACATTTGGTCAAAAGGGACACTCAAGAGTGAATATAGGTAAAAGGGACAAAGTCTTAATTAATGTAATAAAAGGGACACATCTAATTAATGCTCTTAAACATCAACTTTCCTCCACTCCCCTTCACCCCAAAGTTTCATTTCTTACACTTTGGTCCTCACGTATATAAAAAATAAAATTTGCCAAATTAGGGAAATATTTTTCCCTCCGTTTATTCCCTCCTTTCTCTCTCTCTCCTCTCTCCTCTTCTCCCTCCCGGCCTGAAACACCATAGCTGCTGCGCATCTGCTTTCTTCAATCTCCATTCGTTTTCGCTATTATTCTTGCATTCCAACTGTCCCAAATGGAAAATATTGTCAGATCTAAAATCCATTTCGGTTAATTAGAGGTATTATTGACTCTAATTTAATAAATAATTTGGGAAAAATACGCTGCAATTCTTTGAATAACAATTTCTGGTTGGCATTACTTTTAACGCTGGGCATTACTTCAAACTGGAAAGCTTGACAACTCCCATATCTCCTGTAAGTGTAAATCTCCCTCTTGCTAATCTCTACTATTCTAATTTTTGTAAAAACCCTTTTAAACCAGTATGTTGCTGTTTTGAAACATCTTACCGTGACGATCGCAACATTATAAAGATTGTTCTACAAATACTCGTACAACGTATTCACAATTATGGAACATTGTATTAGATGCTCAGGATAATCCTTTTGATGTTCCTATTGTGCTAGTCAGAGTCACGGAACATAATTTTGGTTGCCCGAATACTCTTACAGCATGTTCAGTAAATGCTATTCATAATGTTGGAACATATTTGTAGATTGTCGGAACTGATGTATCGATGTTTCACATCAGTATGCTTGTATTCTTAAACATCCTTGGGCATGTTCGGATCTGTTTCTCGATGTTCCAGTATCCTTTGCTACCTGGACCACATTTGATGAATGTTTATCCTACCTTGCAGATATCGTTAAAGTAATGGGGGACAACATACTACTAGGAGTTGATTTTCTCGGCGAATGGGTTGAGCGTTCGAAATGCTATGCTTGGATTCCTAAGGTGAAAGAGACAAGACCTATCCTTGTGAGTAGGAATATTACATATGATGAACTTGTCGACAAAATCATACGCAGTTGGGGGGTAAGTGATGATCCTAGGGATCTTTGCATTTCATATATGCTGAGTGTTGCCGCAAAGCAAAAGACTGATCCATCTAAAATTAGGTCTGATGATGATGTTCAGCTTTATATGGCTGATGTAGACCCAGCTGGGGCTAGGCCAACACTAAGGGTTAGTGTGATTCCAAGGCCTGAAGGAATTTCAAGTTCGAATGAACAAGATATGCATGTTGAGATGGATGAAGATGAATTAAAACAAGGTGGAGAGGCAGACGAAGAAGGTGAAGAAGGTGGAGAAGCAGTTGGTAATCCTTCAGAAAGAGCACCATCATTGAGCAGCCGCAACGATTTTTTTGGAAAAGACGGCACAGGTTTTGTAAAGGGTATGACTTTCAAGAACAAGCGAGAATTAGTGGTGAAGTTGAGGCTTGCTGCAGTGAGGAAGCCTTTTTCTTTCAAAGCTGTGAAGAATACAAAAAGGTTGTTTTATGCCCGATGTGTTGATGCAAATTGCAGGTGGTGGCTTCGAGCATTGAGGTATCATAGTAGTGATACATTTTATATTACAATATACAATGGCGAGCACACGTGCGGTGTGCAGCACCTGCAAAGCCACCATAAACATGCCACAGCTGATGTTGTTGGTGAATACATGAAAGATAGGTACATTGAGGGGAAAGGAATAACACCAAAAGACATCAGGGTTGCATTCAACAGAGAATTGGGATGCAACATTAGTTATTGGAAAAGTTTGAAAGGATGTGAGATTGCAAAGGCAATAGCAAGAGGGACACATGAACACAGTTATATGGTAAGGTCCCAAAATATTGGAAGCAAGACAGCTTTGAAGCTTGATAGTTGTGGGAGGTTTAAGTATTTTTTTATATCTTACGGATCTTGGATTAGGGGTTTTCTGTATATGAGGAAAGTCCTTGCTATTGATGGGACTCATTTGTCAGGCAAGTACGGCGGTGTGTTGTTGTCTGCCGTTGCCCAGGATGCAGAGAAGCACATATTCCCTGTTGCATTCTGCGTTGTGGACAAAGAATGTGATGCTTCCTATGATTTTTTTTTCGAACAATTGGTTGACATAGCCCAGTACAATGATGAGTTGAGCGTCATTTCAGACAGGCATAAAAGCATAGCAAAATCAGTTGCCAAGTGGTTCCCCCAAGCTCACTACGGAGTTTGCACGAGGCACCTTGCTGAAAATATCCGTACAAAGTTTCAGTTTGGAGACCACCTGGGGTCCTATTACTTGGCAGCAGATGCATATCGTGTGGAGGATTTCAGAACGCACTTTAAGCAAATCGAAGACAACGATCCAAGGGTTGCCAGATATCTTCAAGATGACGTGGGGTTCCATAAATGGAGCAGATGCTTTTTCCCTGGGCACAGGTACACGACTATGAACATTCATACCAAATGTTCTGAACGTTGCGTTGGAATGTTCTATATTTACATGTCAATTAAGTCGAGAACATTCTAATTGACGTTCAAAATAGTACCAATGATGTGTATGACGTAATTATTGATGTTCTGATCGCATGCTTAATGTTCGCACTTGGATTAGACGTATTTAGCATTAAGGTCTTTGTTTGTTTGTTACAATTTCAGATTTGCAGTGATGACATCGAACATTGCTGAGTCCACAAATGCAATGCTGAGGGATGAAAGAGAATATCCTATCGTTGCCCTATTAAATCATATCAATCGTACATTTGGCGAAAAATTCCATGTGAGAGCTACGGAGTTCCTCGAGGTTTCAACCATATGTGTCCCTTCAATTGAAGGAAAAATAAGATTCAACCTGGAGGAAGGGGGTAAGCTCGCAATTAGTCGAAAAGGTACGTATGGTTTCACCATCATCAGTCCAGGCCAGGGAGCAGAAGTCGATTTACTCAACAGAACTTGTACGTGCAGAGAGTATCAAATTGACTTAATACCCTGTAAACATGCTATGGCAGCTATCAGAATGCTGCGTCCAGACGACTATGGAGCGTGCGTCTATGACTTCACTTCTGCATATTACAAGTTAGAGTCATATATGCTTGCCTATGCAGAACCGATCAATGCTGTTCCGCCGGAAGAATTTTGGAATGTTCCTCCTGAGCTGCTTGAGAGACGAATATTGCCTCCTTTCATCGACGTGGGTAAGGGTAGACGAAGGAAAAAGCGGATACCATCAGTTGGTGAAGTATTTTCAAGTAGGAGAAACAAATGTAGCATCTGCAAAAGGTCAGGCCACAAAAGAACTACTTGCCCGAAACGAGTGGATAGTGGACAATCCTCCCAAACTCAAAGTGTTGCTTTTTGAATTTTAATCTTGACAATTTTATATATTTTTATATTTGAACTTTTAACTTAATGTTCCGAGCATTTATCAATGGCGTTCCAAATTCCTGTCATTTTTGTAGTATATAATTCAAATTGATCATCATACAGATGTTCTAATACTGCAAACGGGATGTTCAGTATAATGCAATAGTCATGCTGATTGATCAAGCGAAGGGTTGCCTCGTGCAATTAAAAGGTGTGAAAGCATCCCCCAACCTGCATACGAAAAAGGCATTAATTAATCCAGATACATCACCTAGAGAGTAGTGAACGACTTTTCAATGTTCATATCACGCCTTTTGGTGTTTTTTATGTTTTTTATCATCTATAAATACAAACATTTACTTGTCCCTCCATACACACAATTATCCTCCTACTTGAATTAGCAAAATTTCTTCATAGACAACAAATACAAATGGAAAATAACCAAAACGAAATTGTCGCTAATGGCCACTATGCCCCAGCCGACGAACCTGACCATAACGAATATTATGGAAACATCGCCTGGGATATTGCCGGTATACAAACTGACATCACTGCAATCAACCATTCTGTGGACCGCTTATCTGCTGATGTATGGAGCATAAGGCAAGTGTTAGTTCAGCGCTTGGAGCGTATTGAACGAATGCTTTTGGGACTCCTTATCCATCAAGGAATGAATCCGGAGCAGTTTAATACTCCTCCAAATTCTCCCAATGCTGACAACTAGAACTCTTATTTAAGCATTATATCTAGTACTAGTACTTTTGTCTAAGCATTATATCTAGTACTTTTGTCAAGCAATATGTGAAGTACTTTTGTACATGTATTTTGTTCCCTTAAGTATGAATGAAAATTATCAGATTATGTGTTAAGTTGATAATACTTCCACTACGTAAGTGAACGCCTAAACTTCATCAGCAACTTGAAACATTCTAACCCACGTTCCAAGCACCGTATGAAGATGTTTGACATCGATATTAACGTAAACATGCTAGCATATATTTTAACAACTCCCATCTAAAATGCATCAGCAAGTTGAAACATGCTAACAAAAGTTCTGAGCACAGTATGAAGATGTTTGACATAGCAGAAGGAGTTTGGCCTTAAAATTGTTATTAACACAAACATGCAAAAGCCGCTATTTGTACAACAACAACAACAGTACACAGCACTATTTTGGGAGATTTGACGAAAAAATCAACAAAAAGCAGAGATTTTCACGAGAATTTCAGTCCAGAACCAGAAAGAAGGGGTAAAAACCCTAGCTTTATCGAAATAGGCAAATAGCAAAACAATAAACCCCGATTCACTTGAAAACATCAATATAGTAAAAAATTTACCTTTAGATGTTGCCGGAGAACATTATGTAGATGGCCGGCGACGAAATAGAAGACTCGAGAAGAGGACTCGAGAAGTGTGTAAGAGAAGAAAGGCGCGGGTGTTCGATGTTTGAAATGATTGAATTGATAAGACTGATCAGCCGCATTTTTAATTAAAACTTCACTTTTGGGGTTGTCATAATTGCCATTAAGGCCCCACCTTTTTGTTTGTTCCGATTTCCACGCGCGTCCCATTTTTGTATAAAATCCCATTTTTCTTTTTTGAGATATTAGAACGTTCTTCTGAACGTGCCAAACATAATAATCAATTAGGTAGTTCGTTAAAAATGAAACTCGTTTGCTCAAAATAAAAAGTACCTTTTACACGTTCAAAACATATCAAATGATGTTTGAACCCTAACCCTAACCCTGAACCCCAAAACATAACCCTAACCCTAACCCCAAACAGCAAAAATTCCTAACATTTAGAGAACATTCATTCTCGTGTTCTGAACCCTTTTTGAAACGTTCTTGAACGTCGCTAGTCTGTTCTGGATCTTTATACTGATGTTGTTTTTGTACCGTTGAGGATTAGTTGATAAATACTAATATAAGGATCATTTAAAATGCATAAACAATGAAGAGTAGTTTAGTAAGATTCCAAAACATGCTATGTGTAAGTAAACCAAAATATATGTCGTTAATTATACCAAAATGTAATTATTAGGTTGTTTGGATAAGGAGTGTAGGGTTGATTCTAGATCAATTAACAATTTTAAACATTAAGAAGTGTATTATAACGAATTGTAGAATAGATTGGACGTTATATCACTAGATAGACACATTAGTAATCTATTTGCTGATTTTGCAATCTATGTGTAGCTCAATTACAGGCATTCTTCGTGTATCTACAACAACTAAGACTTCAAATCATACAAGTATTGATTGTAATACTCAATACTAAGTGTATTTAAGGTGACTACATCAATAGTATGTCTATTGGAAGTGTTTACTCATAAAAGATCTACTAGAGTATACTCATTTATATCTATTGAAAGCGATTACTTAGTTATATCAAATGAAACACTTACTAAGTTATTGAGTATTTCATTAGATGTTGTTCTAACTAATGGATAATCTATATAATGATGACTTAACCTTAAATATAAAGACTTATTAATCTTTTCATGTTATATAGTTTCTTATTACAACCATATTAAAGGTTGGAAGACTACATATTAAATTAGGCACCTACTATGAACTGAACATATAAACCCACGTTCGTAACTTAAATTAGATGTTTTTGCATCAATCTTTGGAAATTTATGTATATTCAAAGAGATTACTCAATACTAAGTGTATTTAAGGTGACTACATCAATAGTATGTCTATTGGAAGTGTTTACTCATAAAAGATCTACTAGAGTATACTCATTTATATCTATTGAAAGCGATTACTTAGTTATATCAAATGAAACACTTACTAAGTTATTGAGTATTTCATTAGATGTTGTTCTAACTAATGGATAATCTATATAATGATGACTTAACCTTAAATATAAAGACTTATTAATCTTTTCATGTTATATAGTTTCTTATTACAACCATATTAAAGGTTGGAAGACTACATATTAAATTAGGCACCTACTATGAACTGAACATATAAACCCACGTTCGTAACTTAAATTAGATGTCTATTGGTTTTTGTAGTACTAATACAACGGATACATTTGTTTATAGATATTAGAACAATCTCTTCTACGTGCCAAACATGGTTTTCTAATGCTAGAAAAAATTGGAGCAACCCGTTTTAAATACGTGGAGCGACCTGCTCCACACAACTATTATCTTATAACACGTGGAATAATCCCAACCATTCAATTAATTAGGTCTTTTCCCATTATTGTTATAAGTTATCCCTAGGGACCCCCTTTACCTCGTCTTCTTCTTAACTCAACCATGTCTCATCAAGGATCAACTTGTTCTCCCAGCTCCTCTCAAAATCGTCGATGTTGGTGTGGCTTACCTGCGATACAATTCACGGCGGGCACACAGTCGAATGCTGGACGAAAATTTTGCAAGTGTCCCCGCAAGGGTATTAGCAATTGCGGATTTTGGGAATGGTGTGACGAGGAGTATCCCCAGCCTACCACATTGGTTTTAAACAAGTTGAAAATTTCACTTGATGAAGTTTGTGAAGAAAGGGCCAATTTGCTGAAGGAAGTTGACAAATTAGGGGCTTGTAATACTACAAATTTATTGAAGATCAGTAAGTTAGAGGCTAAATTGCAACGGTGGAAGATGTATTTCTTATTGTGTTGGGCAGCTTTTTTGGGTTTCATTGTAGCTAGGTTTATTTGATACCAGTTGCTGTTCATCGAGTACTACTGAGATCTATATATTTGAACGTTTAAGTTATTGTTTCGAGCATTTATCAATGGCGTTCCAAATTCCTATTATTTTTGTAGTATATAAATCAAATTAATCATCATACGGATGTTCTAATACTGCAAACGGGATGTTCATTGTAATGCAAAACAACATTCATAAATATTCAAAACATGCTAGATTGTACTGAAAATTAAAGGACAACACTTCTAAATACGACATTCAAGGCAAATAGAAAATCTTCTTAAATGACTACACTTGAAATAGTTCTTCATTTCACATGTGTTCCGCTGGAGGCCGTGGTGGTGAAGGGTAGTTTTGGGGGTCAATCTCGAGTGCAGCTTGAATACCACGAAGCATATGCTTAATAAGATTCATATCCTCACGGAATTCATCGAATCTAGTTCTTAATCGCGACACTTGATCCTCGACATTTCCTACATAAACTACAATCTGATCAACATCTGAGGTCAGATCTGCGATATCTTCACGGACATGATCGATTTCAGTGAACCTACTAGTACTTGGAACTCCACTATCATGTTCTGGTGCTCTTGGTTGCCTTACTCTGCGAGACATTGTTTTTGTTTCGCCTTGTTGAAGTTTGTGCAGACATTTAACATTTATAGAAGGCTTGGTGCCTTTTCAGTTGCATATGTGATGATTTAAACAGGCGCCTATTCGCATTGAATGGTTGGGGTTAGTACACGTGTTTTAACTGTGACCAGGGGTTCCTAATCCTTCCCGCGGAAGTCAGAACATCTTCATGGCGATACGAATCATCATATACTCGTTCCACTAGTCTATTGGTTTTTGACGTTTATAATTCAAATTGATCTTCATGTTTGAAAATTATTTATACCCTTCCAGTAGACTATTACGACTATTGGTATTTTTTAAACTACTCATCATTATACACTTAACGGCTATCCCCTTCAATTCAAATCTGAAGCAAAGCAACGAAGCGTCACTTCAAAAATTTAAAAAAATATATAACAGCTAGTGTTTTGGATAAAACACACTTAAGTCGGTTACCTATTTTTCTCCTATAAATACTCGATCAAACCATTCAAATTAAAATTCAAAAAACTCTATACCACTACAACCTATAATCTTCAGCCAAAAATAAAAATGGTTCGCCGACCTTCCTCCTCAATAGTTGCTACTGCTGCAAGAACAGGAGCAACAAATACAAGAGCATCCACGTCAAGAGTACCAAAAACGACAAAGGGAGCAACATTGAAACAAGAAGGAAGAGGTGAAGCCAAGCAAAAAGAAGGAAGAACGGGAAGAGGGTCAGCCAAACAAAACGAAGGAAGAACGGGAAGAAGTGAAGCCAAGCAAAACGAAGGAAAAACGGGAAGAGGGTCAGCCATGCAAAAAGAAGGAAGAAAGGGAAGAGGATCAGCCAAGCAAAAAGAAGGAAAAACGGGAAGAGGATCAGCCAAGCTAATAGGAGGAAGAAAAAGTCGAAACACATCTGCTGAACGACAAGAACGTGCAAATGATATTTTGGAACAACTTCGTGCTGAAGTTTGGGGTTGGAAGTTCAAATTTGAGGAATTCTTCGAATACTACAATAGGGACGTCAAAAAGATGTTGAAAGAAATAAAGAGGATAAAGAACATGCTCCAGATAGCAACCTTGAATCAAGAAAGGACTGCATCGCGTTGAAGTGAAAACGCATATTATTGACCAGGATGTTAATATGACTGTTTATTAAGTAATGTCTTAAATGCTAATATAATTAGCATACTTTTGTAAAGCGCTGAATCTTTGAACGATCAAGAATGTTTTTGCCTGGTTCTTGATTATCAATGTATAAAGTAACTTTAACGTTTAGAACATCTGTTGTTGTTTCCCTATTTACTAGATATTGAACATCAAATAACCATTAAGTTAAAAACTATTTGAACGTACAAAATAATGTTCCGAAAATAACTAATGCTGTTCCTATAGTCTATAATTTTTAATATTGTTAAGTCGATCTTATCATAATACAGATGTTCTAATAATGTAAACTCGATGTTCAGTGTAATGCAAAACAATAGTCATCATTTGCCATATATACGCATCAAAAATGGGTAATCATCCATATATTACACCCATCAAAAACAAAAACATAATTATCCAAATTTTACAACCCATACTAAGGGACTAATTTGCCATGGAATATGTCCACAGCAAATTTAACTAGACAGTCTTCTATCACATTGTCACAAAGATATTCCATCGGGGTGTTGGACAGCAAATGTTCGAGGAACATGATGGCATACGCTCCACATGCAGTACCAGTCAAATTCCTTGGAAGGCCTTGGATGCGCTCGTACGGCCACATTTCCATAGATTGGATTTCAGGAGGGAGGTGGTTGAATTTCCCCGACTGCCGGATGTATATTGGGAACATGTACATAATTGGCCCCATTATTGAATCAAAGCGGTCTTCATTGTACAACCCAATGTTGCAGTCGTAGACATCGATCCTTGCCTCCTCTAAATAAAAGACGCATGTAACATAATGCGTGCTTTCAATGTTATACACGGCAAAGAGTCTTTTCACACCATCCCACTTCCTTCCACCCGGATATGGAGACTTACCTCTGGCATAATCAAGGAATGTATCCTCAAACTTATATGCTGCTAGGTATTTGTCAAGGCCGACATCAAACCCCCTTGCCTCCTCTTCAGCCGCACCGTATCGAACGCACATGTTGGTCAAGAATGAAAGATCGAGGATGAGATCAGAGCTATCATAATGCCGGGGGTGAGCCTTATGCCTCACACGCATCAAGGCCAAGTACTCATCCATAAACTGCAGAATAAAACAAATTAGAAGTTGTGAATAAAACTATGCCGACACATACTATTGTATGTTTGGACCAGCAAGTCGAATGTTCAACGAACATAGGACCATCAGGTTCCGAGCGGAGAAACAAATGTTCGTTCTTCGATAAAAACCAAACACTGACAAAATAATAGAAGTAAAGAGATGCACTTACGCTATCCCACATCCACTCTTTCACGTCCAGGAAGTCCAGAAAATCCAAGTAATTAAAATCGTGACACAGGAAGGCAGTCTTTTGTTCCTTCTTCTCCTCCAAGAAAGCGTCAAATTCAGCTTTCTTGTGAATGTCGAGTGCCTTGTACAGTGTCACTGGCAATCTCCCGAGATTTTGGAGCCTGACTTGAGCTCTCTCTCTAAATTTCCAAAAAAACAAAATATAAATGTTTGAAAAAATTTTATAAATTTAATAGAAGAACGTCCCTTTTATGTTCAACGATTCTAATTGGATGTTTTACTAACCTTGCCATTCTGGCAGCAGTCATTTTCTTCTTTCCTTTGTTCTTCTTTGCCTGGAGCATCTTGGACAACAAAATATTCCTCTTTGGTCGCTGCTGCTGCTGCTTCTTCTTTGACGACGACGCTACTAAATTAGCAAGGGACAGCTGGATCGCATCAAGCTTCTGATCCAGTCCCTGTCGCCATTGAAGGCAGTCGTGACACTTGCAACTGCAGACACTAGGCTCCACATTCTCCTGTTCTCTCCTCCTAGAGCTTTCTCCAACTTCGAACAAACCCCTACCACTAAAAAGCCCACCAGTAAAACGACCAGCCCTACCACCAATCTCATCACCAACTTGTGTTTCACATCTGCCAACACCTCCACTAACAAATTCTTCACCAACCTTTCCTTCATCAATTACCTCTCTTGGAGGGGTCCTGGGGCAATTCCTAAAAACTGTCAATCGATCACCACCAACGATCGAGCTGGCCCCCTCCAATATCACAACAAGGTGATCAATTACCTCGTCGGCCCCATCAACAAACGGCTCAATATTCTGAAAAGTTTCATCTTCCCTCTCTGCATCGATAGGGTCAATAAAGGGTGCACCACCTACATACCATAAAAGAGTGTTCAGAACATCATTATTACTATTCGACATTTAACACCATTAAAAATGAAACATCATATCTGTCGTGATCGAACATCTGAAAAGACGTTCTTAACATTAACAGCAATGATTATAACGACATTGCAGATGTTCCAACATTTAGAAAATTGTAGGTAAAGTACTTACAGGCTTTGCAACATTCTCAAACAGCCTTAGGGAGTCTCTTTCATTCTTTTCAGTGATCCACCTGTGCATCCTTGGCATGCTCCTCTCCTTGGGAAAATCCCTGGGACGAAGCGAAGGTATTGCTTCAAATACCCAACCCACAAATGCCCAAGGAAACCCATAAAGATTGTAATTTGGCCCGTCCTTGGCCTTGCTAGCTGCACGATCAGCCATGGGCTTCGTCAGGTACTCAATGGTCAGCTCGAAGCTTTTCCGCCCCCAAGGATACTTGGCAAATTCATTAGGAAGGTATGCAAGACAGACCAGTAATTCCTCAATACCAGCTTTTTTGTCCTTGGCGCACAATATTGAGTGAACAAACCAAGCCATGGCAAGCCCAAACTTGTACCGTTCAGGAACTTTCTCATTTTCTATCAAACTCAGCAACCGGGAAGCAGTTACTGCTCTTGCTTTCCCATCCTCCCACGCCGTTGAGATATACTCCCACATCTCCCTGCCCCTCTCTTTGATCGCAGCCTCCCATTGGACACTTGGATAGGCTTGGCATCTCAGCTTTGTCATCAAAGCAAACTCTTGGAGGCCAAAACGAACAGGCACTCCATTGAAATTGAACCAAGCTTCTTTTTCTTTATTGCACAAAACTCTTCTTAGCAGAATATTGTGCACCAACCTGGTTGGAAACGATGGCTCCTCCGGCAAGTCCAAGAAATGGCCAAAGATACTGTTTTTGAACTTGTCATACAAACCATTTGTACGCAGCACAATCCTGAACTCACGCATTCGTCCAATAAACGACGAGCGGACAGTTATCTTGGATTGAAAATGCTCATGCTCATCCAAGTAAGTCTTCAGCACCATTGGTGGAATGACACTGGTGACGTACTCAGGCTGCACGAACTCAGGCTGCACAATGTTTTGAAATTTGTTAGTTTAAGGAATCACCAGGGTAGTAAGAACATAATATCAGATGCATGAAACATCCCTTGAGATGTTCCAAGGAACTACAAGAAAATACTTCGAACATAGTTAAGATTGATCTGATCATGCACGCGAGTGTTCTCAAATCACATAAAAAATATTGAACATTCTACTGTAAAGTGACGAACAACTTTATGTATGTTCTCAACTATACCTCTCTAGGTGGCTCTGCAGAATCAGCTCCCACGTCGTCTACGAACTGACCTTCTCCTTCGCATCTCTCACCCTCTTCTTCTTCCCTACCATTCCTACCTCCTTCACCAGCTTGAACATCTACTATCTCTATAACTTCATGTACATCATCTACTTCTTCTACATTTGCAACTCCTTCGAATTCCCCTGCAAGATTATTTACCAACCTTCCCACCTCCTCTTCTTCTTCCACATTTAAAAGGCTCTCTTTTTTGTTTCCATCTTCATCCCAGTCATCATCACCAAACAGCGCTTCTATTTCTTCTGATAGATTACCATCTTCCGGCAGCTGTGGCCCAACATTTACATCAAAGTCTAGGGACCCCTCCTCTTCGTCCTCCAATATTAGTCTCCTCTTCCTAGGAGGCTGTTTACTAGGAGGAGTAGTCTCCTTCCTCTTAATTCCCCGCTTATAAGCCATTGTAGCTGCAAATCACAAGTACATTCATCAATTAAAGATGTACAAGCATGCAATATGGGTGTGTGAAACATATATACATATGTATATTTTATCAAACCCTCGTTCAAGTAGAGTCATCATTAAACGTTATCATCCTCTCGCACGGTCGGAGCACTGTCTCAAATGTTCCAGAACTTTAAACATGCATGCACAAACATAAACATGCAAAATCTTGACTATATGTACATTTTTTCAACCTTTAGCATATTTATTTTATAAAACCCTAATTTATTTTAACAAAAACCATCTAAAATGCATCACCAACTTCAAACATCCCATCACACGTTTAGAACACTGTCCCACGACGTTTGACTCTGCGAAGGAGTATGCGTACAACATTTTTTCAACCTTTAGCCTATTTATTTTTAAAAACCCTAATTTATTTTAACAAAAATCATCTAAAATACATCACCAACTTCAAACATCGTATCACACGTTTAGAACACTGTCTTACAATGTTTCAGTCTTCGAAGGAGTATGCTCTTAACATAGTAATATAACATAAACATGCAAAACTTCACTTTTTGTACAAGAACATAGCACTATTTGACGAAAAAATCAACAAAAACAAAGATTTTCACAAGAACTTTCTCAGTACTGTAAAAAGGCGTAAAAATCATAGTTTTTTCAAAATAGCAAAATAGCAAAGAAAAAACCCGATTCACTTGAAAAACATCAATATTGTTCAAAATTTACCTTTAGATGTTACCGGAAAAATGTTTATGGTCGGCGACGATGATATTTAGAGTTACTGTAGAAGAGACGAACTTGAGAACTGTGAAGAGTGTAAGAGAAGATTTTTTGGGGTTCGATGTTTTAAATCATTGCACTCAGTCCGTTCGGTTCGTTTTCCCACCTTTTGATTAAAAGTTTTTGGGATTGCTAATCCAGTCCAAAAGGTTTTTAATCAAGCCCCGCAAGTTTTGTTGTTTCTAATATGGCCCATGGTTTAATGTTAAACGCGCGCGTTATTCGACGCTCCACGCGCGTCCCCTTTTATTAATTAAAGACTTGAGAGGGTCTTTTGGCCCATTCTTCTCTAGTTACTTGGCAGTTATACTTTCAGGCATCATCAGCCATACAGAAATTGTGGAGCCAGTGGAGCAACACTAATTCATACTATAAGTAATGCAGACATATTTATAAATGCTTTGCTGCTAAGTAGAGAAACATTAATGCATGTTTGTCGTGCAGTCATATTCATAAATGCTCTCTTAGGTCATATCCATTGACTTGTCGCTGCAGACCAAACATGCATTATACTGTTGCCAACTACAATTCAGAATTTCATAATTATGCATACAATTTACTTTCCACCAACTCTATTGTACCTTCTTTTGACAGATAAATAACACTGTTTAAGAAAAAAAATGGAGCTTCCATGCTCATCACAACTTTAACTTCGTGAACGGGAAAAAATGATAGAAGAAATATTTTAACTAGAGAACATTAGTATTTTTAATTTAATTATCATCCAACTAACTCTTACACGTGATTTCAATACTAATATGTCCATGAACGCTTAACCGATGAAAAGAAATCATCAAATATTTTTGGCCTAACTAGATTTAAACATGAAACTTCATGAGTCTTAACCAACTTCATTGACCATTAGGTCACACCCTTAAATATATATAATTATTGTATTATACATCACTCAATAAGCCCAAGCATAAGGCCACTAAGGCTTATACTTTAGGCCCCATTTTTAAAAGGCCCCAAATTTATTAGTAATATTACTAGTACTTATTAATTATTATTAAAATAATAATTATTATTATATTCAAAGGTTTTGAATTTCTTTAAACTTGGATTAAAATGAAATTTGTGAATGAGTGAGCAAATTAGGATAAGTTTTTATTAATTATAAGGTGTTTGCCTTTTCATTTTTAGTTTTAATTTTTTCCTTTTCACATACATACATTCAGTTTTTGTTGTTTATAACTAGCCAAATTTTTGTTTAAAGTTTACTTTTTTCAAAATTAACTATTTCTCTTTGTCGCATTTGATTTATTCATAATTTAAAGAGCAAATCTTTTGAGATATAAAATTGAAATACTTGCTTTTATGACTCAATGAACTCAAACACTAAAATTGTTGTAAATATATTAGTGAAGCTCCAACTTGGTGTTCTCCAATTTGAATTGCACGTTAATTTTCTCTTAGTGTACGTTGATCTATTCAATTCTAGACTGAATATTATCAATAAATTGAATATATTACTCATAACAAAATGTTCATAATTTTTATAATGTTAAACACAAAAATAATTTTTTAAATTAAAATTAATAACGTCTTTCTTACCTAACATCAACAAGTCTCATTAAAAGTATATTAGAACCGAAGGTATCGTCAATTGAAAAGAAATTTTAAAAGAACATATTTAAAATTTAATTAATGATTATGTATCTCAAGAAGTTAGAAAAAAATCAACTAAACAAATTATATAAATTTGGTTAACTATTGTATTTAAGGTTTCTTACTAAAACTTGGCTTTAGGCTACTAATTTGGATGGGCCGCCCCTACTAAAAAACATAGGGGAATTTTCAAAAATAGGCCGCCCACTACCCAAAATTACAAACAGGAGGCCATATTTTTTTTCATGCATAGCACCCACCCCTAAAATTACAAATTTTAGCACTCCTTCATAAAAAATACCCTAGCTATCAAATTTTCCCCTCCCCAGCCACTAAGCCACCGGCAAACACCTTCCCCCGCCAATGATGTCATTACTTTTTTGTATTTTACTGAATTTATGTTGTTTATTGCGTCTAAATCATTGCTTTGGACAAGTTTATACACACAAATCTCCCTCTAAAAATTAAATTATACATGAATATACATATATAAATATGTAGCAATGAGAGAAATACAAAAATATACACAAAAAAGTAAAAAATCATATAAACATCCTTAATATACAGATTTATTCACTCGCATATACACACTTATACAAATTTATACAATTTTATACATTGTATAAATTTGTATAAAATTGTATAAACTTGCGGCGACTGCTATCTCGGGAAAAGGGTGACAGCTCGGGTAAGATTCGAAAATATGGGTCATTTTTGGTAATTTTCGTCTTTTGCTTGTCTTTTAGTGTAATTATCCCGAAAACATAGTCACAAATGGTTGACATGGAAGAGTAACATATATAACCGGTTCCAGGAGACATATATAGAGCCCGCTTGGGTGGGCTTATTATGAGTAGGTTAAAAGCCATAAAATTGCTTATAAGCCACTTTTGAGAAGTTATCTCATTTTTTGCTTATTTTAAGTACATATGTACTTATAAGCTCGTGACTTTTTGAGTTACCAAACACTAATTAATGGGCTCTTAAGCACATATATGCTTTTAAGTCACTTTTAAGCTTGCCCAAACAGACTCATAGTCCCAAAGAGGATCTATAGGCCCGTTTGGGTGGGCTTATTTTAATTAGCTTAAAAGTAAAAAGTTACTTAAAAGTAAATTTTAGGGATAATTACACTAAAAGACAAGCGAAAGACGAAAATTACCAAAAATGGCCCATATTTTCGAATCTTACCCGAGCTGTCACCCTTTTCCCGAGATAGGGGTCACCGCAAGTTTATACAAGTTTATACAATTTTATACAAATTTATACATATGTATAAAATTGTATAAATTTGTATAAGTGTGTATATGCGAGTGAATAAATATGTATACTAAGCATGTTTATATGAATTTTTACTTTTTTTTGTGTATATTTTTGTATTTCTCTCATTGTTACGCATTTATATATGTATATTCATGTATACTTTATATTTTGGGGGGAGATTTGTGTGTATAAACTTGTCCAAAGCAATAATTTAGACGCAATAAACAATATAAATTCAGTAAAATACAAAAAAGTAACGACACCACTGGCAGGAGAGAGTGTCTGCCGGCGACTTAGTGTCTGGGGAGGAGGAGATTTGGTTGCTAGGGTGTTTTTTATGAAGAAGTGCTAAAATTTGTAATTTTAAGGGTGGGTGCTATGCATGAAAAAAAAAATACTATGCATGAAAAAAAAAATATGGCCTCATGTTTGTAATTTTTGGTAGTGGGCTGCCTATTTTTGAAAATTTCCCTAAATTTTAAGAAGTTAGGAAATCCTAACTTCTTACTTTTGGCTTTTTTTAAGTACAAAAGTGCTTATAAATATTTTGTTTTTTAGTTACCAAACACCCACTTTTTACTTAAAGGTACAAATATACTTTTAAGTGGCTTATTAAGCTTACCCAAACGGGTCCTATGTCTTGTTCATGATGGGGACTGACAATCAGTAATGCTATGCAAGTACTGATCATTGTTGATCCCCTTTGACCATCTTAAGCTTTTGAATTAAGGATTTACAAAAGATATTTTGTAAATTTATAAGCTGGTCAAATTAATTTATACTCTATAGTAAGCATTTTTTACTTATCAAGTAGTCTGGTAAAAAATAAAACTTATAAATCAAAATTAGCCAAAAACTGTTATAAGATCCATCCATATTAATCTTTGAAATATTCTTCGGCAAATCCTTATAGCTTTAGCTAGCTTCCTCTCTATTCCATTTCTGTCATTGGTCTCTTTTCTTGCAAGTACTTTTTAATTTACATCTTCACTCGTGAATAGCTTTAATAGTATTTTAGTCATTTTAACAAACATTGTTAATCTAAACTTTTTATCAAACAAATTAACTGCGTACTATCAACTTCAACATTTCATCCAACCCCGTCACTGGTACTACAAACTGATGTTTCAGCAAAGAGTTTCCCCTCATATTCAGCAAATGCTTACTGATAGGATATAGGTTACCAACCTAATAAGCCCGTTCAAAATGGCCCATCAACCAATCCTCAAATTTCAGAAAATTTCGCCCGATGTCTTCAAAATTGACTAGTTTTGAGGGTTTGTCCTCATTTTCCATGATTTTAATTAAATGGCTTCCACCAACGGGGTCAAAAAGGGAAACTATTACCTCCGCTGTCATAGCTATGTAAATCTCCCCTCAAAATTAGTTCAAGTTTTTACGGCCTTTTCCAAAAATATGACACCATAAGCAACGGTTTGTCTTTTGCCCGCGTTTAATATGGTTTTGCAAAAATACCCTCGTTAAGTTTAATGAAAAAATTTTGGAAGAAAATACCCTTATCTGCCTCTTGGCACGGGGCTAAGACTTGCTCTTTGACCCCTCTTTATTTGCCACGCTTGCCCCTGAAGTGTTGGCAAAAGACAACATTTGCCAGCACTTGGTCGTAAGTGTTGGCAAAAGGAAACACTTGCCCCTTCCAATCTCTTCATGTATTTTTCACATATAACTTGAAGTGTTGGCAAGACAACACTTGTCCTTGTCCTCTTACCTAAAAACCAACAGTTATAAATTCGTGTCTTGAAGTCTTGGCCCCATGCCAATATAAGAGGCAAACTTACAAAATCACTCTTTATGGAGGGCACCCGGTGAAATTTTTTGAGTTTTTACATTCAATGGACATCTCTAGCATTGTATAACAATTCTAACTTCTATAAGGAGCCATTTAATTTCTTAGCCCCAATATCAAAATGTTACAAGAAAACCTCGATCTCTAGGGTTTTTCGTGAAATTTTTGGGGATTGGGACTAAAACTAAAGAGTTTTTTATAGGGACAAAATGTGAGAGCAGCATCGAAATGTTCTATTTATATAAATCTTCCAAATTAGTTGGGTTTTTTTCGTAAATACACAATACTAGGCTCCATGCTACATAATATTAGTAGTTATCCAACTTACAAAGTACAATAACATTTTGTTCTATATATAGAATATTATGTTATATAATACCACCAAATTAAGGTTCCTCTTATCTTCTCCTTCACACAAATCCTAACTGCCACTACCACATCCCAATGTTGTCCCTGCGTTGTCGCATCCTTTTTTTTTTAAATGTTCTGATCTAAAAATGAAGGAAATAAATTTGTGAACTTGAACATTGAAAAGAATATATAGACACACACAATTGTTATATATAGCACAAGATATACATATAGATACAAAGAGATATATAAAAAAAATACACACATACATGGAAACATATATACACTTTTAGAAACATATACACACACACACACACACACACACTAGATGCATTAGGTTGGACATACAAGTATATACATATATATACACTGAAAAACACATATGCTTTTAAATATACACATAAACATATAGTATGATACACCATTTGGACATACAAAAATATACGAATATATACATATACACATATTATACACAAACATATACAGAAACATACACTACGTTGGATATATAAATATATACGATTATATACACATAAATACACATTTTAGATATACATAAATATACATATTATACATGGACTTACATATAATCACAAAATTACCCTAACCACCATCAATAAACACCATAACCACTACTTAATCCACCAAAATCACCATAATTACCATCGATAAACACTATAACCACCAATAAACACCAGAACCACCCGCTATTTCATTAAAATCACCATAACCACCACCAATACAAAATTTTTTTTTAAAAAAAAGGATGTAGAAAGAGTAGTATCAGCAGCACTGGCATCACAGAACTTCACTGGAATTCTAAACTTGGCACAACGACATAGCTTGAGTTCCATAACTAGTCAAATTTGTTGGGAGGAGGGATGTTGGGGTCGTCAGAGTTCAGAAATGAGGGAGGGGCAATATTTAGTCGGAACAATAGTGAGAAGGGAGGGGGGTCGTCGACAAAGAGAAGGGTAGGGGGCACAAATATCAAAAATGTGTGGATAGAGCTTTGAAAATTATGGTTTAGTGGTAGAGTGAGTGATAACCTATTTTGTATAATTTGTAGTATTTGTTAAAAAATATTTCTATGTTTTGTAATATTTCAAAAAAATTTCTAGGTATGGTAATAGACCTCCGTGAGTATAAATAGCTTAAGAAGAAATATGATAGAAGGTGAGATATCTCCCTCCCATTATACTACCAACTCACCCAAGTATATATCTTCTTATTGGTTGTTCAAGATTTCTATATTTGTATATTCTGAAATAATTTTTGATAAACTAGGTCATGGTAAATTTCTACAAAAATAAAATGGAGAGAGGTTGTGTGTTTGGCTTAGTTTTTAAGAAAAATATTTTAGGGGACATTTCTCTTTTATCTTTTTCTTTGAGAACATTTGCGTTAGTTTCTAGAAAATCTTGTTTTCTTATGTTTTTTATTTGCAAAGAACATCTAATTTGGTTCTTAAAAAAATCCAAGTATGTCTGTTTAATATTGACGCACCTGATGTTGATTTTTTAAATAGTTTTGACGGAATGTTATACACACTCATAATTCTTTTAGATTCGTAACTTTTCTATGGCTTAATTTTCACTTTCGAATATAGCATATTTTGAATCCATTTGTCATTTTTTTTATTGAACTGATAATTATTTACATCGACCAAATTGTGTCTCTTTTCTATATATATAACTCTTCGGTATTTAATACTAGTTGATTCTATTCATTCAAATTCACACCATATAGAAGCAGCTAAAGATTGAAAATAGTCCTTATTAAGATTCTTTGTTTTCAAAATTAAGACTGAAATCTTTAATTAATGATGAAGCGGCACATTCTTTCCATTGTAATACTTTAATGGTAACAAGGCATGTCAAATGCACAAACAAAACTATATTTCCCAAGGCAAATTATTCATGTTAACACCATACATATACAATTCAAAAACTTTTCTTCTTATCTAAACCACAATAAGTGAGGCCAAAAAGTATTGCTCTACACTTTAAAGTAAGTCAATTTTTGTAACAACTTTTATATACTATTCATTACATACATAATATATGTATTATAATCTAGGCTTTTTTTTTTTTGCTAAATATTATAGTCTAGGCTTATTTACACTTATAAATGATTTGAAGCCTTAATTACAAAAAAATAGCAGTGATTATTGACATTCCAAAACATAACATTATTTTTTGTATACAAGTTGATATAAATAACAAGAAAGGGAAAACCTCACATCACATCCCTCCCCCTGCCGCACCCTCCCCCACGCTGCCCCCTACCGTCTTCCGCCGTCACTATCGTCGGCCTGCCGGTAAAGTCACCGAAAAATTGTAGAAACAATCTGAAACAATGTTAAAACAGTTTGAAACAACGCTGAAATATTATGAAATAAAATGCTAAAATAGTGTGAAACTACGCAGACTAAAAAAGAAAAAAAGGGAGGGTGAAATAGTTCAGAAACAATGAGAAACAACGTAAAAACAGTATAAAACAATGCTGAAACAGTGTGAAAAGTGCAAAAACAACGTGAAACAATGAAAAAAAAAGTATAGATACAAGTAGAATGATCCACGCTCAATCTACACCTCAATGGATGAGGGGCGATTTCCAAAGATATAGTACCCGAAGAGTCAGGGTCGAATCCCACAAGAAGCTAGCATGTGTTATATGTTAGAGTGAATGAGGTTGAGTTCTAAATTTCGTTATAGTATTCCTAAGTGAAAAGTGAGCGTTGTATATGACTAAAAGTAAACCAATGACTAAACTAACATGTAATAATGACATTAATGAATAGATCATAAACAAGTAGAGAAAGCTAAGGGTATACCCATTCAAACAGGACTCTAATAACCTAAACATCCTTTTTAACCACACTAATTCCATGGGTAATGATTAATAGTCGGACCTTCATATTTAACTCTCTAAAACCGTTAGGTATAGAGAGGGTCTACCAACTTAAGCCCGTTGGGGTCAATAACGAGGCACTTAAAACCTAGTCCAAAAACTCAGGAAACAACCCTGTTTGGTCGTTCTTTTTATATGGGTAGACTCATAAACCAATATAACCCAAATTCTCGCTAGTTTCTATAAACCTACACATTCAACCCCGTTAGGGTGATGAAAGCAAAATAGGGTTTTGGTCAAGTGAGGCATCACCTTAAATCTTTTTACATTTTAAGAATAATAGACACTAGAATAACATCAACCATAGATTTAAAATAAGTGTTTAAGTTAAAATAATCAAGTCATCACAGATAAACCCCTAGTATGAGTTTAGCTACTTATACTAGGGTTCAACATAATCATGATAAGGAATGAAATAGCAAGAATCATGTAATGATATAGAAGAAAGGGTGAAATACAACAACAACATCAACAACATACTCAGTGATATCCCACCAGTGGGGTCTGTGGAGAGGCTGTTTCCGATAGATCCTCGGCTAAAGAGAAATATCTGCAAGCATGTTAAATAGAGAAAATAGGAAGAAAAACACAATGACAGGCAAGTTAGAAACTAAAGATAATCAAGATGCACAAAAAATACCAAATCAACTTAATAGAAGAATATGATAGGAATATCAATATATATGAATCATCCTAGTTCTAATAATACAAAATCTCTCGAACTACCTAACTTTCTACCCCAATCCTCGACCTCCATATCTTTCTATCTAGGGTCATGTCCCCAGTGATCTGGAGTTGACCCATATCATGTCTAATCACCTCGCCTTAATTTTTTTTGGTTTACCTCTATCTTTTCGTAGACCCAACACTGCCAACCCCTCGTACCACTCCGGGGCGTCGGTGCTCCTCCTCTTCACGTGACCGAACCATCGCAGTCTCGCTTCACGCATCTTGTCCACTACTGATGCCACTCCCACCTTATCACGAATGACCTTATTCTTAACCTTATCCATCCTAGTATGCTCACACATCCATCTCAACATCCTCATCTCTACAACGCTCATCTTATGGATGTGTGTTTTCTTTACTGGCCAACACTCCGCCCCATACAACAAAGCTAGTATAATGACCACTCTATAGAATTTACCTTTAAGTCTATGCATCACTTTCTTATCGCATAGGACCCCAGAAGCGAGCCTTCACTTCATCCACCCTGCCCCTATACGATGTGAGATATCAACGTTAATTTCTCCATTATTTTGGATGATTGATCCAAGATAAGCTTCCCTTCTTAGGCATGACTGGTGTATCAGGAGTCACTTCCACCTCAGACTCATGAGACGCACCATTGATCTTGCACTCCATATACTCTATTTTCGTCATGCTCAGCCTGAAACCTTTAGACTGTAGAGTCTGCCTCCAAACCTCCAGCTTAGAATTAACTCCACCGCGAGTCTGATCTACCAAAATAATATCATCTGCAAATAGCATACATCATTACACCTTCGCTTGAATACTCTAAGTTAATTCATCCATTACTAGAGCAAATAAAAACAGACTAAGCGTTGAACCTTGATGCAACCCCATCTCAATTAGGAAGTGATCTGAGTTTTCAAGAATATTAAAAAGTAAGGTGGAATAAAGATATTCTAAAGATACTTTGCCTTGGAGACCTAATGGTCTATTTATAGGCATGGGTTTGAAAGCCAAAAATCTAATTACAAAATTGTCATTTCGGTCTGTTTTCAATATTCAGCCGATCATTAGGCTCCCATCGGTTACACTCGGCAGTCGCCTAATGCTGAGTTTCTAACTTTCTTTTTGTCTTCTGACTTTTAGGCTTGGCGGACACCCATCAAGCGACGATCGCCCATCTTCTAAGCTCATTGTGAGTACCAGTAGGATAACCGATCATTCTGCGGCTCCCCTTTTGGATTCAGCCATTGATTCTGCGGCTGCCCTTGTGGATATGTGGCTTACATCTTCAGTTGCCTTCAACCTTCAACTCTTCCTCTCTCCGACTGGTGCCTTCTTCAATTCAGCTTGTTATTCGGCGGGCGCCGATCTACTTCGGTGGAAGCCTTTTCTCCAGTTTTTCACATGAAGCCAAACTTCTTGTGTTTTGTCCATTTTTCATCACCATTGGCTGTGTAATATTGAATATCAAGTTTTGCCTGTAACATGGAGGTTTACATAAGATTTGCGCGTACAACAAGGCTAAAAAACATAAAAACTAGTTCAAAAGAGTATAATATTAGCATAAAATGCCAACAAATCATAGAAACAACATAAATATTAGAAACATGGGAGATTTAAGTAGAAATAATGTAGAAAAATATAAAAACAATATAAAAAATGTTAGAAAAGATATATACTACAGAAATACTAGAAATAGTTTGGTGAAACTGTGTAGAAACACTATAGAAATAGTGTAGATACATTAAAATAAAAAGAAGGACAAGAAGAAATAAATGAAAAGATACACTATTAGACACAATGTAGAAATAACGCCGATATGGTAAAATAAATAGGCGAAGAAGAAATAAATAAAATGATACACTAAGATACAAAAATTATACACTAGAAATAATTTTGATATAATAGATACAATGGAGATACAGCGTTGATACAATGAAGTAAAAAAGAAGAAAAAAACAGTAGATCTGAACTCAAAAACTCGGATCTGACAAAAAATACTAGATGTGACAATAGAAAATACTATATTTCTGAACAATTGTCGTCGCTGTTGAATCAACCGGAGATGATAACAGCAACAACAGATCAGATCTCAAGTCAACTATTTGTTTTCAGCAACCACATATATGTACCATTTCCAACTTCGTAAGATATTGAAATAGTCTTAATTGAACACTAAAAGCTTGGATCCATTTTCGTTGATCTGATATTTTGCATCAAAAAGGGAGATTGAAAGGCTGAGTATGACAACGGTGATTGGTCCGCCGTCCGGCAGAGGAGACGAGATCAGAAGTTTGATTTTTTTTTTTTTTTTTTTTTTTTTTTTTGTGTAATGGTGGTGGTAGAGGAGAGAGGAAGTGAAATGAGAGAATGAGGCTAGGATTTTTTTTAAAAAAAAATCTTTTGCTATATTTTATCCTATTTTTCTATGCTTTGTAATTAAGTTCTTCTTTCCTCTGTATTGGTTATTTGTAAATTAACATGGCTCTATGTTTTGTGAAAAACTTCACAGAATTGTACTTTTATGTAAATTTTCCTATAATCTACGCATCACTAATACATAATTCATAAAACACAATATATTCGTGTCATAATTCATTAAAATAATAGATCTTTCACTAATTACTGTATGATTGAAGGGTTGCGGGAAAAACTATAGTTAAATAAATATGATTGCCAACTTCTTTGTTATTAAACAATAGTACAATTTTTGCTAAGTACAAACAATTTTTGCTAAGTACAAACAACACTTTAAGAAGAAGAAGAGTTAGAGAATTAACTTTATCATGATATGTAAATCATCTGCGATGCTTGGTTTTGTTTAGTGCATTTAGCGTATAATGTACAATCAAAGATTGTGATAGATTTGTAAGTATCTATCTATCCATATTTCATAATCAGAGATCTCGTCCAATCCTTGGCAATGGCATTGCTTTTGCTATGGAATTTTTTTGAATAAATTAGAAATAATGAATTCTCAATATGGATAGTGAAGACCGAATCAAAAAATAAAAAGTTACATCCTTCTAGAGTAAGGTATTTCCAATTAGACGGCTAAGGTTGCGTCTCGCTGAAAATTTGTGTTTAACCATGATTAAGCGAAATGTATCTATATATAAACATAAAGACATGCATCTATTGATTTGGTAAATTCAGTGCGAGTCATGCTAGTAAATTTTTATTCTCCAAATAGATACCTGGCTTAAGGGCCAAGGAAAAGTTATCCAGACAAGTAATAGGGTTGGTTGTGTAATTTCAAAACTTCACAACGTCCATACGTCAAAAAATAACAAATCAGCCCCCTTATTTTCCGTTCCTAAATTTTAAAACACCAAAAAATTCAAATAAAAACATATTGTAAAAACGTTACTGCAACAGTGTCGGTTCATCACCTCTCAAATCTTGAAATCCCTCCTCAACAGCTTCAGTTCAAATATTTCATTTTTTGAGTCTTCTTGTAAACACATATTTATATGTAAGTTTATATTTTTTAGTTGTTATACTGTACTATTTTTATTACTGTTTTCACTACTTGGATTACTTGGTTTTTGATTCTAATCCCATTTAGCTTTGTTTGTTTAAAGTAATTTAGACTAGTTTTAAGCTGTTTAAGTATACTGCATTTTCTTGATTTTTGTTTTGTTGCTGAAATTCATATTTTCTTGAATTTTTATGAGCTGATTCTTTGACTCTTTTGATCTTGGGACACTATAATAATGAAAAGGGGTTCAAATTTATTTGCTGACAGGTAAAGTTAGGTGCTTTATTGGGTAATTATTATGAGTTATTTAAGTAAACTGCATTTTCTTGATTATCGTTTATGTGAACCTTTTCATTTTTCGAGAGTCGAACTGAATAAAGTTTGACCAACATTTTAAGATGTATTTTTTCATCATATTGATATGAGAATAGTTGCAATTTATAGTACTTTTTGTATAGATTTTGAATTTTATTTTAAAATATATAGTTATTCTAATCAAACTTAGCTTAAAAAATTAATCAAATCGACTCTCGAAAAGCGAAAAAGTTCACATTTTCTTGAATTATTATTAGCTGATTCTTTGACCCTTTTGATTTTGGGATACTATAAGAATGAAAATGGGTTCTAATCTCTTTGATGACAGGTAAAGTTAGGTTCTTTATCGGCGAAATATGTCGTTGTTAAGTCGATTTTTCTATAGAAGACCCCCAGATGGGTTGCTGGAACTTGATGATAGAGTATACGGTAAAAGAATCAGCTTCGATAATAATGTGCTTGACGTTTTATAGTTTTATTGAGTATCGGAAGTGCATTGTGTTTTTGCTCAAGTATTTCTCTTGTGTTGAATATCTGCAGTTTTCGATTCTTGTTTTTCGACTGAAGTATTGCCCGAGGGAATTTACCAGCTTTACTTGCACGAAATTGTAAATGAACTGCATGAAGAATTTCCAGAATCATCGTTTCTTGCTTTCAATTTTAGAGAAGGCGAGAAAAGGAGTCAGTTTGCGGAGATTTTATGCGAGTATGATGTAACTGTAATTGATTATCCAAGGCAATACGAAGGCTGTCCTGTACTGCCGTTGTCTTTGATCCATCATTTTCTATGTGTCTGTGAGAATTGGCTTTCTCTTCGAAATCATCACAATGTAATTTTGCTACATTGTGAGAGGGGTGGTTGGCCACTTTTAGCCTTCATTTTGGCTAGTTTCTTGATTTTCAGAAAGTTACAAAGTGGAGAGAGAAAAACTCTGGAGATGGTTTATCGCGAGGCACCGAAAGGTTTATCACAGTTATTGTCACCTTTGAACCCATTCCCTTCACAGCTTCGTTACCTGCAATATATATCAAGAAGAAATATATCTCCTGAATGGCCTCCTCCTGAACAAGCTCTTTCTTTGGATTGCCTCATTCTTCGTGCCATTCCAAGATTCGACAATCAAAAAGGGTGTAGGCCAATTGTGCGTATTTTTGGCAGGAACCTTCTCAGTAAGGATGGGTTGTCAACTCATATGTTGTACTCCATGCCGAAGAAAGGTAGAAGCCTTCGACATTATCGCCAGGTAAAGAAGTGCTATCACTGCATCATGTTTCTTGTCTTCTTCAATTCTGCTTTGTGGCAACATATTGTAATGATTTTGCAGAAGGACAGTGATGTCATCAAGATTGATATTCAGTGCTTGGTGCAAGGGGATGTAGTTTTGGAGTGTGTCCACTTAGACCTGGAGCCTGAAAGGGAAGTCATGATGTTCCGTATAATGTTCAACACAGCTTTTATTCGGTCTAACATTTTGATGTTGAACTGCGATAACTTGGATACTTTATGGGATTCAAAGTCACGCTATCCTAAAGGCTTTCGAGCTGAGGTAAAGACTTTCTTAAGAAGGCGTGATTAGTGTTGGTTAAGCTTGATCGCCTTGCTCTCCATTACTCCTCTAAGTTTATACTCCCTGCCTGCAGGTTTTATTTGGTGATGTTGAGAGCATATCTCCTCAAAAAGCTCCCACTGCAGCTCTAAATGGTGAGGAGAAGGGTGGACTTCCCATTGAAGCTTTTTCAAAGGTACAAGAACTTTTTAGTGGTGCTGATTGGGTTGATACTGGTGATGATGCTGCATTATGGTTGTTTAAACAACTATCGGTGTTGAATGATATGAAAGATTTGTCAATTTTGCAAAGTAGGATGAGCGGGTATTCGTCCCCATTTGATTCTGAAGAAGAAAATAATGCATCGAGTATTGCTGATAGTTTGGACTTTCTAGACTCGGAGAAAGCTAGCATTACTTTTGCTAATTCAACAGATGTCAATTTTTTAGATGAACAGGATTCAGCTTCTGATGAAACATCTGATCCCAGGATTTCTGAGGATCAAATGGAGCTTTCAGTGTCAGATATTGGTCCTGTTCAGTCTCCTTTCCAGAATAACAGTCAATTAGATGCTGCCATTGCTCCCGAAGATTCAAAGGAAGTTCAAGCTTGCAATACAGGAACTTCCTCTTTTTCCGCATTACCTGCAACACCTTGGGCACCTGCTCCTGTGATTTCAAGTACAGAAGTCCTTCAATCATCAACGCGCTCTCCCCCTTCGCCACCCTCTCTACTTGGTTCTACTAGCAAGGAAGTCTCAATATCTCCACCACCTCCTATAATTGGTGGCCCTTCATCTGTCCCGCATCCTCCTCCACTTCCAACCCTTGCAAATTCTAATAGATCACCTCCACCTCCTCCACCACCGCCGCCACCACCACCACCTTCTACTGGTAGTAATAGAGGACCTTTGCCTAGGCAAGCCACTCCTTCAACTTCCCCTTATAGCTTTGGTACCGGAGCTCCGCCACCTCCACCACCCCCACCACCTCCTTGTATGAACACTTTATCAACCCCTCCGCCACCTCCACGACCTCCGCCACCTCCATCACTTCCTAATAAGAGCTTTTTATCAACCACTGCTCCTCCACCTCCACCTCCACCTCCTGCCCCTACATTTTCTACTTCTAGAAGTGCTCTGCCTCCACCTCCGCCTCCTCCTCCTCCTCCTGGGGGGTCTTCTAACTGTAACATATCAACTCCTCCTGCTCCTCCTCCCCCTCCCCCTCCCCCTCCTTTTGTCTCCTCCAAGTGTCCTCCACCACCGCCTCCCCCTCCACCTTCCATGCCATCTACGTGTTCGTCCTTGCCTTGTGTAACTCCCCCGCCTCCCCCACCTCCCCCACCGCCCCCTACTATCTCTTTGAAAGGACCCCCACCTCCACCACCACCTCCTCCTCCATCTTCTACATCAAATAGGTCAACTCCGTTGGCACCTCCACCGCCACCACCTCCACTGCCATCCTCTACATCAAATAGGTCAACTCCGTTGGCACCTCCACCGCCACCACCTCCACCTCCATCCTCTATATCAAATAGGTCAACTCCGTTGGCACCTCCACCGCCACCACCTCCACCTCCATCCTCTACATCAAAAAGGTCATCTCCATTAGCACCTTCACCGCCACCACCTCCACCTCCACCTCCATCCTCTACATCAAACAGGTCATCTCCATTAGCACCTCCACCGCCACCACCTCCACCTACAAGCAACTCTATAAGGCCACCTGCACCTCCTCCACCTCCTTTGGGAGTTCCTAGCCAAGGTGCTACCCCACCAGCACCTCCACCAGCACCAAAGGCTCCTAATGCTCCACCTCCCCCTAGGCGGGGTCCGCCTCCACCACCTGGTGGAAAGGGCCTTAATGCGCCACCACCGCCACCTCCATCGACGGGACGTGTAAGAGCCTCTGCGGGCTCAACTACTATAGGGAAAGGCCGAGGTGCAGGTGGTACTTCCATTCCTCCTAAAAAAGCTTCATTGAAAGCTTTACATTGGTCAAAAGTTACACGGGCCATGCAAGGGAGTCTATGGGCTGATACGCCAAATAAGGAAAATGGATCCAGGTATGCAGATTTTATTTTTGGGGATGAACTGGATAATTTTAGTTTAATATGCAGATCAAATTGTTTGCTATTTCTTTTGTCCTGTGAAACCCCTTTACAGGTTATCATAAGAACTTTTATCTCAGGCTTAATAAAATGTAGATAGGCTAGTTCTGAGCAGTCTGAATTTTCTAGCTAGGGTTGGGTAGTGTAACTTTGTTCCTTATCTATTTGCTATAGGAAGTTCTGATCAAACTTTATTACTGTATGTGACAGAGCACCTGAAATTGATATTACAGAGCTTGAAAATCTGTTTTCGGTGGCTTCAGCTACTGATGGAGCTAGCAAAGGTGGAGCTCGACGTGGTTCCAAAATCAACAAACCGGAGAAAGTGCAACTGGCAAGTTATATATGCTTTATGTTGTTTCCACTCCCTACCGCCGTTAAATGTGCTGATGATTTGATTTTATACAGTTTTACCTTTTTTTTCTTAAATTGCCGAGCTAGTAAAATAATGGACATCTCCGTTGTTTATTTTGCTCACCACATTGTCTGTTTTATTGAAGATTTTAGTTCATTTCTCTCCTCGTTTCCTTCATCTGGCACCCAGCACTTTAGAGTGCTTTATTTGAGTATAGAAGTTACTTGTATACATGACCTTGGAATTCTTAGACGTATGACATGTCAAATCATCTGTCTTTAATTGTCCATGCAATTATGCTTTCTCTTCGTGCCCAAATAAAAGTGAGAAGGCATGAAAGTGTCAATAGTCTTCCATGGTACTGGTAAGACTGCAATGTACATCTAGATGGATAGCGATTCCATGAAAGCGTCAATAATCTCCTATGGTTGCGCTTTTCGCTCTTAAAAGTTGTTTTAATATTTTAGATGTGAATTCATGTGACAGAATCATTTTTATAGGCTGTGATATATGTCTAGATGGATTAGAATGAAGGGTTTGCAGAGGTTGTGCTCAAAATAGACAAGAGTTCCCATGGGGATGTCCACTGACCATGAATGAATTGGTTTTTTTTTTTGGGATCAAAATGAATGAATTGCTCCACTTCTACTAAAAATATCTGTTAGTGCTAACTTGGGAAGAGATAAAACACATCGATCTGAATAAATTCTTAATTTAAAGCTTTCACTATATATTATGAAATCACTATGGAATAGTTGGTGAACAGTCTTCAGTTTACGTGTGGGCTTCTTTTCTTCCGAGGTATGGTTTATTTGACAGAACTTCCATCATTTGAAGTGAAAGACCAAAAGTGTTACATTTTGGTTTAAAAGATCGGGATATGTTTCTTAACATTTGCTTTTGACAGGTTGACTTGCGAAGGGCATACAATTGTGAAATCATGCTTACAAAAATCAAGATTCCCCTGCCTGATATGATTGTGAGTTCATTTTGTGACTTCTTGTTTCTACTATTAGCTTGAATGCTCATATCTTCTTGTTTTTGTCATTTGACAATAGTTTTATATTTTTTCATTCTCAAAAAAAAAAAAAAAAAACAATAGTTTTATATTTTATGAGATGAAACAATTAGATTAAGTAATCTTTATTTGGGCTTATAACATCAAACTTTTGAGATCGAGCTGCTTACAATTAAAAAAGTAACACAAACTAAATGAATAAAGAATCAATGACTCACTATGCTTTCATCAATTGTAATTAAGTAACAAATAACATATCCAATCGATACAAAAGCTTAAAATTTTAGTATTTTGTTCTTTTCTGTTTGTACGTTTGCTAAACCTGTATAAATATTTGATGAACCAAATAGATACAATATTATGCAAAAATATTGAATCGCTAATCATGCGTTTGACTAAAATAAATTTTAGTTCAAATGACAAAAATGAAAAATATTATTCAAACAAAGATGATTCACCAACAAAAAATAAGAAGAAAAGAAAATGATTATAGTGCGTGTTGCATTCTAAATTGAAAGTGAAGTATCTTCATTTCTGCTTGGTGAAAGAACCATGTGTCGATTAACTATCTATTTTGTTGCTCAGTAAAGAACTTAGAATGAGTATATTCATTAAATTCATATCCCAAATCAGCCGAGGTTGGCTATATGAATCATTTGTATCCATTTTGCTCTACGTCAGGTCATATTCAGAGGATTTATGGCAGTTTTATTATTTATATGATAGCTGTCAACCTATCGCAATTATCCTCGTAATCCGGTTTCGTATCAGTTATGCTTTGCTTATACCACTGGAGTTTGATGAGTACCTATGAGTGTGCCTACTGATCAATAAAGTTGGGGTGGTCTTGGGATTCCGGGGTTAAGTACGAGCAGAAACAAAAAGAAGTGGTGGCTTTTCTCATCTTGCCAGTGTTGGTGGGCAGAGTTACTTGTACATATGCCGGAAGGAGGTAGCAGTCTCCGGTAGAATAGTGGAGGTGTGCTCAAGTAGGCCCAGACACTACTGTTATTGAAAAGACGGAGTAATGAAAAAAAGAGACCTTATTTTGATAAAGAAGAGAATAAGTTTTGTATGAAAATGGAGGTTATTGAAAACGAGATAGTTGTATAGCTACTAATTGAAGATTCATTCTTAATCTTTAGATTTTCGACAACTTCACGGACTTGATCATGTAATTATACCAGACTGGAAGAGAGATTAAAATATAATGTTAACTCAACCGATACTTTTATTTTTGAAACTCAAAAGAACCACTAAATTTTCTGTATAAAGTATTCCATCCATTGGATTTGGGTCATATTATGTTCTCTGATCCATGGTAATAATATGCTGAATTATGCATATGCTGAGTAAACATGGTGATATTTCTTTCTTTTGGGATGCTAATGCATGGTCTTTTTGGAAGTTGTTTCGTTTATTATTTTTTTGAGTCTTAATAAAGCTACATTGACGTGTATGGAATATTTACCCTGGATTCGAAACAAATTATAAGTGTGCTTGTTTTACAGAATGCTGTTCTGGCTTTGGATTCGTCAGCTCTGGACATTGATCAAGTTGAAAATCTGATAAAGTTTTGCCCAACAAAAGAAGAAATGGAGACACTGAGGGTATTTCTCCTTTCTAATCCTGGCAGTGCTTGTTAATGGCAAAGTTTAGATTACTATAATTTTTGTGTACTATGTATCTAGTCATTTATTTGAGTTCATAAGTAGTGTTAGAGATATCTTTTGAAGTTAGCTTCACATTTTTGTTTAACTCTTTTAGAGCAAGTACTTCAGAATTCAGATTGATGTTTTTCACCAATGGTTGGGAACTAAGAGTCAAAACCTTCGCCTTCTGCCATTTATTTGACGTTACAATACTAGTTCAGTGACTCATAGGAAAAGCAGTAGTCTGTGATATATTGTTGATGTGCCTTTTGTTGTATGCAGCTGTGCAGATTGATACCCGTAATTCAGTTACCCATTTGATAGTTTATGCTTATATGGTGCAAGTAATTGCATTTATAATGTGCAAACTTGTGCGTCTGGTTCATAATGTAATTACTCAGACACCAATTTCCAATGTGTTTGGATGTGTAAACATAGGCATATATCATAGCCCGTCATGTGTGTAGATCCATAATTGTTTCTGTTTGATTTCCCTATTTTTGGCAATTTAGTTCTGCTAGTTTCTTGACAGTGTATATTGCCTATTAACATCTAATATTTACTTTTTGGTTTCAAAATTTAATCTTAGTGCCTTTGTTCTATTTTCCAGAACTACAATGGGGACAAGGAAATGCTTGGAAAGTGTGAGCAGGTATTCTCCAATTTGACCAAATATGTAGGAAACTACAAATATTTTTAGCCTCTAAGTTATGAGTAATTAACCGGGTTACTACCTGTTTCAGTTTTTCATGGAGCTGATGAAGGTCCCTCGAGTTGAGTCCAAGTTAAGAGTTTTTTCATTTACAATCACGTTTTCTAATCAGGTATTCACTCTTGTACTTGTTAGTGAACTAATATCTGTGCATCCTGCCATTCATTTTGCTGGTGACTCTAATATCTTGAATTGTTTAGGTGAATGACTTGAGAACTAACCTGAGTACAATCAATGATGCTACTAGAGAGGTACTTTCAATACCTTATGAAGTTTGATTTGGCTCATTCTGACCTCAACTGGATTCTAACTGCATTTCCTGGTCGAGTAGGTGAAAGAATCTGCCAAATTACGTCAAATAATGCAGACCATTCTAACACTGGGAAATGCACTGAATCAGGGTACAGCACGAGGTATGAGTTCCGAAGATCTAAATCTTTATACAAAAACAATTGGAAGTTTGGCAGAGGCTCAATAATATCTTTGTTTTTGTTATCACATTGCAGGATCTGCTGTTGGGTTCAAGTTGGACAGTCTTCTTAAGCTTTCTGACACTCGTGCTAGAAACAACAAAATGACCTTGATGCATTATCTGTGCAAGGTATAACTAATGCGTTATAATTGCAAAATACATACTGAGGATTCAAGTAGTAGTAGTAGTGGTGGTGGTCGCTTTTTGCATGCCTTAAACTAAAATTCCAAAAAACAAAACGAAAAAGAAGAGGTCAGAATTATATTTTAAAACAGTTTCATACTGCCAGTCTGATAAGAATGGAGTTAACATAATCAGGAAAATATAATTTCTTTCACCGCATTTATTTGAAATAGACAGAGTATTGAAATCTCATGATGAACCATTTGAGAGCTCATTGAAATAGAGCTTTAGAACCATGTATCGTGTGCCGAATCACATAATTTCCAAGTTACAACCACTTTACAATTTTTGGTTTTGGAGACAGTGCCTTGGAATCAATGACATAGCTAAAGAGCATAATGGAAGAGAAAGATCCGTATAGATGATATCTACTAGTAGCATCATGATGATATGGATTGAGCTTAATTGGAGAAACATGGTCAATGAGGATTCGTATAACCTACCCAAACTTGTTTGGGATTGAGACGTAGTAGTTGTTGTGGGTGTTTTGAGACAGTTGAATGTTGATGACAGCATAATGTATAACTAATTTATTCATGTACAAATAACCAATTTCCAGACAATTAATTTAAATATTGATAAATGCAAGCTACTCCTAACACCCTTATTGAGGCTTATCATGGAGTTTGGAGAGAGAATACTGCATTTGCTATCTAGCCCTGCTGATAAAAGTGAAAGAAACAGGAAAGAATGAAAACTGATGCGGAAAATTCACAGCAACGAATTGAAATTTGTGTATGGAGAGAAATCGTGGAATTTATTATCAGTGATGATAATACCTAGTTAAAAATGTTCTCAACTAGTTTCGAAACACTGGCCCTGCTGAAAAAGAAAGAAAGCAGGAAAGAAGGAAAACAAATGCCAAAATTCACAGAGAAACAAGTGGAAAAAGAAAAAAACACAAGTGCCATCTTGTTGATATAAAATTACAGGAGAGACAATAGTGTAAGCAGAGAACTAACAAGGAAAGGGATGTGGAGATTGGGTGGGTGATGGAGATTGCTAGTCAAGATGAATGTGCTGCTTTCCCGCAAGTGTTTGTAGCTATGACAATGGCAAGAGAGGTTACTATATTTCCATTCCTCCTTTTGTAGCTTGTATTGCCTGGGTTTCGTCCCTCTTCAATGCCAATGGTGAGAGAGATACCAAAAGATGATATAGACTGATGCCAAAAGAAGATATAGACTGATATACGCATCACATGCGACAGAGGTTTGAGTTAGAGGGTTGCAACTAGAAATTTGGGATCAGGGTTTTGGATAACGGAGTGCCAGCATGGAGTTGTCTGTATCTTTACTCTTTTCCATGTCTTGTATCTTTACTCTTTTCTATATGTATGTTTCCATTTTCCACTGTGACTGTTAAATGTAAGTCTTGTCTTGTTTTTGTCAGCTCCTTGCTGAGAAAATGCCGGAGTTGCTTGATTTCGACAAGGATCTTCTTCACTTGGAAGCTGCTTCAAAGGTACCCTTGCAATACATTTAGGTCTTCTCTTGGAGTAATTAATATAACGGTGATCTAACATATTTGTTTGCGTCCTATTAATTGATTAGATCCAACTCAAGTCTCTGGCTGAAGAAATGCAAGCAGTGAGCAAAGGTCTTGAGAAAGTTGAACAAGAACTGACAGCATCCGACAACGATGGTGCAATATCTTCAGGCTTTCAGAAGGTGAGATAAGAGAATGATAACATGGAATTATTCCTGCTTCTGCAATGAATGGCATTGTGCGCATTCTGTTTTCCTCAGGTTTCCTTCATTATACAAGGATACCTATTTAGTACTCCCTCCGTCCCAAATTAGTTGTCCCTTTAGCAAAAAGAGTGTGTCCCAAATTAGTTGTCCCTTTAGCAAAAAGGGTATGTCCCAAATTAGTTGTCCCTTTAGAATTTCAAGGCTAAATTTATTAGTTCTTTCCAATTTTACCCTTAATAATTAAAAGAATTCTCAAAAACAAAATTAATAGTGAAACATTAAATAGGGGTAACATAGTAAAATATACATTCTATTTAATGATTTTCTTAATGGGCGTGTAAAAGCTGAAGGAGACAACTAAAATGGGACGGAGGGAGTATTAAAAATCAGTATTCTGGATATTTTGAGAAGGCAAAGTAAGGAAGCAGTGTACCAATGGTTTTACAGAGTGATATGTGTCCAAAATGCGTGACTATCAGAATTCAAAAAATCAAGTGGAAAAGGCAGGCCCGAAAAAGGCAGCCATGGGGTTTGCAGCGAACATGGTTATAGAGTGGACTGGTGATGCAGTCAAACTTGATTGCAATATCTTCTAGTTGGTGTACACATAATTTTTCGGAAGTAATGAAGCAGTGTACGAATGGTTTTAAAGAGTGATATGTGTCCAAAATGCTTGACCGTCAGAATTCTAAAAATTCTAGTGGAAAAGGCAGGTCCAAAAAAGGCAGCCATGGGGTTTGTAGCCGACATGGTTTTAGAGTGGACTGGTGATGCAGTCAAACTTGATTGCAATATCCTCGAGTCGGTGTACACATAATTTTGTTAAACATCCGAAATATGTGGTTACTTACTTGAACATTCCTTCTCAGGTGTTAAAGACTTTCCTTCATACTGCTGAGGCTGAAGTCAAGTCTCTAACTACTCTGTATATTGAAGTGGTGAGTCTTCTTGCATTCTTTATATATTTTAAATAATCCTGGAAGTTTAAGGCTGGTCTTGTTTGCTCATTGTTCTATCTCGTGAATTTACAGGGGAGGAATGCAGATTCCCTATCCCTGTATTTTGGTGAGGATCCAGCTCGGTGCCCCTTTGAGCAAGGTTAGAAATGCATATATGTTTCAATTTTCTTGCTGTGTTATCAGTCATCTGATATGATTTATACAACTACACCTTAGTCCCAAACAAGGTGGGTCGGCTATACATGGTACTCCATTTAAATTTATCTCATGCCAATGTACTTAAAGTTCTCTATATTTTCTAAACATATAAATCTTCAAAAGTCTAAACCATTCTTGGAAAGCACACGACTTACAGTAAAAGTGCTAACATGTGTAAACCATATTCTCCGTAGGTATCGCTTGTGTATAAATTTTCGTCCACTGTGCCGTGTCTTTCCCTTAGTCTGCACGCATGCCAAGAAATTGTAGGTCATTTGGGACTTTGATTTTAAGTTTAGCTTCTTCTCTTTTAATACCTTCACTCCCCATGGTTACACCTACGACCACTGCAGGATATGACCAAACCATCTCAATCTACCTTTCCTCATTTTATCCTTGATGTGTGCTACTTGAACCTTCTCGTGAATGCAATCATTTCTAATCTTGTCTAATCCTGTATACACGTTGATCTTAGTCTCTGCGGCACTCATCTTGTTGGATGTGTTGAACTTAACTGCCCAACATTCATTCCATCCTATTTTGTTTTCACTTTGGTAGGCACATTACGTTCACATAATACCCTATTTTGATTCTCTGTGTAACATTTTCATCTATCATTTTATTCTCCTAGAACGAACCTAAATATATGTGGCAACATATGAAAAATGTTTCATCAGATTTCTCCTTCTACTGTACAAAACCTTTTATAGTGACAGAGACATTTCTTTGAATCTCAATGTGATCTAAGTGACGGACATTTAGCGGTCTTCGTACCTTTAATATGAGTTATGTATTTGTGTCCTTTTTCTGAATGCAGTGACACAAATTTTGGTGGTCTTCATGAAGTTGTTTAAGAAATCACGCGATGAGAATGAGCAGCAAGCTGAGGCTGAAAGGAAGAAGTTGGAGAAGGAAGCCTTGAAGGAACAAGCAGCTGCTAGTTCTTCTGGAAAGAAAGAAGTTGTTGATGCTGATAAATTAAAACTAAATTTTAGAAATCAGTTGCATGCAGTGTGATCAGTTCAAATTGGAACAAAGCTTATACTCCATAAGCTGGGAGAGTATGGACAACAGTTCATAATCGGGTTGAAATTTACTTTCTTGATGATAGCAGTCTTCGGAGGCTCTGCTCATACAAGCTCATTGCCACTGTACTTCAGTATAGCGATTAAGTTCTATAGTTAGTTATATACAGTATGTACATAATTACTTTTAGTTCTATTGGCAATTTTCTAGCCATTTAGAAAAGCACACTATTGCCTGGTAAAATCCAATTTTGTACCCCGAAGTGAAAAAAATTGAACGACCTCAGAATTCAGAGAGGTTGTCCAAGTTGTACATATTAAAGTTTCTTCTAGTACACAAAGAAGTCAAGAGAACAAAACTTTCGCCGAGATGCAGAATAGTTTTTATAGTTTTATGGAGTTCTATTTTTACTCTAAAGCTAGTATTAAATAGCAAATGGAAGTGTTCAGGATACATGCGGTAAAAGAATACACCTAGTGACATTGACATTACTGCAATGATGAAGAGATTGGACAAAATTGGACCAGATGACATTTTGCCTAACATTCTTGCACGTGTGAATAAAATATGCTCACGTGGAGACGACCTTTTGCTTTTGGAGAAAGTTTTCTAACGAATTTGGCCAGTGGATGCATTCTATTTCAAGATTAGGTGTTAAAAGATTGTTTTTACTTTGATTGTTCTCATTCCTTGAGTCCTTTCTATAAACCTGACCCCAACAAGTTTAAATTTTCTCTTGAGCTTCTCTCTCAAGCACACTCTTTGGAATTTGCGGTATAGAACCAAGTCCTGGAGTGCGTCTCAACTCCCTTGGAACTCTTACTTTGGACAGTGTTGTGTTAGCAAGGGGACAACGTGTTCTTTTTACTGTTTGTGGCGAATAAGAAGAGATTGATCTTCAGCCTACGAATCTTCATAGGTTTGATAGTTCTTTTATTAACAAAGTAAGATTTCACTTCTATTCTTGTTCCCGTGTTGGAACATGCAATGATTAGTCTCAGGGGAGATGCTCCAATGCCATACATATTTGGTGATTTTGCAAGAGATTTACCAGCTTATGTTAAATCTTTAATAGACAAAGCTTGTCATACTGAGGTGTTAAATCTTCACATGTCATACTTCACATGAAGGCTGGTTATTCAGGAACCTTAGGAAGTTAGCCTTGGTACTTATTTGCGCAGAAGACTTTGACATAGTTAAAATTTCCCCCATCCTGGACGCCTGTCCTCTTCTTCGTTATTTGGAGGTAATGCAAGATAGGGCAACAAGGGAAGCTAGAGGAAGTGGCATAAGGTCACCTTTATCTCCTACATATATCATACTGAGAAGAGATTGAATTTACTATTTATATTCTGAGAAGTGCGATGGTGCTTGAGCGAATATTTCTCAGCCAACATTATGGATGGCATTCTGGTTGTGATTGGGAAAGAGAACATAACGCTTACCAACGAGAACTGCATGGACAAGCTATCTGTAAGAATGCCGTGGTGATCTTAGAATAGGTTCTTGTACAAAATGCTACGATTTGTTATTGCTAAACAAAGTATCTTTTACTATCAAATTTTCAATGATAGTAGGCTCATGCTTTAATGAAGATGCATCATGTGTCCCTCTGAATTTTCTTTTTGCCCCCTTAGCGCATAATCCTCTCCAAGTTTTATTTGGTGCAATTTGCAAATTAGTACTCCCTCCGTCCCAATTTATGTGGCACCATTTGACCGGGCACGGAGTTTAACAAAATAGAGGTTGACCCTGTTAAGTGTAAAATAGAGATGATGCATTAAATAGTTGTCAAATAAGGAAATGTGTCACTTATTTTGGGACAAACAAAAAAGGACATAAATTGGGACGGAGTGAGTAGTTGATTAATGAGGCGGTAATCTTAATTATGGTCTTCTTAATATAATAAACCGTTGCAAAGAGTCCTTGTTTTGCAACAGCAAAGACTTCCGGGGCTCACCAACAGAGAAACTGACCCTGCTTCTTTTGTTTGGCTTGCTCTTCTAATTAAATGTAAGGTACAATCGAAAAACTCAGTTTTCCCATTTTTCCTATGAATTTGTTTGTCCGACGTTTTCCTCACATTTTACATATGCATGTGTGTTGTACTTTTATTTTCTTTCTTTCTTTCGTTGGACGACTTCTTCTTATAAACAAGTTTACATTAAGAAAGCCGAGCAAAAAGTTATGGTACAGAAAGCAGCAATAAGTCAGAGCTCAGGTTATTTAATTCAAGATAGAGCTTGATGTAGATATCATTCATCTATATTCTGCACCATCACTAGTCATTTGCTTTATTTGGATGTAAATGGGCTGTGTAGAGAAAGTAGACTTTTTGAGGATAAATATGTGCTAGCAGAAGAGCTAAACACTTCTTCATCATCTACTTATTGTTCTTCAATCTTCATTTAGCAGTATAACTGCTCTAGTAATAATTCATCTACAGTCTACACCATCTAGTTTGCTATTGCATTTTGCAAAAACTGGTTTTGAATCTTCTTGAGTCTTACAAGGACCTCTTTCATACTGATCCGATCTTGAGGTGATTCAGCAGTACAATGTAGGGCTAATTCCATTAACAACTTAAAGCAAGTCTCTTTGGTAGAAAACTGCTCATCCTGATCTTTTGAGAATAGATTAGCATCCACAACATCGGCCACTCTATCGGGGAATGATTCAAACACCCACCTCTTCAAGGTAAGTTCTCCAACGAAACGATCGTCCATGGGCTTCTTTCTTGTGAAGGTCTCCACTAACAAAATGCCATAGCTATAAACATCTCCCATGGTTGTAACTAAGCCTTCTGATCCATATTCTGCAGCATTATTAATTTGTCAGATATTTATCATCTTAATCAACATAACCTTAACATAAAAAAGATTTGCTAACAGTTGTTTACCTGGTGCCATGTAGCCAATAGTGCCTAGCGTCCTGGTTTGTGCTATCAATTTATCTGTTGTTAGAAGTTTGGATATACCAAAGTCACTGACTCTTGCAACCATGTCTCCATCCAAAAGTATGTTGCTTGGTTTTAGATCACAATGAATGACAACAAAAGAATGACCTTCATGTAAATATTCCATTGCAGAAGCCACATCAATCATGACCTTCAATCTTTGGATTAAATCCAAAAAATTGTTGTGAGAGTAAAGCCAAGTATCAAGGTTTCCATTTGGCATGTACTCTAGCACCAATGCTTTAAATTCAAGATTAGCCACACTGCTTTTCACCTTAACAAGATTTCTATGGCGAATGTTACGCAAAACCTCACATTCCAAATCAAACCTTTTAAATGAATCTTGCACTTCTGCATTGAAAACCTTTACAGCAACGATATTTCCATCTGTCAGTGTTCCCCTGTATACTAAACCAAGACCTCCCCTCCCAATCAAGTACGATTCATCAAAGTTGTTTGTCCCTTGAGCTAGTTCATAGTAAGAGATCCTCTTATGGGATCGACCAATCAAATCTGGTATAGGAAGTCGTGTGCTTCTTTTTCGGCATTTCAACAACCAAACCATGAAAATGATAGTGACTACTAATGCTAGTGCAACTGATGCAAGAACAAAAGTTAAAGTCCTCGTGTTTCTTCTTGTTGGGCTATCGATTCTGCATTCCACCACATTGAATCGAGATGGTCCACACAATTCGGTGTTACCTATGAAAGAGTCATCTGTCAAATTTGCAAAAGGTCCTCCATCTGGAATCTTACCAGTGAGTGCATTGAAAGACACATTAAGATAGCTGAGTTGTTGAAGATTCGCCAAAGACTCGGGGATCATGCCAGAAAGGTTATTTCTGGATAGATCCAAGTATTCAAGAGCAACCAAGTCTCCAAATGACTCAGGTATTCGACCATCAAAATTATTCATCGACAATGAAAGATTCACTAAACTCTGTAGTTGTCCCATTGTGCTTGGAATTTCTCCTGAGAACTGATTTCTTGAAAAGTTTAAATAGCTTAGACTCCTTAAGCTTCCTATTTCTAAGGGCAAAGAACCATTGAGATAATTGAAGGCCAAATTCACAATTGATATACCCCTGTTACTCCAAAAAGTTGGTGGAATATATGAACTCAAAGCATTAGAATCTAAATAAAGTTCTTTTAAAGAAAAAAGATTTCCCAAACAGCTTGGTATTTCCCCAGAAAGCTGATTTTCACTCAAATTAATTTCATACAAGACTTCAATATTGCATAAGATTTCTGGTATGGTACCATTAATTTTATTTGAGTACAATCCCAACTTCTGCATTTTCCTCATGTTGCCCAATTCTTGAGGAATTGAACCTATTAATTCATTCCTTCCAATGCTTAACCACACCAGGTTACTCAACTTACTGATTTCAACAGGGATTTCTCCTGTGATGCTATTACCAAATGCGACGAACCTTTCAAGAGAATCGGACCAATTACCGAAGGCTAAGGACTTTGGAAAATTTCCACGAAATGCATTAGAACCTATTTGTATACTCTTCAAGTTCTTGCAGTTTGACAGAGATGCCAGGAAATCTAATTCCCCTGTGGAAGGATCATTAGTCAATTGATTAATTTGCAAGTTGATCCTTTCAAGCTGCTGTAAATTCCCAAGATTCATCGGTACATCCCCACTAAATAAGTTGCGGCCAAGATCAAGGTGAATGAGCTTAGAGACATTCGAAATGGAGCTAGGAATTGTCCCACTAAACTGGTTTACCCCAAGATAAAGGCCATCAAGATTTGGAAAGCTATGGGCAATGTTTGAAGGTATAGTTCCAGAAAGTTCATTAGCTGCAAGTGCAATCTTTTCTAGTCCAGAAATGTTATAGAAAGAGCTAGGAATTTGACCTGATATCATGTTTGAACCAAGATATATTTCTTTCAGGTTAACAAGATATCCAAATTCTGTAGGAATGTTGCCATGAATACTATTGACACCAATATCTATCATCACCAAAGTTGATAAATTCCCTATAGAAGGCAGAAGAGTTCCCACCAAATTATTTTGTCGAAGACTTAGTCTTTGAATTGCTGGCAGATTCTGAATTTCACTTGGTATGCTTCCTGTAATTTTTATATCACATTTTTGGACTTGTTAGATACTTAAGAGCCAAATGCCTATCTTGAAGTACGGAAAGAACTAGATCAAATTCCACGTTTCGGTTGCCCACTCAACTTAATATTAAAACTCAATGAGATCAAGGTTCAAAGTTCTTTGAATATTGGTACAACTTAATATTTACAAGCTACTTTTCAGGTGTTTTTATATTGTTCATGTTGAAAGTGATGAGCTCACTCAGAATTACCTGTCAAGTTATTCCATCCAAGAAACATATCTTGAACCTTTGACATATTCCACATGTCTCTTGGTAAATTTCCTAGTAAAATACAATAAAGCAAAACAAGAAAGAAGGTTCATTTTAAGAAGCTAATATGAAGAAGATAAGGGAAATGAGAACAGTTTAGTTACCTGTGAATCTGTTATGAGACAAGGACAGAACTTCAAGTTGGGTGCAATTATCTAAACCACTAGGAAGTTCACCCACTAAGCTGTTATTTGCCATGAATATGTATTGCAACAGTGGGAGATTACTGCAAATACCATTTGGCAATGTCCCACTTAGATCATTCCAAGCCAAGTCAATGACCTTTAAAGAGGAAACATAGAAGATAGACAATTCAACATATCCAGTTAGATCATTTTCAGAAAGATCAAGTATTTCAAGCCTTGGGAGAAATCCAAGACTTTCTGGGATTTCACCAGCGAGATTATTCATTTGCAATGACAAGTGCTTAAGTCTCCTTAGAAACCCAAGTTCATAGGGGATTTCACCAATGAAACTGTTGTTGCCTATTTCCAAGAAACTAAGAGAGATTCCCTATTTGTTTTGGAATGGACCCTTTTAACATTTGGCTCTTGAGGTTTACTGAGACAACTCTGTGATGCCTACTGCTACAAGAAACACCAAACCAACTGCAAAGACTAGTCCCTTGTGTCCAGTTTTTGGCCATTATATCGTTAGGGTCATCAGTTATTTGTGATCTGAAGGCTAACAGTGCAGATTCGTCTGTAGAGATGTTCCTTGAATTAGCAGAAATAGTGAAACAGTAGATTAATAGAAGGAAGCCAATAGTCATAACACTTGCCATCATTTGCTTACTGCATGCAACTTAGCTCTCAATGAAGTAACTAAGTTAGGAGGTGTATGAAGGAAAATGCAAAAGCAGAAGAGAAGCTCTTTTCATTTTTCTTTCAGCTATTCAACATTACATATATAATGGGATGTGATACCTTCAGTACTTAGCTAACTCCTTAGGAGACAAACCAAGAAGTGTTGTAGCTATAATCCATCAATGCATTACTAGTGGCAGAACAGTTATCAAGATTTTTTTCTGTTTGAAAATTTTGATCAGTCCAATTTTGCCCCTGAACTTTGAAGACTGAGGTAACTGTTCCGATAACACCGTTTGGATGGTTGTTACCCATCGTTTTATAATGTATTGCAGTATATCGTATCGTATCGTTGTTAGGAAAAGAGAACAATATAGAAGAAAGGTTGTATACTAAACAAAGAAGAAGAGGAAGGAAAGAACACTTTGTATTTTGGGAGAGGAGTTGTTTTCATTCAACTTGATTCAAATGGCAATACAAGGGGGGCTATTTATAGGTGCTAATGGAGCACTCTAGAACTATTCTAGATAGATCTTATCTCCTAGAGAACACAAATGATCATTCTAGAGTTGCTACTAGATAAGGTTTATCTTCTAGGAATTTACAAAGAGCATTCTAGTCTTTACAAATACTAGATCATCCAAGATAATTCTAGAACAAATATTATCTAGATAATTCTAAATTACTAATCAACACTCCCCCTTAATTTTGAATTTTCTTTTGCACCCCAAGACTTGATCTCAATCTTCGAAAGTCTTCAAACTTGAGCGGCTTTGTGAAAATATCTGCAACTTGATCATGAGTCTTCACATATATGAGCTCCACTTCTTTATTGGCAATCCTCTCCCTGATAAAGTGATATCTTGTATCAATATGCTTGCTTCGTTCATGGTACACCGGATTCTTGGCAAGTTCTTGCGCAGATTTGTTGTCAATATAAATCTCTGTGGCTTCATCTTGTGGCAAATTGAGCTCCTTCAATAATCTCCTTAGCCAGATACCATAACATGTACATGATGTTGCAGCCACATATTCAGCTTCACAAGTCGACAGAGTAACAATATCCTGTTTTTTAGAGCTCCAACAAATAGCACATTTACCCAAGAAGAATAAAAATCCGGTGGTGCTTTTTCTATCATCAACGTTGTTGCTCCCAAACGCACACGCAAGTATACGTGGTCGACAAGTAATAAAGTGATAAATCGAGTATCGTTCCCACGAGGACTATTCAGACTGAATCTTAGCAAACAATTTCTTAGAAACTATTCAGGGATCTTTTCCAATGGTTGAGATTTTACTAACTAAATGCAATAGTTAAAACAATTAACTGAAGTCAAGTAATAGAGCAATTTATGGGTTGTTATCAATAATGGAGAAACGGTCCAGGGTCAGAGTTACAAACAATCCAGTTGAGTTTTCCAGTTGAATCTACTTCTTGATTTCCTAGATTGCTAACTAACGGGTTAATTGTACCCGTGAAAACCTTTCGATTCTTCACGGTCTATGCAGGCTACTTCAATCCCTATATGTCTATGGGTTGAATCACGTGCACGCATTAACGAATTCTGTAATGAGTTAAACTAGGCAAGCAAGTATATGTCTATCCTACTCGCAAATTGGTTCCCCGATGCCCGGGTTCACAAACTAGTTCTATTCTTTCTTATTTGCGTTCATAAATTCCCTCTGTCGAGTTCAATCTAAGAACCGTAGATAGTGTTCAATTATACGGCCGTTATAATCAAACAATTATGATCAAGAAAGAATAAACAATCTATAATGGTAAATCAATAGGAAGAAATCAACTTTCAAACATCAACCTTCATGTATTTACTCTAACCCTAGAACGAACAAACTATAGAATTAAAGAGAAGAATAAGAGAAAAAGAGAAAGAACTTGGTTAGAAGACATCTAGGGCTCCTCCCCTCTTCTCCAAAACTTGCTCCAAAGTCTCCACACCCATGAAAAACTAAGTAAAAGAGTATTTATAGAGTTTACAAACACCTAGTAATAAGTTAGACCCAAGCCTAGACGAAATAGGACATAAAATCGCGCACAAGGGGCGCTATAACGGGCGCCCCGCGCCTCGGAACGCGTGAGGTTGGACAGAAGACGTCAAAAGTTGGCCGCTACAAGCCCGCGCCGCATGGAAAAACGCGCAGGAGGCTGGGCGCGGTGGGCGGCGCGGCGCGCCTCCTGCAGCGCCAGGCTATTTTTCTGTTTCGTTTCTCCTTTTCTCGTTTCGTGTTGTGCCTTCGTGTGCTCGATCCAATCCTCAATCAAAATCAAATCTTTTCTTGCTCAATCATGCTCTTAAAAGCTCCAATTACACTGCATAACAACCTACATACACACGACATAAAATCAGTGTAAAACCACAGTCACAAACTATAAAACGAGCGAATAAGGTACTAAAACGTGAGGAAATATTAAGGAAATATAGGCATAAAATGCCAAACATCACCACCCCACACTTGAACCTTTGCTCGTCCTCGAGCAATCACAAATAACTTCCAACCTAGGTAAAACAGGTCTGCCTATGACTATGGTTGATACCGACCATTGAACCAATGCGCACATGACTACCATGGTTCCACAACATGCCAACAATTTACCAAAACCAAAAATATGAGAACAACCACCCCAAAATAGCTCAAATGCACAAACTCAACTTAATGCAACCATGCTCCCACAAAATCGCACCTATCTACTCAACCAAGAACCATCAACTTTACCTATTTCGTGCAAACCATGTGCCCTCACCAAAATGAAGCAAAAGAGTGTCCCCCAAATATCACACACAACAATAAATATCAAAAATAGAATGGGGACAATAGCATAGAAAGAATTCACTCACTCTCATGAAAGTCTCACATGTCACACACAATGTACCATAGGCTTGCCCGTAGTGTAGGACTCCACTAATGTAAGCTCACTCCAGTCGGGATTAACTAGGACTTTACAAAGGTCGTAATGTAGACTAAGGGGCGGGTTGGATACATATAGGTAATAGTGACTACCTCCCTAAGCACTTTAATACATCACAATTAATTCATCACAATTCTCAACAAGCCACCCAATCAACAACTATCACACATACACATTCCCAACAAGTAGCATTTTTCTTTTTAGGCACACACTAGCAAGGAAGTGATATCTTTTCTCTTTTTTTTTCACAATTTTCTTTCTTTTTCTTTTCAACTTTGCTCTTTTTTTTTTCTTTTCTCTTCATTTTTTTTTTCAATTTCATTAATTTTCCAACCTTGCCAATGCTTTTCACTACTTCACAATTTTAACAATTATTCCCCTTCATTAGTTCCACTCAAAAACCTCCCAATATCCAACCACAACTCCAAAATAATATCACAATATCAACTAAAGTGCTTAAGGAGTAAAGGGCCAAAAGAGACAATTTAGAACAAATGGGTAGGCTCGGGGTGTGGGTGCCAACAAAAAGGGTCAAAGAAATCACAACAATAATTTTTTTCAAGGTATATATGTAAGGGTAGGCAAGTAAAAGAAAGCCTTGTATCATCTCCCGACTAGAGCAAACCTAGGATTTCGCTTTGCACACACACGGGGCAAGTTCTAGACATTAATATGCAACATGGAGCAAACAAGTATATGCCTCACACACACATTGCACATGATCCACACAAAAAGGTTCCATCAACAACTCTCAACCAAGCTTCTAGAATGCAACTTGTGGAAATTTAAGCACTAATGCACAAAGGTTCACAATAAAGTCAAGCAAGTGGACTCAGGCATCTCAAGGGGGTTGTTCTATTTTTTCTAGGCATGCATCACAATTAAAACCCAAGGACACCACAAATAGCACATGCATCAATTCAAGTCCACCGGTATCAAACAAATCAAAGGCACCTAGCATTCCACCTAGTTCCTACGCCTAGGGTCATCTATTCTAACTACTCTAATCCTAAAAAAAAATAAAAAACTACCCGGTTCAAAGGCCTCCCCGTGGAAAAGAACCGTGGCCATAAGAAAAACCACGGGGTGGATGACATGTACCACTAATAAAACTAAAAGGAAAATCTTTGTGGAATTTTTCATTGGTTTTCTAATTTTTTTCAATTTTTCCATACATTAAAGCAAGAAATAAATCAAAATAAAATCAAGTGACAAAAGAAAAATCCTAACGGTACATGCATCCTTAACCTCAAAAATAAGGGAGAGTTCCCCACCCCACACTTAGAACAAGCAGTGTCCTCAGTGCTAAAAATAAGAAAGTGCAAAGGCAAAGAAAACTTCCCTGAAGACTCTAGTCCTTGGTGCTAGCATCCTCCAAGCTTCCATATAACATGAGGTACTCAGACTTCCCCAACAGGTTATCAATAGTAGGCAGGGGTGAGGACACCCCACACTTAAACTCGACATTACATGAACCTGCAATCCAAGGAAAACAAAAACTAAGTGACACTATAAAATAAAATAATACAAGTACAAACTCGGGTTGCCTCCCGAGAAGCGCCTTAGTTAACGTCGTGGCACGACGAAGACAACTTCATCACTTTCTCCTCCACCTTGAACTTATGAATTGAATCCCCAACTTTGCCTCAAGCTTACAACTATGGTATTGGGGTGGTGGTAAAAATACAAAAGGACCAAGTAACCATTGTCGCATTTTGCACTTCTTGGCCTTTAAATGAGGGATGTCGTTTTGTCTCCTCAACATCACAAACTTTAAAATATAGGCACCTTGTTCCTCCTCCTTTGGTTTCTTCATAGGCTCGGGTGGCTCAATTTTCATGTCACCATCCAAACACAATGTTGAAAAATGATTGGAATGAGGTCCAATGCGCTTCAATTCTAAAGTTGCATTACTTTTGACACCCTCACTTGCACAAACACTAGAGTCCTCAAATATGATGTTTTCTATTTCCTCACTTGACTCTAATGTAATTTCCTCAACCTTGGCATCATCAACTAATATTTGGTCGAGTGGTAGGACTTCCACTTTTTGCTCCTCAAATTGGCTTCTAAGCTCTTCTATCTCAAATCTACTAAGCACGACAACTGATAATTGAGCTTCAGACACCTCAACCATATCACTCAAATTCTCCTCCAAGTCGTGAATAGTCAAGCCAAATTCGTCGATCTCTTGCCCGAGCACAACCCTTTCTTCCATAAATTGCCTCGTCATATTTGTAAGTTCACTCCTGAAATCCCCATAAGCTTCTAAGAGTTTGGCTTGCTCCATTAGCCAAGTTTCGCTAACAACCTGCACTTTATCGCTCCTGTCAAACTCACAAACATCATTAGAATCATCACAAAAATTATTGGGGGAAGGAGCATGACACTTAGGACAATCATTCCACCGACCACCACACAATTTACAAAAATTCCAATCAAAGGTGGTAGAAAATTCACATAACCAATCTCGCAGGGTTGAAAGAGTTGGGCAATTTTCCCAAAAATGATGTCCTCCACAAAGTAGACAAGAATCAATAAAATTTGAGCAACCATCATTCGATCCACTTTCATTAAAAGATGCCATGTAAACTAGTAATACAATAATAAACTAAAAATAAAATAAAAAAATTAAACCTGAATAGAAAATAATAAATTGTTCAAAAAGAAATCAGTCAATTTAGTCCCCGGCAACGGCGCCAAAAACTTGTTGCTCCCAAACGCACACGCAAGTATACGTGGTCGACAAGTAATAAAGTGATAAATCGAGTATCGTTCCCACGAGGACTATTCAGACTGAATCTTAGCAAACAATTTCTTAGAAACTATTCAGGGATCTTTTCCAATGGTTGAGATTTTACTAACTAAATGCAATAGTTAAAACAATTAACTGAAGTCAAGTAATAGAGCAATTTATGGGTTGTTATCAATAATGGAGAAACGGTCCAGGGTCAGAGTTACAAACAATCCAGTTGAGTTTTCCAGTTGAATCTACTTCTTGATTTCCTAGATTGCTAACTAACGGGTTAATTGTACCCGTGAAAACCTTTCGATTCTTCACGGTCTATGCAGGCTACTTCAATCCCTATATGTCTATGGGTTGAATCACGTGCACGCATTAACGAATTCTGTAATGAGTTAAACTAGGCAAGCAAGTATATGTCTATCCTACTCGCAAATTGGTTCCCCGATGCCCGGGTTCACAAACTAGTTCTATTCTTTCTTATTTGCGTTCATAAATTCCCTCTGTCGAGTTCAATCTAAGAACCGTAGATAGTGTTCAATTATACGGCCGTTATAATCAAACAATTATGATCAAGAAAGAATAAACAATCTATAATGGTAAATCAATAGGAAGAAATCAACTTTCAAACATCAACCTTCATGTATTTACTCTAACCCTAGAACGAACAAACTATAGAATTAAAGAGAAGAATAAGAGAAAAAGAGAAAGAACTTGGTTAGAAGACATCTAGGGCTCCTCCCCTCTTCTCCAAAACTTGCTCCAAAGTCTCCACACCCATGAAAAACTAAGTAAAAGAGTATTTATAGAGTTTACAAACACCTAGTAATAAGTTAGACCCAAGCCTAGACGAAATAGGACATAAAATCGCGCACAAGGGGCGCTATAACGGGCGCCCCGCGCCTCGGAACGCGTGAGGTTGGACAGAAGACGTCAAAAGTTGGCCGCTACAAGCCCGCGCCGCATGGAAAAACGCGCAGGAGGCTGGGCGCGGTGGGCGGCGCGGCGCGCCTCCTGCAGCGCCAGGCTATTTTTCTGTTTCGTTTCTCCTTTTCTCGTTTCGTGTTGTGCCTTCGTGTGCTCGATCCAATCCTCAATCAAAATCAAATCTTTTCTTGCTCAATCATGCTCTTAAAAGCTCCAATTACACTGCATAACAACCTACATACACACGACATAAAATCAGTGTAAAACCACAGTCACAAACTATAAAACGAGCGAATAAGGTACTAAAACGTGAGGAAATATTAAGGAAATATAGGCATAAAATGCCAAACATCAAACCTCTCCCGCAAAGTCACTATCACAAAATCCCACAAGCTTGAATTTGCTAGAAGATGAATAAAATAAGCCAAAATCAATCGTACCTTTTAGGTAACGAAGAATTCTTCTAGCAGCCTTTAAGTGGGTAGAAGTAGGAGCTTCCATGAAGCGGCTTATAACTCCAACCGCATATAGTATATCTGGCCTTGTACATGCCAAGTACCTTAGGCTTCCCACAAGACTCTTGAAAAGAGTAGGATTTACCTTTTCTCCATTATCAAACTTTGACAACTTTAATCCACTCTCCATTGGTGTATTCACGGGATTGCAATCAAGCATGTTAAACTTCTTCAACACTTCCTTTGCATAGCTTTCTTGAGAGATAAATATGCCTTCCTCCATTTGCTTCACTTCTAAACCCAAGTAGTATGACATGAGACCTATGTCCGTCATCTCGAACTCACGGGACATAGCCTTCTTGAAATCTTCAAACAAACTTGGATTATTTCCCGTAAAAATAAGATCATCAACATAAAGACAAACAAGTAATATATCTCCATTAGAATATTTGATATAAAGAGCATATTCACTAGGGCAACGAACAAACCCATTTTCTTGAAAATACTTGTCAATGCGGCTGTTCCATGCCCGTGGTGCTTGCTTCAATCCATATAATGCTCTTTTCAGCCTCAAAACTTTGTCTTCATGACCTTTGACGACAAAGCCCAACGGTTGCTCAACGTAGACTTCTTCTTCAAGATAGCCGTTCAGGAAAGCCGACTTGACATCCAGCTGATAGATCTTCCACTTCATTTGTGCCGCTAAAGAAATAAGCAAGCGAATCGTCTCCATGCGGGCAACGGGTGCATAGACTTCCTCATAGTCCACTCCATGCCTTTGCTTGTAGCCTTCGCCACAAGTCTTGCCTTGTATCTCTCGACCTCTCCTTGTGCATTTTTCTTTGCCTTGTAGACCCATTTCACTCCAATTGCTTGATGTCCTTTGGGAAGAGTTGTTAGCTCCCATGTGTTGTTTTTTTCTATTGCCTTGATCTCCTCTTCCATGGCTTGTCTCCACCAATTGTCCCTGACAGCTTCTTCAAAATTCACTGGTTCACTTTCAACAAAGAGACAAACTAAATTACTATAATCAAAATTAGTAATTCTTTCGGTATTCTCAAGAAGATCGACCAAAGTTCTCGTTTTCTCTGGCCTTTCTCCATTTGAGCTTTCTGCAGGGGAAGGAAATGCAACATTAGTTGGAGAAGGAGGAGGAGTTGGATCTTGCACAGGTGCCATGTGCTCTTGTTCTTCTTCATCTTCAAAATATGGGAGAAAATCGTATGTCCTTTCTTCTTGAGCTTCCCAATTCCATGCTGCTTCTTCATCAAATTCAACATCGCGGCTCACCATCACTTTTCCATTTGTTGGGTTGTACAACTTGTACCCTTTTGAGCTTGTGTCATAACCAACGAACACATGCTTGACACTTCGATCATCAAGTTTAGCTCTCCCTTATTGTGGTATATGGGCATAGGCTATGCTCCCAAAAATTCTCAAGTGTTTGACACATGGCTTTCTTCCGCTCCATGCTTCTTGAGGAGTTTGATCTTTCACATTCTTTGTGGGAGACCTGTTACTCAAATAAACAGCACAAGAAACAGCCTCGGCCCAAAATTCCTTGGGCATATTTTTAGCTTTCAACATACATCTAGCCATGTTAAGAATGGTTCTATTTTTTCTCTCTGCAACTCCATTTTGTTGCGGTGAATAAGGTATCGTTAGAGGGCGACGAATTCCATGAGATTCACAAAATTCATTAAATTCTCTCGAAGTAAATTCGCCTCCTCTATCGGACCTTAAAGCTTTTATTTCAAAGCCACTCTCTTTTTCCACCAGTGCTTTCAAATTTTTAAATGCACCAAACACTTCTGATTTTTTCTTTAAAAAATAAACCCAGGTCTTTCTACTGAAGTCAGCAATAAAGAGTAAGAAATATTTACTCTTACCAAAAGAAGGTGGAGTGAAAGGCCTACACACATCGGTATGAACAAGTTGGAGTGGCTTGGTTGCTCTTGATGTGGCCTCCTTAGGAAAACTCCTCCTTGCATGTTTTCCAAGAAGACAGGCTTCACACAACTGATTGGGATGATTTATTAAAGGCATCCCGTGCACCATCTTCTTTTCTCCCATTGATTTGAGCGACTCAAAATTCAAGTGCCCAAATCTCATGTGCCAACACCATGATTCTTCTTTCACATTTGCATTCAAACACTTTGCTTCAATTGTTTTAAGATTCAAAGAAAACAATCTATTCTTTGACATATGAACTTTAGCAATTAGAGTGCCACTTGAATCTCTAAGCCAAAGGTTCATATCTTTCATATGTATGTCATATCCCTTTTCAAGAAATTGGCCCAAGCTCAAAATATTATTTTTTAACCTTTTGACACATAATAGCGTGTGTGGTTCACGCATCTTATCTTTTATACTGCCTAGCATTGAAGGGCTTATATGATACACTTTAGACGCATTTGAGGTGCTCAAATGGAACAAGGCTTAGAGAAGGTGCCAAAATGAAATATGTTGCCAAGTTTGAGGGCCCATCCATATATTTGGCCTACAGAGTAATAGAAGTAAAAAATATTTTAGCTGCTCGGCTAGTAATTATAATAGTAAACATCTTTGATCAATTTGTGACTACCATCTTTAGAGGAGATAAGAATCGTACCTATCCCTTCAATTTGGATCTTTGAAGTATCTCCAAAAGATACATTGCCTTTCACCCTTTTGTTGAGCTCCACAAACTTGTCTTTGTATCCGCACATGTGGTTGCTCGCTCCGTTATCCAGATACCACGAACCACAATCATCTTTGTCTTCTTGCTTGAGTGCTAGCAATAATGTTGACTCTTCATCTTCCTTGTTGTCGTCAACAAGGTTTGCCTTTTCTTCAACATTGCTACGACATTCCCAGGAATAATGGCCAAATTTATGACAATTATAGCACTCAACTTTAGATTTATCATACCTCTTTTCATTTATTTCTTGATGGTAGCCACGTCCTCTTCCACCTCCTCGCCCACGACCTCTATATGTTTGGTGACTTTTCTCTTCATTGTTGAAGTTTCTATCATTGCTTCTTCCTCTTCCACGACCGCCACCACGTCTTCTGCCTCGTCCACGGCCGATAGCTCTTTTCACCTCCATCATCCTTCAATGATGCCTTGGTTTTAAGGAGTTGCTCCAACGGCTCTTCTTGCCTCCTCTTGATTTTTTCTTCGTGGGCTTGCAAAGAACCTTCCAGTTGCTCCACCGTCATAGTGTCTAAATCTTTAGACTCCTCAATAGCACACACCACAAAATCGAATTTAGGTGTTAGGGAGCGAAGGATCTTTTCTACCACACGGACATCTTCAATTTTCTCTCCGTATCTTTTCAATTGGTTCACAACAGCCCGCACTCTTGAACCATAATCCGAAATGGATTCAGATTCCTTCATTTTTAAAGCTTCAAAATCAGCCCTTAGAGATTGAAGCTTCACCTTCTTCACTTTGTCAACTCCTTGGAGAGATGTTTGTAAAATCTCCCAAGCTTCTTTTGAGGTAGTTGCATCAGCCACCTTCTCAAACATGGTATCATCCAAACATTGATGGATAAGAGAGAGGGCTTGTTGATCCTTCTTCCTTAACTTTGCCAAAGCATCCTTCTCATTTTGAGGCAAAGTTTCGTCATTGTCGGGTTCTTCAAACCATTCTTCTACAATCTTCCATGCATCTTGAGAGCCAAGTATGGCTTTCATCCTTATACACCATTTTTGATAGTTCTCTTTTGTAAGACGAGGAAATTGGAAAGCAAGTAGGCCATTGCCATTGTTTGCCATGGCTCTGATACCACTATGTTAGGAAAGAGAACAATATAGAAGAAAGGTTGTATACTAAACAAAGAAGAAGAGGAAGGAAAGAACACTTTGTATTTTGGGAGAGGAGTTGTTTTCATTCAACTTGATTCAAATGGCAATACAAGGGGGGCTATTTATAGGTGCTAATGGAGCACTCTAGAACTATTCTAGATAGATCTTATCTCCTAGAGAACACAAATGATCATTCTAGAGTTGCTACTAGATAAGGTTTATCTTCTAGGAATTTACAAAGAGCATTCTAGTCTTTACAAATACTAGATCATCCAAGATAATTCTAGAACAAATATTATCTAGATAATTCTAAATTACTAATCAACAATCGTATCGTATCGTACTGTATCGTATTGTATTGTACAACGTTTAGATAGACTGTATCGTTCTTGTGGTATAATAGGTAAAGGGTAAAACGGGAATGTTAAATAATAAGTGAGGGCATGATGAGAAAAAAAGCGAGATAACGATGCGATCAGACCAAATCAGTCGTTACATAAAGTGACCATTTTCATTGTCACGTAATAATGAATTTAACGATACAATACAATAGTAATTAGAGTAACAACCAAAACAAACATCGTACCGCTGATAACAATACAAATACGATACAATGTTAATAACCATTCAAACAAGTTGTAAGTGAATAAAGGCATATTTGTCCCAATTTTATAACGGCATGAGTATACTTGACCCCGATAACTAACGGAGTGCAATTCTAATCAATTTCTCATAGTTGAGAGGCATATTTGAACCTTTTCCCTTCTGAAAAACATTACTGTGTACATAATTGTTTGCTACTAGATAACTTTGCCTGTGTTATTGAATAACTTTTCCATTCCATTGCTATCTTTATAGGGCCACCTTGTTCCGTTTATGCATTTAAGATAGAAATATAGTATTATTAACATATATTAAGACAATAATCTTTTCAACATGTAGGTCATATTCACTTCAATTCATTGTCGTTCTACTCAGCTGGGGAGATGGAGGGCTTTAATTCAAGACAATGATAGAGCCAGCCACTTGATAAGCTGACTAGAACTCTGAACTGAACTCCACAAAGAGTCTATTAATGTTTGACAAATAATGGATGGACTGCTTCTGTAACAAAAGAGAAGTTCAAGTTGGCATTGACTTTTGCTATATTAGAGGACAATGCATGAATGCTAAGAGTTAATTAAGACCTGTATTTGAAATGAAAACAATAATAGCTATTCATGAATGGAGTTTGGACGTATTTAGAGGATGTGTCAACGTCTTTGTAGATTATTGTCGCCTTAGTATAAAAGATGAACTGAAGAGGATTAAGTTTAACTGAGGTGAATACAGGATTCGAATTGTATGAGTTTAAATTGGGATTAGACTACAATTTATCTGATATAGTTGGTTCAAAAACTAATATTTGAAATAATAATATTTGGGAAGATTTAAATAAATATACAACACTAATCGCAAAATTACATAAAATATTGATAGTATATAATTTAAAAACATAGCAATACTTTTATTATCCTACATATAATACAATTTTCAATAAATACATATCAATTATGGTTTTATCTCCTTCTTAACTTCTCCACTCATCACTGTCCCATGATACTACTGCCACCACTCATCGCACCAGACAGCCGCCGCTGGCCGCCACCATTTTTATTTTTATTTTTTGGATCTACAAAATATAACATACATAAATACACATATATACTTGAAACTTTTTTAAAATTAATGTTTTGAAACTACATATAATCAAACATACAAAAATTATATACAAAACATATAAAGATACACCAAAAAAGGCATAAAAATAAATTTTCTGGTCGAAATCATATAAAAAACATGATGCTTATTTGATGGGCATGGTTAAGAAAACAAATTGTGCCCTTAATATCAATAAACTATAAATTTTAACATGATCATAAATGCTAGATCCTAACATAAATAAACATACTAGAATTGTCAATGTCCCAAGATGATAGGTTAATGCTATTTCAACCTTAACTTCGGATTTTAGAATTATATTACTACTCCCTCGTCTCAATTTATGCGACACTATTTATTTTTCGAGAGTCAATTTGACTAAACTTTGAAGCTAAATTGGATTAAATTAACTCAATATTTTAACGTTAAAATTTATATATTTGAAAACTGTTTGAAACGTACTTTAAGTTGTACCTCTTCTCATATCAATTTGGTGATAAAATACATCTTAAAATATTTGTCAAAGTTTATGCAGTTTGAATCTCGAAAAGTAAAAAATATCACATAAATTAGTATATATGAAGTAATATTTTTTATTTTATTGAGCTAATTATTCAACTCGAGCCTTTAGTATATAAGTATATACTTCAAAGGAATAAGTTAGCCGCCAGTAAAATTGTTGACTTTGATTAATGAATTCAAGTCTTCACTTCATTATGATGTAATGGAGGTGAAAGCTACCAAATGCTCCCCCTTCTCTCTATAATTTAATACCAAACATTATACAAATATTGCTTACTATAGAGAACTTCCATAGCATCATGCAAAACGAAGTGGAAATGACGGATCAAGAATGCGACCAACTGAACAGAAGTACGCTAAAGCCTAAAGAAGATACTACAAATGGGGTAAGTTTCCGTGATAAACTATTATCCCATACCTCTATAGGTAATATCCAACATGCTGCTTCATTATCAAGTAGCTTCGAAATATTTGATCTATCAGATGAACTAGAAAATCATGCTAAACATCCATACTTTATACCTGTCACGTCTGAGGATAAGAAGAGACTATACTCACCTTGGTGCCAAACTGTAATAGTCAAGGTCCTAGGTAAAAGATTGGGGTACAACTACATCAAAACCAGACTCCAAACTCTATGGAGATTCTCAGAACCCCTAAACCTCATTGACCTAGGAGAGGACTATTATGCTATCAAACTGTTTAAACTAGAAAACTATGAGAAGGTCTTATTGCATGGCCCATGGTTCATTAGTGGTCAATATGTGCTAGTTCAGAAATGGGAACCATTATTCTCCGTCTCCGCTACTCAACCAAATTACTCTCCAGTTTGGGCAAGACTGCCTGAACTACCTACGGAATACTTTGACGATACTATCCTTAGGAAAGTTGGATCCATCATAGGTGTAGTCCTGAAAATAGATAATTGCACAGTTCAAGCTAGCAGGGGGAGATTTGCAAGGTTATGTATTTTAGCCCCTTTGGACAAACCACTTCCCAGGGATATATTAATAGGGAAGCATTTACAACAAGTTCATTATGAGGAAAATACATTATTATGTCAACTCTGTGGTCGTTTAGGTCATAATCAACATGCTTGCACCACTAAAAAGGCAGACCATCCCTCTCTCAATGTCAATGATAGCAAAGACAAAGGGATAGTCCAGGAGGACCAAGGACCTGATAGAGGATATCAAGAAGAAGGAGAATGGCGTATAGTCACATATAGCAAGAGACACACAAGCAAGAAAACTACTGCTAGTGGTAGTAAAAGTAAAAGTGAGGAGGGAATAGTCAAAGATCCAGGTCATACTAGCATAGGAGGAAAGATCAAAAGAATTGAGGAGCAAATTGCAAATAACGAGCAGTCCAAAAAACTGCACGTAGGGAAGGCCTATACGAATAGTGAGATATCAAAAAAAAATGACAGAGTGGAAAAAAAGAGGGAGAAATTATAGTAGAAAAAAAAGATATGAATGGAATGAAAAAAAAAATTCAAGTCGAAGGGAAAAATAAAAAAAGGAGGAATTAGTTGAAAAGCTTAAAGCACAAAAAATAAGTAAGGGAATCTATCCAATGGTTAAAGCCTCAGCAGAGGAGGATATTTCTAAAAATACCTACGAGGCTCAAAGACCCACAAGGAATATTAAGCAAGAAAATGTTTTAACTGCTAATTTATTGACCACAGGGGATATCAATAATAGAAGTATTGCACAACCTGCATATGATACCCAAAGAATTAGTACATTGCCTATCCCCACAATTAATCAACACATTACCAAAAATAACATTAGTACAAAATCAGCCCATACTACTACCACTATTCAGCAAAATCCACCAGCTTGTCCTAATGAAGGTGACGTCACCCCAGATACTATCATTTTGTCAACCAATGATAAAACAAATATACACGCACCCTTAAATTTACTAGGATCTCCCCCACCCACGTCGGCAGAAATATCCAAAAGTAACAAAGTGGCCAACCTTTTGGTGCCAGCTTTGGGTACAACCTGCGAAAATCCAACTAACACAGATACTTCATTTAATGAAATATCCTTTGTGTCCCCCGCTATTTTGGCCAAACAAAGGAAATCAAAAATTACAATACTATTACTGACACCAACACTGCAAACCCAGTCCAAAAGCTGAACAAAGAAACTAAAAATGGAAAAGAGTACACGACCTTCACTGACACAACATTAATGGAGAATTTGTACAACACAGAAATGGGTACACCCTAAAGGAGCTCAAAAAAATCTGATATGACAAGTCAATATCTAAATATAGCTATAACCACACATACAACACAAATTGATACACCCAGCAACATCAATACACAAACCCATACACACACTTCCAACTACCCCCATCAAAATGACTCGTCTTCCCCTAAAGACATACCACCGTCGCCGTCAATCAAATGCAATGAAAAACCAAACACAGTTGAACAACATGGCTGTACCAATGAGTCATGGCCAACCCATGGCAACACCACTGCTGATACGCCCACTAGCACCACCTCAAATGATTCGCCGCCCATCACCACCAAGGTTTTTTCCACCAGCGCACATATCACAACAGTGGAACAGACAGGCGACTTCACCAACACAACTCCCAAACCTGGATCTAACATTGGCACCACCAGTGCACTCACTAACGCACACCCAGGAGACGGGGAGTTCGACCACCTCGATTTCTGCGCGCAAAGGGAAGAGCGTGACACCAACAATAGATCTGGCCAAGTTCGCACATCATCTCGCAAAAAAACTTACAGCCACGCTTCAAGAATTGGTAGATCAGCATGCGCTTACAGAGGAGGAGCTACTAAACTTGGAGCTTCAAGTCCAGTTGGACAAAGGGACGCCGATTCAGATACCTATACAACCATGGACTACACCCCCACAAAAGCACTCATTGACCTTCTCATCTCAGGGCCCAAGCGAAATGGACCAAGTGGTTCCAGATATAAACCAGCCACCATATCTGACGGACCTAGAAAGGGCGAGGGAAGTGGAATACAGGATAAAACAATTTCGGTCAGCAGAATCAGAAAAATTCCAGGGAGTGACAATGGATTTGATCACTCTCAAAGTGGCGGAAACCATTTTCTTGCCAGAAACGTCCGCCAAAAGATCCCTTCTTTATTGGCCAAGGGATGTGGTGAAAACAACAATATGTATCAAGTACTACCCCTACCAGCTAAGGTATGTAGCTCTTCTCATTCCAACGACGCCACCAGAGATTTTGGAGAATCGCAGGCAGAAGCCTGTGAATGACTGTAAAACTAGGTTGACCAACCTAATGAATGGTGTAGGAATTGATCGGGACTTTAACGCAGCCATCATGTCTTTGTTATTTTGGAATTGTCGTGGTGCAGATAGTCACCACTTTACACAAAATTTAAAACAAATGCTAAACTGGACAAAACCTGCTATACTTGCCCTAACGGAAACTAAGAAACTAACTCATGCTGGCATGATGAGTGAGTTGGGATATGATGATTATGTTGAGGTTTCAGCTTATGGGATGGCGGGTGGCATGGTGCTATTCTGAAAAACTAATGAGGTAAGGGTCACAAGAGCTGAAAGAGCTTCGACGCAGGAAATTCATGTTACAGCTGAGGTAGGTAAACTTGAACCCTTTCGTATTTCAATTATACATGCAAGTACTGATTATCATACTAGGTTGGAACTGTGGGAAACTCTGAACAAAATTAATATGGCTAAACCTATACCATGGCTTATTTGCGGGGACTTTAATGAAGTCACTTGTGCAAATGAAAAATTTGGAGGCAACCCAGTCAACTACAATAGAATTTCAGCTTTTCTAAAGTGTATAGACAATATTGGGCTAATTGATCTCGGTTTTACTGGAACTAGGTTCACTTGGACAAATAAACGTAAAAAAAAATACTCAGTTATATATAAAAGGCTGGATAGATTTTTAGGTACAGATGAGTGGCTTAAAATCTTTCCATATGCTTCTGTTAAACATCTTACGCGTATCCACTCAGACCACTGTCCATTACTTTTAAACTGGAACCGCGTATACTCTGGGCCTACTTCAAATTTTAAATTTGAAACAATGTGGATGACAAGCCCACAATTTCTTCACATTGTAAATGCATCATGGCATACTCATAATACTTATGATAATTCCTTAAAAGAATTTATTTCTCATGCCACTTCTTGGAGTAAAAGCCATTTTGGGAATATTTTTAAAAATAAAAGGAATATTATTGCTAGAATAAATGGCTTACAGAAAATGGATCCCTCTTTCAAAAAGGATTTTCATTTAGAATTGGAAGAAAACCTACTAGAACAATATAATCACATCCTTAAGATAGAGGATGAATTTTGGAAACTCAAATCAAGGGTTCAGTGGCTTACGGATGGAGATCGCAATACTAAATTCTACCATCTTTCTACTATCCAGCGCCACAGACGAAATCGTATTATTGGTCTTAATAACGGCGCGGGCGAGTGGATTCATGATGCAAGTGACCTTAACTCCCTCATAGTAGATTTTTTCCATAACATATACCATACAAATCTTTATGAGAGTACCTTAAGGTACACTTATAATAATACCTCGAACCATATGTTATCTAATGAGGCGCAACAAAAGCTAATTCAACCCTTACGGGAAGCTGAAATTACAAACTCAGTGAATTCATTCCAACCTCTAAAAGCACCAGGACCAGATGGACTCCACCCAATATTCTTTCAGAAGTACTGGCAGGCTACAAAATACTCAGTCACTGATATGTGCAAGGAAACATTCGATAGACATACCTTACCCCAAGGTTTAAATGACACTTATATTTCTCTCATCCCAAAGGTCAAAAGCCCCGAGTATATAACCCAATATCGCCCGATAAGTCTTTGTAACACCATCTACAAAACCATTTCTAAGATAATAGTAAACCGTATAAGGCCTTTGTTAGACAATATTATCAGCCTAAATCAAGCAAGCTTCATCCCAGGGAGGAGAGCGGTTGATAACGCTATTATTGTGCAAGAATCAATCCTAGCACTTAAAAAATGTAAAGGTAAGAAAGGTAAAATGATCATTAAAATAGACTTAGAAAAAGCTTTTGATAGACTGAATGGTCTTTTGTTAAAAGCTCCTTAGAAACTCTGGGCTTCCCTACTCCTTTCATATCGCTTATCATGTCGTGTATTTCCACGTCCAGAATTTCGATATTGGTTAATGGCCGACCTACCCCTTTTTTCTGTCCATCGAGAGGAATTCGGCAGGGGGACCCACTCTCTCTATATATATTCATAATATGTATGGAACAACTCACTAAAATGATTAACACGGCAGTAAATGAATCTAAATGAAAGCCAACTAAAATTTCTAGATCTGGGCCACCCATCTCACATCTTTTGTTGCAGATGACCTGGTTCTATTTGGGGAAGCAGATCCTAATACTGCGAATGAAATACATCAAGTGCTCAATAGGTTTGGGGCGCAATCAGGGCAGAAAATAAATACCACCAAGAGTCGTATTGTTTTCTCTCAGAACACGAAAGGTACTATGAGAGATGCAGTAACAGATATCCTGAATATTAAAGAGGCCACCTCTTTTGGGAAATATCTGGGGTTCCCAATTACCAATTCTAATCCTCGGATCCGTGATTATCAGTTCCTTCTGGATAAAATGCACAACAGGTTGAAAGGCTGGAAAACGGCGCTGCTATCATTGGAAGGTCGCACCATCCTGGCCAAATCCACACTATCAGCAATCCCATCTTATATAATGCAAAGTAACATGTTGCCAGTGACTATAACAGATAGGATAGATCAAGTTACCAGAAATTTTATCTGGGGAACCACATCTGAAAAGAGAAAAGTCCACTTAGTAAAATGGGACAACGTCACGCAAGACAAAAGAGCAGGTGGTCTAGGCATTACCAAGGCTACTCAAAAGAATAAAAATCTGCTAGCAGGTCTTGCCTGGCGCCACAGAACAGATACCACATCCTTATGGAGTAGAATTCTACAAGGAAAATACAATAGAACTAATAAGAACATTAGTCTCATTAAACCCCAATCCAACCATTCCTTCATTTGGAAAAGCCTTTTAAAAGGGAACATCGTTTGTTCAAAAGGTCTAGTATGGAATATTGGATCTGGTACTACGGCTAGATTATGGAAGATCGGTGGGTCAATCATGACCATAGCCTGCGTAGTCTAATACAGGGGCCCCTCCCTGAGGGAGCTGATACGCTAGTAGTGAAAGACATTATCAATAATGGAACATGGGATTATAACCATTTAACTTTTGATCTTCCCCCGCCAGTTATAAATCTCATTGCTAATACCCAACTAGACCCAACGTCAAATGACACTATACAATGGGGTCACTCGTCAAATGGCCAATTCACTATAGCTTCCATTAAAAATATTAGTACGATAAACCATGAGCTATCTAAACCTACTACTTTTAACTATAAGTGGATATGGAAGGCTGCAACATTACCTAAAATTAAGAGTTTCCTATGGCTACTAGGACTGCATGGGCTTCCCACAGCTGAGGAGCTGACTAAAAGGAAGATTATACTTTGTAGCAGTTGCAAGTCTTGCCTGGATTTAGAGGAAACAATAGATCACATTTTTATTCATTGCCCATCTTCAGACCCGCTATGGGAATCCTTCCCCAGTATTAAAAAGCCAACTGAAAACTTCATAAATTGGCTTAAAGAAGCTTGTACCACAAATAAATACCCCATAACATATGGAACTCTAACCATCCCTTCAGATACTATCCTACTTGGCTAATCTGGAAAAATAGAAATGCTACTCTTTTCGACCATCATCAAATACCTAACACAGCCAATTCAGTTAAACAACTAGCTATTGAGTATGTCACTATGGGATATTCGACTAGGCTAAATACTCCTACTACCAAAACTAGGCGGCATATCAAATGGATTCCACCTGCCAAAGGATTTTACAAACTGAATATTGACGGGGCTTTTAACCCCAAAAATAAGGTAGGAGGAGCATGTGGAGTTATCAGAAATAGTGCTGGTGACTGGATCATGGGTTTTACTAAGAACTTTCCTTCACCAAATGCTACTTACAGTGAACTGATGGCTCTAATGGAAGGGCTAAAGCTTGCTAAAAGTAGGGGTATTACTCCATTAATCGTGGAGACAGATTCGCAGGTAATATTGGATAATTATTATAATCCCAACAAATTATACTCACACTTGTTTAAATATTGCAGGTGCTTGGCAGGGGAGATAGGCGAGGTGGGTTTGCAGCACACTTTCCGCGAAGGTAATAAGCTAGCAGACCAACTGGCCGGAGAAAGGAACATCTTGACTAATTCCATGGCAATGCAAGGGATCTCCTGTCAAATGTCCAATGCTACTATGTATTTTTGTATGCCAGCTTTATCATGGTTTGCAAATTCTAGACAATGATAGAAGTAGCACAGCTGATGCTACTTCAAACAACACTATTTCTACTATTTTGCATTAATATAAGTAATGTTGCTTTTCGTATCAAAAAAAAAAAAAAAAAGATGTAATGGAGGTCACGTTTGATGCATTTTTTTTCTTTTTCCGTTGATGCATCACTTTCCCGTTGTTAATAAATAGTACCAAGCAGTGATCCGTCTTCCCTAGGCAATCTTAGAGCATGTTTGGGATTGCTACAAAAAACTGCTTAATTTGAAAAGTACTTTTGGTATAAATACTTTTCAAAAAAGTACTTTTAGATAATAAACAGTTTGTGTTTGGACAACTCATTGGAGAAGTACTTTTGATAAATAATTTATGTTTGGCTAATCTTTACGAAAAGTACTTTTGAGTGTTAAATTACGAAAATGACATCCAAATTCATTTTACATTTGGATTAAGAAAAATAAAAATATAATTTTAAATATTTATCATAAAAGACTTTAATTAAAAAAATTATTTCGTTAAAATGTTAAACATAAAGTAAAATATATAAATTTAAGCTATTGAACAACATAAAATATAATTAAATCGAAGTGATAACCGAATTAAAAATTTCTAGTAATTACTTACTTTTAAAAAATGATTTAAAGAATAGAAGATTCTATATACGGTTGATAGAAATAATTAGAAATAAAAACTAGTCGTAAGAGGAAGAAGATTTATAAAGTATATAGTAGGAAAAAAAATGGGAAAAAGAGAAATACAATTTTATTTAGAGAGAGATATGGTTAACTAATGAGGGATAATTTGGTAAATATGAATTTTTAGTAAGGATATTTTTGTCTTGAAAAAATTAATAAACTGCTTCTGCTTCTGTTTCTTGGAAGAAGCAGATATTTGTAGCTTCTCCCCAACAACAGAAAAGTTGCTTCTGCTTCTACCTAAAAGTACTTTTTTTAGTTGCCAAACACCTCAAAATTCTAAAAAAAGTACTTTTCTTGAAAAAAAAAACACTTTTAGCTCAGGAGAAGCAATGCCAAACCGACTATTAGTACCTAATTTAGTATTATCGTTTAGCTTGACTCTATTATTATTTGATTTTTTATTTTTTGCAAAAAATTAGGTTGACATGTATGACATACTTGAGCATATTTTTGTCTTATTATCTGGTTTTTGCCGGCTTTTGTGCGTCTTTAGGAAAATATATATACTTTTTGTGCGTCTTATGCCTCGTGCCTCATACTTATGCATCATGTCGTCTTATATATAAAAGGCCTCGCTTCGCGCCATCACCTTTGAAAACACTTACAACCACCTACTCCACCCTCCACCACCACCAACTACCACGCCAACCATGTTACCCGCACGACAACTACAACAGTTACCTCTACTACTAATCAACCACTTTAAATTTAACTACCAGCCATCACCTCCATCTTCAATAATCTTCACCATGCACACCAGCCACCATGACGAATAACCTCCGCCACTAGCCACTGCAATGAAAATACCTCGACCACTAACCACCACAATCACAAGCCACCACCACGACCAATCAACTCCACCACAACTAACCACTACTAGCTTGCATTGCAAACCACCACACAACCACCTACAACTAATTTGCTACCTACCAACAACCACCTTCACCTACCTCATACACCACCAACAGAAACCTCCACATACTATAACCACCACCCATCCATCACCTTACAATTGTTGTGACGACCATCGTACCACTACATGCTTTACCCCTACTCACTACTAGAAATCGTGTGTTTTTCGACAGCCAAAATGGTCGGAATTCGATGGAAAATCACTAGATTCCAACCGATCTTCGACCGAAAATGTGCGGTCGGAAAAATGCTGGTGGGAAAAACTTTTCGACCGAATCAATCAGATACTCCGATCGAAAATCGGTGGGAAGTCGGGCTGAAATGTTCTTTGTTTGATTTTTCTTTAAAAATATATCCGACCGATTTGGTAGGAAACGTTCTTACCTGAAAAAAATTTCAGGAAGTTTCCTACTGAAACGGTGTGAAATGTTCTTCAATTTTTTTTAAATTTTCCCACCGATTCTGTCGAGAAATAACAAATTCTGAAAAAAATTAAACCAAATTTCCTACCGAATTGACGGGAAATTCGGTCGAAAATCTCGATAAAACCTGTAATATAAAGTCTGCAATTAGATCAGCCACCACCTGTCAATGCAATAAAATGCAGCGACCAATAAACAATAGGCTTCGGCCAGCCTAATTACTTTAAAACAAGTCTAAACAACACTTATTTAACACATCTAACAAAAGTCTAAACTACATGCTTAACAAGCCTTAATTTAGTTATACAATCAGTCTAACAAGTTAAATAACATCACCAATTAACCAACAACACAAGCCTAACATAAGCTAGCACAAGTTTAACGATTAAACAAGTTTAACATAACCAACCACAAGTATAAAATATAAATCTAAAAACATCAACAATCCATTACTACTCCGTTTCCTCGGAATCAGACTCGGACGACGAACTGTATCGACGTTTGCTCTTGTCCTTGCCCTTGTTCTTGCTCTTGCTCTTTTTCTTTTCCTTTTCCGACATATCCTGCATCGCTTTCATCATCATATTCTGCATTGCTTTCATACTTGCCTCTATACGTTTGCGATTATCTTCACGCTCTTTCCTTAGCACTTCTATTTCATTGCGCAACTAGGCTTCCACTGAATGATTAACTGAAGAACTAGAAGAGTAAGTACTAGTCAAACCTGCTTACAGACGACCCGAGGAATATTGTGATCCAAGGCCGTATGCACTTTCCTTCTTTACCCCACCAGTTACCTCCAACTATAGTGCAGTTTCCTCCTCAAATAACGGCTGAGTTGGGGAAGTGCTATCACATTCAGATGCTTGACTTACAATTCTCTCCTCATAAAGGGTTAGATTCATCCTAAAATATATTTAATAACAACAATTATATATATAAATATTAAAGGATTATACAAACAAATTTGAAATTAATAACTTATATATGTTTTTCTAGTGCGCTCCTCGACCCACACTTCTTTGCCAACTTTGTCGTCTTTGTCCTTACTTTAAGCTATGAAAGTTCCATACTTTCTCCCTATCGTAAAACAAGTATTCCATTCTAAACAAATGGCTAAAAAGATTCTAACTTTAGCAATTTTGGAGAAAAAAAGAACCTAACATCATTTTTTACTATTTTCTTTACTAATTCATGTCTTCTCTTTTGATACAACAACAATGTTCATTACAAATACTACTAGTTCAAGAATAGGATCCATAAAACATATCATAAGGGTAATTAACCCGATTTTAATTTCTATAATACTCTTCCATACATCAATATCTACTAATCCATATCTTCTCCTTTGATACAACAACAAAGTTTATTACCACTACTACTAGTTCAAGAATAGAATCCACAAAAATATTCATTTCCAATTTAACATTGTTCAACAACAACAACAATGTTCAACAACAATTTCATTTCCAATTTGAACAATGTACAACAACAATGTTTATTTCTAATTTAACATTCAAAGCTTATTAAAAGAAAACCAACCTGGACCCGTTGCTGCTGAGCCGCGGTTGGGTCGCCGTCCAGTCATCGTCGCCGGCAAAGAGCTCCGATCGACGCTTGAAATCTGTAAAAAAGAAATTAGAATGTTAGGGTTTTTGTATTTTGGAGAAAAATGAAAAGAAAAAGAAAGAAAATTAAACTTACCCGTGTAGAGAAGAGATTTGAGGGGAAAAATGAGAAGGAAAAATTACAATGTTAGGGGTTTTTATGATTTGGCCGTGTACAGAGAGGGGGGGGGGGGGGTCTGCCCGATTTTGTTTTAAAGTGACCGACCGAATAGGTTGGCTAGATTAAAAAAAATAAAAACATTCAGACCGATTCGGTCGGTCATTTAGAAAAAAAATACTAAAGAATAATGTATATGTATTGTCCCACCGAATAGGTCGGAACACGCCGCTGACCGCCTTTCGGTGGGAAGTCTTCGCGAGAAAATAAAATATTTTTGGTAGTGACTAGCGTCTAGAGCATGCATTTTCAAACAAACAATATTTTCAATATTATTTAAATTAATATTTTCTCTAATATTTTGTTACTATTATTTTTGGAAAACTCTATTTCATTAGGCTTTAAATAAAATTCATGATACCCATTCAGATTCAGAAAAAATAAACAATCTTAATTATATATCAGTATCCAAATTTGAAGACATACCCTAATATTCATATATGTGTATTTAGATTATTTAGACATTTAATCTGAATAAATATAAACATGCACTTTAGCTTATAAACTGAGTTGACTAAGACAAGTGGAACCCTTGAAGTCAAGTGGTTCTTTTCTAACATGAAAGAATTGTTTGCCAGATACTTGGGATTAGATAATTCTTAAATAGTTATATGACTTTGTGAGTTGCTATATATTACAATAGCCTGTGGACACTAGTAATAAACTTGTAGAAACACCGTACAACAATAATGTACATGACAAACCAGATGATGAAACGGAATACGTATGTGCCCTTCTTTTGTTGCTAGCTTTTTTTTCTCCTTTCAAACAAAGAAAAATGATTGAAGTTTTTCTATTTGGATGCAGGTTTGTTTAGCTGCAACCTTTATCAACACCTCCAACACTGATGAATCTGCTCTTTTGGCCTTCAAGTCTCAAATAACCATTGACCCCTTTCAAGTTTTGGCAAAAAATTGGACACAAGGCACTCCATTTTGCAATTGGATTGGAATTTCTTGCAGTAGAAGGCATCATCAAAGAGTGACATAGTTAGTCCTCAAAAGCTTTGGATTTAGAGGTCCCATAGCAAAAGAAATTGGGAATCTTTCTTTCCTCAGTTTCTTGGAATTGGCAACAATAGTTTTACCGGTGAAATCCCGAGTTAATTCCTAAAATGGGCACTGAACTATTGATAAGTATCTAAAAAAGTCACTTTCCTTTGGTTTGAGACAAAAATTATCACTCAACTTATCCAAAATACTTTAAAAAAGTCATTCTCCTAAATTGTGAATTCAAGGTCACCGGAAAATGCTGACATAGAATTTTATTTTAGTTTTTTTTTTTCCTTTTTTAGCATATTTTAGTTCATTTTATTAAAATTTAATCCAATAAATATTTTAATTTTTTTCTTAAAAAACTAAATTATTTATTTATGAAATACCCACATACTACTTGACCCAAAATGAGTCTTCTTAAGACTACTTTATTTAATTTTTTTATTAAAAGTGAATCCACTAAATATTTTATTTTTTTAAATATCAAATTATTATTTATGAAACACCCACATGCTACTTGACCCAAACGGGTCTTCTTAAGATTATTTGAATGAGTTTTATTGATGTATGTTATTTGTGTTCTCAAGTCATGATACGGATAAAATACAAGATAAATTCTAAATCCTCCCAAGAGACAACTCTCTTTTACATACCATTCCATAAAAGGTTATTATAAAAAGTTTTTAACAAACAAAAGCTTGTCTAACTGTCCCACCAAACCTTGAGAGCGCCATTGTCAACAAAAAAGAGTAACATACTATGCTAAAATAAGTTTTTTACATAATCTCAATAAGAGTAACATATTGCGCCCTTTTTCCTGCATTTCTTGAGAAGACGTGTTTTGGGTCTAGTAGTATGTGAGTCTTTCATAAATAAATAATTTGATATTTTTTTTTAAAATAAAATATTTATTGGATTCACTTTTAATAAAAGGAACTAAAATAAAGTAGTCTTAAGAAGACCCATTTTGGGTCAAGTAGTATGCGGGTATTTCATAAATAAATAATTTGGTATTTTAAGAAAAAAATTAAAATATTTTTTGGATTAATTTTTAATAAAAAGAACGAAAATATGCTGAAAAAAAACTAAAATAAAATTTCATGTCAGCATTTTTCGGTGACTTTTAACCCACAATTTAGGAGAATGATTTTTTAAGGTATTTTGGATAAGTTGAGTGATATTTTTGTCCCAAACCAAATGAAAGTGATTTTTTCAGATACTTATCAATAATTCAGTGACCATTTTAGGAATTAACTCTTATATCACCAATGAACTTGGGCTTCTAAGGAGTCTTAAATATTATTTGTCTTTGCAAATTAATAATCTTACTGGTGAAATCCCAGAAAGTCTTGGGTTTCTCCAAAGGCTAGAAGTGTTGGATCTTTCTGATAATGATTTATATTATATGGACACGTTTCTTTCAATGTCTCATCCTCCTTAAAACTCATGGATTTGGAACTAAATCGACTTAGTGGGAATCTCCCAAGGGAATTTTGTACTAATGTTCCAAATTTGCAAGGTTTATCACTCTCAGATAATCAATTAGAAGGCCAAATCCCAAGTGGACTGAATAAATGCACACAACTTATTTATCTTTCCTTGTCATATAATAAGTTCACAGGTAATGTTGGACATGCATTTTTTTTTTAAATCTATAGCTTTCTGTTTCTATAATTTATTATCTCCTCCAATTTTTAATTTATCCTATTGGATATCTTACGTACTCAAGTTTCATGAGCAAGATTCTAGTTAAGGATAACAATCGCAGGTGATCTATCAAATGGGACAGCTTTTTATTATATTCAATGCATTCATAGTTGGCTGTTTAGTCACATTTGTTAAACTTTGAGGTAAATTAGATAAAACAAAAGTCCAATAGGAGTAAAAACAACATTTATGGATTAGAAACCTGACCTTATAAGATTTGGCTAACTAATTGGGTGCTTTGAACTCACTTCTAAAATTTATAATCCGTAGGATTGCAATTCAGGAAAAATGATATACTCTTTAGACTGCTGTTGTTTGATGTTGTTCATTTATATATTAACAGGAAGTTTGCCCAGAGACATGCAGAGGCAGATCTAAGATTCGAACTCTATGGGCTCTAAAATTTCGAATGACGATTTTGAGTGCAAGCGACTGGGTTCTCGACTTAATTTATGTACATATTTAATAAGTAATTTTTATAATACAAATACATTATTTGCGCCGAATCTATTAGATTCTATCGAACCCGTAATGGATTCTCTACATCCGCCATGGCAGACATGTGGAATTTGACAAAGCTTCAAGATTTATTTCTTGCAATAACCTCACAGGTATCTTATAATGTGGTGCTTCAATTATTTATTCGAAAGAGGTATAACTTTACGAGGCATACTCATTATTAAGTCATATGATGTCTCTATTCATTATTAGTAATGGTTTGGCTCGATAGGATTGTCAACAGAATTACAGAATGAATTAAAAAATGTGATAATTAATTATCTATAGCACTCACTAGTATTTGTTATGTCGGAAGAACGTGGATCCAGGCATAACTCTTGTGATTTTAATTAGAGAATTGTATTGGATAAAAACTGACGACACCTACAAAGGTGACATGTGTCTACCATGTGGTACGGACAGAGATTTCACTGAACAGACATCTAGCGGACAGATAACTAGTCAGGCGGTTACCACGAGCAGACCCAGAGCAGCAGTGTAACGCTTCCCAGGTCAGCACGATCATGTGCAATCACTTAATGAATGGTCATAAAGGCAGTAACTACACGACCCAACGGTTACATATCCAACGGATACGTGCCCAGCAGTTACGAACTCAACGAACGCCTATCAGACCTATAAATAGTATCTGTTCTAAATCATTGTAACACACAACTTATTCTTTGTCTACAATATCAATAATAACACTCCCTCTTACTCTTGCTCAAATACTGTTATCCATTTACAATTAGTTGGATACTTTGCTCTCAAGTCTTCAAGCATAATAAGTAACGAGGAATCCTCACCGGGATCCGGCGGTTACCTCTATCTATTTTACTAACGCTTTAACATTATTCATTATCGATTCTATCCTGCTTCCATATCGTTAATTATCATCATTGGGAATCGTGCATATATTAATAATCCAGTAATTAGTTTAATTCTATATTCACTTTAGTTAGACTCTTAATCTAAACTGTTGATCGTGACTCCGCAAATACAAATTTAATTGTTAATTAGCCTAAAATCAGATCTAGGTTAAACAAAAATAAAATAGATGGAATTATTTTAAACAAATTTGCAGAAATGAGCATCGCTTAGCTTTTAGGTAGCATAAAATGGTTTACAACTTCAATTACTAATACTTACTATAGAAAATGTTTTGAGGAATGGCTCAATAATTGTAGAGTCTGAGTTGCTTATGTATGGATAAGTACAAAATATATTTAAGATGAACACACGATAACTATGAACATAAGATAAATACAAGGTAAGATGAATACTAAGCTAGAGTCCTATTACGCCCCCTTAATCTGGACCAGTAGAAATAACGAACAGATTGTAACGCAGATAGTCAACTCAGACGAGTATAAGAGTTTGTTTGGCCAAGCTGTCGAAAACTGCTTATTTTGGAAAGTACTTTTATCAGAATTATTTATCAGATAAGTACTTTTGAAGAATAAGCAGTTTGTGTTTGGCCAACTTATTTGAAAAGTGTTTTTCTAAACAGTTTGTGTTTGAATAATCTTTACAAAAAATACTTTTGAGTGTTAAATTACGAAAAATATATTACTAAGATTCATTATGCGACTAATATTATTTAAATGTATCAAAGATCTAAATTTTTTTCAATAAAAGAATTAATTTAATATTTATTTCATTTAATTTAAATATAAAATATAAAAAAAATACATACTATAGTTTTTAATCAATATAAATAAGGTTAACCAAAAGAGGGAAGCAGAAAATAAAGTTTTATTTATATTTAAGAAATATATTGGTTAAAATAATTAAATATAGTATGGTAAATAAATATTTTTGGTAAGGATATTTTTGTCTTAAAAAATTAATAAACTTCTTCTGCTTCTGAGTAGAAGCATAAATTTGTAGCTTCTCCCCAACAACAGAAAAACTGCTTCTGCTTCTTCTCAAAAGTACTTTTTTCTTTTGGTCAAACACCTTAAAATTCTTCAAAAGCGTTTTTTTCTTGAAAAAAGTACTTTTGACTTCTGAGAAGCTTGACCAAATATGCTATAAGCCCTTTATAAAAATATCACCAAGTTGCAGGCGAGTGGGTACATATTGAACAAGACACCCCTTGACCAACTTTATCACGAACATAACGAACATTAATATGTTTTGAACAATCATGAATCACTGGATTGCGTGACATATAAGTGGCACTGATATTGTCACACAATACACGAATAGGCTCACAAAGATAAATACGAACATCTATGATAAATACGATAAATATGATAAATACGGACTCCTCACCTTGTGACACTAACAATGATCTATAAATTTCTCACACTTAATCTTGAAGTCATTTTGTAGAAGATATTTAAATTTGAAGTGTTTAGTATGTAGCAAAAAAATGGAGTGACTCTAATTCTATTTCACACCCTGACATGAATTTTATAGGTTATATACCAAGTAAGATTGATAACCTATCAGCAATTCAAAGATCGAGTCTCCGACGTACATATTTGGTAGGATTTCTTCCACCATCTATTAGAAATTTATCAAATTTAGAGATGATAGACGTCGGTGAGAATAGGTTACATGGTGACATTCCTCAGGAGTTCGAACACCTTGTAAACTTGAAAGAAGTTGACGAGGCCAAAGTGTATAGGAATTAATGCTCGTGCTAAGTCAAATTATAATATAGTTTAAGATATCGTCCCACAGAGATTGGATAAATCTATTCTACAGACTTATAATATTTCCACTACTATTTGAGAGAATCAAATTGATGAAAGGTGAGTTTTTTGAACTTTTAATTAATTTTAACTAAAACAAAGAACTTTCGAAAAATTTCAAATTTAAAAAGAGTTGGGAGTCATTGAATTCACTTGGTAATATTCTGTTACACCCTTTACGTCTAAATTGACGTATATCATTATAATATCATGTTAAGAATTATTTAAGTGAGTTTAAAGTAATAATATGACCATATATGATGTTTATATGTTGAATATAAAGTTTGGAAAAAAATCGGATTTAAGTTGCGGAAAAACCGACTAAGGAATTGCCTTGTAACGGAGCTTTTTCAGCAATTAATTTCGTGTATTATATGAAGTCTTTTGGGGACATATCATGTATCAAATTGAAGGTCTTGGAGTTTAGTTTCCAAAACTTTTGACGGTTTGTTCATACAACCTATGGATAAAAAGATATGAGCATCAGAAATCAGGCCACAAAAAGGGACATAAGCGCAAAACAGGACTAAAACTGAAATGTTTCAAGTATAAAAGGGAAAAGTTATCTTCATCTCGTCATTTCCAGCAATATCAAGAGAGAAACAGTTCCTCCATGAGCCATGAAGCAAGTTTTATGATTTTGAAGGAAGGACGCCAATCGTAACTCGAAATTGAAGACAGATTGCGTCAAAACGCTCTACGCGATTAAGGTAACGTTATGCTACCTTCAATTTCGTCTATAGCTTGAGTTTTAGAATTACTTCATAGCTAAGTAAAGTATCTAAATTCTATTTTATAGCTTGTTTAAGCTTTAGAAGGTGTGGAATTCAAAGGAAACAAGGTTTAGAAGCAAGAAACATCAAAGGTATGTAAGGCTAAACCTTTCTTTTGGCAAGTCATGTATCCTTTAGCTTTTGAAGCTTTTATTAGTTCTAAACTTAGTTTTTCTTGTGAGAAACTTGTATGGTATTAAGGAGACCTAGTATATACTTAATTTGGTACTAAAATCCAAAGTAAAAGACGTCCAAATCAGCAAGACAAAACGTTTCAAAATCTGGAAAATTGTTTTGATCTTTGGACAGTTGTTAGTATATTGATCATAACTCCTTGTAAAAAATTGATATTTAGATTTTTTAAGAATCTCCAGAATCCTAAGACATATATCTAAAACTTTCATGAAGACCATGAAGTCTATATCTTTGATCTACACTCTGAAAATTAGGTTGAAAGTCAGGACAGTGGTGCTGTCCAGACATTCTATCTGCGGATTTGTTATGTCATCCAGTTGTCTCATCTTGTTATCCATTTAACATATTTATGTTATCAGTTTATCCGGGTATCCATTCCCGTGTATAGTATAGTGCTGGTTCTGTTTTGCGGATCATCCAGTTTCAGAGGAAACTCTGCCGAAATTTTTATAAAAATCAAAGAGTTAGATAAATTCTAAGTTTCAGGTTGTGTCTACAATTCCATCCAGAGTTTTCTTATCATTCCTTTGAGTCCATATATATTGTCGCCACATGTGTTATGCCTCATACATGCTTATGCTTATATTGTGATCATGTTATGTGTGATTTGGAGTCCCCCATAGAGGCTGGACATTGGACACACAGTCCGGTCGCGTGTGATACTACCCGTCTGGGGGATACAGCCCCTCTGGTTCAGGCGGGAGTTGAAACACCTAGTGTGACCGGGTGTCATTCACACACTCTGACCAGAGAGACTAGATATTACTGGCTGGGGGGGATATAGCCCATAACACCCACCAGGTTTGTTATATATGCGTATATAGCCACAATATGCACTGCATGATTATACATGAGGCTAGTTCCGGTTTTCAGTACCTGATTTGGGGGGATACAGCCCATAACGCCAGATAGGTACTAGTTCAGATGTTCAGTTACCTGATTTGGGGGGATATAGCCCATAACACCAGACAGGTACCAGTTCAGATAACAGTTCAGCTTTAGCTCGGTACCAGTTATCAGTTCTCAGTTATCAGCCACCAGTTCTTAGCGTCAGTATCAGTTGACAGTTATCAGTTCCAGTTTCTAGTAACCAGCTATCAGTCATATTACAGTTATTTATCAGTATAGTTCAGCTCAGTCTTCAGGTTCAGATTCAGCTAGACTTCAGCTTATATTCATATCATGTTTAGTACGTTCTTTATATTTCCAGCTATATTTCTATGCTCCAGCTCATGTTTACATATTTATATTCCAGCCTACAGTTTCATTCAGCTATGACATATTATATGCTCATGCCTTACATACTTGGTACATATCGTACTCACGCCCTTTTCTGGGGCGCTGCGTTTCATGCCGCGCAGGTGCAGATAGATCAATGCTTGGACCATGTTAGTAGGCCATCTATCAGCTACTGGAGTCACTCCGCTTACTCCCGGAGTTACTTATCTTTTGGTATGTGTACAGTCAGCCAGCTTGGGTATGGCGGGGCCTTATTTCGTCCTTTATATATTCAGTTCATCACTCTTAGAGGCCTGTAGATATGTCCCTGTGTGGTGCAGTCAGTATGTTATGTATGTCAGCTTATGTTAGCCTTGTCAGTTATTTGCATTGCATACTCCTTATCAGCTAGGTTTATGCTTATTCTGTTTATCAGTTATAATGGTTAGCATATTATCAGTAGGATTAGTGATGATCGACACTTAGTGTTGGTCATCCGTCGCGGCCCTAAGTTGGGTCGTGACAAAAGTGGTATCAGAGCAGTTCAGTCCTAGGGTGTCTACAGGCCGTGTCTAGTAGAGTCTTGTTTAGGAGTATGTTGCGCGCCATACTTTTGAACAGGAGGCTACAAGGCACTTCAGGACAGTTGTCTTTCTTTCTTCTCTAGATCGTGCGATAGAGCCATGATTATAGAATTCAGCCCTCTAACAATAGTAATTTCAGCAAAGCGATGCCGCCGAACAAACTAACAGCTGCCCAGAAGGGCAAGGTTATTGCCGGCCAGGGTATTAGTAGAGTGCCACCTAAGGTGGATGAGAGTGAGGAGTCCAGACCTGAGGCTCCATCTGAGGCCTCACAGATCCTATCAGTTCAGGTGATATTAGAGGTACTGCAGCTACTATACCTCCACCTTCTTAGCCTGATAGTCAGGGGCAGAAAATGAGGGATGCCATCAGATTATCGACTAGTGTTGTAGTTGCTCAGACTAGACAACACAGTGCAGATGCCCAGGGAGATGTTGGATCCAGGATCAATGATTTTATCAGGCTAGAGCCTACAGTCTTTACCGGATCCCGTACAGGAGAAGACCCTCAGGATTTTCTATTGAGGATAGCTAGAGTGTTGAGGGTTATGCACGTGTCAGACACAGAGTTAGTAGAGTTGGCTGCATTCAGATTGCATAACCTAGCAGCAGGGTGATACCAGACATGGGAGCTATCTAGACGGCCTGATGCTACTCCCACGACTTGGAAGGAATTCTCAGATACCTTCCTTTATCAGTATATGCCTATAGAGACATAGGGAGCCGTGCTAATCAGTTCCTGACCTTGAGACAGGGAAGTTTGAGTGTAGAAGAGTATAATTATTGCTTTAGTTCTTTAGCATGGTTTGCCCCTACGGTGGTAGTGAGTATGGAGGATAGAATTCACAGGTATGTAGTGGGACTAGGTCCACACCTGGTGAACGAGTATATGACGGTTGCTATGCAGTCAGGTATGAACATGTCACGCATTCAGGCATTTGTTTTATCACTTGAGGAGAGGAAGCAGAAACAGAGAGCCGACAGGGATAGAGTGTTACACAAGAGAGGTAGATTTTCTGGTTCGTTTGGAGAGACGTCTGGAGCAAGTAGACAGCAGAGTGTTAGACAGCCACCAGCTAGTATACCTCCACAGTATCGTGGCCTGAGATCTGATAGACCTCCTCAGTCCAGAGCTAGTCAGACACCACAGACTTCAGTATTTCAGCATCGTGGTACTTATGTACAGGCCGGTCAGACATATCCAGATGTTCAGATTGTGGTAGACGCCACTTGGGCCCATGTCAGTTAGGAGTTGATACTTGTAATATTTGTCACGATGCAGGACATTTCATGAGAGATTGCCTGACTAGGGGTAGTAGTTGTGCAGCCCAGCCAGCTAGATCAGCAGTTGCTTCCTCAGCACCAGCACGCCATCAGGGGCATGTTCTTCAGGATGGCACCTGTATAACAGAAAGAATTTAAGGAGCAATTGAAGGATTTGTTAGATAAAGGCCTCATCAGACCCAGCATTTCCCCGTGGGGAGCCTCGATGCTATTTGTAAAAAAAGAAAGATGGCTCTCTACGCATGTGCATAGATTACAGACAGCTGAATAAAGTCATTATTAAGAATAAATACTCTCTGCCCAGGATTGATGTCTAGTTTGACAAGCTCCAGGGTGCCAAGTGCTTCTCGAATATAGATTTGCGATCAGGCTACCATCAGGTTAGAGTTAGAAAATCTGATATACCTAAGACTGCATTCAGGACTAGGAATGGCCATTATGAGTTTTTAGTGATGTCGTTTGGACTCACTAATGCCCCTGCAGTATCTATGGATTTGATGAACAGCGTATTCAGGCCTTATCTAGATTTATTTGTGATTATATTTATTGATGATATTCTCATCTATTCAAAGTCTCAATCAGAGCATGCGGAGCACCTATGCACAGTATTGGGTACTCTTCGGGACCAGTAATTATATGCTAAGTTTTCAAAGTGTAAATTTTGGTTAGATTCAGTGGCATTTCTTGGCCACATAGTTTCAGCATAAGGAATTAAAGTAGATGGCCAGAAGATTGAGGCTGTGAAGAATTGGCCCAGACCTACGACGTCAACTGAAGTACGTAGTTTTCTGGGTTTGGCAGGTTATTACAGAAGGTTCGTAGAGGGTTTTTCCTCCATTGCAGCTCCACTGAACAAATTGACAAAGAAATCAGCTAAATTTGAGTGGTCTGATTCTCGCGAGCACAGCTTCCAAGAACTAAAGAACAGGTTGATAACAGCTCCAGTACTTACACTTCCAGAGGGATCTGAGGGCTATGTCATTTACTGTGATGCTTCTCGAATTGGTCTTCGTTGTGTTTGATGCAGCATGGAAGAGTAATTGCTTATGCTTCTAGGCAGCTGAAAAAGCACGATCAGAACTACCTCATCCATGATCTTGAGCTTTCAGCAGTCATTCATGCATTGAAGATTTGGAGACATTATTTTTACGGTGTTCATGTTGATATTTATACGGATCACAAGAGCCTCCAGTACATATTTAAGCAAAAGGAGCTAACCCTATGATAGAGGCGGTGGCTAGAGTTGCTGAAGGACTATAACATGGACATTCTTTATCATCCGGGTAAAGCGAACGTTGTTGCTGATTCCCTTAGTCGCAAGCCTATGGGTAGTCTATCTTATTTACAACCAGAGAAAATAAAGTTAGCTCATACACTCTACCAGTTGGCCAGCATGGATGTCAGATTAATAGATTCAGAGGACGCAAGAGTTACAGTTCAGAATGCAACCACTACTTGCCTAGTGACATAAGTAAAGCAGCGCCAGTATGAGGATCCAGTTCTAGTTCAATACAGGCAGATAGCCAGAAGAAAACTAAAATTATTATATAGGTTACTAGTGACGGGGTTCTTATATATAAAGATAGACTTTGTGTTCCTGATGTTGCAGATTTATGCGGAGCAGATATGACTCTATTTGGGTTATAGTTGACAGGCTTACTAAATGAGCTCATTTCTTTCCTGTTAGAACTACATATACAACAGAGGATTATGCCAGACTTTATATCAGAGAGATAGTGCGCCTACATGGTATTCCAGTATTTATTATTTCAGACGGGGGCGCACCAGTTTACAGCTAATTTCTATAGATCGTTCCAGACAGGTTTAGGGACTCAGGTGTATCTGAGTACAGTATTTCATCCATAGACAGACAGACAGGCTGAGCGGACCATTCAGACATTAGAAAATATGCTTAGAGCTTACGTGTTAGATTTTAGAGGCAGCTGGAATGGTCACCTACTGTTGATAGAGTTTGCATATAATAATAGCTATCATTCTAGCATACAGATGGTGCCATATGAAGCTTTGTATGGGCACAAATACAGGTTTTCTATATGATGGTTCAAGGTTGGCGAGTCTCAATTGATAGGTCCAGACTTAATCCAACAAGTAATTGATAAAGTCAAGTTGATCAGGGAAATATTATTAGCAGTGCAGAGCAGACAGAAGTCCTATGCAGATAATCGACATTGAGATTTAGAATTTCATATTGGCGATTAGGTATTCCTGAAAGTATCACCTATGAAAGGCGTTATGAGATTTGGAAAGAAGGGAAAGCTTAGCCCTAGATTTATTAGTCCATATTAGATTATCAGGCGAGTTGGGCGTGTAGCCTACGAGTTAGACCTTCAAGCAGACCTTCAGGAGGTACATCCAGTATTCCATGTTTCCATGCTCAAAAAAATGTGTCAGAGATCCTTCTAGAGTTGTACCAGTAGAGGATGTACAGATTACAGAACAGTTGACTAATAAGGAGGTGCCAGTTGCAATTTAAAGAGGCAGATTCGTCGAGTAAGGACGAAAGACATTCCTTTAGTTAAGATGCTATATCAAAGCAATAATATAGAAGAAATAACTTGGGAAGTTGAAAATGACATGAGGGCCAAATATACACATCTCTTCATTACTTCGAGTATGTAACAGATCGTTGCTTAATGCTTCTACATACTTCATTTAACATTCGAGGACGAATGTTCCTAACGGGGGAATATTGTTACACCCTTTACGTCTAAATTGACGTATATCATTATAATATCATGTTAAGAATTATTTAAGTGAGTTTAAAGTAATAATATGACCATATATGATGTTTATATGTTGAATATAAAGTTTGGAAAAAAATCGGATTTAAGTTGCGGAAAAACCGACTAAGGAATTGCCTTGTAACGGAGCTTTTTCAGCAATTAATTTCGTGTATTATATGAAGTCTTTTGGGGACATATCATGTATCGAATTGAAGGTCTTGGAGTTTAGTTTCCAAAACTTTTGACGGTTTGTTCATACAACCTATGGATAAAAAGATATGAGCATCAGAAATCAGGCCACAAAAAGGGACATAAGCGCAAAACAGGACTAAAACTGAAATGTTTCAAGTATAAAAGGGAAAAGTTATCTTCATCTCGTCATTTCCAGCAATATCAAGAGAGAAACAGTTCCTCCATGAGCCATGAAGCAAGTTTTATGATTTTGAAGGAAGGACGCCAATCGTAACTCGAAATTGAAGACAGATTGCGTCAAAACGCTCTACGCGATTAAGGTAACGTTATGCTACCTTCAATTTCGTCTATAGCTTGAGTTTTAGAATTACTTCATAGCTAAGTAAAGTATCTAAATTCTATTTTATAGCTTGTTTAAGCTTTAGAAGGTGTGGAATTCAAAGGAAACAAGGTTTAGAAGCAAGAAACATCAAAGGTATGTAAGGCTAAACCTTTCTTTTGGCAAGTCATGTATCCTTTAGCTTTTGAAGCTTTTATTAGTTCTAAACTTAGTTTTTCTTGTGAGAAACTTGTATGGTATTAAGGAGACCTAGTATATACTTAATTTGGTACTAAAATCCAAAGTAAAAGACGTCCAAATCAGCAAGACAAAACGTTTCAAAATCTGGAAAATTGTTTTGATCTTTGGACAGTTGTTAGTATATTGATCATAACTCCTTGTAAAAAATTGATATTTAGATTTTTTAAGAATCTCCAGAATCCTAAGACATATATCTAAAACTTTCATGAAGACCATGAAGTCTATATCTTTGATCTACACTCTGAAAATTAGGTTGAAAGTCAGGACAGTGGTGCTGTCCAGACATTCTATCTGCGGATTTGTTATGTCATCCAGTTGTCTCATCTTGTTATCCATTTAACATATTTATGTTATCAGTTTATCCGGGTATCCATTCCCGTGTATAGTATAGTGCTGGTTCTGTTTTGCGGATCATCCAGTTTCAGAGGAAACTCTGCCGAAATTTTTATAAAAATCAAAGAGTTAGATAAATTCTAAGTTTCAGGTTGTGTCTACAATTCCATCCAGAGTTTTCTTATCATTCCTTTGAGTCCATATATATTGTCGCCACATGTGTTATGCCTCATACATGCTTATGCTTATATTGTGATCATGTTATGTGTGATTTGGAGTCCCCCATAGAGGCTGGACATTGGACACACAGTCCGGTCGCGTGTGATACTACCCGTCTGGGGGATACAGCCCCTCTGGTTCAGGCGGGAGTTGAAACACCTAGTGTGACCGGGTGTCATTCACACACTCTGACCAGAGAGACTAGATATTACTGGCTGGGGGGGATATAGCCCATAACACCCACCAGGTTTGTTATATATGCGTATATAGCCACAATATGCACTGCATGATTATACATGAGGCTAGTTCCGGTTTTCAGTACCTGATTTGGGGGGATACAGCCCATAACGCCAGATAGGTACTAGTTCAGATGTTCAGTTACCTGATTTGGGGGGATATAGCCCATAACACCAGACAGGTACCAGTTCAGATAACAGTTCAGCTTTAGCTCGGTACCAGTTATCAGTTCTCAGTTATCAGCCACCAGTTCTTAGCGTCAGTATCAGTTGACAGTTATCAGTTCCAGTTTCTAGTAACCAGCTATCAGTCATATTACAGTTATTTATCAGTATAGTTCAGCTCAGTCTTCAGGTTCAGATTCAGCTAGACTTCAGCTTATATTCATATCATGTTTAGTACGTTCTTTATATTTCCAGCTATATTTCTATGCTCCAGCTCATGTTTACATATTTATATTCCAGCCTACAGTTTCATTCAGCTATGACATATTATATGCTCATGCCTTACATACTTGGTACATATCGTACTCACGCCCTTTTCTGGGGCGCTGCGTTTCATGCCGCGCAGGTGCAGATAGATCAATGCTTGGACCATGTTAGTAGGCCATCTATCAGCTACTGGAGTCACTCCGCTTACTCCCGGAGTTACTTATCTTTTGGTATGTGTACAGTCAGCCAGCTTGGGTATGGCGGGGCCTTATTTCGTCCTTTATATATTCAGTTCATCACTCTTAGAGGCCTGTAGATATGTCCCTGTGTGGTGCAGTCAGTATGTTATGTATGTCAGCTTATGTTAGCCTTGTCAGTTATTTGCATTGCATACTCCTTATCAGCTAGGTTTATGCTTATTCTGTTTATCAGTTATAATGGTTAGCATATTATCAGTAGGATTAGTGATGATCGACACTTAGTGTTGGTCATCCGTCGCGGCCCTAAGTTGGGTCGTGACATATTCATAATACAATCTCAGTTTTGACATGTATTTTTCTAAAGAAAAATTGCTTATTGCTAATACAATTTTATTTTGCTCACTCAGAAATAATAATTAAATACACTCCGTGAGGTTATGTATATTAATTGATTTATGACTTTGTGATGGTTAAACCGAAATAATATCCTTGCCTGAATTGTGCTAAAAGGTAGCAAAAACTTCATGAGAATATTTTCACTAAAACCAACAATCTTGTTTACAACAATTCCTCCGTGAGAATTAAAACTGAGGGAAACAAGATTACTGACTTGGAATGATAGGTTACTATAGGTTCCATTCTCACTATACTATTTTATTCATCAGTCATCATATATTAATTTTGCTCCGCGAGAATTACAAAATTAATATACAATAACCTAAAAATAAATAGATGTGAAAATGAAGAGTAACAGAACTATCACTCTAGTTCAGGCCAAGCATGTACTAAAACTGAGGTAGATATTATAAATATACCAAGTTTCATCAACTATCCCAACAGAAGGAAATTACTCCATTATGGAGTGATAAAAGCTAAAAAGGAATTTAGAAGACTTTGGAAATAATTCTACTACAAAAGAGAGAAAACAAGAACAAGAGAGAAATCTTGATTTTGGCTAATGAAAAGTTGTTTTCTCTTTACAACTTTGCATTCTATTTATAGAAAAATCTTTGGTGTTGCGACATCAAGTCAGAACATGAGTTGGTGTTGCGACATCAAGTCAGAACATGAGTTGGTGTTGCGACTTCAAGTCAGAACATGAGTTGGTGTTATTTCAACAGTTACCGTCGCGACATGAATTGGTGTTGCGACTTCAAATTAGAACATGAGTTGGTGTTGCGACTTCAAGTCAGAACATGAGTTGGTGTTGCGACTTCAAGACAGAACATGAGTTGGTGTTCTGATTTCAACAGTTACCGTCGCGACATGAATTGGTGTTGCGACTTCAAGTCAGAACATGAGTTGGTGTCGCGACTTCAAGTCAGAACATGAGTTGGTGTTGCGACTTCAAGTCAGAACATGAGTTGGTGTCGCGACTTCAAGTCAGAACATGAGTTGGTGTTGCGACTTCAAGTCAGAACATGAGTTGGTGTTCTGATTTCAACAGTTACCGTCGCGACATGAATTGGTGTCACGACTTCAATTCGCAACATGAATTAATATCATTTCTTCTTTCCTTTATACATCACTCTTTTTTGTTCTTTTTTCTTCTGTTTTTGCTTGTAGTCTTCATTCCTCAATTGAACTTTCACCACAAAACTTGTTAGAAAATATAATAAAATATAATATATTTATTTATTATAATATTTAAAATATTTAAATTTATATATAAAAATACATGAATAATTTATATTCATCAAATTCCCCCATACTTGAACTTTTGCTCGTCCTCGAGGAAATATATATATATATATATACATATATAAACCTTTTTTTTTTTAAACATTTTCTTCAAACTCATGATCTTTGTAGCATAAAAAATTTATTCAAAATAAACTTCCTTCATTATCTTTAATGCAATCATCCTTTTTAAATCACCAAATTCGTTACCTTGTTTTTGAATTCCACTTCGGTCAATAAGAAATTGCATTTTCTCCCCTTGAATCTTTCAGAATTGATAGATTTATGATCACTCATTCATTTAGTATCATCGTCTGGTCCATATGCTTGCTCCTCATATTTATCTCCACTAATATAGATTCAACACTGATTTTCCAAATCTTTTTAGGACTTTTCTCAGTTTGTAATATTAGGCTTCATGCTGGTAGGGTATATGGATATATTTATAGTGACTTTTTCTCTTCCAGCTTTGAGCAAACATTTCTTAATCCTCGGTATTTCCATCATTTCATAGTACTTGTCAATTTTTTTTAATTTATTTATTTATTTATTTATTTTTTGGCTCCTTCTTTTGAACAATCATAACAATCATACAAACTCTTTTTTTCACAGTATTTCTTCGTTTCGTTGATGTCAATCTTTGCTCATTCATAGCTGGAAGAAATAATTGGTATATTTAAATATGTATATACAAATGTGTATATTTAATGCATACTATATATATTATGAGATTTTTATTCTCTCTTTTTTAAGAGAATTATGGTGTTCGAGAAAAAAGATTAAGGCTGAAAGAAGGGTTCTAGGAGGTAATATATGTATATTTGGATGAAAATAAAGAGGTTAGAATTGTGTATCAAAGAAGGCCTAATTTTATTTTTTAAAAATCAGTGTCGTCTATTATTTCGCCTCGAAAAACATTTAGAGCAAGTTCTAGCCAAGTTTGTTGATTCCATTTGCTTTTGTGATCATAACTTTTCTCAATTCAAATGATTACCTGAGTTGAAGATGCTTGCTCTTACTTCACAAAATAAAAATCATCAACATGACAAATCATATGGTGAGGATAAAAAGAAATAATATTAACCATAATGAAAAAAATTTAATTTGTTAATTAAATACCTACAAATGATCATAGTTAAGAAGAAAATATTATATATATATATATATATATATATATATATATATATATATATATATATATATATATATATATATATATATATATAATCCGCCATACTTAAACTTTTCATTCTCCTGGATGAAAGCACATCCCTAAAAAAGTGAAAGAGGGGGTAAAATCTTTTTTTTTTTTAAAAAAAATATATATAATAAACTAAAATAGAGAATACTATCTTTTTTTTTAAAAAAATAAAAATCTTTTTGGCTTTCAAATTTACAATCACAGAAGAAAGCTTGAAAGAAACTGTGACCACACATATTCTATGTGTAATAGACTGAACTAGTTTTTCACCTTAACAGTCATGGGGTTCCGGTTTATTATAAACCAGAAAATTACCTGAGCCAACATTTGATTTGCATAATTAAATGGCTAACCAACCAGTTACTTAGGCATACCGATCACCATGGAGTTACTCCTGTGTAGGTGACTCTGTTTTTGTAGAGGCCTTCATGAGATGTTCTTGTTGCACAATAACCTGGATATTAACCAGATCAATTGGTTAAGCATTTAATTACTCAAATGTATATTGGACTTATGAGGCTCCATTGCTTCACCCTCAATGGCTACAGGTAAGAAACCGTAGTTCTGAGTTTAACGTCGCCAGCTCGACGTAGTAACTGTGATATTTATCAGATTTTCATGGTTACTGATGATTGTTTCTCAAACTGTCCTCCAAAGTATAATTTTAGCATGTGACCATTTACTTTGAACTTGTCCCCTCCATTGATCTGTTGAATTTCAATTGCTCCGTATGGAGTAACATCTGTAACAATGTAAGGACCCGTCCATCTGGATTTCAATTTTCCTGGAAATAACCTGAGTCGACTATTGTAAAGGAGTACCTGATCTCCAATTTTGAAACTTTTTTGTCGAATCAAGTTGTCATGCCATTTTTTTGTTTTTTCTTTGTAAATTTTGGCATTTTCATAAGCTTCCAACCTCAGCTCTTCCAATTCATTAATCTGAAAGAATCTATTACCAGCAGAGTTTAATTCAAAGTTCAGCATTTTTAATGCCCAAAAAGCTTTATGTTCTAATTCAACAGGTAAATGACAAGCTTTTCCAAAGATTAATTGTATGGAGATGTACCAATTGGCGTTTTGAACGCCGTTCGGTATGCCCATAATGCATCATCTAATTTTAAAGCCCAGTCGTTTCTTGAGATTCCAACTGTTTTTTCAAGTATCCTTTTTAATTCACGGTTGGAAACCTCAACTTGCCCTTGTGTTTGAGCATGATATGGTGTTCCTGTTTTGTGAGTCACACCATATTTGGACAATAAAGCAAAAAATTATTTATTCATGAAATGAGTCCCTTGGTCACTGATGATGACTCGTGGTGTGCCAAATCTAGTAAAAATATTTTTTCTAAAAAAATTGCACACGGTTCGAGCATCATTTTTTCTCGTAGGAATGGCTTCAACCCATCTTGAAACATAATCCACAGCTACGAGGATATATTCAAAAGAATGTGATGAAGGAAAAGGGCCCATAAAATCTATTCCCCAAACATCAAAAATTTCACATACCTGTATTGATTGCAAAGGCATTTCATCTCTCTTGGTGATGTTACCTGTTCTCTGACACATGTCACATTGTGCAACATATGCACGTGCATCCTTGAAAAGTGTTGGCCAAAAGAATCCAGCCTCCAAGACTTTAAATGCAGTCCGATTTGCAGCATAATGTCCTCCAATTGCACCATCATGGCAATGATGCAAAATCTTAGTCATTTCATCTTTCGGCACACACCTTCTGATAATATTATCTGCACAAGTCCTAAACAAAAAAGGTTCATTCCACAGATAATATTTAGCATCAGAAATAAGCTTTTTCTTTTGCTGGTAAGAGAGATATTGGGGTGTCCATTTTCCAACCAAGTAATTTGCAATATCTGCAAACCAGGGTGGTTGAGTCACAACTGAGCTGACAGAAAAAATATGTTCATCAGGAAACTCTTCTTTTATATCACAAATCTCAAGAGGAGGGTTCTCTATTCTAGACAAATGGTCAGCAACTTGATTTTCCGTTCCTTTTTTATCTTTTATCTCAAGGTCAAACTCTTGGAGGAGTAAAATCCATCTTAGCAATCTAGGTCGGGCATCTTTCTTTGCTAAGAGGTATTTTAAAGCTACATGATCAGTAAAAACAGTGACCTTGGTTCCTATCAGATAAGAACGAAATTTATCAAATGCAAATACTACTGCCAGTAGTTCTTTTTCTGTTGTGGCATAATTCAACTGAGCTTCATTCAAAGTCCTACTGGCATAGTATATAGGACGAAAAATCTTATCTTTTCTCTGGCCTAAAACTGCTCCAACTGCTGTATCACTAGCATCACACATGACCTCAAAAGACTGATTCCAATTAGGGGACACAACTACAGGAGCAGTTGATAATTTTTCCTTAAGGGTGTCAAATACTTTCAAACAATCACCTGAAAAATTAAACTTAACATCTTTCATTAAAAGATTAGTCAGCGGTTTTGAAATTTTTGAAAAATCTTTTATGAACCATCTGTAAAAACCTGCATGGCCTAAAAAACTTCTAATGTCTTTAACAGTCGTAGGAGGGGGTAATCCTGCTATAAGATCAATTTTAGCCTTATCAACTTCTATCCCTTTAGCAGTGATTTTGTGTCCTAGGACAATTCCCTCTGTAACCATAAAATGATATTTTTCCCAATTAAGAATCAAGTTTTTCTCTTCACATCTCTTAAGAACTAAGGTCAAATGGTGAAGACAGTCCTCAAACGTTTTACCAAAAAGTGTGAAATCATCCATAAAAATTTTCAAAAACTTTTTGGTCATGTCCGAGAAAATTGCAGACATACACCGCTGAAATGTAGTAGGTGCATTGCATAGACCAAAGGGCATTCTCCTATATGCATAGGTTCCACTGGGACATGTGAAAGTTGTCTTATCCTGATCTTCTGGTGCAATTGGGATCTGGTTATAGCCTGAATATCCATCAAGAAAACAATAAAAACCATATCCTGCCACTCTTTCCAACATTTGGTCAATGAATGCTAAAGGAAAATGATCTTTTCTGGTAGCATCATTGAGACGTCTGTAATCAATACAGACTCTCCATCCTGTAACTGTTCTAGTAGGTATGAGTTCATTATTTTTATTTTTTATAACTGTCATACTTCCTTTCTTTGGTACCACCTGAACAGGACTTACCCAAGGACTATAAGAAATCGGGTAAATAATACCTGCCGCCAGAAGCTTAATGACTTCATTTTTCACCACTTCTTGCATTGCTGGATTCAATCGCCTTTGAGGTTAGACTATTGGTTTGTACTTATCCTCCATGAGGATTCTGTGCATGCAAACAGCTGGACTAATCCCTTTGATGTCCGCAATAGTCCATCCCAAGGCTTCTTTGTGTGCTCAGTACTTCAATTAATTTATCCTCCTGTTCTGCAGTTAGTGAAGCTAAAATAATGACTGGAAATAATTCAGGCTCAAGATAAACATATTTTAAATGAGAAGAAAGAGTTTTGAGTTCAATTTTTTGTTGAACTCCTTCTGAATTGAATTCCTTCATCCTCGGAATATCTTTCCAGTATTTCTGCTTCACTTTTAATGGTGGGATCATCATCCTGTGTTGTGCCAGAATTGGCCAAACACCTCTCAATCGAGTCTGAAATTAATTGATCATCTTTAAATTAATCTGCAAGATCACTAATCATGTCAATTGTAAAACAAGAAGATGATGACTCATCTCTTAGAAACTTTAGAATCTTTTGCATGTCAAAAATAACTCTTTCTTCATCAACTCTCAAAATTAGTTGTCCTTGATGAACATCTATGATTGCTCTACCTGTAGCAAGAAAAGGTCTACCCAAAATTATTGGTTCATCAGGACATTCTTCCATTTCAAGTACTATGAAATCTACATGGAAGACAAATTTATCTACTCTCACGAGCACATTTTCAATAATTCCCTTAGGTTTCTTAGTACTTTGATCTACAAACTGAAGAGAGACAACCGTATTTTTCATCTCACCAAGATCTAACTTTTTAAAAATAGAAAATGGCATTAAATTTATTGAAGCTCCAGAATCACAAAGTGCTTTTTCAATATATACCCCTCCCAATGTACACGGAATTGTAAAACTTCCTGGATCACCGAGTTCTTGTGGTAGCTTATTTTGAAGTATAGCACTGCATTTCTCAGTAAGCATTACCACAGAAACTTCTTCCAATTTCCTTTTGCTTGACAAAATTTCTTTCAAAAATTTACCATATGAAGGCATTTGCAACAAAGCATCAGTAAAAGGAATATTGATGTGAATTTGTTTCAAAATTTCTAAAACCTTTGCAAATTGATTATCAAGTTTTTCTCTTTTCATTTTTTGTGGAAAAGGAATTGTCATTGGGAGAGGAGTCATTTTCTCAATATTTTTTTCTTCATTTTTCTTGACTTCTTCATCTTGTGACAATTTAGAGGATGTTTCAATATTCTTACCTTTATCTACCTGCTGTTCTGGCTGATTCTTTTCTCTGTCTATATATGGATCATTAAGAATCTTACCTGGCCTTAAGGCAATGGCCTTAAGGTGTTCCTTTGGATTTTTCTCTGTATTGCTTGGTAAAGGACCCTGAATTCTTTCTGAAACAAGAGTAGCCAGTTGGCTTAACTGAGTTTCCAAGTTTTTTAGAGCAGAATTTTGGCTCTCTATTTTCTCATCAGTGACCTTAATGTACTTATACAAAAGGTCATCAAGACTTGGATGGGCTTGTTGAGGCCTTTGCTGATATGGAGCTGCTTGCTGATAGGGCTTGAAATTTGGCTGCCCTCGGTTTTGATTCTGGTACCCTGGTGGACTTTGTACCTGTTGCTTTTGGAAGCTTTGAGAGTTCTCAGCACCGTTTGGATTGCTCCATTGAAATCCTGGATGTTTTTGTGCCATTGGACTTCCAAAAGGATATGACTTGTAACCGATGACATTGATATGTTCACCATTCTGATTGGTTGCTTGGCATTGGTTCAGATGGTTTCCTCCGCACATGTCACAAGTCTCAGACTGGCTTGTTTGTTGTGTATTCACCTGAAAAGATTCAAACTTTTGTGCCAAAGAAGCAATTTGTTGTGTTAGTGTATTTAAAGCATCTGCCTAATTTACCGTAGCAGCTTTCTTGATGATCACACGATCAGATGGCCACTGAGTGGCATTCTCAGAAATTTCATTCAACAATTGGAGTGCTTCTTCTGTGGTCTTTCCCATTATAGAACCTCCTGAAGCAGCGTCAATCACATTTCTAGAAGAGGGTTTTAACCCGTGGTAGAAAATGTATAACTGCATATGTTCAGGAATGTCATGGTGTGGACATTTTCTCAGCATTGCTTTTAATCTTTCCCATGCTTGATAAACTGACTCAGTGTCAGTCTGCAAGAAATTAGATATCTCTTGTCTCAACTTTATTGTTTTAGCAGGGGAAAAATATTTGTTCAAAAATTTCTGAGTCATCTAGTCCCATGTGGTAATGGACCCTTGAGGCAAACTTCGCAACCAAGCTTTGGCCTCGCCTTTTAAAGAAAAAGGGAATAACCTTAACTTGATTGCTTCAGGAGATACTCCATTGTACTTAGCAGTTTCAACCATTTCTAAGAAATCGATTAAGTGACTGTGTGGATCTTCACTTAGATCACCAGTGAAAGTGCAAGATTGTTGAATTGTTTGAATCAGGCCGGTCCTGATTTCAAAGTTGTTGGCTGCCACTGAGGGTTTTCTAACACTAGATTCACAGTTGAAGTGGTCTGGCCTAGCATAATCCCTTAGGATTCTGTTTGCTGGTCTTGGCACCACTTCGTCAAACTGCTCTTCTACATGGGCTGGTGGTGGAGTTCCCAATGGGTTGTTGTCTTCTATTCCTTGATGCTCCATTCTGTCACAAGTTACGTTCTGAGTAGATGATTGTTGTCCTTTCCTACATAATCTCAAAGGTCTTTCAATTTCAGGATCGTAATTAACCAACTCTTTATTAGAAGACCGAGTCATACACTATTTGAGATTCTTTTAGTAAAAAAAAAGTAATAATAGTAACACTAAAAAAAATCTAAAAGTAATATGTAAAATATTAGTATTAAATATAATAGTAGAAGTAGTAGTAAAAAAAATAGAAACACAAAAAAAAAAATTACAACGCTGATATAAATAATAGGTAACTAAACAAAGCTAATATTAAAATATATAATAAAATGAACAAGAAAAAAAAAAAAATAATAATAATAATAATAATAGTAAGTTCTCAAATTAGTAATAAAATATTTACTCTGAAGTAGAGCTGCGCCAATCCCCGGCAACGGCGCCAAAAATTTGACGAGGCCAAAGTGTATCGGAATTAATGCTCGTGCTAAGTCAAATTATAATATAGTTTAAGATATCGTCCCACAGAGATTGGGTAAATCTATTCTATAGACTTATAATATTTTCACTACTATTTGAGAGAATCAAATTGATGAAAGGTGAGTTTTTTGAACTTTTAATTAATTTTAACTAAAACAAAGAACTTTCGAAAAATTTCAAATTTAAAAAGAGTTGGGAGTCATTGAATTCACTTGGTAATATTCATAATACAATCTCAGTTTTGACATGTATTTTTCTAAAGAAAAATTGCTTATTGCTAATACAATTTTATTTTGCTCACTGAGAAATAATAATTAAATACACTCCGTGAGGTTATGTATATTAATTGATTTATGACTTTGTGATGGTTAAACCGAAATAATATCCTTGCCTGAATTGTGCTAAAAGGTAGCAAAAACTTCGTGAGAATATTTTCACTAAAACCAACAATCTTGCTTACAACAATTCCTCCGTGAGAATTAAAACTGAGGGAAACAAGACTACTGACTTGGAATGATAGGTTACTATAGGTTCCATTCTCACTCTACTATTTTATTCATCAGTCATCATATATTAATTTTGCTCCGCGAGAATTACAAAATTAATATACAATAACCTAAAAATAAATAGATGTGAAAATGAAGAGTAACATAACTATCACTCTAGCACAGTGTGAAAATGCAGATATAAAGTTTCAGGCCAAGCATGTACTAAAACTGAGGTAGATATTATAAATATACCAAGTTTCATCAACTATCACAACAGAAGGAAATTACTCCATTATGGAGTGATAAAAGCTAAAAAGGAATTTAGAAGACTTTGGAAATAATTCTACTACAAAAGAGAGAAAACAAGAACAAGAGAGAAATCTTGATTTTGGCTAATGAAAAGTTGTTTTCTCTTTACAACTTTGCTTCCTATTTATAGAAAAAATCTTTGGTGTTGCGACATCAAGTCAGAACATGAGTTGGTGTTGCGACATCAAGTCAGAACATGAGTTGGTGTTGCGACTTCAAGTCAGAACATGAGTTGGTGTTCTGATTTCAACAGTTACCGTCGCGACATGAATTGGTGTTGCGACTTCAAGTCAGAACATGAGTTGGTGTTGCGACTTCAAGTCAGAACATGAGTTGGTGTTGCGATTTCAAGTCAGAACATGAGTTGGTGTTCTGATTTCAACAGTTACCGTCGCGACATGAATTGGTGTCGCGACTTCAATTCGCAACATGAATTAATATCATTTCTTCTTTCCTTTATACATCACTTTTTTTTGTTCTTTTTTCTTCTGTTTTTGCTTGTAGTCTTCATTCCTCAATTGAACTTTCACCGCAAAACTTGTTAGAAAATATAATAAAATATAATATATTTATTTATTATAATATTTAAAATATTTAAATTTATATATAAAAATACATGAATAATTTATATTCATCAGAAGTGTATCTTGGCTTAAACAGATTATCAGGTGAAGTTCCAAGGTCTATATACAACAATTCTGGACTACAAAAGATTTCAGTTGTAGCAAATGAGCTTTCAGGAACACTTCCCTCAATTATAGGCCATAGCCTTCCAAATCTTGTAGGCCTCTATCTTGGAAGAAACCAGTTCAATGGGTTGATTCCTACCTCCATCGCAAATTCCACCAAGCTTATACAAACTGGATCTTGGCAGAAATCTGTTTAGTGAGCATGTGCCAATGAATCTTGGAAATCTACAACAACTTCAATTCTTCAGCGTGCAAATAAACCAATTGACAAATGATCCTTCTATGAGCGAGTTAAGTTTTCTTAGCTCGCTATCTAATTGCAAGTATTTGAAGACTGTTCAAATAGGAGGCAACCAATTTAATGCATGTCTTCCAAGATTCTTAGGCTCAAGCAACTGGTCCTTATCCCTTGATGTTGCTCCCAAATGCACACACAAGTATACGTGGTCGACAAGTAATAAAGTGATAAGTTGAGTATCATTCCCACGAGGACTATTGTGAATGACTATATCCTAGCAAACAATTTCCTAAAAACTATTCAGGAATCTTTTTTAATTGTGATTAATTTTTACTAACTACAGAAGCAATAATTAAACGAAGTAAGTAATGAAATCAACTATTCGAGAGCAAGTTTTAAGTTGTTATCAATATAAGAGAGAAACGATCCAGATTCAGAGCGACAAACAATCCAGTCGAGTTTTCCAGTTGATTCTACTTCTTGATTTTCTAGATTGCTAACTAACAGGTTAAATATATTCGTGAAAACATGTCCATTCTTCAGGACTCTATGCAAACTATTCTAACGCCTATATGTCTATGGAATTAAATCACATGCATGCATTAAAGAACTCTGTATTTAGCTAAGCAAGGCGAATATGTATATGTCTATCCTACTCGCAAATCGATTCCCTGATGCCCAGGTTCACAATCAAGCCCTATTCTTTCTTGTGTGCGTTCACAAGTTCCCTCTGTCGAGTTTAACTTATAAACCGTAGATAGTGTTCAATTATCGGGCCCTAATAACCAAACAATTAAGCTCAAAAAAGAATAAACAATCTGTAGTGGTAAATCAATAGATAGAAATCAACTTTCAAACATCAACCTTCATGTAATTACCCTAACTCTAGAACAAACAAACTATAAAATTAAAGAGAAGGATAAGAGAGGGAGAGAGAGAAAGAACTTGTTTAGAAGACATCTAGGGCTCCTCTGCTCTCCTCCACGTCCAACTCCTCTAAATGGCAAAATTCTAAAGTATTTATAATATTTACGAAGTGCTAGGATAAGTTAGACCAAAGCCTATACTGGTTAGAAAAACTTGAAGTCGGATAGTCGAAGCTGTATGCGAAGCGCCGCTTTGAAAAACGCTTTGGCAAAGTCGAAGCTATGAACGAAGTAAAGCTTTGAAGAAAGCTTCAGATATGCTGGAAGCTATTTGGCATGCGGGACTTCAACAAAAGCTTCGCCCCAAGCTAACACCTCTCTCACTCAAAGCTATATGAGAATCACAGCTTCAAAGAAAGCTTGAGTTAAAATCTCAAATGGTCACTCAACTTTGGGAAATTAACCACCAAAGTCACTTTGCTTTGGTTGGTCCCAAAAAGGTCACTCAACTTAGGGTAAATATCTCCAAAAATAATTCTTGCCGATTTTTACACCGTCACCCAATGAAAATCTGACGTGGCTTTATAAAATATTTTTATATAACCGTAGGTCCCACTTTCTTTGCCATGTAGAACTTTTTTAATAGTTACTTACTAGTTTTCTGACATGTACAATGCGCGTGTATTCCTAATAATTAGTACAAAAATTATAAATATTTAGTAATAAGCGTGTATAATTGCTAGTAAATTAAAGGAAAAAAATATAAATTAAAAGTACTGATATATCGAATCCTTTACAATTGATATTTTTCATTTTTACATACATAATCATATATACTAATCTAGCTTCTTGTCGATTCTTGAATTTAAGCTCCAACTTCATCCGTTCTTTCCTTGTTTGTGCCCATTCACTACCTAGAAGCACAAAGACAACAAGTAAGTGCAAAAATCTCAATTACACCACAAAAGGAACGAGTTAAGTACTAAAATGTAAGAAAATATTAATTAAATATAGGCGTATAACGCCAAATATCACTTGACTATTTTATTGCTACTAGTAGTGGTATCACAGGAAAAATACCAACTAATTAATATCAGTAACTTCAAGAATTTGGAGTGGTTGGCCTTGGAAGACAATAAGCTACAGGTTCTATTCCTCCAGGCTTGGGAAAGTTGAGGAAGTTGCAACTTTTGATACTTGAAAATACTATAATTTAGATGACATTATACCAATTAGCTTGTGTAACGCGGAAAATTTGTACAAAATTAGCTTGAGCAAAAATCAGCTTTGAGGGGAAATACCAAGTTGTTTGGGGAATCTTTCTTCTTTAAGAGAACTCTACTTAGATTCCAACACAATAATTTCTAATATCCCGTCAACCTTTTGGAGGAACAAAGATATTACAATTGTTAATTTGTCGTCCAATTTTCTAGATGGTTCTCTTGCAATAGAAATGGGAAGCTCAAAAAGTTTGAGAATATTAAATTTATCTGGTAATCAGTTCTCTGGTCAAATTCCAAGGACAATTGGACAATTACAAAGTTTGGTTATCCTTTCATTGTCAATGAACATGTTAGATGGTCCTATACCTAAATCACTTGATGATTTGGTTTCCTTGGAATATTTGGATCTATCTAAGAACAATCTATCAGGGATGATTCCTAACTCCTTGAGGAATCTTGAACATCTTATGTATTTTAATGTCTCATTCAATGAGCTCATGGGTGAAATTCCAGATGGAGGGCCATTCGTAAATTTTACAGCTGAATCATTCATGGGTAACCCTGCATTATGTGGATCATCCCGATTCAATGTGACGCAATGCAGAGTCAGTAGCCTTGATAGAACAAGAAAGGAAAGAGTCTTAATTATTGTTCTTGTATCAGTTACATCAGGAGTGCTTGCAGTCACCACAATTTTCATTTTTTGGTTGCTAAAATTCAGAAAAAGAAGTACACAACTTCGTTTAACTGATTCATTTGGTCAAGAACATAGGAGAATTTCCTACCATGATATTGCTTGAGGGACAAACAACTTTGATGAAGCAAACTTGATAGGCAGGGGAGCCTTGGTTTAGTGTACAAAGGGACTCTTGCAAATGGAATGGTCGTTGCAATAAAGGTATTCAATACAGAAATGCAAGATGTAATTAGAAGTTTTGATGTTGAGTGCCAAGTTCTACGTAGCATTCGGCATAGAAACCTTGTTAAGGTGATAAGCAGTTGTGCTAATCTTGATTATAAAGTGTTGGTGCTACCGTACATGCCCAATGGAAACCTTGAAAATTGGCTTCATTCTCCTGACAAATTTTTGGATTTAACTCAAAGATTAAAGGTGATGATTGATGTGGCTTCTGCTATGGAGTATTTACATGAAGGTCATTTGTTTGTCGTAGTCCATTGTGATTTGAAACCAAGTAACATACTTTTGGATGGAGACATGGTTGCAAAAGTGAGTGATTTTGGGATATCCAAACTTCCTGCTGAGAAGCTGATAGCACATACCAAGACCTTGGGTACTATTGGCTACATGGCACCAGGTAAATTATTTTTTACCAAGTTCATTTGTAAATTTTGCATGATGTGAAATTATTTTGATTACAATATAGCTCTATGCATTAGTGCGGGTAATTGTCTATACTAACGTTAATACACCATAAAAAACTTTTTGTAGAGTATGGATCAGAAGGCTTAGTGTCAACCAAGGGAGATGTTTATAGCTTTGGTATTTTGTCAATGGAGAGTACTTTTACAAGAAAGAGCCCAGTAGATGATCTGTTTGTTGGAGACTTAAACTTGAAGAGATGGGTAGATCAATCATTACCAAATCGGTTGCTGGATGTTGTGGACAGTAATTTATTTTCGTGAGACGAAGAAAATTTTACTCGTAAAAAGAGTTGCTTCAAATCAATCATGGAATTAGCTCTTGAATGCACAACTGATTTGCCTGAGGAGAGAAATAGCATGAAAGATGTTAATGTGCGAATCAAGAAGATACTAACTCACTTTCTGCAAAATGCAGTTACAAACTAAATGGTAATGCTGGCATCAATGATGAAATCATCACATAATTTCTTCGCAATAGTGTTGGAGATAGTACTACTACTATTTAATTAGAAAGTTAATTTTGTGTTAATCTTTATATCTTAGATTATGTCTTAAACTGTGAGTCGACTCAAACTATGTCACATAAATTGGACTGAAATATTACTTTTAGGCGAAGGTTTTGACTAGTGCAGAGTTCTACATTCTTGTCTTCTTCGGATTATACAAGTTGTTATTTAATGCGACAATCTACCAAGACATTGACACATCCTCAAAGTAATGAACTCTCAACATTCATGCGTTAATTTTTCCTGTAATACTGGAAAAGTCAATGCCAACTTAAACTCTTTTCTTGCAATATAGACTGTGTGGAGATCAGAGTTCTAGTTAGGTTGAATTTAGATTTGCTTAATGAGATTATGACATTCAATAATTTCACAAATCATCAAGTAGTATATGAAGACATTAGACAAAAATAGCAAAGACCAAAAAATAATCAAACTGGCTCTATCATTCGTGTCTAGAAATATTAATGGCCTTCCTCCATCTTCCCAGCTGAATAAAACGACAATGAATTGAAATCAATAAGGCCTACTACATATTTAAATTAAAGAGGTGGCCTTATTGACTTATGTGCAATTGTTGTGTGTTTGGTACAAGGGAAATGAGTTCCAGGATTCTATGTGGAAGTTATTTTTGGCATTTGGTAGATATGACATAAGTCATTTTCCCTGAAAAACATTTTCGATCAAAAGGAAGAAAATGACTTCCCTCACTTTTGGTGAAAGTTATTTTTCTTACAATTATTTTAACTTTTTACTTCATATGGCTTGCTTGTTGCTTCAACAAACACTTGAAATTATATTACTAATAATATTACTCTTAATCCCTCATTAATCCCTTACTCAAAAGTTTCATCAAACTCAATTTGCTAATAATATTACTTTCTTAAAAATTACTCCCTCCGTCCAAAATTAGTTGACACCTTCAGCTTTTTCACGCCCATTAAGAAAACTATTAAATAGAGTGTATGTTTTACTATGTTACCACTATTTAATGTTTGACTATTAAATTTTGTTGAGAATTCTTTAAATTATTAAGGGTATGTTGGAAAAGACTAATAATTTTAGTCTTGAAATCCTAAAGTGACAACTAAATTGAAACACGCATTATTTGGTAAAGCGACAACTAAAATGGGATGGAGAGAGTATTTTTTACTCACCAACCAAATGCCATAGAAAATAGATCGCACCAACAACACACCCTAAATGCACAATAAAGTAGAATCTAACAAGGTGGCCCTATAACCTTCATTAATCCTACTATATATATACATTATTGCCGATCCTTTACCTTCATCTTACGCATACTACAGGAAAAGTATTATCTGCTCAGAACTATTCGATCTGCACACATAGTATTTTTCAAGTTATCATGCCTTAACCAGTTTTCTCCATATAAATATTATTAATGCTTCAATATCTCAATAATTTAAGTTACGAGGATACTTAGATTTTGATAGTTGGATGAATTTTGCTTTTATGGAAATTAGTGATGAATATTTCATAGTATATGTTTAAAAGTTTCACCTCTGTATTTTTTTCACAGAGAATTCGCACATACATGCATTAATTATAAGATCAGTACACATTCATGTAAGATCGAGAAAATCTTGTTTCAGAATAAAAAAATGCTAAAACAAAGTATGTTTCTCTTAATATCAACGCATGTATATCACCGAATTCTTCAATCTCTTTAGACATTTGAACTAGAAAACCGAAACTTTTATGCAGGCAACTTTTATTCTTACGTCCAGTACCAATTTTTTTTTATTGGTTTCTCATATCATTAATTTTATGGAAATTGAAGTGAGTAACCAACTAGTATTTCATATAAAAATATTTATGAACTGCTTTCCACAAAATACAAATGTATCCAAACGATTAAAATTCTAAGCAGCCCCGTGATTTTAATCATCCCACAAATGATAGAGACACGTTGGAATCAGTGCCAGAAATATACGAATTTACTTGAGTGGATCATTAGGCCTATTACCCAACAATTTTTCTCTTTAAGTTATATATATGCACCTTCAGCTCTAAATAATTCTTACATTATAATGTCATCTTTACCGGCGGATTCAGGATTTAAATTTTATGGGTTCTAAATTTTCGGATAACAATCACAAGTACAAGTGACTGGGTTTTCGACTTGATTTTTATACATATTTAATAATGTTTTAAACAAAAGTACACTATCTACGCTAAACTTACTGGGTTCCGCCGAACCCATAGGTTTCTCTCTAAATCTACCACTGTCTTTACCCATTTTGACAAGTAACCTTCCTGATTTTCAAGATTAGAAATCCCACTTTTTAAAGAGGCAATACCTATAAATATTAGTATTAGGATAGAGTCGAAAAAACTTTACAATATCGTGTATATAACTTAAACTCTCATCCAAATATATACTCTCTCATTATCATTGCGATATAGCGAGTCAATAAGAATTGCAAGAGGCTACTATATATGGCGGCTATTGAGATTTAGTAATTGGTTTAATTTTCAATCTGTTTAGCAATTATTGCATTTCAATTATTGCATTGATAGAATGTAGCTAGAACGGTTCATGTTTTGTCTTATAAAGGAGTAATGTACTGAACCTGTCAACCATTATATAAAGCACGATACTTGAAAGAAAAAATGCAACTAACTTCTCTTTGCCTCATTCTTCATACACCTTTCAAGAAAGTTGTTTCATTTGAAACAAATGGTGCCAAGTTCTATAATGATTTCCTTCCTTATATTAATCTACTTCATCAATAATATTTCTGCTAATTCAAGGAACATCTCTACTGACGAATCTGTACTGTTAGCTTTTAAATCACAAATAACCAATGATCCTAATGAAATTTTGTCCAAAAACTGGACACAAGGCACTAGTGTTTGCAGTTGGATTGGTGTTTCCTGTAGCACTAGGCATCAAAGAGTTGTTGCACTAAGCCTCAAGAGTCTAACATTAAGAGGGTCCATACCAAAACAAATAGGAAACCTCTCTTTCCTTAGTTTCTTAGAGATAGGAAACAACACTTTTATTGGTGAAATCCCCTATGAAGTTGGGCTTTTAAGGAGACTTAAGCACTTGTCTTTGCAGATGAATAATCTCACTGGTGAAATCCCAGAAAGTATTGGATTTCTCACAAAGCTTGAAATACTTGATCTTTCTGAAAATGATCTAACTGGATATGTTCCATTGTCCATTTTCAATGTCTCCTCTTTAAAGACAATTGCTTTGGCTTTGAATGATTTAAGTGGGACCTTGCCAAATGACATTTGCAATAATCTCCCACTGTTGCAAAATTTATTAATTGACAATAATGGCTTAGTGGGTGAACTTCCGAGTGGTTTACATAAATGCACCCAACTTGAAGGCCTATCCTTGTCTTATAACAGATTCACAGGTAACTTTGTGCTCATTTCTTCTTCTTAGCTTATTTGAGTTTATCCTCTTTTTGTTCTCTGATATTGTATTTTAACTTTTAGGAAATTTACCTAGAGGCATGTGGAACATGTCAAAGGTTGAAGATATATTTCTTGGATGGAATGACTTGACAGGTATGTAAATTGGAGCATTTGTTCTTTTCCTTTTTCATTTTCCACCCGGTGTCCTATACCAGCATTGGAGCTCAATCAATAGGCATGAATTTTTCAAACCCGAGATTTCTAGTTAAGGATGGAGTAATTGCATCCATCTCTCCCCATCCCTCAGTGGTGGAGCGTTTGTCCTTGGAAATTTATAGATTTGACTTCTCTTCAGTTAAACGCTTATGGGATATTTTACCTTGAATCTTTATATTCAATAGGTATACATGCACTAATAATCGTTCCATTCATGAAATTTAACTTTATATATTACGGAGTACTGATGCCGAATTAAATTTTCTTTGTCTCGTTTAGCAACACCAATCGGAATCCCATACCTAGAAGCCAACCATCAATAGACATTCCTAGAGTATATGTCTAAAAAAGTAATTTGGAGTGTTAAATATTTATGGTTCCTTCAATAATATTGAAACAGACATGGTCGATTATACTTGCATGCCTGTACATTTTCTAGTAACAACTAAAGATTAAGTATTTGGGGTATATAAATTTGGTCTGTTTTTCTTACACAAGATATGGATTTGGCTCTTATGTCTGAAGTGTCTAAGTACTCCAAAACTGTGATAAAATTACAGGAAACATACCAAGCATCCAGAATTTGCCAGCAATTCAAAGACTAAGTCTTCGATCAAACAATTTGGTGGGTTCTCTTCCGCCTTCAATGGGGAAGTTATCGACTTTGGTGATGATAGATGTTGGTGTCAATAGTCTTCATGGCAACATCCCTACAGAATTTGGAAATCTTGTTAATCTGAAAGAAATATATCTTGGTTCAAACATGATATCAGGTCAAATTCCTAGCTCTTTCTACAACATTTCTGGACTAGAAATTATTGCACTTACAAATAATAAGCTTTTTGGAACTCTACCTTCTAACATTGCTCACAGCTTTCCAAATCTTAATGGCCTTTATCTTGGGATGAACCAGTTTAGTGGGACAATTCCTAGTTCCATTTCAAATATCTCCAAGCTCATTGACCTTGATCTTGGCCGCAATTCTCTTAGTGGGAATGTACCGATGAATCTTGGAAATTTACAGCAACTTGAAGTGATCAACTTGCAACTAAATCAATTTACGGGGGACTTAAGTTTCCTTACCTCCCTGTCGAACTGCAAGCTCTTGAAGATTGTACAACTAGGAACTAATGCATTTAGTGGAAATTTTCCTACGTCCTTAGCCTTCAGTAATTGGTCTGATTCTCTTGATAGATTCACCATCCCTGAAAATGCTATCACAGGTGAAATCCCTGTTGAAATAAGTAACTTGAGTAACCTGGTGTGGCTAAGCATTGGAGGTAATGATTTAACAGGTTCAATTCCTCAAGAAATGGGGAACATGAGGAAATTACAGAAGTTGACTGTTTCTACAAATAGAATAAATGGTACCATGCCAGAAAGCCTATGCAATTTGGAGGACTTATTTCTACTTGACTTGAGTGAAAATCAGCTCTCTGGGAAAATACCAAGTTGTCTGGGCAATCTGCCTTCTATAAGAGAACTTTATCTAGATTCAAATGGTTTGAGTTCGAATATTCCACCAGCTTTTTGGAGTAACAGGGGTATATCAATTCTGAGTTTGTCCTTTAATTATCTCAATGGTTCTTTGCCTTTAGGAATAGGAAGTTTAAGGAGTCTAAGCTATTTAAATTTATCAAGAAATCAATTCTCAGGACAAATTCCAAGCACAATGGGACAACTACAGAATTTGGCAAATCTTTCATTGTCGATGAATAATTTTGAAGGTGCTATACCTGAATCATTCGGAGACTTGGTTTCTCTTGAATACTTGGATTTATCCAGAAATGATCTTACTGGCATGATTCCCGAGTCGTTGGTGAATCTTCAACTGCTCAGCTATCTTAATGTGTCTTTCAATGCACTTACTGGTAAGATTCCATATACAGGACCTTTTGCAAATTTGACAGCCGAATCCTTCATGGGTAACCCCGAATTATGTGGACCAGCTCAATTCAATGTGGTGGAATGCAGAATCGAAAGCCCAAAAAGAAGAAACAGAAGGAGGGCTTTAACTTTTGTTCTTGTATCAGTTGCTTTAGCTTTACTAGTCACTACCATTTTCATGGTTTGGTTGTTGAAATACCGAAAAAGAAGGAGACAACTTCCTATACCAGATTTGATTGGACAGACCCATATGAGGATCTCTTATTATGAAATAGTTCAAGGGACAAACAACTTTGATGAATCCTACTTGATTGGGAGGGGAGGTCTTGGTTTAGTATACAGGGGAACACTGACAGATGGAAATATCGTTGCTGTAAAGGTTTTCAATGCAGAAGTACAAGATTCATTTAAAAGGTTTGATTTGGAGTGTGAGGTTTTGCGTAACATTCGTCACAGGAATCTTGTTAAGGTGATAAGTAGTTGTGCTAATCTTGAATTTAAAGCATTGGTGCTAGAGTACATGCCAAATGGAAACCTTGATACTTGGCTTTACTCTCACAACAATTTTTTAGATTTAAGCAAAAGACTGAAGGTCATGATTGATGTGGCTTCTGCAATGGAATATTTACATGAAGGTCATTCTTTTGTTGTCGTTCATTGTGATCTAAAACCAAGCAACATACTTTTGGATGGAGACATGGTTGCAAGAGTCAGTGACTTTGGTATATCCAAACTTCTTACAGCCGATCAATTGATAGCACAGACAAAGACGTTAGGCACTATTGGCTACATGGCACCAGGTAAACAATTGTTATCGACTCTTTATTTATGTTCACATTTTGTTGATTAAAGTGATAAATATATCACAAATTAATAATGTTGCAGAGTATGGATCAGAAGGCTTAGTTTCAACCATGGGAGATGTTTATAGCTATGGTATCTTATTAATGGAGACATTTACTAGAAAGAAGCCGATGGACGATCTTTTCGTTGGAGAACTCACCTTGAAGAGATGGGTATTTGAATCATTCCCTGATAGAGTGGTAGATGTTGTGGATGCTAATCTATTTTCAAGAGAACATGAGCAGTTTTCTTCCAAAGAGACTTGCCTCAAGTTGGTAATGGAATTAGCCTTACATTGTACAGTTGAATCACCTCAAGATAGAATCAGCATGAAAGATGTCCTTGTAAGACTCAAGAAGATTCAAACCAGCTTTTTGCAAAATGCAACGGCAAACTAAATAGAAGGCTCAATTTTGCGTAACCAAATGTTGCGTACATAACTTGATGTCCATATTACTCTGTACTACCTATCAAATAATAATATAAATAATAATGCGGCGATCTTTTATTTTTATGTTACCAGGTTGGTAATACAAACCAAATGTTGTGTACTCTTATTTTACTAGTTCCCAATATACTTGTTAAGATTTCCTTACAAACTTTCCAATCAACTGATCAATAACAAAAATAGATCAAATTGTTAGCATCAAGTCAGAGATATCAGTAAAACTAACAATTAGTGTTGTGCAGTGATAATAGTATCGACACTAAAATAGTTCCATGACAAACATAAAAGCCTTTTCCTTCCCAGCATTCTCCGTTTTCGCCTACTGCTTCATCTTCCTCGGTTGCCCTGATCTGACAACTTGCCATTTGATGTACAGAGGTATAAATAGCCTAGTGTTCTCCTTTGGAGCTTGGCCCTTCAGTAGCTCCAACTGTGTCCAGAAACTTTTTCAACTCTTAACAGATTGTACATCGTTTCGATATGTTCCCAGTTCAGCACTTCTTGCTGCCACACTCTTGATCGTATTACGTGATTCTGAATTCCTTCCTCAGAGTCACGCTAATTCGTGTGGAGACTACATCCATAGCAGACTAATATTCAGAAGTTCCAAACCATGAAATGTTATGCTTCATAGACCAGTCATTGAGCACATCATTTGGATAATTTTTTGGATAAAGTTTGTTCTAGCCATAATCATTACTTTTCCATCAAGAGTACCAAGCATTGCAGCTGACTTATTGTTGCTCCCAAACGCACACGCAAGTATACGTGGTCGACAAGTAATAAAGTGATAAGTAGAGTATCGTTCCCACGAGGACTATTCAGACTGACTCCTAACAAATAATTTCTTAGGAACTATTCAGGGATCCTTTTCCAATGGTTGAGATTTTACTAACTAAAACAATAATTAAAGCAAGTAATTGAGATTAAGTAACAGAGCAAATTCTAAGTTGTTATCAATGAAAGAGAAACGGTCCAGGGTCAGAGTTACAAACAATCCAGTTGAGTTTTCCAGTTGATTCTACTTCTTGATTTCCTAGATTGCTAACTAACAGATTAATTGTACCCGTGAAAACCTTTCGATTCTTCACGGTCTATGCAGGCTACTCCAATCCCTATATGTCTATGTGTTGAATCACGTGCACGCATTAACGAATTCTGTAATTAGTTAAACTAGGCGAGCAAGTATATGTCTATCCTACTCACGAATTGGTTCCCCGATGCCCGGGTTCACAAACTAGCCCTACTCTTTCTTATTGCGTTCATAAATTCCCTCTTTCGAGTTCAATCTAAAAACCATAGATAGTGTTCAATTATCAGGCCTCAATAATCAAACAATTAAGATCAAGAAAGAATAAACAATCTGTAATGGTAAATCAATATATAGAATTCAACTTTCAAACATCAACCTTCATGTATTTACTCTAACCCTAGAACGAACAAACTATAGAATTAAAGAGAAGAATAAGTGAAAGAGAGAAAGAACTTGGTTAGGAGACATCTAGGGCTCTCCCTTCAAAAACTAAGTAAAAGAGTATTTATAGAGTTTACAAACACCTAGTAATAAGTTAGACCCAAGCCTAGACGGAATAAGAAGTAAAAACGCGCACAAGGGGCGCTATAACGGGCGCCCCGCGCCTCGGAACACGTGACATTGGACAGAACCCGTCGAAAGTTGACCGCTATGCCTCCGCGCCGCATGGGATACCGCGCCCACCAAGCTGGCGCGTTTCCTGGCGCGGCGCGCCACCTGTGGCGCCCAGCCATTTTCCTGTTCCGTTCGCTCCTTTGCTCGCTCGTGTCGTGCCTTCGTGTGCTCGATCCAATCCTCAATCAAAATCCAATCTTTTCTTGCTCAATCATGCTCTTAAAAGCTCCAATTACACTGCGTAACAACCTACACACGCACGACATAAAATCAGTGCAAAACCACATTCATAAACTATAAAACGAGCGAATAAAATACTCAAACGTGAGGAAATATTAAGGAAATATAGGCATAAAATGCCAAACATCACCACCCCACACTTGAACCTTTGCTCGCCCTCAAGCAAGTCACAACTCACTTCCCAACCTAGGTAAAACAGGTCTGCCTATGACTATGGTTGATACCGACCATTGAACCAATGCGCACATGACTACTATGGATCCACAACATGCCAACAATTTACCAGAACCAAAAATATGAGAACAACCACCACAAAATAGCTCAAATGCACAAACTCAACTTATTGCAACCATGCTCCCACAAAATCACACCTATCTACTCAACCAAAAAGCCACGACTTCACCTATTTCATGCAAACCATGTGCCCTAACCAAAATGAAGCAAGAGAGTGTCCCCCAAATATCACACACAACAATGAATATCAAGAATAGAATGGGGACAATAGCGTAGAAAGAATTCACTCACTCTCATGAAAATCTCACATGTCACACACGATGTACCATAGGCTTGCCCGTAGTGTAGGACTCCACTAATGTAAGTTCACTCCAACCGGGATTAACTAGGACTTTAGAAAGGTCGTAATGTAGGCTAAGGTGCGGGTAGGATACATATGGTAATAGTGACTACCTCCCTAAGCACTTTAATACATCACATTTAATTCATCACAATTCTCAACAAGCCACCCAATCAACAACTATCACACATACACCTTCTCAACAAGTAGCATATTTTCTTTTTAAGCACACACTAGCAAGGAAGGGATCTCTTTCTCTTTCTTTTTTTTCTTTTTCCACTTTTTTATCTTTTCAACTTTGCTATTTTTTCTTTTCTTTTTCATCATTTTTTCCAATTTCATTAACTTCCAACCTTGCCAATGCTTTTCACTACTTCACAATTTTCACAATTATTCCCCTTCATTAGCTCCACTCAAGAACCTCCCAAAATCCAACCACAACTCCAAAGTAACAACACAATATTAACTAAAGTGCTTAAGGAGTAAAGGGCCAAAAGAGACAATTTAGAACAAATGGGTAGGCTCGGGGTGTGGGTGCCAACAAAAAGGGTCAATGAAATCACAACAACAATTTTTTTATTTTTTTATTTTCTTTTCCTCAAGGTATATGTAAGGGTAGGCAAATCAAGAGGAGGCCTTGTATCATTTCCCGACTAGAGCAAACCTAGGATTTCGCTTTGCACACACACGGGGCAAGTTCTAGACATTAATATGCAACATGGAGCAAACAAGAACATGCCTCACACACACATTGCACATGCTCCACACAAAAAGGTTCCATCAACAACTCTCAACCAAGCTTCTAGAATGCAACTTGTGGAAATTTAAGCACTAATGCACAATGTTCACAATAAAGTCAAGCAAGCGGACTCAAGCATCTCAAGGGGGTTGTTCCATTTTTTTTTTCCTCTAGGCATGCATCATAATTAATACCCAAGGACACCACCAATAGCACATGCAATCAATTCAAGTCCACCGGTATCAAACAAATCAAAGGCACCTAGCATTCCACCTATTTCCTTCCGTCTAGGGCCACCTATACTAACTACTCTAATCCTAAAAAAATAAAAAAAAAATAAAAAAACTACCCGGTTCAAAGGTCTACCCGTGGAAAAGAACCGAGGTCATAAGAAAAACCACGGGGTGGATGACATGTACCACTAATAAAGACTAAAGGGAAAATCTTTTTTCTGAATTTTTTCATTGGTTTTCTAATTTTTTTAATTTTTTTCATATATTAAAGCAAGAAACAAATCAAAATAAAGTCAAGTGACAAAGGAAAAAAAATCCTAACGGTACATGCATCCCTAACCTCAAAAATAAATAAAAGGGTAGTTCCCCACCCCACACTTAAACTAAGCAATGTCCTCAGTGCTAAAAATAAGAAAGTGCAAGGTAAAAAAAACTTCCCTGAAGATTCTAGTCCTTGGTGCTAGCATCCTCCAAGCTTCCATATAGTATGAGGTACTCAGACTTCCCTCATCAGGTCATCAATATTAGGCAAGGGTGAGGACACCCCACACTTAGCCTCGACATTACATGAACCTGCAATCCAAGGAATCACCCAAAGTAATATACAACCATAAAAATAATAATAAAAATAAATAAAAGTAAAGCAAATAAATTGGGTTGCCTCCCAAGAAGCGCTTGATTTAACGTCGCGGCACGACGAAGACAACTTCATCACTTTTTCCTCCACCTTGAACTAATGAATTGAATCCCCAACTTCGCCTCAAGTTTACAACTATGGTATTGGGGTGGTGGCAAAAATACAAAAGGACCAAGTAACCAATGTCGCATTTTACACTTTTTGGCTCTTAAATGAGGAATGTCGTTTTGTCTTCTCGGCATCACAAACTTTAAAATATAGGCACCTTGTTCCTCCTCCTTGGGTTTCTTCATAGTCTCTGGTGGCTCAATCTTCATGTCACCATCCAAACACAATGTTGAAAAATGATTGGAATGAGGTCCAATGCGCTTTAATTCTAAAGTTGCATTACTTTTGACACCCTCACTTGCACAAACACTAGAGTCCTCAAATATGATGTTTTCTATTTCCTCACTTGACTCTAATGTGATTGCCTCAACCTTGGCATCATCAACTACTATTGGGTCGAATGGTATGAATTCCACTTTTTGCTCCTCAAATTGGCTTCTAAGCTCTTCTATCTCAAATCTACTAAGCACGACAACTGATAATTGAGCTTCAGACACCTCAACCATATCACTCAAATTCTCCTCCAAATCGTGAATAGTCAAGCCAAATTCGTCGATCTCTTGCCCGAGCACAACCCTTTCTTCCATAAATTGCCTCGTCATATTTGTAAGTTCACTCCTGAAATCCCCATAAGCTTCTAAGAGTTTGGCTTGCTCCATTAGCCAAGTTTCGCTAACAACCTGCACTTTATCGCTCCTGTCAAACTCACAAACATCATTAGAATTATCACAAAAATTGTTGGGGGAAGGAGCATGACACTTAGGACAATCGTTCCACCGACCACCACACAATTTACAAAAGTTCCAATCAAATGTGGTAGAAAATTCACATAACCAGTCCCGTAGGGTTGAAAGAGTTGGACAATTTTTCCACAAGTGGGTTCCTCCGCAAAGCAGATAAGAATCATCAAAATTTGAGCAACCATCATTCGACCAATTTTCATTAAAAGATGCCATGATGACAAGTAACACTAATAAACTAAACTAAATTAAACCTGAATAGATAATAAGTAATTGTTCAAAAAGAAATCAGTCAATTGTTTAGTCCCCGGCAACGGCGCCAAAAACTTGTTGCTCCCAAACGCACACGCAAGTATACGTGGTCGACAAGTAATAAAGTGATAAGTAGAGTATCGTTCCCACGAGGACTATTCAGAATGACTCCTAACAGATAATTTCTTAGGAACTATTCAGGGATCCTTTTCCAATGGTTGAGATTTTACTAACTAAAACAATAATTAAAGCAAGTAATTGAGATTAAGTAACAGAGCAAATTCTAAGTTGTTATCAATGAAAGAGAAACGGTCCAGGGTCAGAGTTACAAACAATCCAGTTGAGTTTTCCAGTTGATTCTACTTCTTGATTTCCTAGATTGCTAACTAACAGATTAATTGTACCCGTGAAAACCTTTCGATTCTTCACGGTCTATGCAGGCTACTCCAATCCCTATATGTCTATGGGTTGAATCACGTGCACGCATTAACGAATTCTGTAATTAGTTAAACTAGGCGAGCAAGTATATGTCTATCCTACTCACGAATTGGTTCCCCGATGCCCGGGTTCACAAACTAGCCCTACTCTTTCTTATTGCGTTCATAAATTCCCTCTTTCGAGTTCAATCTAAAAACCATAGATAGTGTTCAATTATCAGGCCTCAATAATCAAACAATTAAGATCAAGAAAGAATAAACAATCTGTAATGGTAAATCAATATATAGAATTCAACTTTCAAACATCAACCTTCATGTATTTACTCTAACCCTAGAACGAACAAACTATAGAATTAAAGAGAAGAATAAGAGAAAGAGAGAAAGAACTTGGTTAGGAGACATCTAGGGCTCTCCCTTCAAAAACTAAGTAAAAGAGTATTTATAGAGTTTACAAACACCTAGTAATAAGTTAGACCCAAGCCTAGACGGAATAAGAAGTAAAAACGCGCACAAGGGGCGCTATAACGGGCGCCCCGTGCCTCGGAACACGTGACATTGGACAGAACCCGTCGAAAGTTGACCGCTATGCCTCCGCGCCGCATGGGAAACCGCGCCCACCAAGCTGGCGCGTTTCCTGGCGCGGCGCGCCACCTGTGGCGCCCAGCCATTTTCCTGTTCCGTTCGCTCCTTTGCTCGCTCGTGTCGTGCCTTCGTGTGCTCGATCCAATCCTCAATCAAAATCCAATCTTTTCTTGCTCAATCATGCTCTTAAAAGCTCCAATTACACTGCGTAACAACCTACACACGCACGACATAAAATCAGTGCAAAACCACATTCATAAACTATAAAACGAGCGAATAAAATACTCAAACGTGAGGAAATATTAAGGAAATATAGGCATAAAATGCCAAACATCACCACCCCACACTTGAACCTTTGCTCGCCCTCAAGCAAGTCACAACTCACTTCCCAACCTAGGTAAAACAGGTCTGCCTATGACTATGGTTGATACCGACCATTGAACCAATGCGCACATGACTACTATGGATCCACAACATGCCAACAATTTACCAGAACCAAAAATATGAGAACAACCACCACAAAATAGCTCAAATGCACAAAATCAACTTATTGCAACCATGCTCCCACAAAATCACACCTATCTACTCAACCAAAAAGCCACGACTTCACCTATTTCATGCAAACCATGTGCCCTAACCAAAATGAAGCAAGAGAGTGTCCCCCAAATATCACACACAACAATGAATATCAAGAATAGAATGGGGACAATAGCGTAGAAAGAATTCACTCACTCTCATGAAAATCTCACATGTCACACACGATGTACCATAGGCTTGCCCGTAGTGTAGGACTCCACTAATGTAAGCTCACTCCAACCGGGATTAACTAGGACTTTAGAAAGGTCGTAATGTAGGCTAAGGTGCGGGTAGGATACATATGGTAATAGTGACTACCTCCCTAAGCACTTTAATACATCATATTTAATTCATCACAATTCTCAACAAGCCACCCAATCAACAACTATCACACATACACCTTCTCAACAAGTAGCATATTTTCTTTTTAAGCACACACTAGCAAGGAAGGGATCTCTTTCTCTTTCTATTTTTTCTTTTTCCACTTTTTTTTCTTTTCAACTTTGCTATTTTTTCTTTTCTTTTTCATCATTTTTTCCAATTTCATTAACTTCCAACCTTGCCAATGCTTTTCACTACTTCACAATTTTCACAATTATTCCCCTTCATTAGCTCCACTCAAGAACCTCCCAAAATCCAACCACAACTCCAAAGTAACAACACAATATTAACTAAAGTGCTTAAGGAGTAAAGGGCCAAAAGAGACAATTTAGAACAAATGGGTAGGCTCGGGGTGTGGGTGCCAACAAAAAGGGTCAATGAAATCACAACAACAATTTTTTTATTTTTTTATTTTCTTTTCCTCAAGGTATATATGTAAGGGTAGGCAAATCAAGAGGAGGCCTTGTATCATTTCCCGACTAGAGAAAACCTAGGATTTCGCTTTGCACACACACGGGGCAAGTTCTAGACATTAATATGCAACATGGAGCAAACAAGAACATGCCTCACACACACATTGCACATGCTCCACACAAAAAGGTTCCATCAACAACTCTCAACCAAGCTTCTAGAATGCAACTTGTGGAAATTTAAGCACTAATGCACAATGTTCACAATAAAGTCAAGCAAGCGGACTCAAGCATCTCAAGGGGGTTGTTCCATTTTTTTTTCCTCTAGGCATGCATCATAATTAATACCCAAGGACACCACCAATAGCACATGCAATCAATTCAAGTCCACCGGTATCAAACAAATCAAAGGCACCTAGCATTCCACCTATTTCCTTCCGTCTAGGGCCACCTATACTAACTACTCTAATCCTAAAAAAATAAAAAAAAAATAAAAAAACTACCCGGTTCAAAGGTCTACCCGTGGAAAAGAACCGAGGTCATAAGAAAAACCACGGGGTGGATGACATGTACCACTAATAAAGACTAAAGGGAAAATCTTTTTTTTGAATTTTTTCATTGGTTTTCTAATTTTTTTAATTTTTTTCATATATTAAAGCAAGAAACAAATCAAAATAAAGTCAAGTGACAAAGGAAAAAAAATCCTAATGGTACATGCATCCCTAACCTCAAAAATAAATAAAAGGGTAGTTCCCCACCCCACACTTAAACTAAGCAATGTCCTCAGTGCTAAAAATAAGAAAGTGCAAGGTAAAAAAAACTTCCCTGAAGATTCTAGTCCTTGGTGCTAGCATCCTCCAAGCTTCCATATAGTATGAGGTACTCAGACTTCCCTCATCAGGTCATCAATATTAGGCAAGGGTGAGGACACCCCACACTTAGCCTCGACATTACATGAACCTGCAATCCAAGGAATCACCCAAAGTAATATACAACCATAAAAATAATAATAAAAATAAATAAAAGTAAAGCAAATAAATTGGGTTGCCTCCCAAGAAGCGCTTGATTTAACGTCGCGGCACGACGAAGACAACTTCATCACTTTTTCCTCCACCTTGAACTAATGAATTGAATCCCCAACTTCGCCTCAAGTTTACAACTATGGTATTGGGGTGGTGGCAAAAATACAAAAGGACCAAGTAACCAATGTCGCATTTTACACTTTTTGGCTCTTAAATGAGGAATGTCGTTTTGTCTTCTCGGCATCACAAACTTTAAAATATAGGCACCTTGTTCCTCCTCCTTGGGTTTCTTCATAGTCTCTGGTGGCTCAATCTTCATGTCACCATCCAAACACAATGTTGAAAAATGATTGGAATGAGGTCCAATGCGCTTTAATTCTAAAGTTGCATTACTTTTGACACCCTCACTTGCACAAACACTAGAGTCCTCAAATATGATGTTTTCTATTTCCTCACTTGACTCTAATGTGATTGCCTCAACCTTGGCATCATCAACTACTATTGGGTCGAATGGTATGAATTCCACTTTTTGCTCCTCAAATTGGCTTCTAAGCTCTTCTATCTCAAATCTACTAAGCACGACAACTGATAATTGAGCTTCAGACACCTCAACCATATCACTCAAATTCTCCTCCAAATCGTGAATAGTCAAGCCAAATTCGTCGATCTCTTGCCCGAGCACAACCCTTTCTTCCATAAATTGCCTCGTCATATTTGTAAGTTCACTCCTGAAATCCCCATAAGCTTCTAAGAGTTTGGCTTGCTCCATTAGCCAAGTTTCGCTAACAACCTGCACTTTATCGCTCCTGTCAAACTCACAAACATCATTAGAATTATCACAAAAGTTGTTGGGGGAAGGAGCATGACACTTAGGACAATCGTTCCACCGACCACCACACAATTTACAAAAGTTCCAATCAAATGTGGTAGAAAATTCACATAACCAGTCCCGTAGGGTTGAAAGAGTTGGACAATTTTTCCACAAGTGGGTTCCTCCGCAAAGCAGATAAGAATCATCAAAATTTGAGCAACCATCATTCGACCAATTTTCATTAAAAGATGCCATGATGACAAGTAACACTAATAAACTAAACTAAATTAAACCTGAATAGATAATAAGTAATTGTTCAAAAAGAAATCAGTCAATTGTTTAGTCCCCGGCAACGGCGCCAAAAACTTGTTGCTCCCAAACGCACACGCAAGTATACGTGGTCGACAAGTAATAAAGTGATAAGTAGAGTATCGTTCCCACGAGGACTATTCAGAATGACTCCTAACAGATAATTTCTTAGGAACTATTCAGGGATCCTTTTCCAATGGTTGAGATTTTACTAACTAAAACAATAATTAAAGCAAGTAATTGAGATTAAGTAACAGAGCAAATTCTAAGTTGTTATCAATGAAAGAGAAACGGTCCAGGGTCAGAGTTACAAACAATCCAGTTGAGTTTTCCAGTTGATTCTACTTCTTGATTTCCTAGATTGCTAACTAACAGATTAATTGTACCCGTGAAAACCTTTCGATTCTTCACGGTCTATGCAGGCTACTCCAATCCCTATATGTCTATGGGTTGAATCACGTGCACGCATTAACGAATTCTGTAATTAGTTAAACTAGGCGAGCAAGTATATGTCTATCCTACTCACGAATTGGTTCCCCGATGCCCGGGTTCACAAACTAGCCCTACTCTTTCTTATTGCGTTCATAAATTCCCTCTTTCGAGTTCAATCTAAAAACCATAGATAGTGTTCAATTATCAGGCCTCAATAATCAAACAATTAAGATCAAGAAAGAATAAACAATCTGTAATGGTAAATCAATATATAGAATTCAACTTTCAAACATCAACCTTCATGTATTTACTCTAACCCTAGAACGAACAAACTATAGAATTAAAGAGAAGAATAAGAGAAAGAGAGAAAGAACTTGGTTAGGAGACATCTAGGGCTCTCCCTTCAAAAACTAAGTAAAAGAGTATTTATAGAGTTTACAAACACCTAGTAATAAGTTAGACCCAAGCCTAGACGGAATAAGAAGTAAAAACGCGCACAAGGGGCGCTATAACGGGCGCCCCGCGCCTCGGAACACGTGACATTGGACAGAACCCGTCGAAAGTTGACCGCTATGCCTCCGCGCCGCATGGGAAACCGCGCCCACCAAGCTGGCGCGTTTCCTGGCGCGGCGCGCCACCTGTGGCGCCCAGCCATTTTCCTGTTCCGTTCGCTCCTTTGCTCGCTCGTGTCGTGCCTTCGTGTGCTCGATCCAATCCTCAATCAAAATCCAATCTTTTCTTGCTCAATCATGCTCTTAAAAGCTCCAATTACACTGCGTAACAACCTACACACGCACGACATAAAATCAGTGCAAAACCACATTCATAAACTATAAAACGAGCGAATAAAATACTCAAACGTGAGGAAATATTAAGGAAATATAGGCATAAAATGCCAAACATCACCACCCCACACTTGAACCTTTGCTCGCCCTCAAGCAAGTCACAACTCACTTCCCAACCTAGGTAAAACAGGTCTGCCTATGACTATGGTTGATACCGACCATTGAACCAATGCGCACATGACTACTATGGATCCACAACATGCCAACAATTTACCAGAACCAAAATATGAGAACAACCACCACAAAATAGCTCAAATGCACAAACTCAACTTATTGCAACCATGCTCCCACAAAATCACACCTATCTACTCAACCAAAAAGCCACGACTTCACCTATTTCATGCAAACCATGTGCCCTAACCAAAATGAAGCAAGAGAGTGTCCCCCAAATATCACACACAACAATGAATATCAAGAATAGAATGGGGACAATAGCGTAGAAAGAATTCACTCACTCTCATGAAAATCTCACATGTCACACACGATGTACCATAGGCTTGCCCGTAGTGTAGGACTCCACTAATGTAAGCTCACTCCAACCGGGATTAACTAGGACTTTAGAAAGGTCGTAATGTAGGCTAAGGTGCGGGTAGGATACATATGGTAATAGTGACTACCTCCCTAAGCACTTTAATACATCACATTTAATTCATCACAATTCTCAACAAGCCACCCAATCAACAACTATCACACATACACCTTCTCAACAAGTAGCATATTTTCTTTTTAAGCACACACTAGCAAGGAAGGGATCTCTTTCTCTTTCTTTTTTTTCTTTTTCCACTTTTTTATCTTTTCAACTTTGCTATTTTTTCTTTTCTTTTTCATCATTTTTTCCAATTTCATTAACTTCCAACCTTGCCAATGCTTTCACTACTTCACAATTTTCACAATTATTCCCCTTCATTAGCTCCACTCAAGAACCTCCCAAAATCCAACCACAACTCCAAAGTAACAACACAATATTAACTAAAGTGCTTAAGGAGTAAAGGGCCAAAAGAGACAATTTAGAACAAATGGGTAGGCTCGGGGTGTGGGTGCCAACAAAAAGGGTCAATGAAATCACAACAACAATTTTTTTATTTTTTTATTTTCTTTTCCTCAAGGTATATATGTAAGGGTAGGCAAATCAAGAGGAGGCCTTGTATCATTTCCCGACTAGAGAAAACCTAGGATTTCGCTTTGCACACACACGGGGCAAGTTCTAGACATTAATATGCAACATGGAGCAAACAAGAACATGCCTCACACACACATTGCACATGCTCCACACAAAAAGGTTCCATCAACAACTCTCAACCAAGCTTCTAGAATGCAACTTGTGGAAATTTAAGCACTAATGCACAATGTTCACAATAAAGTCAAGCAAGCGGACTCAAGCATCTCAAGGGGGTTGTTCCATTTTTTTTTTCCTCTAGGCATGCATCATAATTAATACCCAAGGACACCACCAATAGCACATGCAATCAATTCAAGTCCACCGGTATCAAACAAATCAAAGGCACCTAGCATTCCACCTATTTCCTTCCGTCTAGGGCCACCTATACTAACTACTCTAATCCTAAAAAAATAAAAAAAAAATAAAAAAACTACCCGGTTCAAAGGTCTACCCGTGGAAAAGAACCGAGGTCATAAGAAAAACCACGGGGTGGATGACATGTACCACTAATAAAGACTAAAGGGAAAATCTTTTTTTGAATTTTTTCATTGGTTTTCTAATTTTTTTAATTTTTTTCATATATTAAAGCAAGAAACAAATCAAAATAAAGTCAAGTGACAAAGGAAAAAAAATCCTAATGGTACATGCATCCCTAACCTCAAAAATAAATAAAAGGGTAGTTCCCCACCCCACACTTAAACTAAGCAATGTCCTCAGTGCTAAAAATAAGAAAGTGCAAGGTAAAAAAAACTTCCCTGAAGATTCTAGTCCTTGGTGCTAGCATCCTCCAAGCTTCCATATAGTATGAGGTACTCAGACTTCCCTCATCAGGTCATCAATATTAGGCAAGGGTGAGGACACCCCACACTTAGCCTCGACATTACATGAACCTGCAATCCAAGGAATCACCCAAAGTAATATACAACCATAAAAATAATAATAAAAATAAATAAAAGTAAAGCAAATAAATTGGGTTGCCTCCCAAGAAGCGCTTGATTTAACGTCGCGGCACGACGAAGACAACTTCATCACTTTTTCCTCCACCTTGAACTAATGAATTGAATCCCCAACTTCGCCTCAAGTTTACAACTATGGTATTGGGGTGGTGGCAAAAATACAAAAGGACCAAGTAACCAATGTCGCATTTTACACTTTTTGGCTCTTAAATGAGGAATGTCGTTTTGTCTTCTCGGCATCACAAACTTTAAAATATAGGCACCTTGTTCCTCCTCCTTGGGTTTCTTCATAGTCTCTGGTGGCTCAATCTTCATGTCACCATCCAAACACAATGTTGAAAAATGATTGGAATGAGGTCCAATGCGCTTTAATTCTAAAGTTGCATTACTTTTGACACCCTCACTTGCACAAACACTAGAGTCCTCAAATATGATGTTTTCTATTTCCTCACTTGACTCTAATGTGATTGCCTCAACCTTGGCATCATCAACTACTATTGGGTCGAATGGTATGAATTCCACTTTTTGCTCCTCAAATTGGCTTCTAAGCTCTTCTATCTCAAATCTACTAAGCACGACAACTGATAATTGAGCTTCAGACACCTCAACCATATCACTCAAATTCTCCTCCAAGTCGTGAATAGTCAAGCCAAATTCGTCGATCTCTTGCCCGAGCACAACCCTTTCTTCCATAAATTGCCTCGTCATATTTGTAAGTTCACTCCTGAAATCCCCATAAGCTTCTAAGAGTTTGGCTTGCTCCATTAGCCAAGTTTCGCTAACAACCTGCACTTTATCGCTCCTGTCAAACTCACAAACATCATTAGAATTATCACAAAAATTGTTGGGGGAAGGAGCATGACACTTAGGACAATCGTTCCACCGACCACCACACAATTTACAAAAGTTCCAATCAAATGTGGTAGAAAATTCACATAACCAGTCCCGTAGGGTTGAAAGAGTTGGACAATTTTTCCACAAGTGGGTTCCTCCGCAAAGCAGATAAGAATCATCAAAATTTGAGCAATCATCATTCGACCAATTTTCATTAAAAGATGCCATGATGACAAGTAACACTAATAAACTAAACTAAATTAAACCTGAATAGATAATAAGTAATTGTTCAAAAAAAATCAGTCAATTGTTTAGTCCCCGGCAACGGCGCCAAAAACTTGTTGCTCCCAAACGCACACGCAAGTATACGTGGTCGACAAGTAATAAAGTGATAAGTAGAGTATCGTTCCCACGAGGACTATTCAGAATGACTCCTAACAAATAATTTCTTAGGAACTATTCAGGGATCCTTTTCCAATGGTTGAGATTTTACTAACTAAAACAATAATTAAAGCAAGTAATTGAGATTAAGTAACAGAGCAAATTCTAAGTTGTTATCAATGAAAGAGAAACGGTCCAGGGTCAGAGTTACAAACAATCCAGTTGAGTTTTCCAGTTGATTCTACTTCTTGATTTCCTAGATTGCTAACTAACAGATTAATTGTACCCGTGAAAACCTTTCGATTCTTCACGGTCTATGCAGGCTACTCCAATCCCTATATGTCTATGGGTTGAATCACGTGCACGCATTAACGAATTCTGTAATTAGTTAAACTAGGCGAGCAAGTATATGTCTATCCTACTCACGAATTGGTTCCCCGATGCCCGGGTTCACAAACTAGCCCTACTCTTTCTTATTGCGTTCATAAATTCCCTCTTTCGAGTTCAATCTAAAAACCATAGATAGTGTTCAATTATCAAGCCTCAATAATCAAACAATTAAGATCAAGAAAGAATAAACAATCTGTAATGGTAAATCAATATATAGAATTCAACTTTCAAACATCAACCTTCATGTATTTACTCTAACCCTAGAACGAACAAACTATAGAATTAAAGAGAAGAATAAGAGAAAGAGAGAAAGAACTTGGTTAGGAGACATCTAGGGCTCCTCCCCTCTCCTCCAAAACTTGCTCCAAGGTCTGAACTCCCTTCAAAAACTAAGTAAAAGAGTATTTATAGAGTTTACAAACACCTTGTAATAAGTTAGACCCAAGCCTAGACGGAATAGGAAGTAAAAACACGCACAAGGGGCGCTATAACGGGCGCCCCGCGCCTCGGAACACGTGACATTGGACAGAACCCGTCGAAAGTTGACCGCTATGCCTCCGCGCCGCGTGGGAAACCGCGCCCACCAAGCTGGCGCGTTTCCTGGCGCGGCGCGCCACCTGTGGCGCCCAGCCATTTTCCTGTTCCGTTCGCTCCTTTGCTCGCTCGTGTCGTGCCTTCGTGTGCTCGATCCAATCCTCAATCAAAATCCAATCTTTTCTTGCTCAATCATGCTCTTAAAAGCTCCAATTACACTGCGTAACAACCTACACACGCACGACATAAAATCAGTGCAAAACCACATTCATAAACTATAAAACGAGCGAATAAAATACTCAAACGTGAGGAAATATTAAGGAAATATAGGCATAAAATGCCAAAGATCACTTATATATAGTTTATTCAGTAGAGGACCTTCAAGGCCAGAATAATATTCCAGCATAAAGTAATGAATTTTTTCAAGCACGAGGACTTATGACCTGATTTTGCAGACATCCAGAGGCAACAATTAGGACATCACACTCAACTGGTCTTTCATTCTGTTTTTCAGATGGGGTCTCTCTTGTATCTGGGTCTTCCCATGTTGATTTTTTTTGGTTTTCATCAGTCTGCAGAGAAACCACCAAGTATCCGGTGTCAAAAAATATTAGAGTTTTGTTAATGTAGTCACTCAATGTAATCTTAAGACTATATTACTGTTATGATTGTACCAGAATTCCTTCAGCATTTTACAAAGTCAAGGAAATTCAAGTGGATAAGAAGTGTTAAAAAAAGAGTCTCCCCTTTAGCAAACTTTCTCATCTCAAATATTAACACGACCGAACACTGACTATTTTAAACATCCAGGATAATTCCAATATGTTAGCAGCAAAATGCAAGAATATGTAAAAGCAACAATTCTATAATGCATTCGTAGATGAGAACAAGTCATGCTTTTTTCGTTACTGTAACTTTTTGGTTTCATCGGTCTTTCACCTGAATTTCTTTAACAACTGTTAAAGTATGATATGACCGAAGTAAATTCGAGTAAAATAATTATAGCTTTACTTTATGAATACTGTCGTGAATCAAACATCTCAGGAGCTAATAAATCAAGCGTTATAACCAAGTCATACCAATATAAATGAAGACTTACCATAGCATTTGTGATCGCATGGCTATGTGGTTTTCCTTAAAGTTAATAATTTCTAAGGCTAGTATCGCCAGGCATTTGGTGTATGGTGTTGTTCCTGCATCCAGAGTGGAGAACTTTTGGTTGATTAATATGCAGATGTATTATTCAAGAAGTCGAAGTACAATAGTTAGAAATGTCTTAATGTCTTTGGTTTTATTTTTGAGAGAGCTGAAAAGCGTCTAAAAGAGAGATTCTGCAGAGTAATGAATCAGAGTTGTAGCTTATTGGAGGCAATATCCTATAATTTATTGACAACATGAAACCAATTAAGGGTGACTAATGGTCCGGTTTTGACCGGACCGGAATCGAGCAGGAAACCGGCTCGGACCGGCCCGGACCGGTTGAGACCGGACCGTTGGTCCCTAACGGCCCCGGGCCCCGGTCACGAAACGGTCTTGCGAAAAAAAATCGGATGAACCGGTATAAATTTGGACCGGAACCGGCCGGACCGGACCGGTCCAAAAAAATAAAAAAAAAAAAGAAAATCTGTTGCAATGTAGCCGTTTCTAGCCGTTGGGCAACGGCTCTTTTGACCCCCTAGCCGTTGTCCAACGGCCAAAAACGGCCAATTTCACCCCTCTACCACCCCAAACTATTTTTTTCTATAAATACCCCATTATTTCATCATATTTTTCACACAAATCTTCCAATTCTCTCTAATTCTCTCAAATTTTCTACAATATTGCTATTATTCTATTTTGGCTATTTGTTAAAAATTTATAATTTGGCTACTTTATCAAGTTCTATTTGGAGTTTCTATCAAAGTTATATTTGGCTATTTGGTGAAGTTTACAAATATCAAGTATTGGGTCAATTGGAGGCGCTACGTGGTTGAAATATCAATTTGGCTATTTTTGCAATTTTTCGATTATCAAGTATTCAACTAATTAATTGAAGTGGAGGCTCAAGTTTCAACTTCACCTCAATTATACGGTTATATTTGGTTGGTCGTTCCTACTTCTACTCTTTTATTATTTTTTTATCATATATATTTATTTTATTTGCTATTATTATGTCTCAAAGAGGTTCAATTGGAACTAGTAGTGGGGGGCGGGCACGTGGTCGTAGGGGAAATAGGGGTAAAGAAATTGCTGGTAGTTCTAATCAGTTCACCCACATAGATGATTCTCAATATTATCATAATGTTAACGCTGATAACATACTTGATCACGAAATGTTAGAAGCACAATATGGGAATCAAAGCGGGGTTAATTTAGAAGAAACACTTGAATTTCAAGCTAGTCCACCCGAAGTTCAGTCTGACTTGCCTCCTGAACCTCCTACTAGAATACCGGCTAAACGTAAGGATAGATCTGAGGTGTGGCAATTTGCATCAAAGAATGTTGCAGCGCAGACGGCCAAATGCGGGATTTGTGATAAGGTGTGGGTTTTTAAAACTGGGGGTAATGAGGGTGGGACGGGTAAACTTAGGCAGCACTTACAAACGAAACATCCTAAAGAATGGTCAATGCGGTCGGGTGGTATATATTTAGGGACCGAACATGGGGGAGTAGCGCATGATCAATCTTCGGGTACCCAAACAAGAATTAACCAAACAACAGGAGGGCTTCTTACTTATGATAAACAAAAGGATAGGGAAGCTATTGCTAAACTAGTTGCCCTCGAGGGTTTACCTTATAGTTTTCCTTCTTCTACTGGTTTTGTTCGTTATGTTCAGTCTATATATAATCCCTCTTTTCATGGTTTTTCAAGAACTACTGTTAAAATGATATTATTAAATTTAAGAACGAATATCAGGATTATTTGCGATATATGTTTGATAACTTTGACACTAGAGTATGTCTTACTACGGATATGGGTCGTTCTACTAATGGATGTGATTATATTACTGTTACTGTTCATTGGATAGATCCTGATTGGGTATTTCAAAAACGTATTATAGCTTATAAAGTTGTTGATGAACCACACACGGGAAATTATATTTATAATAAAGTTTCATCAATTTGTCGTACGTACTTTTTATCTAACAAAGTTTTTAGTGTTACGGTAGATAATGCTACAAACAACACAGATGCACTTAGGAACTTGATACCTATTTTGAACCCCCCTTTTGCTGAATTTTTTCATGTTAGGTGTGCATGTCATATTTACAACTTAGTAGTAAGAGATGGTCTTGCCTTGTTTAACGACATTATCAAAAAGGTGCAGATAGCTATTACTTATATTTTTAGAAATAAAAACCAAGAAAGAAGACGAGAATGGGAAAGAAAATGTGTAGAATTAGGAATGCCAATTAGGAGAGTCCCAAAGGAAGTTTGTACTAGGTGGAACACTTTATATGATGCATTGCCTGTCGCTTATGACTATAGAGTGTCTATTTCTCAAATGTATAATAAACATTTTATGGAAATCTATCACCTTAAAGATGAGGATTGGCAAGTTGTTCAACATCTTCTTCAGTTTTTACAAAATTTTTATCAAGCTACTTTAGAATTTTCCGGTCAATACTATCCAACTACTCCTACCATGTTATATTATATAGCTGGAATATCAGAATTATTGAAAATGTATAAGCAATATGAAGTTTACAAACCGGCTGTAGAGTTAATGATTGCAAAATTTAGAAAATATTTTTTTCCAATTCCTCCTCTTTTTTACATTGCTTCTGTGTTGCATCCTGCTTTTAAAATTAAGTTAACAGAACGACTTGTTAGAGAAGTATATGCAAATTTAGAAATTACACCTACTGAAATTGCTACTAACAAGTATCCAAGTGTAGACGAGGCTGTTCTTAAAGTTTATGCAGATACCGTGGCTGTTTTTGTAAAGTATAGAGCTTGGGCAGACACTGCTACACCAACGGAACCAATACTATCCACCGGGCAAAGTTCTTCACATGCGGGGATGAGCACTTTTGGGGGACTTGACGAAAAGTTGCTTTCAGAACAGGACGAGTACGGGGAGGAATACAGCGAGTTCCAAGTGTATTTAATTCAATATCCAAAGAAACTTAACAACTTTGGAACTAAGAATTTGTTGGATTATTGGAAGAATCAAGAATCGCAATTTCCAATTCTTGCAAAAATGGCCCGGGATATATTAACAATTCAAGCTTCATCAGTTGCATCGGAAAGCGCTTTTAGCCAAGGAAGATTTCAAATTGGAGATCACAGATATTCGTTGAAGGAGGAGGCAATGGAGACAGGAGTTTTATTCAGGGATTGGATCAGAGCAGAGCGAAGAAACTTTGGTCTACCAGAACTTACTAAGGAAAAGGGCAAAGCATATCTCGATCAAATTTTGAGCGACGGAACAAGTGAAGGGAGTCAAACCGGCAATGAAGAAGAAGAAGAAGACGAAGAACCAGAAGGAGATGATGAACAAGATCAACAACGGCCAGTTCCTAAAGAAAAGCCTACAACTATCCTCAAGAAACTAGCTAATATGTTTAAAAGAATGTAATTTTCTAAATAAGAATTTTGAATTTACAAGTTTGCAGTTTAGATGTAATTTGCACTACTTATGTCTTAAACAATTCAATAAAATTGCTCCAAGTCTTGGAATTCAATCACAACTATTGTCTTCATACTTTTTATTTTTAATTTATAGTTTGCGCAAAAAATACTACAATTAATTACTAGTTTGTGAATTAGTTCAAATTTGAATTTACTAAAATTAATTCAAAGTTTGAATTTTGAACTTAACAAATTAATTCAACAGTTTGAACTTTGAATCATCACTTCAAAAATTTCATTACTTCAAAGTTCAAAGTATAAAAAAATACTACAAGTTTTTTAATTCTAAGTTTAAACTTTAAACATTGAAATAAACTAAACAATCCAAACATATGTTATATGTACAAGTAAAAACTTAATAATATTTTGTTGTAATATTTTTCAAAGTTTCCACCACTTTAAATAAAACACAATGGAAAAACAAATATATATATATATATATATATATAATATATATATATATATATATATATATATATATATATATATATATATATATATATATATATATATATATATATATATATATAGCCCGAACTGCCGGACCGGGCCGGAACCGGACCGGACCGGACGGCAGTTTGGGCCAACGGCTCTCTTTCAAATATAGCCATTGGCCAACGGCCAAAAATGGCTATATTTGCCTATCACCCCCCCTAAACGCCCCCCATACCCCCCAGCCTATTTTTATCTATATATACCCTATTATTTCATCATTATATCACACAATTTAGCATTTTCTATCAATTTATCTCTCAAATTACTCTCAAAGGCTATTTTCTAAATTTTTTCTAAAATCCAAACAATTATAAATTATAATGGCTGAAAATCAAGCTCCCGCTGCTCCCGGTCCTAGTGAAACAAGAATTGCGGAACGAAGACGTCGTTCTATAGTGTGGGAACTTATTATGAAAGATACTGAAACTCAGAAAGCTAAATGTAGCCTCTGTAACAAAGAGTGGCAAATTTACACTAGCAACTACCATGGAGGGACGGGAAGGTTTAGGCAACACTTAGAAAAAAGACACAAAACCGAATGGGGTAGAATAAATGGCTTTATTCCGCGTGATTGAAAATTTGAAGAGATGGCTAAGGGAATATCTATGTCATTTCAATTATGTATTTTCGAATTTCTAGTTTATTTAGTATCTTTGTAATTTTTCAATTTCTAGTTTGTTTTGTCATTTCAATTATGTATTTCCCTTTCAATAAACGTTTGTTTTGTGTTTATTTATTTACTTTACATTAATAAATTTTAAAATATAATTTACATAATTATTTTGTTTCATTAAAAAATATAATTTACATAATTATCACAAATGGTGTTTAAATAAATTGTTAAGTTTTTCAAATTTTAACTTTAGCCTAAAAAAAACTAAAAAAAAATTAAAAATAACCGTTAAACCGGCCGGACCGGGACCGACCGGCTTAACGGTCGCCGGAACCGGTCCCGATCCGGCACCAATTTTTTAAACCGGCTAGGACCGGACCGGTAGACCGGTTATACTCCGGTTTTGAAATTTTTTTGGCCCGGTTTCGGACCGGAACCGGAATTCGGTACCGGTCCCGGACCGGACCGGGCCGTTAGCCACCCTTAAAACCAATGGTTACAGGCAGACTGAAGTGCTGTCGAAATAACAACAAACGTCACAGTAAAGCTAAAGTATGAACATAAATAATTCCGAGTCCCACTAATATGTGGGCAAAATGCCCACATTACCTTCTATATACTTGAGCTTTTGTTGTGTATTATTGATTAAATACGCGCACTTATCATGTTTTTATTGCATATTGCAGGATATTGGAGCTGATGTGATGAATAGATGGAAAACAAGTTGAATTGCAAAGTTTCTGTTTCTGACTGGAAAACTACTCATCGCAATCGCGCAAGGAGACTGAAGAAGCCAGCGCGAAAGCGCCCAAGAGAACGCGATCGCGTTGAAAAGAAAAGAGTTTCAGCGCGATAGCGCCATTTGTCACGCGATCGCGCAAGAGCGCGTCTGGACTGCACTGGACAGTTTTGGAATTTCACACCAGCTGAATTGGAAACATATAAATAGCCCTTTGCACGATCTAGGGTACATCTTTTGGCCAATTCTGCAATCTTGGGAGTCAAGATCCATCTACCAAACACCTAGAGAGTGAAGATTTGGAACAACCCATTGAGAATTTCTTGATCCTTTGTACTCCTTTCTTTATTTTCTTGCTTTGTATTGCATATATTTGGTGTGTTGATGTTATTGAACACTTGATTTTGTGAATATATTTCATGGCTATTCGTATTGTTAATTGATATGACTTTGAACATGAACATATGAATGAAGCATGACTAGGATTTTATATTTATGGGTTTTGATTATCTAGCCTCTATTGTTGTGGTTGCTTGACTTTTGTACACATGACACTTAAGTTACATGTCTACTTTGCTAATTAAAGACTCGGGAGAGATTAGTTAGTGTAGAATAGTGAAGCTAGCGAGGATTTGGGTTGATAGGCTATTCCATAGACTAACTCATCTAAAAGAAGTTACGCTCGGAAGAGGTCTTCTTTCCTCGGGTAATGAGTAGTACTTTATAAGCTCAACCATGGCTTTGACGAGCGCCATTGAGGAAATCCCTTCTAGGCCGGAAGGATTCTAGGGATTACTGATGGATATAATTATTCATGTAATTTTACTATATAAAAAGATAAGATTTAAAAAAAAACATGAATAATAATATCCTATTCTCGCACTTTTCTAACAAATCTTACAGGAAAAAGAATACATGGACAAAGAGAAGAAAATAAGCTAAAAGTCAAGGGTGATAATGATACAACTTCATCTGCAAATATGAAATACTACACAAAAGAAAGATGAATTTGTCATCTAAAGATAACCATGAGAAATTGCCAAATTATCACCATGAGAAATTGCAAAAGGCCACCATGAGATTTACCAAGACTTTTTGCAAATTTTCATCAAGGCTACGTAAGAAAATTTTGTCATCAATATATTTGATGACCTCATCATGAAGATTTCACAAAAGACTTTTGAAGACATTTTTTTTCTATAAATAGGCACATGTTAGAAAGGAGAAGAACAACTTTTTCTTTCTCTTTCTATCTACGCAGGTTTTCCAAAGAGCAAAGACTTGCTCTCTTTTTCTCTCTTCGTCTCTCTCTCTTGTATTAAGTTTTTGTAGTTGTTCTTATTAGAAGAAATAATATTTCTTCAAAGTACTTTTATTTTTCTTACTCCATAATGGAGTAAGCTCTTTTAGTTGGGATAGTTGATGAAACTTGATATCTTTATAATATTATCTCAGTTTAAACAGGTTCTTGGCTTGATATTTTCTATTTTATATTTTATACTGTGCAGGGATGATGGCTTTTTATTAATTATTATTATTATCACATCTACATATTTTATCTCTAAGTTGGTTTTATATTAATTTTGTAATTCTCACGGAGCAAAATTAATATATTATGACTCCAGGATAAAATAAAAGAGTGAGAGTAATTTTTAGTATACTATTATTCCAAGTCTGTAATCTTGCTTGCCTCAGTTTTAATTCTCACAGAGGAATTGTTGTAGGCAAGGTTATTTATTTTTAGTAAGAATATTCTCACGAAGTTTTTACTACATTGTTGCACAATTCAAGCAAGAAAACATTTCGGTTTAACTGTCATTAGTTATAACGCAGTTAATATACATAACCTCACGGAGTGTTATTAACTGATTATTTCTTAGTGAACAAACATAATTGAATTAGCAATAAGCAATTATTCTTAAGAGAAATACATGTAAAAGCTGAGATTTTATTATAATATTATCAAGTGAATTCAATGATTCCCAACTCTTTTTAAATTATAAATCTTTTGGAAGTTGTTTGTTTCATTTAAAGTAGATTATAAATTCAAAAATTCACTCTTCATCAGTTTGATTCTCTCAAATAGTATTCGAAATATTACAGGTCTGTAGCATAGATTTCCCAATCTCTGTGGGACGATATTTTAAACTATATTATAATTTGATAAAGCACGAGCAGGAAATTCCTATGCACTTTGACCTCGTCAAATTTTTGGCGCCGTTGCCGGGGATTGGTGTACATCTACTTCAGATTAAATATTTTGTTACTAGTTTGAGCACTTATTACTATTATCTATTTCTTTTTTTATTATTAATATTTTATTTTCTTTGGTTAGTAAACTAAATTGACGTTCACTTTTTCCCAATTCTCTTTGCTAGTACTTGGTCTCTTAGTTCGTTGTATCTATTACTCACCTTTCCTTAACTATATCAATTATATTATTATACTATTATAGTACTTCTTTCTACCATATTACACTATTATTTCTAACATCAACTATTCCTATCATCTTTCTATATCTTTTTTACTGTACTACTACTACTAGTATTTTTATATATAATAATAATAATAATAATAATAATAATAATAATAATAATATCTTATTACTTGCCTTCATAGCTAGTACCACTACTACCTGCTTTAGTTATTATTTTTATAACTAGACTTATTACTTTACTGTATTACTATACTACTTATAATAATAATATTTTCGTACTATTTGATTTTTTTATACTAATAATTTTCTTTTCTTTACTTGTTTCTTAATATAATCCATACTTGAATTAAACTATTTTCTTGTTCTCTTAAAATATTAGTATTAACATTTTATTTTTCATGTTAGTAAGTTAAACCAAAGTTTTCATCCAATATTGGATCACTTCCTACGCGTTGTCAGTATACTTGTTTTTAGCCTTCTACTACTACTTTCATCAACGTTTATTTTAATACTACACCTACTATTTTTATTACTATTATACTATTGTCAGTACTACCACTCGCTATATCCAACAACTATTCCTCAATGTACCTCTATCTTTGTTGTACTATACTAACTAGATTTATCTATATATAATAATATTATTTTACTACTTTCCTTGATTGTTTAATATTATTTTACAATTTCTAACTTATTTCAATTTTGTTTCTTTTTCCTCTCTTAAATTTTGGTATTAACACTTTATTTTTATTTTCCTAGTTAGTAACCTAAACTAGTATTTTTAATTAATATTGTATCACTTCATCTCAGTTCTCATTGCTTACTAGTTTCCTGCATCCAACTATCCATCATCACGTTTCATCTGTTATATCTATTAGTATATTATTATATTATTATAGTGCTTCTTCCAACTGTTTTCACTTTTCTTAAACAACTATTCCTCCAAATCTACCTATTATCTTTTTTAATATACTACTACTAGATTTGCCCCCCTCTCTCTCTCTCTCTCTCTCTCTCTCTCTCTCTCTCTCTCTCGCGATCTCTCTCGCGATCCATTTATGAATATAAAAACTTGAGCGGGCGAAGCCGATTGTTGACCATGGGATAAAGGCACCACGCCCCTTCTCTTTCTCCGATCATAAAGCCCCCTATATATATATATATATATATATATTACTACTTCTCTTGATTGTGAGTATCTCACCTAGATATTTTGATTAGTACACTACCGATCTTTTCATTTTATCTTTATTTTTTATTAGCAAGTACTACAATTATTATTTGCTATATTACTTATTAATATTATAATTTTCGTTCTAATTTTTCTTTTTCTTATTTTTTTTAATATCCACTTTCTTTAGTAAGTTTCTTTACTTTGTTACTTAATATTAATACATTACTATCACCACAGTTCTTATCTATATCTATATAATTATATTGCAACTCTTTTTATTTTCTTCTTTCACTAATAGTATTTTTATTTATTCCTAGCATTTTTAGTACTACTACGTTTCTAGGATCTAACTTTCTTTACTTTAAAAGTTTTAAGTAGCTTATGACCCGCTCTTCTAATAAAGAGTTGGTCAATTACGATCTTGAAATTAAAAAATCTTTGCGGTTGCGCAGGAAAGAACAGACATCATCTTCTCAAAGCGTAACTTATGAAGGAATGGAACACCAACTTGGAGATGACAACAACCCACTGGGAATTCCACCACCAGTCCACGTAGAGGAGCAGTTTGATGAAGTGGTACCAAGACCAGCAAATAGAATCCTAAGGGATTATGCTAGACCAGACCATTTCAATTGTGAATCTAGTGTCAGGAATCCACCTGTGGAAGCCAATAACTTTGAAATCAGGACAGGCCTGTCTTGCACATTTGCTGGTGATCCAAGTGAAGATCCATACAGATATTTAATTGATTTTTTGGAACTAGTTGAAACTTCTAAATATAATGGAGTATCTCCTGAAGCAATAAAGTTAAAGCTATTTCCTTTTTCGTTGAAGGGAGATGCCAAGACTTGGTTGCGAAGTTTGCCTCAAGGTTCTATTACTATATGGGACTAGATGACTCAGAAGTTTTTAAATAAACATTTTTTTCCTGCTAAAATAACAAAGTTAAGGCAAGATATTTCTAATTTCTTGCAGACTGACACTGAGTCAGTTTATCGGGCATGGGAAAGATTAAAAACAATGCTAAAAAAATGTCCTCATCATGACATTCCTTAACATATGCAGTTTTGTATATTTTCTATCACGGGCTAAGACCATCTTCTAAAAATGTGATAGATGCAGTTGCAGGAGGTTCCATAATGGGCAAAACCACAGCTGAAGCATTGCAATTGTTGAATGAAATTTCTGAAAATGTCATTCAATGGCCATCTGATCGTGTTGTAATAAAGAGAGCCACAACGGCAAATCAGGCAGATGCTTTAAAAACACTAACACAACAAATTGTTTCTTTGGCACAAAAGTTTGAATCTTTTCAGGTTAATACACAACAATCAATCCAATCTGAGGCTTATGACATGTGTGGAGGAAACCATCTGAACCATGAATGCCAAGCAACCAATCAGAATGATGAACATGTCAATGCCATCGGTTACAAGTCGTACCCTTTTGGAAGTCCAATGGCACAAAAACACCCAGGATTTCAATGAAGCAATCCAAATGGAGCGGAGAATTCTAAAAGTTTCCAGAAGCAACCGGTACAGGGTCCACCAGGTTACCAGAATCAAAATCGCGGGCAATCGAATTTCAGACCATATCAGCAAGCAGTTCCCTATCAGCAAAGGCCTCAACAAGCTCATCCAAGTCTTGATGACCTTTTGCACAAGTACATTAAGACAACTGACGAGAAAATGGAAAGTCAAAATTCTGCCCTCAAGAATTTGGAAATTCAGGTAAGCCGACTGGCAACTCTTATGTCAGAAAAGATTCAAGGTCCCTTACCAAGCAATACAGAGAAAAATCCAAAGGAACACCTCAAGGCCATCGCCTTACGGTCAGGTAAGAATCTTGATGAACATTATATAGACAGACTTGACAAGAGTTTGTCAGACCAATAGGTAGACAAGGGTAAGAATGTTGACACACCTTCTGAACCACTAGAAAATAAAGAAGTCAAGAAAAAGGAAGAAAAAAATATAGAGAAAATGACTTATTTCCCTGTGACAATTCCTTTTCCACAAAAAATAAAAAGATAAAAGCTTTATGGTCAGTTTGCAAAATTTTTAGAAATTTTAAAGCAGATTCACATTAATATTCATTTCACTGATCCTTTACTACAAATGCCTTCATATGCCAAGTTTTTAAAAGAAATTTTGTCAAGTAAAAGAAAATTGAAAGAAGTTTATGTGGTAATGCTTACTAAAAACTGTAGTGCTATACTTCAAAATAAGCTACCACAAAAACTTGGTGACCCAGTCAGTTTTACAATTCCATACACTTTGGGAGGAGTTTATATTGAAAAAGCACTTTGTGATTCTGGAGCTTCAATAAATTTGATGCCATTTTCTATTTTTAGAAAATTGGATCTTGGTGAGATGAAAAACACATTTGTATTCTCTTCAATTTGCAGATCAAAGTACTAAGAAACCTAAGGGCATAATGGAGAATGTGCTCGTAAAAGTGGATAAATTTATTTTCCTTTATAGATTTCATAGTACTTGAAATAGAGGAATGTCCTGATGAACCAATTATTCTAGGTAGATCTTTTCTTGCTACAGGTAGATCAATCATAGATGTCCATCAGGGACAACTAATTTTGAGAGTTGATGAAGAAAGAGTCATCTTTGATATGCAAAAGATACTAAGGTTTTCAGGAGATGAGACATCATCTTCATGTTTTTCTATTGACATGATTAGTGATCTTGCAGATGAATTCAAAGATGACCAATTAATTTTGGACTCAATGGAAAGATGTTTGGCCAAATCTGGTACCACACAGGGTGATGATCCAACCATCAAAAGTGAAGCTGGAATATTAGAAAAAGATCATGAGGATGAGGAGACGCAATCAGATGAAGTTCAACCAAAAATTGAACTCAAAACTCTCCCTTCCTATTTGAAATATTTTTATCTTGAACATGATTTATTTCCAGTAATTATTTCTTCTTCTCTGACTCTAGAACAGGAAGATAGTTTGATTCAAGTACTGAGAGCACACAAAGGAACATTAGGGTGGACTATAGCAGATATCAAAGGAATTAGTCCAGCTATTTACATGCACAGAATCCTCATGGAAGATAAGTACAAACCAATAGTCCAACCCCAAAGGCGATTGAATCCAGCAATGCAAGAAGTGGTGAAAAATGAAGTTATTAAGCTTCTGGCGGCAGGTATCATTTACCCAATTTCTGACAGTCCTTGGGTAAGTCCTGTACAGGTAGTACCAAAGAAAGGAGGTATGACAGTTATCAAAAATGAAAATAATGAACTCATACCTACCAAAACAGTTACAGGATGGAGAGTCTGTATTGATTACAGACGTCTCAATGATGCCACTAGAAAAGATCATTTTCCTTTACCATTCATTGATCAAATGTTGGAAAGAGTTGCAGGGTACGGTTTTTACTGTTTTCTTGATGGATATTCAGGGTATAACCTCACGGAGTGTTATTAACTAATTATTTCTTTGTGAACAAATATAATTGAATTAGAAATAAGCAATTATTCTTAAGAGAAATACATGTAAAAGCTGAGATTTTATTATAATATTATCAAGTGAATTCAATGATTCCCAACTCTTTTTAAATTATAAATCATCTGAAAGTTTTTTGTTTCATTTAAAGTGGATTATAAATTCAAAAACTTACTTTTCATCGGCTTGATTCTCTCAAATAGTATTCGAAATATTACAGGTCTGTATCATAGATTTCCCAATCTCTGTGGGACGATATCTTAAACTATATTATAGTTTGATAAAGCACGAGCAGGAAATTCCTATACATTTTGGCCTCGTTAATTACATTAGAACGACTCGGCCATAATATATAAATCCTGTGCTATAATTGCATCCTAGGCTCAAAACTTGTCTTCCTCGATTGTGAAAAGACCATTGATCACCTTTACTTGCTTTCTTAGTGTAGTTTGTAGTTGTTAATATCATTCCATCACCTTGTTATCCTAGTTTGGCTTAGTCAAATAGGTTTAGTTCCTCCACTACTTTGATCGCATCACTTTGTTCCTTGTGGATTTGACCCCGACTCCTAGTTGAGTAAATTGTATTGCGATGAGTGTTCATACCTCGAGCCGAGGTGTGTGTTGAGCGTTGTCACCCACTTGTACAACAATTCTGTAAAGAACAGCTTGGAGAAGCTATTCAACAGTTATAATATTAAAACATTGGGAATCAGCTTCTGCAAATCGGACTTCCTATAAAAGAAACAAGAAAATGGCATACGCACAATAATACATGGTCCTTTGATGGAAAGATTAGATTCCACAGGCGATCCAGCTAAAATCATTACACAATGCAGGACCATGTTAGGTACAACAAAAGTTATCTGAAAGTTATGTACAAAACGAGATGGTGTTGTTAGAACAAACAGTCACAAGGCAAGTCTAACAAAAATTTTATAGTAATGTTTGTGATGCAATCTGGCAAAAGGTTGTCTGCATTTTCCAAAAGTAAATAATATCCTCAGACAAAGTTAATATTTTCAGACAAAGTTTACTTTAAAAAAAAAAAACTGGAAGAACTTTTTACGGGAATATCGACAATATGCGCGTATTTTCGTCTATGCTTTGCCGAGGTCGAGGTTTTTCGATGATTTGCACCCTAGAAGTCCATCCTTTTGTCTTTGGGCTGATCTTATCGATTGTAAGCCTGTGGTCCATAGTTTTGGTACAATCTACATAGAGGAGAACAAGAAAAAATTACATAATCAAAACCAAAAAGCCATAGTAAAATATAAAAATAGCACCAAAGTTGTAGTATAACTCCACCACAATCCTACATAACCAACTATTTGCAGCACAATTAAATAAGTAAGCGCAAAAATCAATTTGTACAACAAAGATGTTCCTCGTAAGCCAAAAATTAAATAACTGTAAAAGCTAACAGAGAAAACCAATAAATTTAAATTTTTTTTAGAGAATTCAGACTACATGCTTAACGAAAATAAAATTAATTGGGAAATTCTTAATCTTTTACAAGAAATATCCAATTTTCTATCTCGCAATATCAATCGTTTTCCCCTTTTTTGGCCAATAAAGTGATTCCATCATTATTTGGTCCCCTTTTTCAGTACACAATATTCAGTGTTAAATTGTAAATAGTTAAAGAAAAAATTACATGCACACAGTTTATATAAGCAAGAAAAGTCTGTAGGAGAAACAAGAAATCATCGCACTTCATATATATAGTCAGACGAAATTTACCAGCATGTGAGAATCCAGCTGTTGTCGTGCGAGACAACGCTGGTAAGTATGGCAGAGATATTTCTTTGTCTGTTATCCAAAGGTTTTTTTTTCTGAGTTATCATGTAGTACAAGCACTTAGTAGTTAAAGTACAAATCTTTAAGCATAGCTGTGTGAATTCCCAATTTACCCCTATTGCCAGGCAGGCATGTTAATGGAGACCTGCTTGGTTATCGCCACTTATATGTATGTTATAGATTATCGACATTAGACCTTCCCACTAAGCCAACTGAACGGCCCCTCTTGCAAGGAATTCAAGAGTACACATAATATTGTTAAGTTGATTACTAAATTACTTAATAAATGAGTCTAATGAATGAATTTTATACTTTTAAAGAATAGTTACATGATCAATTGAGTTAGTCGAGTCGAGCGGAGCACACTCTATCGAGCACAAACTTTGATCGTGCCAAACTGAGTCGAGTTGATTGTAAGTGAGATAAAGCCGAGCCTCTTTTCAAAACTAGCCGAGTCGGGCCAAACTAAAATATAATCGAGCTGAGCCGAGCTTGCCCAGGCCTAAGTCGGTGCATAATTAGTACTATTATATAGACGATCGAGAGCTGCTTAGGATTGTCTCGTGTGCTTGTTTTGAGATGTTAGTTAGAATATAGCCTTTTTGTGCATGGCTACTCTTAGGGTTGTTAATTAAAACAATAGACAACTTATGGATAGTTTCTCAACCAAATAGTCACTTTAAATTTTTTAATTCAAAATGTAGCCAACTTTTGTGCAGCTTATCGATCAAGTAACCACTTTTAGGGCAATTAAGTGGAATATAAAAAAAAATTGCAAAGTAGCTGAAAAGTTGTAACAACTTCAAAATGTGTAAAGCTGTCGAACATGACTTTCAGAATAAATTTCCTAGAGCTTGCAGTGTTGCAAGTAAACTCCAAGCAAATAAAGAAATAGTTGGTATTTATTTAGCATATAAATGGTGTTTGGTCACTTATGAGATTTTTGATTAAAATAGGTGAGATATTGCTTTCTATTTGGTTGCCTTAAAAACCATGCACCACATCATTATAAAGTAGCTGGATATATTAATTTTCAGAATGACATTAGTGATGTGACTTTCCTAATACAAAAGAAAGAATAATGATATTTTGAGTGAAATAACAAATATTAAGTATCTGTTATTGTACCAATGGTAGAATATAGACTTTGTTCACTTAATTTAAATAGCATATTGACCGTGAATAAAGGAAAAAGAATACCTAAAAATTATAATTTAATTGTATTGCCAGCACAGATCGATTGACACTAGTAATATAATAAATATTAATATATAAAATGTTATCAAATGAAAAGAATCAAAATCCAAACTCAATGCCTTAAACCTAGTGTGCTTATCGGTCGATTCAATTCAATTTTGGACCTTATCGATTTGAATTTTTGATTTTTGATTTGTCAAAATACTAAACCTATAACAAAATCAACAAGGTATTAAGTATCAATTTTCAGTTTCTTGATTTTTGATTCTTAAATGTTCGATTATCGAAAATTATTAAGAAATTTGAGCCTAACGATTGGGCCATTACTGAATTTATTTTTAAATACAAATTAAAATTTCATGACTCATATTATTTTTTTATATTCTTTATTTAAGAATAATTTGTCTAATCATTAAACATGTTAAATTTCATTGTATTGAATATAATGGGACATTATCACAACATTCAACTAAAGAGACTTGATTAGAATATTCATCAACAAGAATTAAGAAACAATCACACAATCAAGCTTAATACACACGTCTCAAATCCAATAGTTCATATGTAATAGAAAGTGAAACAACATATGGTAAAACAACAAGATACCCAGAGTATCCCACAAGTGGGGTCTGGGGAGAGTGAGATGTACGTAGACTTTACCCCACCGAGGTGGGAAAGCTGTTTCCAATAGATCCTCAGCTAGGAAAAGAAACATATTAGAAAATACTTTTGAAAATCAAGCCAATAATATCATGCTATAGAGAATATTAAAACTAAAGCATGTCCAACAAACAGATAATAACAGTAGATATAAAGCCGAAGAGTAAAATGGAAACCATCTATATAAGCATAGTACTACATCTAATAAGGGAAAAGATATTCGACTGCAACCTAACATTCTACCCTAATCCTCGACCTCCACGCCCCTATCTAGGGTCATGTCCTCGGTGATCTGGATTCAGGACATGTCCTGTCTAATCACTTCGGCCGGTTCTTCTTCGGTCTACCTCTACTTCTCCGTAGACCCAGTAATGCTAGTCTCTCACACCTCCTAACAGGAGCATCAGCACTCCTCATTCTCACGTGACCAAACTATCGCAGTCTTGGTTCTCGCATCTTCTCAGCCACTGGGCTACGCCAACCTTGTCATGAATGACTTCATTCTTAATCTTATCCATTTTAGTGTGTCCACACATCCATCTAAGCATTCTCATTTCCGCTACGTTCTCTTCTGGATGTGAGAGTTATTGACTGCCCAATACTCTACACCATATAACATAGTTGGTTTAATGACCACTCTATAGAATTTGCCTTTAAGCCTAAGTGGCACTCTTTTATCACATAGTACACCGGAAGCGAGCATCCACTTCATTCAACCTACTCATATATGGTGTGTGACATCATCATCGATCTCACCATTACATTGGAGGATTGAGCCAAGATATTTGAAGCTTCCTTTCTTAGGAATGACTTGCGAATCGAGCTTCACTTCCACATCTGACTCATCAGGAGCGTCACTAAACTTGTATTCCATATATTCTGTTTTCTTCATACTTAGTCTAAAGATTTTAGACTCTAGAGTCTGCCTCCACACCTCCAGGTTCTCATTGACACCTCTGCGTCTCTCATCCACTAACACTATATCATCTGTAAATAACATACACCACGGCTCCTCTCCTTGGATACTCCGGGTCAATACATCCATGACAAGCGCAAATAAAAATGGACTAAGCGCTGACCCCTGATGAAGCCCCATCCCTACCGAAAAGTGGTCTGAGTCTCCTTGGATACTCTGAGTCAATACATTCATTGAAGGGAGATGCCAAGACTTGGTTGCGAAGTTTGCCTCAAGGTTCTATTACTATATGGGACTAGATGACTCAGAAGTTTTTAAATAAATATTTTTTCCCTGCTAAAATAACAAAGTTAAGGCAAGATATTTCTAATTTATTGCAGACTGACACTGAGTCAGTTTATCGGGCATGGGAAAGATTAAAAACAATGCTAAGAAAATGTCCTCATCATGACATTCCTTAACATATGCAGTTTTGTATATTTTCTATCACGGGCTAAGACCATCTTCTAAAAATGTGATAGATGCAGTTGCAGGAGGTTCCATAATGGGCAAAACCACAGCTGAAGCATTGCAATTGTTGAATGAAATTTCTGAAAATGTCATTCAATGGCCATCTGATCGTGTTGTAATAAAGAGAGCCGCAACGGCAAATCAGGCAGATACTTTAAATACACTAACACAACAAATTGTTTCTTTGGCACAAAAGTTCAAATCTTTTCAGGTTAATACACAACAATCAATCCAATCTGAGGCTTATGACATGTGTGGAGGAAACCATCTGAACCATGAATGCCAAGCAACCAATCAGAATGATGAACATGTCAATGCCATCGGTTACAAGTCGTACCCTTTTGGAAGTCCAATGGCACAAAAACACCCAGGATTTCAATGAAGCAATCCAAATGGAGCGGAGAATTCTAAAAGTTTCCAGAAGCAACCGGTACAGGGTCCACCAGGTTACCAGAATCAAAATCGCGGGCAATCGAATTTCAGACCATATCAGCAAGCAGTTCCCTATCAGCAAAGGCCTCAACAAGCTCATCCAAGTCTTGATGACCTTTTGCACAAGTACATTAAGACAACTGACGAGAAAATGGAAAGTCAAAATTCTGCCCTCAAGAATTTGGAAATTCAGGTAAGCCGACTGGCAACTCTTATGTCAGAAAAGATTCAAGGTCCCTTACCAAGCAATACAGAGAAAAATCCAAAGGAACACCTCAAGGCCATCGCCTTACGGTCAGGTAAGAATCTTGATGAACCTTATATAGACAGACATGACAAGAGTTTGTCAGACCAACAGGTAGACAAGGGTAAGAATGTTGACACACCTTCTGAACCACTAGAAAAGAAAGAAGTCAAGAAAAAGGAAGAAAAAAATATAGAGAAAATGACTCATTTCTCTGTGACAATTCCTTTTCCACAAAAAATAAAAAGATAAAATCTTGATGGTCAGTTTGCAAAATTTTTAGAAATTTTAAAGCAGATTCACATTAATATTCCTTTCACTGATCCTTTACTACAAATGCCTTCATATGCCAAGTTTTTAAAAGAAATTTTGTCAAGTAAAAGAAAATTGGAAGAAGATTATGTGGTAATGCTTACTGAAAAATGTAGTGCTATACTTCAAAATAAGCTACCACAAAAACTTGGTGACCCAGTCAGTTTTACAATTCCATGCACTTTGGGAGGAGTTTATATTGAAAAAGCACTTTGTAATTCTGGAGCTTCAATAAATTTGATGTCATTTTCTATTTTTAAAAAATTGGATCTTGGTGAGATGAAAAACACATTTGTATTCTCTTCAATTTGCAGATCAAAGTACTAAGAAACCTAAGGGCATAATGGAGAATGTGCTCGTAAAAGTGGATAAATTTATTTTCCTTTATAGATTTCATAGTACTTGAAATAGAGGAATGTCCTGATGAACCAATTATTCTAGGTAGATCTTTTCTTGCTACAGGTAGAGCAATCACAGATGTCCATCAGGGACAACTAATTTTGAGAGTTGATGAAGAAAGAGTCATCTTTGATATGCAAAAGATACTAAGGTTTTCAGGAGATGAGACATCATCTTCATGTTTTTCTATTGACATGATTAGTGATCTTGCAGATGAATTCAAAGATGACCAATTAATTTTGGACTCAATGGAAAGATGTTTGGCCAAATCTGGTACCACACAGGGTGATGATCCAACCATCAAAAGTGAAGCTGGAATATTAGAAAAAGATCATGAGGATGAGGAGACGCAATCAGATGAAGTTCAACCAAAAATTGAACTCAAAACTCTCCCTTCCCATTTGAAATATGTTTATCTTGAACATGATTTATTTCCAGTAATTATTTCTTCTTCTCTGACTCTAGAACAGGAAGATAGTTTGATTCAAGTACTGAGAGCACACAAAGGAGCATTAGGGTGAACTATAGCAGATATCAAAGGAATTAGTCCAGCTATTTGCATGCACAGAATCCTCATGGAAGATAAGTACAAACCAATAGTCCAACCCCAAAGGCGATTGAATCCAGCAATGCAAGAAGTGGTGAAAAATGAAGTTATTAAGCTTCTGGCGGCAGGTATCATTTACCCAATTTCTGACAGTCCTTGGGTAAGTCCTGTACAGGTAGTACCAAAGAAAGGAGGCATGGCAGTTATCAAAAATGAAAATAAAGAACTCATTCCTACCAAAACAGTTACAGGATGGAGAGTCTATATTGATTACAGACGTCTCAATGATGCTACTTGAAAATATCATTTTCCTTTACCATTCATTGATCAAATGTTAGAAAGAGTTAGAGGGTACGGTTTTTACTGTTTTCTTGATGGATATTCAGGGAATAACCAAATACCAATTGCTCCAGAAGATCAGGATAAGACAACTTTCACATATCCCCATGGAACCTATGCATATAGGAGAATTCCATTTGGTTTATGCAATGCACCTGCTACATTTCAGCGTTGCATGTCGGCAATTTTTTCAGACATGACTGAGAAATTTCTAGAAATGTTTATGGATGATTTCACCCTTTTTGGTAAAATATTTTATGATTGTCTTAATCACCTGACCTTAGTTCTTAAGAGATGTGAAGAGACAAACTTGATTCTTAATTGGGAGAAATGTCATTTTATGGTTAATGAGGGAATTATTTTAGGACATAAAATCACTGCTAAAGGGATAGACGTTGATAAGGCTAAAATTGATCTTATAGCAGGGTTACCCCCTCCCACAACTATTAAAGACATTAGAAGTTTTCTGGGTCACGGAGGCTTTTACAGACGGTTCATAAAAGATTTTTCAAAGATTCCAAAACCGTTGACTAACCTTTTGATGAAAGATGTTAAGTTTTACTTTTCAGGTGATTGTTTGAAAGCATTTGACACCCTTAAGGAAAAATTATCAACTGCCCCTGTAGTTGTGTCCCCTGATTGGAACCAACCTTTTGAGGTCATGTGTGATGCTAGTGATACGGCAGTTGGAGCTGTTTTAGGACAGAGAAAAAATAAGATTTTTCATCCGATATACTATGCCAGTAGGACTTTGAATGAAGCTCAGCTGAATTATGCCACAACAGAAAAAGAACTACTGGCAGTAGTATTTGCTTTTGATAAATTTCGGTCATATTTGATAGGAAGCAAGGTCACTGTTTTCACTGATCATGCAGCTTTAAAATACTTCTCAACAAAGAAAGATGCTCGACCTAGAATTTTAAGATGGATTTTACTTCTCCAAGAGTTTGACCTTGAAATAAAAGATAAAAAAGGAATAGAGAATCAGGTAGCAGATCACTTGTCTAGATTAGAAAGTTTCCCTCTTGAGTTGTGTGATATAAAAGAAGAATTTACTGATGAACACATTTTTTCTATCAACTCAATTGTGACTTAACCACCCTGGTTTGCAGACATTGCAAATTACTTGGTTGGAAAAGGGACACCTCAAGATCTCTCTTATCAGCAAAGGAAAAAGCTCATATCTGATGCTAAATATTATCTGTGGGATGACCCTTACTTGTTTAAAGTTTGTCCAGATAATATCATTAGAAGATGTGTACCTGAAGATGAGATGACCAAGATTTTGTATCATTGCCATGATGGAGCAATTGGAGGACATTATGCAGCAAACCGAACTACCTTTAAAGTTTTGGAAGCTGGATTCTTCTGGCCAAAACTTTTTAAGGACGCTTGTGTTTACGTTGCACAATGCGACAGGTGTCAAAGAACAGGTAATATCACTAAAAGAGATGAGATGCCATTACAGTCAATACAGGTATGTGAAATATTTGATGTCTGGGGAATAGATTTCATGGGTCCTTTTCCCGCATCTCATTCTTTTGAATATATACTTGTGGCTGTGGATTATGTTTCAAGATGGGTTGAAGTCATTCCTTCAAGAACAAATGATGCTCGATATGTGTGTAATTTTCGCAGAAAAAATATTTTTACCAGGTTTGGCACACGAGGAGTCATCATTAGTGACCAAGGGACCCATTTCATGAATAGGCAATTTTCTTCTTTGCTATCAAAATATGGTGTGACTCATAAAACAGGAACACCATATCATGCTCAAACTCAAGGGCAAGTTGAGGTTTCTAACCGCGAATTAAAAAGGATACTTGAAAAAATGGTTGGAATCTCAAGAAAAGACTGGGCTTTAAAATTAGATGATGCACTATGGGCATACCGAACGGCGTTCAAAACGCCAACTGGTACATCCCCATACAGATTAGTCTTTGGAAAAGCTTATAATTTGCCAGTTGAATTGGAACATAAAGCCTTTTAGGCACTGAAAGCATTGAATCTTGACTTAACCTTCGCTGGTAAAAATAGATTTTTACAGGTTAATGAATTTGAAGAATTGAGGATGGAAGCCTATGAAAATGCCAAGATTTACAAAGAAAAAACAAAAAGATGGCATGGCAATTTGATTCGACCAAAAAATTTCAAAATTGGAGATCATGTACTTCTTTACAATAGCCGTCTCAGGCTATTTCCAGGAAAATTAAAATCTAGGTGGACAGGTCCTTACAATGTTATTGATGTTACTCTATACGGAGCTATAAAAATTCAATAGATCAATGGAGGAGAGAAGTTTAAGGTCAATGGTCACAGGCTAAAATTGTATTTTGGAGGACATTTTGAGCAACAACCATTAGTAACCATGATTGACTGATGAATTTTACAGCTACTACGTCGAGCTGACGACATTAAACTCATAACTATTATTTCTTACCCGTAGCCATTGAGGGTGAAGCAATGGAGCCTCATAAGTCCAATTTAGATCTGAATAATTAAATGCTTAACCAATTGATCTGGTCAATATCCAGATTATTGTACAACCTGAACATCTCATGAAGACCTCTACAAAAACAGTGTCACCTAGACAGGAGTAACTCGATGGTGATCGGTATGCCTTAAATTACTGGTTGGTTAACCATTCATTTATGCAAATCTAATCTTGGCACAAATAACTTTTTGGTTTATATTCAAACCAGGACCTCATGACTGTTAAGGTGCTAAATTAGTCAGTCTATTACACATAGAATATGTGTGGTCACAGTTTCTTTCAAGCTTTCTTCTGTGATTGTAAATTTGAAAGCCAAAAATATTTTTACTATTAAGCAGTATTCACTATCTAAATTATCCTATTTTTTATTTAAAAAAAAGAACTCTTTCAGTTACTCTCTTTTCACTCATGTAGAAAAGTGCTTTCATTCAGGAGAATGAAATGTTCAAGTGTGGGGGGGGGGGGGGGGGACTATTCTGATTTATACGTTTTTTAAATATAATATCTTCTAAATTATAACTTTTTGTAGGTATTTAATTAACAACATAAATTCTTTACATCATGTTAAATATTATTTCTTTTTATTTTTCACCAAATAATTTTTTTATGTACGATTTTGATTTTGTGAAAATAATATCAAGCATCTTCGACTCAGGAAATCATCGGGGATTGAGAAAAGTTATGGTCACAAAAGCAGGATGAAACAAAAAACTTGGCTAGAACTTGCTTTGATTGTTTTCAAGGCGAAATAATGGATGACACTGATTTTTGAAAAATAAATTTAGGCCTTCTTTGATTCCCAATTCTAGCATCTTATTTCTATCCAAATATACATATTTTACGTCTTAGAACCCTTCTTTGAGCCTTGACCTTTTTCTTTCAAACACCATAGTTCTCTTAAAAAAAGAGATTGTATTTTTATCTTTATATATACACACACACACACACACACACACATACAATCATCATTTCTTCCAGCTATGAGTGAACAATTGAAAAAAAAAAGGAGGAAGAAATTTTAAAAAAAATTCAAAAAAAAAAAAAAAGAAGAAAGGATAATATTTTGAATATGTTGTGAATGATATGGTAAAGAAGGGAAATAATCAAAAAAAATTTATTATGTCTACCAAGTAAAGTAAATAGTATCGGAAACAAGGAAATGTCTGCTCCAAGCTGGAAGAAGAGAAGTCATTACAAATATATCCCTTATCCAACCAGCCTAAAGCCTGACATTACAAGCCAAGAAAAGTCCTAAAATGATTTTGAAAAATCGATGTTGTATCTATATCAGTGGAGATAAACATGAGGAGCAAGCCTATAGACAATGTTATGATTTATAATGAATAAGTGATCATAAATCTATCAATTTTGAAAGATTCAAGGAGAAAAGATTGCAAGCTTTTGTTGATCAAAGGAGAATTTAGAAATGAGGTACAAGGTTTGGTGAATTTAAAAAGGATAATTTCACTGAGCATAATGAAAGATATTTATTTTGAATAAATTTTCTATCCTACAAGAGTCACAAGCTTTGAAGAGAAATTTTGAAAATTTTCTTTATTCCTCGTGGACGAGAAAAAGTTCAAGTGTGGGGAAATTTGATGGATATAATTATTCATGTAATTTTACTATATAAAGAAATAATATTTTAAAATAAAACATAAATAATAATATCCTATTCTCGCACTTTTCTAACAAATCTTACAGGAAAAAGAATACATGAACAAAGAGAAGAAAAGAAGCTAAAAGTCAAGGGTGATAATGATACAACTTCATCTGCAAATATGAAATACTACACAAAACAAAGATGAATTTGTCATCCAAAGGCAACCATGAGAAATTGCCAAATTGTCACCATGAGAAATTGCCAAAGGCCACCATGAGATTTACCAAGACTTTTTGCAAATTTTCATCAAGGCTACGTAAGAAAAGTTTGTAATCAATATCTTTGATGACCTCATCATGAAGATTTCACCAAAGACTTTTGAAGACATTTTTTTTCTATAAATAGGCACATGTTATGTTATAATCTAAGCACCTCCTAAGGACACTAGAAGGGAGGGAGGGGGTTGAATAGTGTTCACCGATTTTTCTTCTCAAGAACTAGATTCTTCTGAGTCAAGAACCTTGTTCTCGACTTAGTCAGTTTGCACTTCGACACAACAACACACACAACCAACAGCCACAAGGAACACAATGTTTTTACGTGAAAAACTCCTTGCTCAAGGGAGAAAAACCATGACCCACACACACTCTGGGATTTTCGAACCAATCTACTAATACAAAGAGCAAGTTTCTGATTACAAGACTCTGTAACCAAGGGGCTACACTCTAGACCCTAATCACTTAACAAAGCTAACCTCTAGCTTTACAAAGTAATCTCTCAAAAGTTCACCTAGCACAATTGCTTCTACGATAAGCATATAGGTAATAACAATGATAGCATAAAACCAGACAACTTACAAACCAAGAACCTAGACAGAATATCTAGACTCTACCTACTTAGCTCCACCAGCTGTCTTCTTCAGTTATCTCACGTTGAAAGTTGCTGAATCGCCTTTGTATGCTCTCAACTCTCTATATATGAATAACTAATTTGCGGCTGCATCAACTACTTATATTTATATAGGGATCAGAACCCTAGTCGAGTTCCATAAGGAAACCTTGTAATTATGGTAAGACAAGATTTTCTGTGGCTCTTTCCTTGTTCAAGTCCAACTCGTATTCGTACTTCAAAGACACAGCCACGGCACAACTTCTTTTAGTCTGACTATGATGCATACTCGTGCACGCGCCACTACTCCTAGTTCTGCAGGGATTTGCAACCCTCAATCTTTTCGATCAGTCGTGCCCTTCTATACAAGGACCAAGTTCTCCTCGAGAACAACTGGGTCCTTCTCATTTGTTATTCTTCAAAACATCTCCTCAACAAATTTTTCCTTTTTGATGATGACAAACAAACGTTGCCAAAGAACTTGAATAGACAAAATTTCCAAAAACACAAAGATAAAAATACAGTTTGAAAATTTTAAAGCAGATGATGAGTTAGGTCACAAACACTCCAACATTTCCTTCTTCCCCCTTTTGGCATCATCGAAAAGATTCAAAATTCTGCAGGAACAAGTTAGTATTATCTAGTCTAAAGCACAAGGCAATCAGGTCAACTGAAAATAAACACACATGAATAAGGCTAAGGGCCCAAACAGAACCAGATATTATATAATAGACCCAAAACAAGCAAAAAAAATTTAAAACCATTCATCCAGGGCGTGACAACCACACGGCCCTATTAACTACACAACAGTTAAAAGATTATCTTAAATTCACACATCAAGGAAGGACAGGGAAAGATAAGGAAGGATTTTATCAAGGACAGGGAGGAAGAAAAGTAGGACTCAGGTCTTCAAGTTGAAGTGCTTGACAAGTGCTTCAAGGTTCTTTGTATTCTTGGCCCTTTCCATCACCAGCTCGGCCTCATACTTGTGGCACTCAATTTTCAAGCGATCAATTTCTTGATCCTTCAACTCCAGCTTCTTCTGCAACTCAGCATTTTCTGCATTCACTGCAAGAACATGCTGCTCCAGCTCTTTTACTGCTGCAATTGCCTCCTCTGGTCCATAGTCCTCACTTTCTTCAGACTGCTCCTACTCGACCTGCACTTGTCTCTTGGAAGCTCTCTTCTCTTTGAAGAAATCACAATTTTTCAGCACATTCAGCCCAAACATTTGATGAATGGTTGGCTTTTTCCCAGCTTCCAAAGGAACCCCAAAGTGCTCAAGAACCTGCTGTAGGATGTAGGAATGCACCAAGGAATGTGGCTTCTGATAAGAATCTGCAATCCTTTTTATGTGTCTGACTATCAGACCAGGTAAATTGATCCTCACTCCTCTGTCCAGCAGGTCCTTGTAGGTCAAGTCAAGGGCACTAGCCTCATTGTTCCTTTCTCCCATTGGCAGTAGAAACCTATGAACAAACTTAAAAAGTAACTGATGAGCCGGCTCCATCTCCTTCTTGTCAACTTTCCTTTCTTTCAGAAGTTTGATTTTCCTTGAGAATTTTTTCACAACACTCAGAGGAGTCACTCCATCAGTTTTTTTTGGCCACTTCAACTTAATATACTTGCAATAACCCTCAGCAGGGACATCAAGTATCACTCCCAACTCTGTCCTCCCAAATTCAATCTCTATTCCCTTCACAACAGAAAATACTCTTCTGGCAGCAACTCTACAATTTGTATAGAACTCCCTGATTTCATCAGAATACAGCAGCCTGTCTTTCTTGGCGAAGAGGTCTAACCAGCCTTGATCCTCTACCTTCCTGAGTAGAGATTTCATATTGTGCTCCTGCAGATCACCTAGGATGCTCCCAGCCAATACCTGGTGTTTTGCAAAGAAGTCTATTCTGTCAACCTTCTCTTCGGAGTCTTTTCTCTTCTTCTTGCTTTCCAACTCACTGTCTGTATCTGAGTCACTAGGTTCCACAAAGCTTCCTGCTTCATCACTTTCTTCCTTGGCCTCAACAACTTTTCTTTCATTCTTCTTCTCCTCCTATTTTCCAGCACTCACTTTCTTGACTTCCTTTTCCAGCTTCCCCACCTCCTCTAACTGCTGCTTCAGGGCAGACCTGGTTGCCACCCTTCTTGGTGCTGGCTGAGCAGTAGTTTTGCCATCACTTTCAGTCCTCTCCTCCTGAGAGTTCTCACTGCTTTCATCCACCAGCCTGCTGTTGGGCACAGACTTTCCCTCTTCAACAGTCTCCTTCTCTTATCAACTCCAATTTTTGTCTCACTAACAAACACAACTTCCTCTTCTTCACCCTCTTCCAACAACTTCTCATCTTCCACCCCAAACTTTCTTTTTACACTCTTCTTTTTCTTTTCTTCAACTTTCTCTATGACTTTCTCACTTTCACCATTTCCCTCTTGAATTTCCTCATCAGAATCAGTCCTATTTAGTTCTGCATCATCAGCCACAATAGGATCTGAGCGAGAACCAGGTCCTTCACTCAAATCCTTTGCAGCCTCAACAGAACTGGGTCCTCCAACTACAGGACCCTCTACCACAAACAACCCATGAACTTTTTCAAGAGGAACAGCCTCCAAACTAGGTTCGTTGACATGTTCATTTTGGGATTCAGCAGAATTCTCTTCTCTCAATCTTTCCAACACGTTTTCAACTGCATTAACCTCCACCGTATCCTCAGTCACTAAGGGCACATAAAAACTAGACTTAGGCATAGGTTCCTCCTGAACAACCTTCAAGTTCTCCTCAACTACATTCTACTTATCAGACATTCCACTAGGCTCTATCTTTTCTACGATTTATCTAGTCCTTTAACCAATGTTTCAGTACTCAATTTTCCAGGACTTTTTACAGACTCTAAAGCAGTAAAATCAGATAGAGTAGATTCATGTTTTACCTCAACCAGTTTTTCAGAGGAGACTCGTAGGAGACGAGGATCTGACAACGGTCTTCTTGACACCTTTCTTTCCTGCCCTTTTGAGGAATTTTACCCTAGCTTTGACAATTCTCTCAGCGAAAGTAGAGGGAGGGGGTTTTGGAGTAGATTTTTTGGTCGTTTGGGTCTCTGAGGTTTTAGTAGGAGAAGCTGAAGAGGATTGTGCTTGAGACATGGCGAATTTTTTATTAGGGTTTCTGGGAGAGAATGAAGGAAATTTTTTTCGATTTTAGAGAGAGAAAGAGGACAGTGTAAGGAGGGATATTGCAATTGTGTAATGAGAAGAAGTAATGGGGTCAAGGGGTTTCTCTAGGGAAAAGGTGCTAATAATGGCTAAAAGGCAAAAAGCAGCTTTTTGAACTTTTGAAAATCAGGAAAAGATATTTATTTGACAGTTACATAGACTTACCCAAATAAGATCTTTTGAAATGAGTGGGGTCCGGTAAAGTCCAGTAGAAGTCTAACCACAAAAGGAATTATTCCTATAATCAAGGATGGTTACACGAACATGGGAAGCCTTTCTTGACACACGTATAATTGACAATCAATTTTAGTTATGACACTTAACCTAAATAGCTGTGTAGCTGTACCTGGACATGGTTCCTGATGCTTGCCTTGGTTCCTTTTACGTACCCTATAGGTTCTTTCATGGGAACACATTAGCCCAACCTGGTGCTACTCAGCTGAACAAGTATACTTAATAAAGTATAAAATTTAGACTGACAATAACAACAATAGTTACAAACAGGTTGCTGAACACTTAACTAACCAATCATTTGGGGAACAAATGCTGAGTCATCCATGTATTTTGGTCATCCCTAACTCCAAACTGTTCCTCTCAAACTGAACTTTGTTCATTGCTTTGGTAAAGATATCAGCAATTTGATCTTCAGTCCTGCAAAAATTCATAGTAATTAGACCCTTTTCTACATTATCTCTAAGAAAATAGTGTCTAATATCAATGTGTTTTGTTCTTTTATGTTGGACTGGGTTCTTGGCAATGTTTACTGCACTTGTTATCACAGAAAATGGGCACAGCTCCACATTTAATTCCAAAGTCCTCCAACTGCTGTTTGATCCATAGCAATTGTGAGCAGCATGATGCAGCTGCTACATACTCAGCTTCTGCAGTAGATAAGGCTACTAAGTTCTGCTTCTTTGTAACCCAAGAAACTAAGCAAGGACCAAGAAAATGAGCCATTCCTGAAGTGCTCTTCCTGTCCACCAAGTGACCTGCATAATCTGCATCAGCAAAACCAATTAGTTCAAAAGTACCTCCCCTTGGGTACCATAGACATAGATCCTAAGTTCCCTTCAAGTATCTCAAGATCCTCTTCACAGCTGTCAAATGTGATTCCTTAGGCTTGGACTGAAATCTAGCACACAGTCCCACATTGTATACAATATCAGGTCGACTGGCTGTAAGATAGAGGAGTGAACCTATAATTCCTCTATATTTTGTCTCATTTGTGGAAGGACTTAGTTCATCCATATCTAGCTTGGTTCCACGAGCAATAGGAGTAGTCATTTCTTTTGCTCATTCCATGTCAAATTTCTTCAGAAGTTCCTTGATATATTTTTGTTGATGAATCATGGTTCCTTCAGGCATCTGTTTTATCTGCAATCCTAGGAAGAAATTGAGTTCTCCCATCATGCTCATTTCAAATTCACTACTCATCAGTTCAGCAAATCCCTTGCATAGCTCCTCATCAGTGGCTCCAAAAATGATATCATGAACATATACCTGAACCACCAATAGATCCTTTCCTTTCTTCTTTAAGAATAGTGTGTTATCAATCTTCCCTCTTGTAAAACCATTCTTCAGTAAGAACCCTGATAGTCTTTCATACCAGGCTCTTGGAGCTTGCTTCAATCCATAGAGTGCCTTCTCAAGTTTGTAAACGTGATCAGAAAATTCACTGTTCACGAAACTTGGTGGCTGTATTACATAGACTTCTTCATTAAGGCAACTATTCAAGAAGGCACTCTTCACATCCATCTGATACAGTGTAAACTCCATGTATGTAGCAAAGGCAATCAACATTCTAATGGTTTCCATCCTGGCTACTAGTGCAAAAGTTTCATCATAGTCAATTCTTTCCTCCTGACTGTATCCTTGGACTACTAATCTAGCCTTTTTTCTTGTTACTATACCATGCTCATCTAGTTTGTTTCTAAACACCCACTTTGTTCCAATTATTGATCTGTCCTTTGGCTTAGGAACCAGGTGCCACACTTTGCTTTTTTCAAACTGATGTAATTCATCCTGCATGGCTAGAACCCAATTTGGATCTTCTAAGGCTTCTTTTACATTCTTTGGTTCCAGAGATGATAGGAAACCAAAGAATGCACAAAAGTTCTTCAAGGCCGACCTGGTCATAATTCCAGTATCCAATTCAGATAATACATTCTCCAAAGGATGAGAACTTTGGTGCTTCTATGGCCTGGGTTGGATATGATGAGAAGGACCTTTAACACCACTTTGGATAGGTTCTTCCTGATTTGATGTGTTATCAACTTCATATGCTATTCCCCCTGTCATATTGACTCCTTGTTCTCGTGAAGTTGAATCCACACCTGATAAATCCTTCTCTTCTGGATCTTCAAAGTTAGCTGCACTATCTTCTCGAGTAAGGCCTATAGCTTGATCATCTACTTCATTTTCATCAATTTTCTTATCAGATTCATCAAATACCACATGCATACTTTCCTCCACTGTTTGTGTTCTTTTATTAAATACTTTGTATGCTTTGCTTTGAGTAGAATACCCAAGGAATATTGCCTCATCACTTCTTGCATCAAACTTCCCCAAGGGTTCCTTCCCGTTGTTGTGGACAAAACATTTACAACCAAAGGGTCTCAGATGTGCAATATTCGATTTCCTTCCTCTGAGAAGCTCATATAGGGTCTTGTCAAGAATTGCTCTTATAGAGCATCTGTTCAGCAAATAGCATGCAGTGTTTATTGCTTCAGCCCAGAAGTTTCTTGCAAGACCACTTGACAGCAGCATAGTCCTTGCCATATCCTCCAGAGACCTGTTCTTCCTTTCAACTACTCCATTTTGCTGTGGAGTTCTTGGTGCAGAGAAATTGTGATCAATGCTGTATTTTACACAATACTCTGAAAATTTTGAATTTTCAAACTCTGTTCCATGGTCAGATCTAATGCTGACAAGTCCCAGGCTCAACCTTTTCTGCACAACACCAGCCCAGTCTTTGAAGCTATCAAATGCTTCATCTTTGGATGCCAAGAAAAAGGTCCATGTATACCTTGAGTAGTCATCAAGAATTACGAACATGAACTTCTTTCCTCTTCTGCTCCTGAGTCTCATAGGTCAACACAGATCCATGTGTATCAATTCTAGTGGTTTTGATGTGCTCACCACCTTTTTTGATTTAAAGGATGATCTCACATGTTTTCCTTTAACACAAGCATCACACATTTTTATGTTTTTAAATTTCTTACTAGGCAATCCACGAACCTGCTCCTTTGGTACTAGCTTGTTAAGCTGTGAGAGACTAGCATGACCCATTCTTTTGTGCCACAGTTGAGAATCACTTTCTTGCACATTCAGACATGTTAAGTTGTTTTCAGGCAGTGATTTCAGTGATGCTTTGTATACATTGTTCACCCTTTTTCCTTCCATAATAATTTCTCCACTCTGTAGGTTTTTCACAATACACCCTACAGAGAAGAAACTCACTTCATTTCCTCTATCACACAATTGAGAGATACTCAGCAAGTTGTATCTGAGACCATCGATACAGTATACATTTTCAATGGCATGATCCAGGGTTCTCCCAACTTTTCCAATTCCTACTATCTGACCACTTTTTCCTCCTTCGAAGGCTACACTGCCTCCTTGAAATGCTGCGAGTGAGAGAAAGTTTCTTCTATCTTCTATCATGTGCCTTGAACAACCACTGTCAAGAATCCAGCTTGGGTTGTTCTCCCTCACTCCAGCCTGCAAAACAAATTAAGGGTTAGCTTTCAGAACCCAGACAAGCTTGGGTCCCTTCTTATGAGAAAATGGATAAATCAAATCTTTCCTAGCCCATTTAGGTAAAACACTTCTTTTATTTTTGGTCTTTGCCTTGCTTGTGTTCATGCACCTTTGTCTGTAATGCCTAGTTTCACCACAAAAGGTACACAACATGTTGTAAGGTAAACCCACATATTTGCTTTTAGGATTATATGGAGGCAGTGGTTTTTTAATCCTAGCCCTTGTTTTTCTTTGTTCTGATTTTCAAGGACCCAATTCATTGCCTCAGAGGACTTATTCCATTTTGTTAACCTGGTAAGCTCATAGTCAGATTTTTCAACCTTCTGATTCAGAATCCTGTTTTTCTCAGTTTCCTGGTATAGGATCTCATTTGTTCTTTCAAGTTCATTTTCGAGAAAGGTTTGAACTTCACTTATTATTTGCTTACCTTTAACACTCTCCTTTAACTGATTTAATTCTAAGATCACTTATATCTTCAGTTAATTTATCTTTCTCAATTTTTTCTTTTTCGTAACCCTCAATTAAAGTGGCAGTAATTAAAATCAGATTTTCAGTAGAATATGTGTGCAGATTTTCTTTAAGCTCAGAGAGACTTACCTCTGCTGAATGAGCAGCTTCTTCTCCATCAGTTGCCATAAGGGCTGAGTCCTTCTTTTGGTTATCTTCTGTGTACATCTCTTTCAGCTTCTCTCAAACTTCTTTGGCAGACTTGTATTCAAGTACCCTTGCTAACACATTAGTAGTCAGCCCTTTTCTCAAGTACAATTCGGCTTTGGCATTTGCCTGCAACCAGTCTAGGTCTTGAGGATTGAGTTCTTCTACCAACTTTGGAACTAGAACCCCGTTTGCTGCTCTCTTGACAGGAGCATGAGGTCCTCTTATCACAATCAACCATAGACTGTAATCCATTGTTTGAAGGAAGTTTTTCATCTGTTTCTTCCAACACTTGTAGTTTGTCCCATTAAACACAGGTGGCTTTGATGGGTCTCTTCCTCCTCTGAACTCTCGAGGATCCTCCTCGTCTGAACTAACATTTGACAACCCCATCAGTGCTAGTGGAGAATCATCTCCAGATTCCTTTCCTTGCTCAGATTCACTGTCAGTAGGTCCCCATGTAGCATAGAAAGCTTCCTTTCTTTTTCTTCTTTCTGCTCTGAAGTTTGGAGGTCGTCTCACCTTCTTCTTATCTTTGCCATTCTCTTTTATGCCTCCTTTTTCTTCTCCTTTGTTGCTCTATTTTTCATCCATTCTACTTCCCACAGTGGACAATCTACGACAGCATGGTCCTTCTTGAAGCACTTGAAACATCCTGAATAATCTGGACTGTCAACTATGTTCTTTCTTCCAGAGCTTTCCTTGTTATTTCTTTTGAACCCTTTGAACTTTCCCAAATTGAACTTCTGTCTCAAAGCACTGACCATTGTTGCTTCAACTGATTGCAAATCAACATAATCCTCAGTTCCATCAGTTGCTTCGAGTGCAAGGGTCTTGTCCTTCTTGAGAGCTGGTTTAGTTTTTTAGTCCTTCATCATCTCATGTGTTTTCAAACTTCCAACCAGTTCGTCAAGTTTGATGGATCTGAGAGGTTTGGACTCAATGATAGCACTCATCTTGGTTTGCCAAGCCTCGGGTAATACATTCAGAACCTTGTCCACCATCTCTACTTCAGGCAACTCCATATCCAGAGATCTCATCTCATTAGTGATAATGGTCAACCTGGTCATCATATCCTGTATTGATTCCTTCTCTCCCATAGAGAACAACTCAAATTGTCTTTTCAGCATTCTTCTCTTGGAGTCCTTCACTTCAGTGGCTCCTTCATGTGCAACTTGCAGGGCATCCCAGATTTCCTTAGCAGTCTTATAAGATGATACTCTATTAAACTCCTCAGGGCCAAGACCACAAATTACCATACGTTTGACTTTATGGTTCTTTTCAATCATCTTATAGTCAGCTTCATTGAACTCCTCTTTTGATTTAGGCTCTTGTCGAGCAGCAGCTCCTTCTCCAACTATTTTGGTAGGATTAAATTCCCTTAAGATACTATAAGCCAGAGTTGGTAATCCTCAGCACAAATGTAGTTCTCCATTCTATTCTTATACCAAGCATAGTACTGCCCATTGAACTGTGGGGGCCTTAGAACTGACTGTCCTTCAGTGATGGTAGGTGGTGCACTCATGATTCCGATCCTTCTCAAGGTGTTAACCTAGCACGAGAAGACCTGCTCTGATACCACTTGTTATAATCTAAGCACCTCCTAAGGACACTAGAAGGGGGGGTTGAATAGTGTTCACCGATTTTTCTTCTCAAGAACTAGATTCTTTTGAGTCAAGAACCTTGTTCTTGACTTAGTCAGTTTGCACTTCGACACCACAACACACACAACCAACAGCCACAAGGAACACAATGTTTTTACGTGGAAAACTTCTTGCTCAAGGGAAAAAAACCACGACCCACACTCTGGGATTTTTGAACCAATCCACTAACACAAAGAGCAAGTTTCTGATTACAAGACTCTGTAACCAAGGGGCTACACTCTAGACCCTAATCACTCAACAAAGCTAACCTCTAGCTTTACAAAGTAATCTCTCAAAAGTTCACCTAGCACAATTGCTTCTACGATAAGCAGATAGGTAATAACAATGATAGCATAAAACAAGACAACTTACAAACCAAGAACCTAGACAGAATATCTAGACTCTACCTACTTAGCTCCACCAGTTGTCTTCTTCAGTTATCTCACATTGAAATTTGCTGAATCGCCTTTGATGCTCTCAACTCTCTATATGTGAATAACTAATTTGCGGCTGCATCAACCACTTGTATTTATATAGGGATCAGAACCCTAGTCGAGTTCCACAAGAAAACCTTGTAATTATGGTAAGACAAGATTCTATGTGGCTCTTTCCTTATTCAAGTCCAACTCGTATTCGTACTTCAAAGACACAGCCATGACACAACTTCTTTTAGTCTGACTAGGACGCATACTCGTGCACGCGCCACTACTCCTAGTTCCGCAGGGATTTGCAACCCTCAATCTTTTCGATCAGTCGTGCCCTTCTGTACAAGGACCAGGTTCTCCTCCCAAATAACTGGGTCCTTCTCGTTTGTAATTCTTCAAAACATCTCCTCAACATGTTAGAAAGGAGAAGAACAACTTTTTCTTTCTCTTTCTATCTACGCAGGTTTTCCAAAGAGCAAAGACTTGCTCTCTTTTTCTCTCTTTGTCTCTCTCTCTCTTGTCTTAAGTTTTTGTAGTTGTTCTTATTAGAATAAATAATATTTCTTCAAAGTACTTTTATTTTTCTTACTCCATAATGGAGTAAGCTCTTTTAGTTGGGATATAGTTGATGAAGCTTGATATCTTTATAATATTATCTCAGTTTAAACAGGTTCTTGGCTTGATACTCTCTATTTTATATTTTATACTGTGCAGGGATGATGGCTTTTTATTAATTATTATTATTATCGCATCTACATATTTTATCTCTAAGTTGGTTTTATATTAATTTTGTAATTCTCACGGAGCAAAATTAATATAGTATGACTCCAGGATAAAATAAAAGAGTGAGAGTAATTTTTAGTATACTATTATTCCAAGTCTGTAATCTTGCTTGCCTCAGTTTTAATTCTCACAGAGGAATTGTTGTAGGCAAGGTTATTGATTTTTAGTAAGAATATTCTCACGAAGTTTTTACTACTTTGTTGCACAATTCAAGCAAGAAAATATTTCGGTTTGACTGTCATTAGTTATAACGCAGTTAATATACATAACCTCACGGAGTGTTATTAACTGATTATTTCTTAGTGAACAAACATAATTGAATTAGCAATAAGCAATTATTCTTAAGAGAAATACATGTAAAAGCTGAGATTTTATTATAATATTATCAAGTGAATTCAATGATTCCCAACTCTTTTTAAATTATAAATCTTCTGGAAGTTGTTTGTTTCATTTAAAGTAGATTATAAATTCAAAAATTCACTCTTCATCAGCTTGATTCTCTCAAATAGTATTCGAAATATTACAGGTCTGTAGCATAGATTTCCCAATCTCTGTGGGACGATATCTTAAACTATATTATAATTTGATAAAGCACGAGCAGGAAATTCCTATGCACTTTGGCCTCGTCAAATTTTTGGCGCCGTTGCCGGGGATTGGTGTACATCTACTTCAGATTAAATATTTTGTTACTAGTTTGAGCACTTATTACTATTATCTATTTCTTTTTTTATTATTAACATTTTATTTTCTTTGGTTAGTAAACTAAATTGACGTTCACTTTTTCCCAATTCTCTTTGCCAGTACTTGATCTCTTAGTTCATTGTATCTATTACTCACCTTTCCTTTACTGTATCAATTATATTATTATACTATTATAGTACTTTTCTACCATATTACACTACTATTTCTAACATCAACTATTCCTATCATCTTTCTATATCTTTTTTATTGTACTACTATTACTAGTAGTTATATATATATATATATATATATATATATATATATATATATATATATAATAATAATAATAATAATAATAATAATAATAATAATATCTTATTACTTGCCTTCATAGCTAGTACCACTACTACCTGCTTTCATTATTATTTTTATAACTAGACTTATTACTTTACTATATTACTATACTACTTATAATAATAATATTTTCGTACTATTTGATTTTTCTTATACTAATAATTTTCTTTTCTTTACTTTGTTTCTTAATATAATCCATACTTGAATTAAACTATTTTCTTGTTCTCTTAAAATATTAGTATTAACATTTTATTTTTCATGTTAGTAAGTTAAACCAAAGTTTTCATCCAATATTGGATCACTTCCTACGCGTTGTCAGTATACTTGTTTTTAGCCTTCTACTACTACTTTCATCAACGTCTATTTTAATACTACACCTACTATTTTTATTACTATTATATTATTGTCAGTACTACCACTCGCTATATCCAACAGCTATTCCTCAATGTACCTCTATTTTTGTTGTACTATACTAAATAGATTCATCTATATATAATAATATTATTTTGCTACTTTCCTTGATTGTTTAATATTATTTTACAATTTCTAACTTATTTCAATTTTGTTTCTTTTTCCTCTCTTAAATTTTGGTATTAACACTTTATTTTTATTTTCCTAGTTAGTAACCTAAACTAGTATTTTTAATTAATATTGTATCACTTCATCTCAGTTCTCATTGCTTACTAGTTTCCTGCATCCAACTATCCATCATCACGTTTCATCCGTTATATCTATTAGTATATTATTATATTGTTATATTATTATAGTGCTTCTTCCAACTGTTTTCACTTTTCTTAAACTACTACTCCTCCAAATCTACTTATTATCTTTTTTAATATACTACTACCAGATTTGCCCCTCTCTCTCTCTCTCTCTCTCTCTCTCTCTCTCTCTCTCCTCTCTCTCTCTCTCTCTCTATATATATATATATAATATATATATATATATATATTATTTACTACTTCTCTTGATTGTGAGTATCTCACCTAGATATTTTGATTAGTACACTATCGATCTTTTCATTTAATCTTTATTTTTTATTAGCAAGTACTACAATTATTATTTGCTATATTACTTATTAATATTATAATTTTCGTTCTAATTTTTCTTTTTCTTATTTTTTTAATATCCACTTTCTTTAGTAAGTTTCTTTACTTTGTTACTTAATATTAATACATTACTATCACCACAGTTCTTATCTATATCTATATAATTATATTGAAACTTTTTTTATTTTCTTCTTTTACTAATAGTATTTTTATTTATTACTTTTCTTTCCAATATTTTTTCCTAGCATTTTTAGTACTACTACGTTTCTGGGATCTAACTTTCTTTACTTTAAAAGTTTTAAGTAGTTTATGACCCGCTCTTCTAATAAAGAGTTGGTCAATTACGATTTTGAAATTAAAAAAATCTTTGCGGTTGCGCAGGAAAGAACAGACATCATCTTCTCAAAGCGTAACTTATGAAGGAATGGAACACCAACTTGGAGATGACAACAACCCACTGGGAATTCCACCACCAGTCCACGTAGAGGAGCAGTTTGATGAAGTGGTACCAAGGCCAGCAAATAAAATCCTAAGAGATTATGCTAGACCAGACCGTTTCAATTGTGAATCTACTGTCAGGAATCCACCAGTGGCAGCCAATAACTTTGAAATCAGGACAGGCCTGTCTTGCACATTTGCTGGTGATCCAAGTGAAGATCCACACAGACATTTAATTGATTTTTGGAACTAGTTGAAACTGCTAAATATAATGGAGTATCTCCTGAAGCAATAAAGTTAAAGCTATTTCCTTTTTCATTGAAGGGAGATGCCAAGACTTGGTTGCGAAGTTTGCCTCAAGGTTCTATTACTATATGGGACTAGATGACTCAGAAGTTTTTAAATAAATATTTTTTCCTGCTAAAATAACAAAGTGAAGGCAAGATATTTTAATTTCTTGCAGACTGACACTAAGTCAGTTTATCAGGCATGGGAAAGATTAAAAACAATGCTAAGAAAATATCCTCATCATGACATTCCTTAACATATGCAGTTTTGTATATTTTCTATCACGGGCTAAGACCATCTTCTAGAAATGTGATAGATGCAGTTGCAGGAGGTTCCATAATAGAAAAAACCACAGTTGAAGCATTGCAATTGTTGAATGAAATTTCTGAAAATGTCATTCAATAGCCATCTGATCGTGTTGTAATAAAGAGAGCCGCAACGGCAAATCAGGCAGATGCTTTAAATACACCAACACAACAAATTGTTTCTTTGGCACAAAAGTTTAAATCTTTTCAGGTTAATACACAACAATCAATCCAATCTGAGGCTTATGACATGTGTGGAGGAAACCATCTGAACCATGAATGCCAAGCAACCAATCAGAATGATGAACATGTCAATGCCATCGGTTACAAGTCGTACCCTTTTGGAAGTCCAATGGCACAAAAACACCCAGGATTTCAATGAAGCAATCCAAATGGAGCGGAGAATTCTCAAAGTTTTCAGAAGCAACCGGTACAGGGTCCACCAGGTTACCAGAATCAAAATCGCGGGCAATCGAATTTCAGACCATATCAGCAAGCAGTTCCCTATCAGCAAAGGCCTCAACAAGCTCATCCAAGTCTTGATGACCTTTTGCACAAGTACATTAAGACAACTGACGAGAAAATGGAAAGTCAAAATTCTGCCCTCAAGAATTTGGAAATTCAGGTAAGCCGACTGGAAACTCTTATGTCAGAAAAGATTCAAGGTCCCTTACCAAGCAATACAGAGAAAAATCCAAAGGAACACCTCAAGGCCATCGCCTTACGGTCAGGTAAGAATCTTGATGAACCTTATATAGACAGACATGACAAGAGTTTGTCAGACCAACAGGTAGACAAGGGTAAGAATGTTGACACACCTTCTGAACCACTAGAAAAGAAAGAAGTCAAGAAAAAGGAAGAAAAAAATATAGAGAAAATGACTCATTTCTCTGTGACAATTCCTTTTCCACAAAAAATAAAAAGATAAAATCTTGATGGTCAGTTTGCAAAATTTTTAGAAATTTAAAGCAGATTCACATTAATATTCCTTTCACTGATCCTTTACTACAAATGCCTTCATATGCCAAGTTTTTAAAAGAAATTTTGTCAAGTAAAAGAAAATTGGAAGAAGATTATGTGGTAATGCTTACTGAAAAATGTAGTGCTATACTTCAAAATAAGCTACCACAAAAACTTGGTGACCCAGTCAGTTTTACAATTCCATGCACTTTGGGAGGAGTTTATATTGAAAAAGCACTTTGTAATTCTGGAGCTTCAATAAATTTGATGTCATTTTCTATTTTTAAAAAATTGGATCTTGGTGAGATGAAAAACACATTTGTATTCTCTTCAATTTGCAGATCAAAGTACTAAGAAACCTAAGGGCATAATGGAGAATGTGCTCGTAAAAGTGGAAAATTTTATTTTCCTTTATAGATTTCATAGTACTTGAAATGGAGGAATGTCCTGATGAACCAATTATTCTAGGTAGATCTTTTCTTGCTACAGGTAGAGCAATCATAGATGTCCATCAGGGACAACTAATTTTGAGAGTTGATGAAGAAAGAGTCATCTTTGATATGCAAAAGATACTAAGGTTTTTAGGAGATGAGACATCATCTTCATGTTTTTCTATTGACATGATTAGTGATCTTGCAGATGAATTCAAAGATGACCAATTAATTTTGGACTCAATGGAAAGATGTTTGGCCAAATCTGGTACCACACAGGGTGATGATCCAACCATCAAAAGTGAAGCTGGAATATTAGAAAAAGATCATGAGGATGAGGAGACGCAATCAGATGAAGTTCAACCAAAAATTGAACTCAAAACTCTCCCTTCCCATTTGAAATATGTTTATCTTGAACATGATTTATTTCCAGTAATTATTTCTTCTTCTCTGACTCTAGAACAGGAAGATAGTTTGATTCAAGTACTGAGAGCACACAAATGAGCATTAGGGTGGACTATAGCAGATATCAAAGGAATTAGTCCAGCTATTTGCATGCACAGAATCCTCATGGAAGATAAGTACAAACCAATAGTCCAACCCCAAAGGCGATTGAATCCAGCAAAGCAAGAAGTGGTGAAAAATGAAGTTATAAAGCTTCTGACGGCAGGTATCATTTACCCAATTTCTGACAGTCCTTGGGTAAGTCCTGTACAGGTAGTACCAAAGAAAGGAGGTATGACAGTTATCAAAAATGAAAATAATGAACTCATACCTACCAAAACAGTTACAGGATGGAGAGTCTGTATTGATTACAGACGTCTCAATGATGCCACTAGAAAAGATCATTTTCCTTTACCATTCATTGATCAAATGTTGGAAAGAGTTGCAGGGTACGGTTTTTACTGTTTTCTTGATGGATGTTGACACCCAATTTTGTCCCGAAAATTTTAATTAAATATCTAATTATTTAATCAAAGGATAATTTTGAAAATTAAATATAATTGGTTAATTTCTGAGTAAAAGGGTCAAATTTTGCCAGGCATATCCTAATTCTACCCACCCGCGCAACCCCTCCATTTTCTTAATTAATGTTAAAAGTGGCTAAATTCGTGCCTAATATAAAATTATAACCTATTTGTGAAAAGCACATATAACCTATACATACATTCCCCAAAAATCAGAGAAACCCGCTTTCTTTCTCCCCTTACCCGTTTCCCTTACCCGATTAACCCCTAATCCCATTCGATTTCCCCCCAAAACTCAGCTAATCAGTCCAAGAATTTGTACAGTGGTCCCCTCCCCACGTTTCCTTCTTTGCCTTTTCCGTACCAGAACCGCGCAGTTCCAAATCCTGTCGTCCATTTCAAAAAGCAAGTTAATCCGAATCCCCAGATCGATTCTAACGGCCATTTTGTATGGATAAGGGTTGGATTCGTGCCACCTTTATGTGAAGAGACGAATCTAACCTTTATCCTACAAAGAAAAGGTCGAAATTGGGGGTCGATTTTGGAAATTGGGCACCATCCGAAAACCCTACTCATCAGGTATTTATACTCCTTATTCTCAGTTTTAGGGGGTTCTTGGCAGGAGAAAAAGGAGAGGCAGAGAGAAAGTATGAACAACATATAGTTAGTTTAATTTTTTTTCCTTAAAATACACATAGAGTATACTGGTTTTTTCTAGTTCTGGTTCTTAGCATTGCTTTGATATTGTCACTGCACCGGTGCTACTGTTTCTGGTCTCTTTGTTTTGTGTTGTCGCTTCGACATCCAAGTCGTCAACCTTGCTCTAGTCGACGTGCTTGTTCGAGCTTAATTTTTTCAGATCCCTCGCCCTTTTTCACTGCTCCGCAAAAGGTAATAAACCTCACCTTAATTCTTTTTCTGCTTAAAATGTGATCTGCGTAATGATTTTTGCGTGTTTGTAGAAGTAATATTGCTGGAAATTGTGTGTATGCTGGTAAATAACTATGACTATGTTTTGGTCGATCTATGAACTTGTTTATATATCCACAAGTCTCTTGTTTGAAATCATATTTAGTGTGGTATGAGTTTAGTTCAGGGAGAGTCCTTTGATTTAGTGTATGTGTGCAGTTTGTTTGAGGGATAGCAGGGGTATAGGGGCCTGCTTGGGTTGTTTGGAAGGTGTAAATGTAAGAGGGAGTCTTGGTGGAGTTGGGGAAGCATTTGAGAGGGTAGTTGGTCTGTTTTAGAGGGGAAGTCAGAAGCTGCAGCTGCTATTTCAGTTTCTGAGTTTAGGTCAGGGGAGGAGTAGTTTCAGGGTGTTCAGGTGTTATTAGGTAGTTAGGTGTGTGTGCGCAGGTATAGGAGCTGGTGTGTAGAAGCTTGTCTTGTTTGATGTGCAGGTGTTGTAATGAAGGGAGGGTGTGTGTGTGAGTGTTTGGAGGGGATGTATATGGAGCCTGAATGCTTGTTCCTGTGTGAGTTGAGGGATCAGGTAGCTGTAGGCTGTTCTTAGTTTGTTTAGAGGTGTTGGTGGTCTGCGAGGTTGAAAGGGTTGGAGTAAGGGCTGTTCTTACTAGTTAGTTAGTAAAGAGGGTTCAGGTGTATGATTCTGTGTAAGTATGTGTGGGAGTTATGCGTTCCAGGGAATTTGTATTGGTCTGTGGGATAGTGCAAGTGTGTAAAAAGGGGTCTGGTTGGTTGTTGTAGTTGAAGATTGGTCTGTGATAGTGTTGCAGTTTAGGTGTCACGCCTGGGAGCAAGAGTTTGTTTCAGGTTGCCATAGAAAGGGGTTTTGAAATTATGAAACTTACCTGTTTTAGTCGAGTCTTGCTAAATGTATGTCTAAGTTTGAGTTTATATTAAATAATGTTCATTTAGCTCATTCTTAACAATTCTGCTTTGGTTCATGGGCATAAAACATTTTTGGAGTAAGTGTGCTTATAAGTTTGGCTGCTCGTTTGAATTTTGGGAGTATAATCTGTTTCATGTGTGTTGAAATAACTAAATTAGCTTCTGTCAAGTCTATCATTGTCTTTGTTATCATTGTTAGTATTTATACTTGAATCTATAGACCGATCTCTTTTGAAATAACATGTATTTCAAGTTAGATCATGGAACTACAAAATCTTGCTTTAGGATTTAGAAAATGAAAATGCACCAAGTTTTAAAACTTTCCTTTTGTTATAAATGTATTGTGTCATCTCTGTTTAAATTTGAACATTACTCGGATAATCATTAATTGTTCCTTATATCCGCTTGTTAAGAACTTTAGTCTGTAGTCATATGATAATTATTAAGAGGTCATTAAATGATTAATCTCAATGACCATTGTCGTTTTAAATCTGGGCTATATAGTATGCTTGCCTGATATGAGTTTGTTTCTCTCTTAGTTTACTTATCTCTAGCTGTTAGTGAATTTTGATTTCCATGCATAAATTTCTTTAACAGATCTTTTTGGAATATGACCCTCTTTTGATAAATGACAAAAATTCTTATAGAGCTTTGGTATAGCTTGGATATTTGGGATTGTCAGGTTATGTTCAATTGAGTTGTGAAGGTTCTGCACAAATTTGGTTATAATTAACTTATGTTTTTCCAAAAGTGGCATTATCTGAAGCTTCCTTCATTGGCATAGGAAACTTTGTTGATGGCTAAGTCAGTTTTGATACTTTCATGTGGCTATATGCCAAATTCATAAGCTTGCCTCGATTCTTTCATGGAATTAAGTATGATATTAGTGTTTTGAGTTTGTTAGGCTTTAATGTTAGTCTTAAATCACTCTTTTAATTCGTTCTTTAGCACTTACTAATTCTTTATCTTATTCTTTTCTTTGCATAAACACGCTTGGGAACGAGTTTGGTTAAAACTCGACATTGGGATTGCTAATTTGCATTGGAGCCATTTTGGGTCAAGTTCGGGTCTCAAATTAACAAATTGCTATTCAAGGCTCGTTTCGCGAGTTGCTATTTTCGGGTTCTACTTTCTTTACCCTTCTTTCCCCGCTCCCATAGAAATCCATGTATAGGATCCCGTAGACCGGACTAGGGGCCCTGTAAGATAGAAATTGTATTAAATTGTGTTGATTAATATAAATTAATTAAATTGCTTTTGAATGCCTTGTATCATTTTCTTGCGAATCGCCAATTAATTTACGAATATTAAGAATCGCTTGTCAATTAATGAGTGCAAATCAAAATTTAATTAAAATCGTACTTCTTATCATTATTTGGATCCGAATTTATTTATTTATCTATTTTAGCAAATATTTAATCATTTATTAATTTAATTTAATTTAATTTATTTATTTAATTAATTAATTATAGCCATTCATTTATTTGATCAATTTTACTTAATTATTATTTATTTATTGATTTATTTATTTAATCTAATTTATTTAATTAGTTAATCGATTAGTTTTAATTATTCATTTATTAATTTAATCAATTCGAATTAATTAATTATGCATTCATTTAATTAATCAATTATTATCATTTATTTATTCATTTAATTAATCCCTAATTATTTATCATACATTCATTTATTTATAGTTGGTATATAATCTTGACTTATTTCATCCCTTATTTATCTTATTATCACTTATCTATTTATTATCTCTTATTTATTTATCATCCCTAATTTATTTATTTTATATTTTCTAAATAATCTATAAATTGCTCAAATTCGTGAAAACCGCCGGACTAACCGCATTTAGCGGATTTTCGAAAGTGCTCCCACTAGGGACCTTCTTTCGAATTTAATAGAACCACTTACCTAAGAATCTCTGATTTTAATAATTTTCTTTTAAATAGAGAATAAATTGCACTCTTTAGTTAACTTAGGTTCCTAATAATCCTTAAATTAGGTGGCGACTCAAAAGAAACCCTTTGGAATCCCATATTGTTGAACATTATACCCGAAACCTATCTTTTCCTAAAGAAAGGGTAATTTTTGGGGTTCAACAGCGTGGCGACTCCGCTGGGGATACGCAAATGGTTCTAACCAAAAGGCTTTCACGAATTTGTTTGTTTGTATTGTTTGAATTGTATGCCGATATTAGTATGCGTAGCTTATTTAATTATTGTTGAAACTAACATGATCATATCTACTTTTTATTTGCAAGCATGCGTAGAATAATCTAATTGATTTGCTGTGTGTCACGAAAGCATGTCACTACACCCTTATTTGCGCACATATAAACTGGCATTCCGTTCATACTTCCCCCACTCCTGGGAACCTCTTGCATTTTCACCCCAAATATCCGTGAGGTACGCTCATGCGTACCCGCACTTTCTTCCACTAAAGAACCCTATGAAGAGTTGGTACACCGGCGGTTGTCGTGGGAGTAATTCGACTGCGAGGCCGCTTGCCACTCACCTGTTAGCCTCAACCGTTAACCCACTCTTAGACGGAGCTTTTAGGAGCATGCATGCATTTACACCTTAGTCTGGACCCGGTCCTTGGTACCGCCTCCATAGTTAGGAAACCGCCCTTACGTCAGCGGGTTCTTGAAGCCCAACGACAATGCATATTATGTGCTATGTGATAACGAATCCTCAGTCCTAGCCATGTTTTGAGCATAATTAGATTTAGAATTTTGTCTCCCATTTTTGTCTTTTAGGTTGGAAAATGGAAGAATTTAGCAGAATTGAGGTCATAGACAGAATTGCAGTCCGGGGGAAAGTTAGGCAGATTGGTTGGTTTGTGTTTTGGAGATGGTATGGTGTAGTGAGATCTAAGAGGCGAAGCCCCTGGTGTCTTTAAAGATCAGTGGGGTCCCTCTCGTGAATGGCTTTGCGTGTGTGCAGGCCCATGTTGACTAACCAGCTGCAAATTCTTATGGAATGAAGTATGCTTGTCGCATACTAGGAGAGTGAAGCCCCTATGTCTATAAACGACCAATGGGGTCCCTCCTCGAAGACCAGTGCGGTCTTGGCTACCTAGGAAACTGAGAGGCTTGATTAGAGCCGAGGACCAGTGAGGAGCCCTATGAACAAGGTCTGTGAGCCTTGCAAAACCTAGGAAGCTGAGAGGCTTGAGTAAAGCCGAGGACCAGTGAGGTTTTTATTTTAAAAGGCCAATTGGCGCCTTTTACGATTTGCAGTCCGGTATTATGAAGGCGGTTGAAAATTTCACCCCTGGATGTTGTAAAATAATTGGGAGTTGTGCTTGGAGGAGTGTGGATGTTTGCAAAAGCTATGGAGGATTGTTTCGGGTTTTAGGCATCTGGGTTTAGAATTTTGCGCAGATGTTGTGGAGAGCATGAGCTGTGTTAGAATTTCGAGTTGACACCAACTTTTGGAAGTTAGTTGGGATAGCGGGATTGCAATATCGATGCGGAGAGCTGATTATTATCAATTATTGTTATTATTTATTGCTTACTCTAAATCTGAATTGCTCAAAACTGGCATGAACTATTTTTCGTTACCATTTGTTTGCGCGTCTTAGGCCCATCTCTGGCACAAAGAGGCACCTTACAGGGTAGGACGCGTTCACATTTTATTTACGCTCGACTATGTGTGATTGCCACATGCCAATTTATTGTTATATCTTCCATGGTCAAACTGCCAAAGCGCTACTTGACGCGCGCTATGTGCTTATGTGCAACCTCGTAAATAACATGCAAACTAACCTAGTTACCTTTGAACTTTTTGTTTTGTTGTGTTTACTCCCTTCCCCGCAGAGGTTTGATTTGTGTTGACTTTGAAATGGCTGACTTCGCAAAATCTAAAGCAAGAAAAGGAGATTCTCTTCCAGTCGCGATCATCAAAAAGGAAAAGACAGTGTCTGGGCCAACTTTAGAAGAAAGCACAAAGAATGATGAAAAGACTCTCATTGATCTTACCATGGAAGATGAACAATCAGAAACAAAGCAAACATTTAGTCCGAATGAGTGGTACCACTGGCAAAAACAAGAGAAGTCTAACAGATATCAGGTCTCGAATTTGAAAAAGATGCCAACTGAGACGTTTAGGGAATATGCGGTACGTTGGACAGATGAAGCTGCTAAGGTCCAACCACCTTACACAGAAAATGAAGCAATTGCATGTTTCGTATCATCTCTGGACAGTGAGCTCTATTACCAAATCTGTCACCAGATAATGGACACATCGGAAACAACATTTGCCAACATTGTCAAGATGGGGGAAACCATTGAAATTAAAATGATGCTTGAATCAACTGCTCCAAAAACCGCTAATATAAAGGCCCAGTTTACCAATGATGAAACGAAAGGAAAAGGAGTACATGCTCTGAGTCATCCAAACCAACTTCATAAGCTTCCTAGCCAAAGCACATCAATTTCCAATCATAATAGTCACTACCAAGCTCCTATTGAACCAAAGCCTGATTTTAACCCTTCCTACAACACGCATGGTTTTCAGCCTTACCCACCACCGCATGTTTATCAGGCACCCCCAAGCTATTTACCCCCCTCAAAGTACTACCTATCTCCAAGTCATCAGCCTGAGACTTCTGCTCGCCAAGATCGCCCAATCATGGCAAGACCCCACAAAAAAGTGGTCAAAACTTTCACGCCTTTGCCTGAGCCTATTGGCCAATTCTTTGAAAAACTGAAATTAGCTGGGTTGATCCATCCTATTGCAGATAGGACACCTTATCCTCGTCCTGCCTGGTTTGACATAACGAAGAATTGTGCGTATCATTCTGGATCTCCAGGGCACGACACTGCAAATTGCCATTCATTGAAGGAAAAAATTGAAGCATTGATCAAAGCAAGAGTGATTCAAATCCCAATGATTCCTCCCTATTCCCAATCTGTCAAAGGGATTGAATCTAACTCCAACAATCAAGAGGAGCAAACCCGAAAGTTCACATTTCCAATAGAATCTCAAGAGCATTTGTTTGAAAGGTTAAAAGGTGCAAAAGTTTTAAAGCCTTTGGTAGGAGATGGGACATCTGATCCTCCTCCAAGATTGATTCATGGGGTCAAATATTGTGCTTACCATGGAGAATATTGTCAACATGACGCTAAGAGCTGCATTACTCTGAGGCACAAAATTCAAGATTTGATTGATGATGGAGTGCTCCAGCTTGCTTATGACGATGCGACTCAAAATGAAGATGATGATCTCTGAGTTGATGCCCTTCTGAAAGGAACTTGACAATTGAGCTCAATAGTTTCTTTTGCATCACAATTCAAATTGAGGCCCTGAATTGTGTTTTGCCTTTAAATTATGTCTTTTGAGAATAACCTTTTAATTTCTGTCTTTGTATGTCTGTCGCGTTATGCCTCCTTGAGTTAGAATTTGAACAAATAATACATTGCATTCTCATTGTGTTATTATACTTTATTTACTTTATGGTATGCTTTTGACTAAATATTCATTCCTATTTCAATTTTATAATTATCAAACCTGCCTAAGCATTGCTTGTGACTAACAACAAAACAACTGAACAATTTGGGAATGATGCGCTGAAAAGCGATATTTTGCACCCTTGAGGTGTCAGACTGTCGTTAGAACTTCAACTGGGGCAGATCTTATTTGTTGGCATATGGCGTGGAAGTAGTTTTATCTACATTCTTTATTTGAGGATTGCTTAAAATGATGAGTTGAAGATGTAGAATTCATGAAGTCGACAAAGTCTTTACCCGGTTCATCGTGTCCTATTTGGAGGAACACTGGTATTTACAAAGTGGATGTTCAAGTTTGGCTGAAAATTGAACACAAATGTCTTCACAAGACACTATATTTGAAGCAGCCGCAAGTTAGTATTGTTGAATGTAATCTTTGATGTAACGCGAACTACGCGTGACCTGATTCCCAAGGCGGGATACGTAGGCAACTCACTTAGAGTTCGGTTGCACTAGCATAGAATTTCCCCCCAATATCCTCTTTTATGTATTTTGAACTACTTCTGACCTGATTCCTGGAATGGCAACAGGATAAGTAGGCAATCCCCATCGGATTCGGTCAAAATATTGTAACACTTTGGGCTTGTTTATCTTTTATGATGTAATTCCGAACTATGCATCTGGGCAGATGTGTAGGTTTTCCAACTCGGATGCGGTTTCGTACTTAGATTGCCATACTTCCCCAAAATCTTTATGTAAGTAGAACTACGCACAGTCTGATTCCCGTGGAGGGATACGTAGGCGCTCTTAACGGGCTCGACTCTATAATATTAAAATTTTCAGTCTCCCCTAAGGCAAGCAACTGGGGCAAATTTTGCAAGACAAATTGAAGATATGGACGATAGAAACTGGGGCAAATTTTGCAAGATAAGTTGAAGATTCAGAAGATCATAATTAGGGCAAATTTTGCGAGGCAAGTTGAAGATTTAGATAGTCATAACTGGGGCAAAATTTTGCAAGAATCAATGTTGACTATCAATAGACGAGCTGGGAAGATCTTGGGAATTGGTTAGATGGATAGTGCCAACTCTAAGAAAAGGATGTTCAGTTTGTTTTAAGATATGTCACAAGCTTATGTCAAGGCAAAATTTCATAAAATACATCTTACTTTCATGAAATATTTGCCTGGTTACTTTATTTACTTTATCACCAAAACTACTTTTACTTTGCCTCTATTATCAAAACATTCATGCTATCGAGTTCATGAGCCAAGTCTCCGAGTATGATTTACAAATCCAAGTCCGAGGAAAACATGGGATGCAGAAGCGACATCAAGAAGATCGAGATCAAGTCAGCACAAATCAAACGCTTCCCCCTTCCCTCCCAAAACTAACAATTTTTCTTTGAGAGCAGGGATATTAACGCCCGCATCAGAAGATAAACGTCTTAGCAAGACAATCTTGAAGACTCCCATCGCTTGGATTGAAATGACATTTGGGATAAAGCCCGATGCTTTCTCACTTTGCCGAAAAGGCGGCATTTCTATTTCCCATAACTTTTGCAAATTGTTAAGCATATCTGTTTCATTTCTCTTTCTCCGTATAAGGACACTCACTAAAGTTCTGCTTTATAACTTACAGATATTGCCAAATCTGGGAGAATCCTTTTGCATTGTGGCCCAGACCATTCCTCCGTAGAAGGATTCTGAGATATAAGCTTATTTGACAATAGGACTACTTTGGATGGGTTCCTACCTTCTGGATGGGGTTTTGTGACCAGACGCTTCATTGGTCTTATCAATAAAATGAAGTGCAAATCCAACATTGCATTGCAGACTACCTCTTCATGATCTAAAGCATTACGCTTTATCGTGGTTTATCGCCGAAAGACGGCATTTCCATTTCCTATAATTCTTGCAAATTGTTAAGCATATCCATTTCATCTCTATTTTGCTTTATGAGAACATTTACTGAAATTTCATTTTTGTGATTTGCAGATAATGATAAATTTGGAGAAGTACCCGCTTTAATGAGCTTTGTGTCTTTTGCTTTACTTTAATTTTGTTTGTTTAGTCCGTTTTGCAGATGAACATCTCGGGTCCTTCCACCCACAAATAGGATATCTGGGTCCTTCCACCCACAAATGGGATATGCAGGTTTCTTTCAAGTTGCATTGAGACACTGGATGCTTCAAGGCCGGGCGCTTCGTTTGTTCTGTGAAGCGATTGAAACACAATACAAGATTGCGTTGATAACTGCCTCTTCATCCTCTTCATCAATTAAAGCACTATGCTTATCATGGTTTGTTGCCGAACAGGCGGCATTTCTATTTTTATGATCCTTATTTCAAAATAAACATTATTCTGAAACTTGCATTAGTGATAGTTTAAGACAAGTCGGCTGGAACACCGCTTTCGGAGTGTTTCGCGATGTCGGTTGTCTTGCAATATTAGAATTTAGTGATAGTTTAAGACAAGTTGGCTGGAACACCGCTTTCGGAGTGTTTCGCGATGTCGGTTGTCTTGCAATATTGGAATTTAGTGATAGTTTAAGACAAGTCGGCTGGAACACCGCTTTCGGAGTGTTTCGCGATGTCGGTTGTCTTGCAATATTGAAATTTAGTGATAGTTTAAGACAAGTCGGCTGGAACACCGCTTTCGGAGTGTTTCGCGATGTCGGTTGTCTTGCAATATTGGAATTTAGTGATAGTTTAAGACAAGCCGGCTGGAACACCGCTTTCGGAGTGTTTCGCGATGTCGGTTGTCTTGCAATATTGGCATTAGTGATAGTTTAAGACAAGTCGGCTGGAACACCGCTTTCGGAGTGTTTCGCGATGTCGGTTGTCTTGCAATATTGGAATTTAGTGATAGTTTAAGACAAGTCGGCTGGAACACCGCTTTCGGAGTGTTTCGCGATGTCGGTTGTCTTGCAGTATTGGCATTTAGTGATAGTTTAAGACAAGTCGGCTGAAGCACCGCTTTCGGAGTGTTTCGCGATGTCGGTTGTCTTGCAATATTGGCATGTTATAATTGAAGTAGATGATAAAGATAGGCGATTCGACTTGAGATATTATGTCTTGTTAGTCGACTTATTTTATCAAAGCCTTGCATTTTACAATTCGTTCTTGCTTTACTTATCATCTTGCTTTACTGTTTCAGAATAAGGATCAGCTTAGAGGTTCTCCGGGCGGAGTATCTTGTCAGTTGATCGAAGGAAGAACTTTGGATGATATCAAGACCCAACTTTGCTTATTTGTTTTGCAGGATGCTATCAAATTTAGGCTCGTTCACCTTATAATCGAACGTTTTAGGCTCGTTCGCCTTATAATTGAACGTTTTAGGCTCATTCGCCTTATAATTGAATGTTTGGGCTCGTTCGCCTTATAAATGAACGTTATGTTACCTGCGTAGGGTATAAACTAGCCAAGTCAACTTGAGGCATTATGTCTCGTTAGTCGATTTATTTTGTAACAGCATTATATTCTGCAATTCGTACCCGCTTTACTTATTGTCTTGCTTTACTGTTTCAGAATAATGATCAACCTAGAGGTTCCCCGGGCGGAGCATCTCGTCAGTTGGTCGAAAGAAGAGATTATTGATGATATCACAACCCGCATTTATAATTTTATGTTATCATTCTTTTATTTCTCATTCCAATTATTATAGTTTATTAGCAGTTGCTCGCTTACCGTTTGTTAAGTCTTTACAGAATTTTGGCAATGCCGCAGCAGCATTTGGAGCATAACGTGGAACTTTTTCTTAGCAGTGAGCTGGGGCAATTGTTGATATGAGCTAGACTCGTCAACAAAGATCCGAAGAATCGCACTCGAACAAGCAAAGTCTTACCTAATCTTTCATTCCAGATTAGGGTTCAGTTTGAATTCATTCCTATTCGTGCGTCTTTTCAATCAATCGTGCAAGTTTTCGTATCTGAGTGTCGTTGAACTACATATGGCCTGATTCTCTTTCAGCCCGAGATATGTAGGCAACTCGAAGGCCGGAGTTCGGCCATATCCATAAGCCTCGTATTTTGATCCTTGGAATTTGGCTTTGTCGTGACAAAATTGGTTTCTTGTCAACTTCTTTACCCTGAAAACTCTTTCATCCTTTCCGGGTAAAGAGGGGCAGCTGTTGACACCCAATTTTGTCCCGAAAATTTTAATTAAATATCTAATTATTTAATCAAAGGATAATTTTAAAAATTAAATATAATTGGTTAATTTCTGAGTAAAAGGGTCAAATTTTGCCAGGCATATCCTAATTGTACCCACCCGCGCAACCCCTCCATTTTCTTAATTAATGTTAAAAGTGGCTAAATTCGTGCCTAATATAAAATTATAACCTATTTGTGCAAAGCACATATAACCTATACATACATTCCCCAAAAATCAGAGAAACCCGCTTTCTTTCTCCCCTTACCCGTTTCCCTTACCCGATTAACCCCTAATCCCATTCGATTTCCCCCCAAAACTCAGCTAATCAGTCCAAGAATTTGTACAGTGGTCCCCTCCCCACGTTCCCTTCTTTGCCTTTTCCGTACCAGAACCGCGCAGTTCCAAATCCTGTAGTCCATTTCAAAAAGCAAGTTAATCCGAGCCCTAGATCGATTCTAACGGCCATTTTGTATGGATAAGGGTTGGATTCGTGCCACCTTTATGTAAGAGACGAATCTAACCTTTATCCTACAAAGAAAAGGTCGAAATTGGGGTCGATTTTGGAAATTGGGCACCATCCGAAAACCCTACTCATCAGGTATTTATACTCCTTATTCTCAGTTTTAGGGGGTTCTTGGCAGGAGAAAAAGGAGAGGCAGAGAGAAAGTATGAACAACATATAGTTAGTTTAATTTTTTTTCCTTAAAATACACATAGAGTATACTGGTTTTTTCTAGTTCTGGTTCTTAGCATTGCTTTGATATTGTCACTGCACAGGTGCTACTGTTTCTGGTCTCTTTGTTTTGTGTTGTCGCTTCGACATCCAAGTCATCAACCTTGCTCTAGTCGACGTGCTTGTTCGAGCTTAATTTTTTCAGATCCCTCGCCCTTTTTCACTGCTCCGCAAAAGGTAATAAACCTCACCTTAATTCTTTTTCTGCTTAAAATGTGATCTGCGTAATGATTTTTGCGTGTTTGTAGAAGTAATATTGCTGGAAATTGTGTGTATGCTGGTAAATAACTATGACTATGTTTTGGTCGATCTATGAACTTGTTTATATATCCACAAGTCTCTTGTTTGAAATCATATTTAGTGTGGTATGAGTTTAGTTCAGGGAGAGTCCTTGATTTAGTGTATGTGTGCAGTTTGTTTGAGGGAAAGCAGGGGTATAGGGGCCTGCTTGGGTTGTTTGGAAGGTGTAAATGTAAGAGGGAGTCTTGGTGGAGTTGGGGAAGCATTTGAGAGGGTAGTTGGTCTGTTTTAGAGGGGAAGTCAGAAGCTGCAGCTGCTATTTCAGTTTCAGAGTTTAGGTCAGGGGAGGAGTGTTGACACCCAATTTTGTCCCGGATTTTAATAAAAGTATAATAATTTTAAAATTAAGTTCAATTTGAAAATCGCAAGTAAATAGCTAATTTTGAAGGGAAATGGCCAAAATCGCAAGTCGTCCTTTCAATTGCAGCGTGCTATAATTATCTGTTTAATTTAATAAAGGGCTAAATCTATTCTTAAATTGCAATTTAAAATCATTTCTGCAAAGCCCATATAACAAAAGCCCCAGCCCATTAAATTACCCTACCCCTCACCCATATATATATGCCCTTATCCCAAAACCCTAGCCTCCTAACCATTATTCATCATCCACACCACTATTCACTACCATCTTCTCCCCCTCAACCCAAAAAAATCAGCGGCGGCACCCTCAAAAACCTCACTATCTCTCTCATTTTTCATTCCCCTCACACAAACACCCATAGCAGACCAACAAAACACAATACACAGCCTATGCCTCTCTTCTCCTTCACACCCCAATTTTACCCATAACAACATCACATACATTCAGTACTCCATCAAGACCACTGCCATTCGAAACAGATCGGAAAACCCAGTGGAAGAAGGTTAAAGTAAAAAGGGATCAAGGATGGCAGTGATGCCGGCGAGATCACCGGAGTTACCGCCGAGATCTGCCAGGCGTCGCTCCTCCACTGCAATTGGTGGCTCTGCTCGTGTTTGCTAATCACCAGAAATCTGGTTCAACAACCGGTGTCGATTCAGCCATTATTGTTCTTTGAGTAGATTTCACTTGAATTTCCCTTTTGATACTCGTTTTTGCAGAGATCGTGATGCCGAAGTTATGCTTTGATGTTGTTTCGACCCGTTGGTTTGTTGTATCGATGATGTTTGGTTTCGGGGGTTCTTGACCCGTTTATCTCATTTCATTGACCTTGTTACTGTACTTCATATTATATGAATGCTTTGTGTTGAGCCTTTGACTTTCTTTGCTGGTCTTGCTATATAATTTGTCCTATTATTCCCTTGGGTTGATTGATTTTCTGAGTTATGCAGATTTGAACAGTACACATCATACACGATGCTACATGGCCGATGAAAAAATACATATACACGTATTGAGGCCTACACAAGGAATTGACGGATAATGAATTGACGGATTTTAAACATGATACTACACTTGATCCGTCCCGTTCCCGTGTCCCTAAAGCAAAAGGCGATGATGAATGTATGCACTTTAACGCAAAGCAAGTTGAATAGAGTAACGGAATTGGTACCTGGCATGGCAACACGTCCGGCCGGCGTGTTTGCAACCGTATCAATATCCCGAGCCTCTACATGATACGTCATACAAATCTGAGCCTAAATTTTGCAAAAACAAAACCCCTTTATTATTATTATTATTATTATTATTATTATTATTATTATTATTGTTATTTTGTTTTATTAATTATTATATTTTATTATCGTATTAAGCTAGTTTATTTTTTATTTTATTGCGAGGTATATCTTGGCACGAACAACTCGAGAACGCTTTTTGGCTAATTTACAAATGGGGATAGTCCGTTGCATTGGAGTCGTTGGACTTGAATCCGGACCCGAGCATTCAGAAATAAGACTTAGGAATCTTAGAAAATCCAAGGCTCCCGGGAGTTGATCATTTCTCGGGTTTTATCTTTAAACTTTGCATTACTTTCCTTAGATATTTATGCAAATAAATGTGTAGAATATTTATTTATCAATAATAATTGATTGTTTGTATACTGCTTTACTTTATGTTCATTGCCCTTTATTTTTGAAGTCGTTATTTAATTTATTGCAAACTGAAGCCAATTAGTAAAATGCGTGCAAATTAAAACATTTTTCATAAACAAGTTTTATTTCAATTAATTATTCTTATTATTATTATTATTACTATTTTTAAATAATTCTTTGAAAGAAAAGCACACTTGCAAATGATTTGGAAACCTGTCGGATTAACCGTATTTTACGGAATTTCGGAAGTGCCTTAAAAACCTTCTTCCGAAATTAATAAAACCTCTTATTTAGAATCTCTGAAAGACCGTCTTTTTCCTAAAATGGAGTTTTTGCACGCATTTGCTTATTTGGTTCCCTGTTTTCCTTAAATTGGGTGGCGACTCCAAAAACTCCAAAAGAGTTAGTCCATCCTGTCGATATTCCGGAATTTATCCTTTCGGGGGTAATTTTTGGGGTTCAACAGCGTGGCGACTCCGCTGGGGAGCAATAAAGGTTTTGACCATAAAGGTTTCCAATTGTTTGCAACTAGCATGCCTAATTTATTTGCTTTATTATATTTGTTTGTTTGGTTTGCCTTATAAAGCATGCATTGTATTAATTTGTGCATAATCTGCATTCCGTTCATATTTCCACCCTCATGGAGCCTGTCAATTCTCTTTCATCTCCTCGATTTCATCACGGGGGGCCCGCGTGACGGGCCATAATACAGGAAGGGCATTGTCCTTCCTAAGTCTCTGAATTTCTTTCGTGTCACCAAAGTTAGTTGGGATATGGTTTGCCTGGTTTTGTCATGGCCGGTTTTACTGGTTTATGGGGCCAGGTTTATCCCGCATAGGTCTGATCAGCCTCAACCGTTAGCCCACTCTTAGAAGGAGATTAGGTCATGCATGCATATGCACCTTAGTTTGGGGGAAAGTTCGGCAGATTTGGTTGGCTTGTGTTTTGGAGGTGGCCTGGTGTAGTGAGATCTAAGAGGCGAAGCCCCTGGTGTCTTTAAAAGATCAGTGGGGTCCCTCTCGTGAATGGCTTTGCGTGTGTGCAGGCCTATGTTGATTATCCGGCTGCAACTTTGTAAGAATTGAAGTATGCTTGTCGCATACTAGGAGAGCGAAGCCCCTGTGTCTTTGAATGACTAGTGGGGTCCCTCCTTAAAGACCAGTGCGGTCTTAGCTACCTAGGAAACTGAGAGGCTTGATTAAAGCCGAGGACCAGTGAGGAGCCATATGAACAAGGTCTGTGAGCCTTGCAAAACCTAGGAAGCTGAGAGGCTTGTCCAAAGCCGAGGACCAGTGAGGTTTTATTTTGAAAGGCCAATTGGCGCCTTTCGTGATTTGCAGTCTGGTATTGTGGAGGCAGTTGGAAATTTCTCCCTGGATGTTGTAAAGCAATTGGGAATCGTGCTTGGAGTGTGGATGTTTGCGGAAGCTATGGCGGATTGTTTCGGGTCTTAGGCATTTGGGTTTAGAATTTTGTGCAGATGATGTGGAGAGCATGAGCTGTGTTAAAATGTTAATTGCTTGCCTTGCTTTATTTGCCCAACATGCATTAAATACTAGGTGTTGCTTGCTTGTATGCAATCCTATGAATCACATGCAAACTATCTTAGTTAACCTTTGTGAGTTTTCTTTTGTTTTGTTTACTTTTCTCGGCAAATGTTGGATTTGTGAAGTGGCTGACCATCCACCATGTAAAGGTTTCGAGATATGATTGATGGTAGATGCTCTAGCTCGTGAACGATGCAGCACCGGAAGTTAATGGCATTGTTTGAAAGAACTTGGCAATTGAACTTAGTAGCATTATTTTCAATTTTAATTCAGATTGAGGCCCTGAATTGCACTGTACTTTAAAGCTTATGTTAATCTGAATCAACTCATTTTGAATTCATGAAAGTTGAAATAAAATGCATCTCATTGTTATTGTATTATTTACGCTTGCATTTGTTTCCATTTCAAAATTAGAATTGATAAACTTGCCAAAACTTTGCTTGTAACGTATGGCAAAACAACTGAACAATTTAAGCGATGCACTGAAAGTTATTGTCTGCGCTCTTTGGACATCGCACTATCTGTTAGAACTTTAATTGGGGCAGCTTTTATTTGTTGGTATGTGGCGTTGAAGCAGTGATGCAGAACTACGCACGGTCTGATTCCCAAGGAGGGATACGTAGGCTCCCACATCGGGCTCGACCCTTTAGCATTTAAATTTTCATTTTTCCCCAAGAAGGACAACTGGGGCAATTTTTGCAAATAAGTTGGAAATGCGAAAGATAGCAACTGGGGAAATTTTTGCAAAACGAGTTAGGGATGCGGAAGATTATAACTGGGGCAGAATTTTGCAAGAAGCGGCGTTGGGTATTAAAGATGAGTTGGCAAGAATTTTGAAGTTGGTTAAGCAAACAGTGCAAAGCCTAAGACAAAGGACGTTCAGTTTGTTTTAAAATATGTTACAAGTTTAAGTCAAGGCAAAATTTTCAAAGTGCATCATTGACCTCATTTGCATGCTTATTTCACTCGCTATATTGCATTAAAATATTTTATCTTGCCTCTATTTTTCAAAACCTATGCTATTTGAGTTCATGAGCCAAGTTTCTGAAAGCAATTTGCAAATCCAAGTCCAATGAAGACGAGGAAGCAGCAGAAGCAGCAAGATCAGGATGAAGTCTGCACAAATCAAACACTTCCCCTTTCCTCCCCAAAGCTAACAATTTTTCTTTGAGAGCAGGAACATGAAAGCTTGCAATGAAAGGATCATTCACATTATGGATGAACAATTTGTTGAACTCGCATTCCAAGTTGTCTTGCAGATTGTGTCGCAATCCTTTTTCATGACTTAAAGCATTATGCTTTGTCATGAGTTATTGCCGAACAGGCGGCATTTCTACCCCTATGACTTTCATTCCTAATAGGCGACAAAACCGAGGCTTGTTTTGTGTTTTCAAAACTAAGCCAAATAGGACATCGCTTGGTTTCAGGCGATAATCCGCACAAGGCCATCCTTGCCGGATTGTCTCGCCAATTGATTTATCAATGGCTATCGCACTGACTACATCTCCGCATTACTTTGCATTGCACTTACTTTGAATTATGTCTTCACACTTGCTTTAAAACTAATGCCTTGCTTTACTTTTTCAGGTTGACCAACGGCTACGAGGATCCCCTTTGTTGGACTATCTCACCTATTGATTCGCCAAATGGCTCTTGCATTGCTCTACTTTCCCGCACTGCTTTTCTTTGCACTTGCTTTAAATTATGTTGTCGCACTTGCTTTAAAATTGATGCCTTGCTTTATGTCTTTCAGGTTGACCACCAGGCGGGGCTTCTCTCTTGTTGGACTTTCAAGCCTGTTGATTCGATAAATCGCTTTTGCGTTGCTTTACATTTCACGCTAAATTGCTTTGCACTTGCTTTCGATTATGCCTTTGTACTTGCTTTATATTATGACTTGCTTTACTTTTAGTTTAACAGGTTAACAGGTCAGCCCCGAGACCCTCTGTCACGACCCAAAATCCTATAGGCCGTGCGGGCACCCAAACCCAACTCATTGGGCGAACCCCTCTTGAGAAACACTTGACTTGCATATGAAATAACCAAATAAAAGAAATTATGAAAAGAATAGCGGAGTATGATATATAACCCAAATACACAACTAGGATCTTTGCAACCATGTTCTAAGTCCTCCCATGAATCATGAACATCTAAGGAGTCAATAAGGTTATACATCTCCGAATATAAAGAAATATAATCATTAATATTAACATAAAAATAATAAGGAAAGATGTCACCACAGGACAAAAGTGGTTCACCGCTAGATTAAAGGACGAGCAACTCCGTTTACCACAATGCTTGGTAGAACTCGATATCGAATCTGCCGAAAATAAAACAATACGAAAAAACAAAGAAAGTGGGTGAGTCAAAGGACTCAGTAAGTGGGGACAGGGCTCCAAGTAGAATAACGAGTTGCAAATATATGAAAACTCAAACAACTCCAAGGTAACAAAAAGTAAAGCCAAAATCATTTAATTAGCAAACAAGTAATATTCATACCCAGTCATCAAAGTACCAAGACACTCCCATTGTGACTTAATGATATGTATGGGACTACGCCATACTACGACAATATGCACGGAACTACCTCGTGTTACGATAATATGTACGGAACCACATCGTACCATAATAATATGCACGGAACTACATCGTACAATGATAATATGTACGAAACATCATACCACAATAATATGCACGGAACTATATCGTGCTACCATAATATGTACGGAACTACATCGTACCATAATAATATGCACGGAACTACATCGTGCTATGATAATATGTACGGAACTGCATCGTACCAAAATAATATGCACGGAACTACATCGTGCTATGATAATATGTACGGAACTACATCGTACCATAATAATATGCACGGAACTACATCGTGCGATGATAATATGTACGGAACTACATCGTACCATAATAATATGCACGGAACTACATCGTGCTATGATAATATGTACGGAACTACATCGTACCATAATAATATGCACGGAACTACATCGTGCTACGATAATAAATCAAGAAATGATGATGAGCTGTAATTATACTTTTCAAAATAGTCTTGGCATAATGAGTATGCCCATTTCAGCAGCCATGCATGTAAGGAACACATACATGGACATCCAATGTGGAGAAAGTCCACCAAAGAAGGGATGTAAACCACTTACCTCAAGCCGACGATTGCTAACTAGCCCACGATCGTCTTTTCACGCCAAATCCTTCCAAATAAGTCCACTTTATGCAAAATAATAAATAATACAATCAATATAAGCTATCATACTAATTTTCATGACTGGATGACAAACGAGTCAAAAAGTCAACCCAAAAGTCAACCATGGACCCACATATCCGATTACCGGAACAAAATACATTTTTAGATTACTCATTCACCCACGAGTCCAAAAGTGCGGTTACTTTCTCAATTAAAGTCCATCTACATCATCAAATAGCCAATTTATCAATTTTCGGGTTTATGTTGAAAGTCAATTATTTATAAACACCTCAAATCTCAAATTCAATTCTACAATCATGTTACCCATTCGAAAACGAGTTTATACATACGAAAATCAAGTCAATCCGATATCGTTAACATTCCCAAATTCCCATATTATTCCACTTTTGAGTTAAAATTTAAGAACTTACTCAACTTCCCCAATTTCTCACAACCACCATTTATGACCAAAATAGAGTTATCAAATTCAACCTTAGATATATCATAATCTAGTATAAACTCAATCAACTTCATTATTTAAAGCAACTTATGAAATCTAATCAATTTTATGAACTTCTCAAGAAAGACCCATTAAACATTCTTCACAAGAAAACCCCAATTTCATACTTTAGAAATCATGGATTAAAGCTTAAACCAAATGAATGAATCAAAAGAAAATACTTAGGTTATGGTTTAGACCTTACCCCATAGAAGAACATCCTTGAATTCTCCCAATTCCAAACTTTCAAGATGAGAAAAACTCCATAAACATTAATAGCCAAAAATGCCTACTGTTCTGCCTCGTTTCTTGTACCAAATGATCTCAAAACTCACTTTTGATGCCTCCAATAGATTCCTTGTGAAAATCTAGTCAAGTTAGGCTTTTGAATCACTCCATTTGACCTTATAATGAAGGAGATATGTTGGTTTCAATATTTGGAATAGTGCAGATTTTTAACTACGCATTGAGTGGCAATTTCGTAAATAATCTGTAAATTCTGGCAACCCAATTCTTAGTAAAATTATCATAAATCCCTCATATGATGTCGAAACTTGATGATTTCAGTTTCTATGGTTTCCAAATTACGATACGGATATAATGGTTTAGTCGAAATACGAATCAAAGGCCGTTTTATCAATATGGTAACTTTTATGCTCAAATTACGTCGAAACCGAAACCAAACTTATCCAATACTCATCGAAACTTAACCAAACTTTGTGGACATGACCAAAATCACCATACAAACTTATTGGAACTAAAAAAATATATCGACATGCATATCGGTGCTTCGATTTACCAAAATGACTTGGCGGGCCATTACAATCTCCCCTACTTAGACTCGTTCGTCCACGAACGAACCAAGCACAAAACCAATGACACAACCTCCATCCGATGACCACAAATCGAACTCAAATTTTTTTTAAGTCTTGAAATCCTTCAAAATTTCAGCAGCATCTCCCCTAACAACATAAGGATCACTGGAAATACCAATCAACCACTACAACCACAACAACAATGTGATACAACCGCTATTCCGAGAATAACTCAATAACAACGTGAATGTCCCACACTGCAACAACACCCAAAGGTCGAACATAGAGATTCCAAGATAAGAAGGAACGAGAGCAAACCATAAATATCAACGACAACACCAACCTTCCAATATCACCGCAATGCCGTAATCTCGCTAAGGCTCAAATTTTACAAAAAATTCGACAGCACTACCCCTATAACTAAGCAACCATTGGACTATCAACAGCTACAAAAAACCCAAAAGGCAATACAATCCAGCTTAAAGCAAACCAGCGACATCATATAAATATCTAGAATCAAATCAATACCATGGGACCCACACGGTCACAACCAAAATCAGAATAATATATAAGCAACAAGAATAGCAAGGAAAGAGCAAACCACGAACACTAGGATATCCCGTCCTCACATTCAAGCCTAACCATCTAAGAAATCACATTGGCGAGCGTTCTCACATAGAGAAATTTGAACCTCACATGACTCAACACCAACCCAAGTGGCACAAAACCAATCATTACAAGGAGGAATAATAACCAATTTGAACCCACATTCCGAAACAACCTCAACCGAACGAACGGTACTAACTGAGTGCACCAAGTCTATAAGCAATAAGCCGACTTATCACTAACTGCAGACGGAAACCTCAAATCGATGGTCAAAGCACAACAAGAATCGCTGATTAACAAAATTCACATAACTGACGCTAAGCCACTCGTGTTTCACTTACACAAGTCTTTAACCTTCTAAGTCATAGGGTATAACACTCTCCAGAATCCAACAGAAACAACCTGAGTACAACCAATCGAAACATCAAATCTCGCGATCAAACTCAATCGAACATATCCAAACGGGTTAACAATGGTACGACTCCATGCCATCGCAAGATCAAACACTATCATCAAAATTATACTCAACGTAACAAGAAGAACATAATTGTAACCCACCGAAACCAACATTATAAAGCCTAATACACTCTCTAACCGGCAACTATCAATATCATCTCCGAACATTTATCAGCTGATAAGATGAACCAATCTTAGCTGATAACACCTCAAAATACTGAACATGATACACCAACCCAAAATGAGGTACGACCTTAATTTTAAAATAAAAATCACTACTCGCAAACACGTCGATCCTAACAAACCAACACACACCCCGAGAAAGCCGAAATCAATTTCAGCCTACAACCGACATATATCAACACCATCACACCAACTCAAGATACAGTCCGAGACACAAACATGTTGCATAACATAATCTCAAATACAAATAACAACCCACCGACAACTAAACAGTGCATTAAGAGTTCCAGCAATCATAGCTCCCAAGAAAAGTCAACATACTAGCTATAGCCACAACCAGCTCAATCTAGTCCAACGGCTACAAATCGCACCCTAACTCACACATGGTCCTACACACGAAGTCACAGATCCAACATTGTTCGGCACTACATGGCCTCAAAAATACCACGACAAAACTCATGCACCCAAGTGCTAACCCGGTGCAGAGTAAAAGATACACATACCATCAAGAAGAAACAAACTAAAGACACTGCCTCACCAAGTAAAACCTACTAGAAGAAATCCGCAACTCATTCCAAACAAGCAACAAATAGATCAACGACTTACCATAAACATCCTCGCACAGACCTCGCTTCCTCGCAACCTGATCATAAGATCGCAATCGCACAAGCATTACGGACCAACCAATATAACCACGTGAGGAGTCCCGCAACCGCACTCTTAGTCATACAAAGCGATGCGCGCGCGATAACTCTCTCGTAACAACACAAGTCAAAGTCTGTACCATATAAAAAAAATCCAACCACACATGTACGATTTGGCCCCAAGAGGCACACACAACTCCTCGACTTCACATAATAACACATTCGGGACTGCTTCCCGACAACTTATAAAATCAACCATCATGGTCATGATGAATCACACAAAAGTACCTACAAGGAATTTTACAACACATTCGTCCAAGTCAAAACTACGAACACTGGTCTAACTTCCAAAGTCTGACACTTCATGAAGACAAGGCACCGAGACTCATAAAATCCACAACAAGAAATCCATAACCCACCGACTTCCAGCTCCTAGCCCCGCTAGAGCAAACCACAATGGTGAAAAGGAAAAGGATCAAATCTTTACTGATAAGAAGTCTTCGTAAGACGGTTCCGACAACCACAAAGGTCTCACAATCCACCACCGACTCCCACACTTAGGCTTCGCCTAAGAATAAGTCATTAAAAGAATTCCAGGGTTCATAACCGACATGAATTACCAAAAGAAAGATCTTGCCACTTTCAGTTTACAAATCCAAGGTTCATCATGGTTACTTCAGCCTTGAGCCACGAGCAAACACTCAGACGGCTTATCTGAAATAAAATCCTCAATCATCAAATATACAAAGACCACTAAGATGCAGAAAAATCTAGGTCAGCCTCCAAAGGCTCCTCAACTTGTGATACACCCAAAGATAGCTTGACGAATTTTACAACTACCTTTATCAATAACATACAAAAATCTCATGAATTTCTTATTATACTGATTACAACCCATATTAAGGTTCGCACAAGAATTAGATATTATGTTGAACGACCTTCTCATCATGCACTCAAGTGTTGAAACTAGCATTAGAACTTGTGCCATACCTTAGTATGCATAAATATGACTATCTAGCTTGCCTAGTTTCCACTAACGAGTGTATTGCGAACCACCATCGCCTGAGCGTCGCACGACTAACCGAATTCTTTCACGATTCCAAAGATTACGAAAATCCCTTTGCTCTATTAAAGGATACTTCAATAGTTCAACTATTCTTCTAGATTTCATATTACTAAACCAATTACTTTCCATATTTATACCAACTTATCCATAAGATAGGCTAAAGCCAAACATTTTCACCATTTTTCCGAGCTTTTGCCTCCAAACCAAGTGTCTAACACATACTGTGAAGTCTTCTATATCTTTATAACATCTTCATCGTTGACGCATTATAGTTCCAAGGAATTCAAATCATTCACTTTCAAGTATCAAGGCACGATTAAGGAATGAAAGAAGTGAAGTTTCCTAAATGTCATCATAGCTTCTCGTAGATAAGTACGGACGTCATCGTACCAATCAACAAGACTCTAATTGACACTGTTCATGATTCACAAGGACCCTAGAACCTAGGCTCTGATACCAATTGCCACGACCCAAAATCCTATAGGCCGTGCGGGCACCCAAACCCAACTCATTGGGCGAAACCCTCTTGAGAAACACTTGACTTGCATATGAAATAACCAAATAAAAGAAATTATGAAAAGAATAGCGGAGTATGATATATAACCCAAATACACAACTAGGATCTTTGCAACCATGTTCTAAGTCCTCACATGAATCATGAACATCTAAGGAGTCAATAAGGTTATACATCTCCGAATATAAAGAAATATAATCATTAATATTAACATAAAAATAATAAGGAAAGATGTCACCACAGGACAAAAGTGGTTCACCGCTAGATTAAAGGACGAGCAACTCCGTTTACCACAATGCTTGGTAGAACTCGATATCGAATCTGCCGAAAATAAAACAATACGAAAAAATAAAGAAAGTGGGTGAGTCAAAAGGACTCAGTAAGTGGGGACAGGGCTCCAAGTAGAATAACGAGTTGCAAATATATGAAAACTCAAACAACTCCAAGGTAACAAAAAGTAAAGCCAAAATCATTTAATTAGCAAACAAGTAATATTCATACCCAGTCATCAAAGTACCAAGACACTCCCATTGTGACTTAATGATATGTATGGGACTACGCCATACTACGACAATATGCACGGAACTACCTCGTGTTACGATAATATGTACGGAACCACATCGTACCATAATAATATGCACGGAACTACATCGTACAATGATAATATGTACGAAACATCATACCACAATAATATGCACGGAACTATATCGTGCTACCATAATATGTACGGAACTACATCGTACCATAATAATATGCACGGAACTACATCGTGCTATGATAATATGTACGGAACTGCATCGTACCAAAATAATATGCACGGAACTACATCGTGCTATGATAATATGTACGGAACTACATCGTACCATAATAATATGCACGGAACTACATCGTGCGATGATAATATGTACGGAACTACATCGTACCATAATAATATGCACGGAACTACATCGTGCTATGATAATATGTACGGAACTACATCGTACCATAATAATATGCACGGAACTACATCGTGCTACGATAATAAATCAAGAAATGATGATGAGCTGTAATTATACTTTTCAAAATAGTCTTGGCATAATGAGTATGCCCATTTCAGCAGCCATGCATGTAAGGAACACATACATGGACATCCAATGTGGAGAAAGTCCACCAAAGAAGGGATGTAAACCACTTACCTCAAGCCGACGATTGCTAACTAGCCCACGATCGTCTTTTCACGCCCAAATCCTTCCAAATAAGTCCACTTTATGCAAAATAATAAATAATACAATCAATATAAGCTATCATACTAATTTTCATGACTGGATGACAAACGAGTCAAAAAGTCAACCCAAAAGTCAACCATGGACCCACATATCCGATTACCGGAACAAAATACATTTTTAGATTACTCATTCACCCACGAGTCCAAAAGTGCGGTTACTTTCTCAATTAAAGTCCATCTACATCATCAAATAGCCAATTTATCAATTTTCGGGTTTATGTTGAAAGTCAATTATTTATAAACACCTCAAATCTCAAATTCAATTCTACAATCATGTTACCCATTCGAAAACGAGTTTATACATACGAAAATCAAGTCAATCCGATATCGTTAACATTCCCAAATTCCCATATTATTCCACTTTTGAGTTAAAATTTAAGAACTTACTCAACTTCCCCAATTTCTCACAACCACCATTTATGACCAAAATAGAGTTATCAAATTCAACCTTAGATATATCATAATCTAGTATAAACTCAATCAACTTCATTATTTAAAGCAACTTATGAAATCTAATCAATTTTATGAACTTCTCAAGAAAGACCCATTAAACATTCTTCACAAGAAAACCCCAATTTCATACTTTAGAAATCATGGATTAAAGCTTAAACCAAATGAATGAATCAAAAGAAAATACTTAGGTTATGGTTTAGACCTTACCCCATAGAAGAACATCCTTGAATTCTCCCAATTCCAAACTTTCAAGATGAGAAAAACTCCATAAACATTAATAGCCAAAAATGCCTACTGTTCTGCCTCGTTTCTTGTACCAAATGATCTCAAAACTCACTTTTGATGCCTCCAATAGATTCCTTGTGAAAATCTAGTCAAGTTAGGCTTTTGAATCACTCCATTTGACCTTATAATGAAGGAGATATGTTGGTTTCAATATTTGGAATAGTGCAGATTTTTAACTACGCAGTGAGTGGCAATTTCGTAAATAATCTGTAAATTCTGGCAACCCAATTCTTAGTAAAATTATCATAAATCCCTCATATGATGTCGAAACTTGATGATTTCAGTTTCTATGGTTTCCAAATTACGATACGGATATAATGGTTTAGTCGAAATACGAATCAAAGGCCGTTTTATCAATATGGTAACTTTTATGCTCAAATTACGTCGAAACCGAAACCAAACTTATCCAATACTCATCGAAACTTAACCAAACTTTGTGGACATGACCAAAATCACCATACAAACTTATTGGAACTAAAAAAATATATCGACATGCATATCGGTGCTTCGATTTACCAAAATGACTTGGCGGGCCATTACACCCTCCTTGCTTTGTGCCGGACCGGTTCGCCAGCTGATTTGTTCGACAATCAACCCCAAGACCCTCCTTGCTGCGTGCCCGACCGGCTTGCCAGTTGATTTGTCAAGATTGTTCAAATTGCTTTGCACTTGCTTTAAATTATGCCTTCGCATTTGCTTTGTATTACGTGTTGTTTTACTTTTCAGGTTAACAGGTCAGTCCCGAGACCCTCCTTGCTTTGTGCCGGACCGGTTCGCCAGCTGATTTGTAGACAATCAACCCCAAGACCCTCCTTGCTGCGTGCCCGACCGGCTTGCCAGTTGATTTGTCAAGATGTTCAAATATGCCTTTGCACTTGCTTTCAATTATGCCTTTGCACTTGCTTTCAATTATGCCTTTGCACTTGCTTTATATTATGACTTGCTTTACTTTTAGTATAACAGGTCAGCCCTGAGACCCTCCTTGCTTTGTGCCGGACCGGATCACCAGCTGATTTGTAGACAATCAATTCCAAGACCCTCCTTGCTTCGTGCCCGACCGGCTTGCCAGTTGATTTGTCAAGATTGTTGAAAATGCCTTGCACTATGCCTTCGCATTTGCTTTATTGCTTCGCCAGTGGGTGGGAAGACAATTTATCAAAGATATTGCAGCTTGCACTTACAAATTACGTCATGCCTACCATAAGCAATTGGAGGCCTTATTTTGAAGCCTATCATAAGCAATTGAAGGCTCTTTTATCATTGATCCTACCGTAAGCAATCGGTGGATCTTATCATCAAGTCTATCGTGAGCAAGCGTAGACTTCATTAACATTCATGCCTACCATAAGCAATTGGAGGCCTTATTTTGAAGCCTATCATAAGCAATTGAAGGCTCTTTTATCATTGATCCTACCGTAAGCAATCGGGGGATCTTATCATCAAGTCTATCGTGAGCAAGCGAAGACTTCATTAACATTCATGCCTACCATAAGCAATTGGAGGCCTTATTCTGAAGCCTATCATAAGCAATTGAAGGCTCTTTTATCATTGATCCTACCGTAAGCAATCGGGGGATCTTATCATCAAGTCTATCGTGAGCAAGCGAAGACTTCATTAGCATTGAAGCCTACCATAAGCAATTGGAGGTCTTATTTTGAAGCCTATCATAAGCAATTGAAGGCTCTTTTTTTTATTGATCCTACCGTAAGCAATCGGGGGTCTTATTATCAAGTCTATCGTGAGCAAGCGAAGACTTCATTAGCATTGAAGCCTACCATAAGCAATTGGAGGTCTTATTTTGAAGTCTATCATAAGCAATTGAAGGCTCTTTTGTTATTGATCCTACCGTAAGCAATCGGAGGTCTTATTATCAAGTCTATCGTGAGCAAGCGAAGACATCGTTATCATTTGAAGCCTACCATAAGCAATTGGAGGCATTATTCTAAAGCCTATTATAGGCAACTGAAGGCTCTTTTGTTATTGTTCCTACTGTCAACCATCAGTTTCTCAAAGATCATTCGCCTTATCGCATATGCAGAACAAATATATTTCTTCCCTTTTCATTATAGCTTTTGCTTTATTATTCACTCGTTTTCTAACGCATTTACTTTAAATTTGCAGAAATTGAACATCAGATTCGATATGAACTGAAGGGAGCATTCAACGCTTTGCGGCACTATTAATACAAGCAACACGACCCAACTTTGCTTATTTGTTTTGCATTATCTTGCCTTAATTAATCTAATTTGCAACTTTGTTTTGCAGGCTGCTATCAAATTTAGGCTCGTTCGCCTTATAATTGAACGTTTTAGGCTCGTTCGCCTTATAATTGAACGTTTTAGGCTCGTTCGCCTTATAATTGAACGTTTTAGGCTCGTTCGCCTTATAATTGAATGTTTGGGCTCGTTCGCCTTATAAATGAACGTTATGTTACCTGCGTAGGATATAGATCAGACAAGTCGGCTGGAACACCGCTTTCGGAGTGTTTCGCGATGTCGGTTGTCTTGCAATATTGGCATTTAGTGATAGTTTAAGACAAGTCGGCTGGAGCACCACTCTCGGAGTGCTTCGCGATGTCGGTTGTCTTGCAATATTGGCATTTTACAATTCGTTCTCACTTTACTTATTGTTTTGCTTTACTGTTTCAGAATAAGGATCAGCTTAGAGGTTCTCCGGGCGGAGTATCTTGGCAGTTGATCGAAGGAAGAACGTTTGATGATATCACCACCCGCATTTACTACTTTTGTTATCACCTGATTTATTTATTATTCCAATTATTACAGTTTATTAGCAGTTGCACGCTTACCGTTTGTTGAGATTATTACAGGATTTTTAACAGCACCGCAGCAGCGTTTGGAGCATAACATGGAGCTTTTCTTAGCGATGAATCGGGGCAACCGTTGATATGAGCTAGACTCGTCAATGAAGACCTGAAGAATCGCACCCGCATAAGTCATCCACCCTAGAGGTAAGTTTTTGTTAACCTTGAGTCTGAGGTTTGAGATTAAAGACAAGATGGCTCGGTTATCGAGATGCAGTGGAAGCTATGTCCGTGTAAACCCCTCTTTATGGGTGTGTCGTCGACCACATTTTCATAACTTGGGTGATTACAAGCCTCTTTTCCCGCGCTTGAGTAGTCGTTACTATCTCGTCTTTGATTTTCAAATCGCGTCGAACTACATATGGCCTGATTCTCTTTCAGCCGGAGATATGTAGGCAACTCGGAAACCGCAGCTCGGCCATGTCCATAAGCCTCGCATTTTGATCCCAGGAATCAAAGTCTTGGCTTTACCGTAACAAAATTGGGTTTCACGTCAACTTCTTTACCCTGGAAACTCTTTCATCCTTTCCGGGTAAAGAGGGGCAGCTGTTGACACCCAATTTTGTCCCGGATTTTAATAAAAAGTATAATAATTTTAAAATTAAGTTCAATTTTGAAAATCGCAAGTAAATAGCTCATTTTGAAGGGAAATGGCCAAAATCGCAAGTCGTCCTTTCAATTGCAGCGTGCTATAATTATCTGTTTAATTTAATAAAGGGCTAAATCTATTCTTAAATTGCAATTTAAAATCATTTCTGCAAAGCCCATATAACAAAAGCCCCAGCCCATTAAATTACCCTACCCCTCACCCATATATATATGCCCTTATCCCAAAACCCTAGCCTCCTAACCATTATTCATCATCCACACCACTATTCACTACCATCTTCTCCCCCTCAACCCAAAAAAATCAGCGGCGGCACCCTCAAAAACCTCACTATCTCTCTCATTTTTCATTCCCCTCACACAAACACCCATAGCAGACCAACAAAACACAATACACAGCCTATGCCTCTCTTCTCCTTCACACCCCAATTTTACCCATAACAACATCACATACATTCAGTACTCCATCAAGACCACTGCCATTCGAAACAGATCGGAAAACCCAGTGGAAGAAGGTTAAAGTAAAAAGGGATCAAGGATGGCAGTGATGCCGGCGAGATCACCGGAGTTACCGCCGAGATCTGCCAGGCGTCGCTCCTCCGCTACAATTGGTGGCTCTGCTCGTGTTTGCTAATCACCAGAAATCTGGTTCAACAACCGGTGTCGATTCAGCCATTATTGTTCTTTGAGTAGATTTCACTTGAATTTCCCTTTTGATACTCGTTTTTGCAGAGATCGTGATGCCGAAGTTATGCTTTGATGTTGTTTCGACCCGTTGGTTTGTTGTATCGATGATGTTTGGTTTCGGGGGTTCTTGACCCGTTTATCTCATTTCATTGACCTTGTTTACTGTACTTCATAGTATATGAATGCTTTGTGTTGAGCCTTTGACTTTCTTTGCTGGTCTTGCTATATAATTTGTCCTATTATTCCCTTGGGTTGATTGATTTTCTGTGTTTTGCAGATTTGAACAGTACACATCATACACGATGCTACATGGCCGATGAAAAAATACATATACACGTATTGAGGCCTACACAAGGAATTGACGGATAATGAATTGACGGATTTTAAACATGATACTACACTTGATCCGTCCCGTTCCCGTGTCCCTAAAGCAAAAGGCGATGATGAATGTATGCACTTTAACGCAAAGCAAGTTGAATAGAGTAACGGAATTGGTACCTGGCATGGCAACACGTCCGGCCGGCGTGTTTGCAACCGTATCAATATCCCGAGCCTCTACATGATACGTCATACAAATCTGAGCCTAAATTTTGCAAAAACAAAACCCCTTTATTATTATTATTATTATTATTATTATTATTATTATTATTATTATTATTATTATTATTATTATTATTGTTGTTATTTTGTTTTATTAATTATTACATTTTATTATCGTATTAAGCTAGTTTATTTTTTATTTTATTGCGAGGTATATCTTGGCACGAACAACTCGAGAACGCTTTTTGGCTAATTTACAAATGGGGATAGTCCGTTGCATTGGAGTCGTTGGACTTGAATCCGGACCCGAGCATTCAGAAATAAGACTTAGGAATCTTAGAAAATCCAAGGCTCCCGGGAGTTGATCATTTCTCGGGTTTTATCTTTAAACTTTGCATTACTTTCCTTAGATATTTATGAAAATAAATGTGTAGAATATTTATTTATCAATAATAATTGATTGTTTGTATATTGCTTTACTTTATGTTCATTGCTCTTTATTTTTGAAGTCGTTATTTAATTTATTGCAAACTGAAGCCAATTAGTAAAATGCGTGCAAATTAAAACATTTTTCATAAACAAGTTTTATTTCAATTAATTATTCTTATTATTATTATTATTACTATATTTAAATAATTCTTTTGAAAGCAAAGCACACTTGCAAATGATTTGGAAACCTGTCGGATTAACCGTATTTTACGGAATTTCGGAAGTGCCTTAAAAACCTTCTTCCGAAATTAATAAAACCTCTTACTTAGAATCTCTGAAAGACCGTCTTTTTCCTAAAACGGAGTTTTTGCACGCATTTACTTATTTGGTTCCCTGTTTTCCTTAAATTGGGTGGCGACTCCAAAAACTCCAAAAGAGTTAGTCCATCCTGTCGATATTCCGGAATTTATCCTTTTCGGGGGTAATTTTTGGGGTTCAACAAGGAGTAGTTTCAGGGTGTTCAGGTGTTATTAGGTAGTTAGGTGTGTGTGCGCAGGTATAGGAGCTGGTGTGTAGAAGCTTGTCTTGTTTGATGTGCAGGTGTTGTAATGAAGGGAGGGGGTGTGTGTGAGTGTTTGGAGGGGATGTATATGGAGCCTGAATGCTTGTTCCTGTGTGAGTTGAGGAATCAGGTAGCTGTAGGCTGTTCTTAGTTTGTTTAGAGGTGTTGGTGGTCTGCGAGGTTGAAAGGGTTGGAGTAAGGGCTGTTCTTACTAGTTAGTTAGTAAAGAGGGTTCAGGTGTATGATTCTGTGTAAGTATGTGTGGGAGTTATGCGTTCCAGGGAATTTGTATTGGTCTGTGGGATAGTGCAAGTGTGTAAAAAGGGGTCTGGTTGGTTGTTGTAGTTGAAGATTGGTCTGTGATAGTGTTGCAGTTTAGGTGTCACGCCTGGGAGCAAGAGTTTGTTTCAGGTTACCATAGAAAGGGGTTTTGAAATTATGAAACTTACCTGTTTTAGTCGAGTCTTGCTAAATGTATGTCTAAGTTTGAGTTTATATTAAATAATGTTCATTTAGCTCATTCTTAACAATTCTGCTTTGGTTCATGGGCATAAAACATTTTTGGAGTAAGTGTGCTTATAAGTTTGGCTGCTCGTTTGAATTTTGGGAGTATAATCTGTTTCATGTGTGTTGAAATAACTAAATTAGCTTCTGTCAAGTCTATCATTGTCTTTGTTATCATTGTTAGTATTTATACTTGAATCTATAGACCGATCTCTTTTGAAATAACATGTATTTCAAGTTAGATCATGGAACTACAAAATCTTGCTTTAGGATTTAGAAAATGAAAATGCACCAAGTTTTAAAACTTTCCTTTTGTTATAAATGTATTGTGTCATCTCTGTTTAAATTTGAACATTACTCGGATAATCATTAATTGTTCCTTATATCCGCTTGTTAAGAACTTTAGTCTGTAGTCATATGATAATTATTAAGAGGTCATTAAATGATTAATCTCAATGAGCATTGTCGTTTTAAATCTGGGCTATATAGTATGCTTGCCTGATATGAGTTTGTTTCTCTCTTAGTTTACTTATCTCTAGCTGTTAGTGAATTTTGATTTCCATGCATAAATTTCTTTAACAGATCTTTTTGGAATATGACCCTCTTTTGATAAATGACAAAAATTCTTATAGAGCTTTGGTATAGCTTGGATATTTAGGATTGTCAGGTTATGTTCAATTGAGTTGTGAAGGTTCTGCACAAGTTTGGTTATAATTAACTTATGTTTTTCCAAAAGTGGCATTATCTGAAGCTTCCTTCATTGGCATAGGAAACTTTGTTGATGGCTAAGTCAGTTTTGATACTTTCATGTGGCTATATGCCAAATTCATAAGCTTGCCTCGATTCTTTCATGGAATTAAGTATGATATTAGTGTTTTGAGTTTGTTAGGCTTTAATGTTAGTCTTAAATCACTCTTTTAATTCGTTCTTTAGCACTTACTAATTCTTTATCTTATTCTTTTCTTTGCATAAACACGCTTGGGAACGAGTTTGGTTAAAACTCGACATTGGGATTGCTAATTTGCATTGGAGCCATTTTGGGTCAAGTTCGGGTCTCAAATTAACAAATTGCTATTCAAGGCTCGTTTCGCGAGTTGCTATTTTCGGGTTCTACTTTCTTTACCCTTCTTTCCCCGCTCCCATAGAAATCCATGTATAGGATCCCGTAGACCGGACTAGGGGCCCTGTAAGATAGAAATTGTATTAAATTGTGTTGATTAATATAAATTAGTTAAATTGCTTTTGAATGCCTTGTATCATTTTCTTGCGAATCGCCAATTAATTTACGAATATTAAGAATCGCTTGTCAATTAATGAGTGCAAATCAAAATTTAATTAAAATCGTACTTCTTATCATTATTTGGATCCGAATTTATTTATTTATCTATTTTAGCAAATATTTAATCATTTATTAATTTAATTTAATTTAATTTATTTATTTAATTAATTAATTATAGCCATTCATTTATTTGATCAATTTTACTTAATTATTATTTATTTATTGATTTATTTATTTAATCTAATTTATTTAATTAGTTAATCGATTAGTTTTAATTATTCATTTATTAATTTAATCAATTCGAATTAATTAATTATGCATTCATTTAATTAATCAATTATTATCATTTATTTATTCATTTAATTAATCCCTAATTATTTATCATACATTCATTTATTTATAGTTGGTATATAATCTTGACTTATTTCATCCCTTATTTATCTTATTATCACTTATCTATTTATTATCTCTTATTTATTTATCATCCCTAATTTATTTATTTTATATTTTCTAAATAATCTATAAATTGCTCAAATTCGTGAAAACCGCCGGATTAACCGCATTTAGCGGATTTTCGAAAGTGCTCCCACTAGGGACCTTCTTTCGAATTTAATAGAACCACTTACCTAAGAATCTCTGATTTTAATAATTTTCTTTTAAATAGAGAATAAATTGCACTCTTTAGTTAACTTAGGTTCCTAATAATCCTTAAATTAGGTGGCGACTCCAAAGAAACCCTTTGGAATCCCATATTGTTGAACATTATACCCGAAACCTATCTTTTCCTAAAGAAAGGGTAATTTTTGGGGTTCAACAATGGATATTCAGGGTATAACCTCACGGAGTGTTATTAACTGATTATTTCTTTGTGAACAAACATAATTGAATTAGAAATAAGCAATTATTCTTAAGAGAAATACATGTAAAAGCTGAGATTTTATGATAATATTATCAAGTGAATTCAATGATTCCCAACTCTTTTTAAATTATAAATCATCTGAAAGTTTTTTGTTTCATTTAAAGTGGATTATAAATTCAAAAACTTACTTTTCATCAGCTTGATTCTCTCAAATAGTATTCGAAATATTACAGGTCTGTATCATAGATTTTCCAATCTCTGTGGGACGATATCTTAAACTATATTATAGTTTGATAAAGCACGAGCAGGAAATTCCTATACATTTTGGCCTCGTTAATTACATTAGAACGACTCGGCCATAATATATAAACCCTGTGCTATAATTGCATCCTAGGCTCAAAACTTGTCTTCCTCGATTGTGAAAAGACCATTGATCACCTTTACTTGCTTTCTTAGTGTAGTTTGTAGTTGTTAATATCATTCCATCACCTTGTTATCCTAGTTTGGCTTAGTCAAATAGGTTTAGTTCCTCCACTACTTTGATCGCATCACTTTGTTCCTTGTGGATTTGACCCCGACTCCTAGTTGAGTAAATTGTATTGCGATGAGTGTTCATACCTCGAGCCGAGGTGTGTGTTGAGCGTTGTCACCCACTTGTACAACAATTCTGTAAAGAACAGCTTGGAGAAGCTGTTCAACAGATATAATATTAAAACATTGGAAATCAGCTTCTGCAAATCGGACTTCCTATAAAAGAAACAAGAAAATGGCATACGCACAATAATACATGGTCCTTTGATGGCAAGATTAGATTCCACAGGCGATCCAGCTAAAATCATTACACAATGCTGGACCATGTTAGGTACAACAAAAGTTATCTGAAAGTTATGTACAAAATGAGATGGTGTTGTTAGAACAAACAGTCACAAGGCAAGTCTAACAAAATTTTATAGTAATGTTTGTGATGCAATCTGGCAAAAAGTTGTCTGCATTTTCCAAAAGTAAATAATATCCTCAGACAAAGTTAATATTTTCAAACAAAGTTTACTTTAAAAAAAAAACTGGAAGAACTTTTTACGGGAATATCGACAATATGCGCGTATTTCCGTCTTTGCTGTGCCGAGGTCGAGGTTTTTCGATGATTTGCACCCTAGAAGTCCATCCTTTCGTCTTTGGGCTGATCTTATCGATTGTAAGCCTGTGGTCCATAGTTTTGGTACAATCTACATAGAGGAGAACAAGAAAAAATTACATAATCAAAACCAAAAAGCCATAGTAAAATATAAAAATAGCACCAAAGTTGTAGTATAACTCCACCACAATCCTACATAACCAACTATTTGCAGCACAATTGAATAAGTAAGCGCAAAAATCAATTTGTACAACAAAGATGTTCCTCGTAAGCCAAAAATTAAATAACTGTAAAAGCTAACAGAGAAAACCAATAAATTTAAATTTTTTTTAGAGAATTCAGACTACATGCTCAACGAAAATAAAATTAATTGGGAAATTCTTAATCTTTCACAAGAAATATCCAATTTTCTATATCGCAATATATATCGTTTTCCCCTTTTTTGGCCAATAAAGTGATTCCATCATTATTTGGTCCCCTTTTTCAGTACAGAATATTTAGTGTTAAATTGTAAATAGTTAAAGAAAAAATTACATGCACACAGTTTATATAAGCAAGAAAAGTCTGTAGGAGAAACAAGAAATCATCGCACTTCATATATATAGTCAGACGAAATTTACCAGCATGTGAGAATCCAGCTGTTGTCGTGCGAGACAACGCTGGTAAGTATGGCAGAGATATTTCTTTGTCAGTCATCCAAAGGTTATTGTTTCTGAGTTATCATGTAGTACAAGCACTTAGTAGTTAAAGTAAAAATCTTTAAGCATAGCTGTGTGAAATTCCCTATTTACCCCTATTGCCAGGCAGGCATGTTAATGGAGACCTGCTTGGTTATCGCCACTTATATGTATGTTATAGATTATCGACATTAGGCCTTCCTACTAAGCCAACTGAACGGCCCCTCTTGCAAGGAATTCAAGAGTACACATAATATTGTTAAGTTGATTACTAAATTACTTAATAAATGAGAGTAATGAATGAATTTTATACTTTTAAAGAATAGTTACATGATCAATTGAGTTAGTCGAGTCGAGCGGAGCACACTCTATCGAGCACAAACTTTGATCGTGCCAAGCTGAGTCGAGTTGATTGTAAGTGAGATAAAGCCGAGCCTCTTTTCAAAACTAGCCGAGTCGGGCCAAACTAAAATATAATCGAGCTAAGCCGAGCTTGCCCAGGCCTAAGTCGGTGCATAATTAGTGCTATTATATAGACGATCGAGAGCTGCTTAGGATTGTCTCGTGTGCTTGTTTTGAGATGTTAGTTAGAATATAGCCTTTTTGTGCATGGCTACTCTTAGGGTTGTTAATTAAAACAATAGACAACTTATGGATAGTTTCTCAACCAAATAGTCACTTTAAATTTTTTAATTCAAAATATAGCCAACTTTTGTGCAGCTTATCGATCATGTAACCACTTTTAGGGCAATTAAGTGGAATATAAAAAAAAATTGCAAAGTAGCTGAAAAGTTGTAACAACTTCAAAATGTGTAAAGCTATCGAACATGACTTTCAGAATAAATTTCCTAGAGCTTGCAGTGTTGCAAGTAAACTCCAAGCAAATAAAGAAATAGTTGGTATTTATTTAGCATATAAATGGTGTTTGGTCACTTATGAGATTTTTGATTAAAATAAGTGAGATATTGCTTTGTATTTGGTTGGCTTAAAAACCATACACCACATCATTATAAAGTAGCTGGATATATTAATTTTCAGAATGACATTAGTGATGTGACTTTCCTAATACAAAAGAAAGAATAATGATATTTTGAGTGAAATAACAAATATTAAGTATCTGTTATTGTACCAATGGTAGAATATAGACTTTGTTCACTTAATTTAAATAGCATATTGACCGTGAATAAAGGAAAAAGAACACCTAAAAATTATAATTTAATTGTATTGCCAGCACAGATCTATTGACACTAGTAATATAATAAATATTAATATATGAAATGTTATCAAATGAAAAGAATCAAAATCCAAACTCAATGCCTTAAACCTAGTGTGCTTATCTGTCGATTCAATTCAATTTTGGACCTTATCGATTTGAATTTTTGATTTTTGATTTGTCAAAATACTAAACCGATAACAAAATCAACAAGGTATTAAGTATCAATTTTCAGTTTCTTGATTTTTGATTCTTAAATGTTCGATTATCGAAAATTATTAAGAAATTTGAGCCTAACGATTGGGCCATTACTGAATTTCTTTTTAAATACAAATTAAAATTTCATTACTCATATTATTTTTTTATATTCTTTATTTAAGAATAATTTGTCTAATCATTGAATATGTTAAATTTGATTGTATTGAATATAATGGGACCTTATCACAATATTCAACTAAAGAGACTTGATTAGAATATTCATCAACAAGAATTAAGAAACAATCACACAATCAAGCTTAATACACACGTCTCAAATCCAATAGTTCATATGTAATAGAAAGTGAAACAACATATGGTAAAACAACAAGATACCCAGTGTATCCCACAAGTGGGGTCTGGGGAGGGTGAGATGTACGTAGACTTTATCCCCACCGAGGTAGAAAAGCTGTTTCCGATAGATCCTCAGCTAGGAAAAGAAACATATTAGAAAATACTTTTGAAAATCAAGCCAATAATATCATGCTATAGAGAATATTAAAATCTAAAGCATGTCCAACAAACAGATAATAACAGTAGATATAAAGCCGAAGAGTAAAATGGAAACCATCTATATAAGCATAGTACTACATCTAATAAGGGAAAAGATATTCGACTGCAACCTAAAATTCTACCCTAATCCTCGACCTCCACACCCCTATCTAGGGTCATGTCCTCGGTGATCTGGATTCAGGACATGTCCTGTCTAATCACTTTGGCCAGTTCTTCTTCGGTCTACCTCTACCTCTCCGTAGACCCAGTACTGCTAGTCTCTCACACCTCCTAACAGGAGCATCAGCACTCCTTATTCTCACGTGACCGAACTATCGCAGTCTTGGTTCTCGCATCTTCTCAGCCACTGGGCTACGCCAACCTTGTCATGAATGACTTCATTCTTAATCTTATCCATTTTAGTGTGTCCACACATCCATCTAAGCATTCTCATTTCCGCTACGTTCTCTTCTGCATGTGAGAGTTATTGACTGCCCAATACTCTGCACCATATAACATAGTTGGTTTAACGACCACTCTATAGAATTTGCCTTTAAGCCTAAGTGGCACTCTTTTATCACATAGTACACCGGAAGCGAGCATCCACTTCATTCAACCTACTCATATATGGTGTGTGACATCATCATCGATCTCACCATTACATTGGAGGATTGAGCTAAGATATTTGAAGCTTCCTTTCTTAGAAATGACTTGCGAATCGAGCCTCACTTCCACATCTGACTCATCAGGAGCGTCACTAAACTTGTATTCCATATATTCTGTTTTCTTCATGCTTAGTCTAAAGATTTTAGACTCTAGAGTCTGCCTCCACACCTCCAGGTTCTCATTGACACCTCTGCGTGTCTCATCCACCAACACTATATCATCTGTAAATAACATACACCACGGCACTTCTCCTTGGATACTCCGAGTCAATACATCCATGACAAGCGCAAATAAAAATGGACTAAGCGCTGACCCCTGATGAAGCCCCATCCCTACCGAAAAGTGGTCTGAGTCTCCTCTCACTTTCCCACTCGAGTCTTAGCTCCTTCGTACATATCCTTAATCACCCTAATGTATGCCATTGGAACCCCTTTAGATTCCAGGAATCTCCACATAACCTCCCTAGGGACCTTATCATACGCTTTTTCTAAGTCAATGAACACAATATACAGGTCTCTTTTCTTCTCCCTATACTGCTCGGTCAGCTTCCACAACAGATGAATGGCTTCCGTAGTCGATCTCTCAGGCATGAATCCAAACTGGTTCTCGGAAATATGCACATCCCTTCTCATCCTCGCCTCCACCACCCTCTCCTAGACTTTCATAGTGTGGCTGAGTAGTTTGATATCCCTATAATTGTTGCAGTTCTTAACATCCCCTTTGTTCTTGTATAATGGGACATGCAACTCCATCTCCATTCTTCAGGCATTTTTGTCGACCTAAGGATGACATTAAACAGCCTGGTCAGCCACTCCAGACCTGCTCTGCCCGCATTCTTCCAAAACTCTACCGAAATCTCATTTGGCCCAATCGCTCTTCCCCCTCGCATTTTCCGAATTTCCCCCTTGACCTCCTCAACTTTTATACGCCTACAGTACCCGAAATCTTAGCGACCCTCTGAGTGCGTCAACTCACCCAGTACAATATGCCTATCGCCATCAGAGTTCAAGAGTTTATAGAATTACGTATGCCCTCTCTGTCTAACAATGTTTTAAAAGGCGGGGGCGCAAGGCGAGGTATTTTACTTATAATGGGGCGAGGTGTAAGCCCCGAGACATGGGGCCTAAGTCCCATGGATCTTATTTTTTAATTAATTTTAAATTAATAAAATAGCATAATGAGCCAAAAAATGTCAAAAGTACATTAAAAAATTAAAAATAAGAAAAAAGATTATAGAAACAAAAAATCTAACATTTTTTAACAATTGTAAGAAATTGAATAATGTTACAGTTTTTATGAGATACAAATAAATCATAAGGCCTTAACTTTCAAACAATTAAAAATAAAAATTTGTCACTATAAAAAGTGAATAAACAATAAAATTTATCATTATTATAATTTAAAACATTAATTCTTCATTGATAAATATAAAGTTGCTTCTAAATTGTAAAATAATTTAAGTCTAATAATGTTGAGTGACAGAAGTAAGACATGAAGACCAATAACAAGTGATGATATAAACATGACTATGCATTTTCAGATTAAGTGTATGGATGATATTCACCTTCATGATATTCTCAATTATAATACATGTAACATTATGTCTCGTTAATTGAGCTATACTCAACTTTTGAATTTCTATAGATGAGTATTACTTTATTTTTAAAGAAAATTATGGATGAACAACTTAATTAGGGAATTGGACAGATCATTTACATAGGTTCTATAAGGCGAGTCCCGAGCATGGAGCGTTGGGCGTGCTCTGGGCGCACCGTCGGGCGCTTGAGGCGTAAGTCTCACGGATCTAAGCCCCGCCCGAGAGCCTCAGAGCGTTTTGCAAGTGCCCCGCCCCGAGCGAGTCCTAAAACTGCCTTTTAAAACAAAGCTGTCTAATATGAGCCTCTTCCACCAACACCGCACCATCCTCATCCTTAATACACCTCACATGGTCCAGATCTCGCGATCGCCTCTCCCTTGCCTTCGCGAGCCTATACAACTTCTGGTCTGCTCCCTTTTCAGCTAATTCTTTATATAGCCGCTCAAAAACAGCCATTTATGTAAAAAAATTATTGGGTTATCAGATTTAATGGAATTGATATTTTTTAGTAAGAATATTGAACAATGTAACCGATATTTTTGAATAAGAAAATTGGAGGAATTATTAAGGACTATTTACAAATATATACAATTCTAACACCAGAATTACAAAAAATACCAACATTATTCCACTTTACAAAAAATACCAATATTTTTGTACACATTATATACAAAATCAACAAAACTAACAAATTAGGGTTCCTCCTTCTTCCTACTGCCCCCTACTGCTACCACCCCAGGCGGCGGCGACGCCTAGTCACCGCCGGCCGCCGCCATCCACCACCAGTTTTTTTTTTTTTTTTTTGTGTTTTTGAATCTAATAAATGAAATACACATAAATACACATATAAACATTGATTTTTCTTTGAAATTAAAGTTGGAAAATACATATAAACAAAAATACATGTAAATACACAAAAAAAAAATTGTGTTATACATACACTAAACACACACATACATACACGGATCTACAGATCTACAAATAAAACATACAAATTTATGTGTGTGACATTTATTACTTGACATACACACAAAAATACATACAAAAAATACAAATAGATGCTCGGATATACACGTTCATACAGTGATATACACGTACATACACTTGTGTGCTGAAAATTATTACATGTATATACACGAACATACAGATACATACACTTGCAGATCTAAATTTGAATGTGTATATTCAAATGCAAAAAAGAAGAAGGAGAAGTAGATCTGAACTTGTATTAACAAAATACATATGTATACATAAAAATACACACATATACACGTACAAAATGGAAAAAAAAAAGAGGAGAAGATCGGAAAAGAGAGGAGCAGATCTGCTCCAATTCGCCGCGGTGGAGCAACGCAGCGGCGGCGACCGGCGAGGGGGGTGGGGAACAGCGGGAGGGTGGGGTGGGTGGGTAGGTGGAGGAGAGGAGAGAAAGAGGGAGGGAGAAGTTAGGGTTTTGGGTAGAGAGGGAAGAAAGGAAATGAAAAATTATATATTTTGTAAAATGTGAAAAAGTGTTGGTATGTAGAGTAATTATTTAAAAGTATCGGTATTTTCTTTAATTAAGTGGTTTAGTATGTCAATTAGCGTAAAAATGTCAATTATTAACTAATAAAGCAATGACCCAATAGTAGTGTTTAATAGACAAAAAATACAGAGACCTACTTAAACCCTCCCCCACCAACCATCCCCATACCCACCCCCTTAAAAAACACACCCCCCCCCCCCAATCTGGCAGCACTCGTGTGTTTTGCTCAACTCCGACAGACAACCTGCGACAGTATAAGCGATTAGAAGTTGGCGACCCCTCTTCCGTAACTGTTATACCCTCTCTCTCTCTCTTTATATTTTTCTGTTCTTTGTTTATTTATTTTTCTGTTCTTTGTTTATTGATTAAAATTTAGAGACCAAAATGAATTAGGCTCTTTGGGGGTGAATTTTGTTTTGGAAAATTTAAAAAGAATATTTATGCAATGGATGATTCATTCGGGCTACATGATTGTTATTTTCTTGGAAGCATGGAACTAAGTTAATTAGGTTGTTATTAGAATTTGTTGTTGGATACCAGCATATATGCTACTCCCTCCGTCTCAATTTATGTGAACGTGTTTGACTGAATACTGATTTTTAGAAATGACCGAAGAATTTTGAAACTTCTGTGAATAAACTATAGAAATTGTCGTAATTGTGAATCATCCCATAAAGTTAAATTGTTAAATATAGACATGTCATTCTTTAGGACCGACTAAAAGGAAGAGTGTCATATAAATTCGGACGGAAGGAGTAACTATTTTTATGAATCTGAAGCTTGTGATCTTAACGTGCAGCATATGTTGGTAACTTATCAGTAGCAGTCTCCTTAGAATGTGCATTGAACCTCAATAGAGCACACACCTCGGTACTAGAGCAGGATGTCATATGTTTTAGGGCAAGATTATGGATTATGTTGGTTCCAGTGTACACGGATTTGTGTTGACAATTTATGATAAGGAAAATGGTAGAAGGGTTAATAATTTACCCTCCTCTAGTCGTCATCTTGTTAAGGAACCTAGTCCACATGCAAAATGCTGGATTTCTAAAGAGGGATGTGAACTTTGATGGAAGTTCTTTTTTAATCTAGTAGTCATGTTATGCTGTACGCTTAGCTGAATTCAGAAATGTCTTAGGGTGAAAATTGTATGGTTATGCCTTTATTTGTTTGAGTTCTTGGTGGCGAGAGAATTGATCTCTGCCCTTGCTTCTTCTGGACTATGGAATTGCTGTGTCCATTTCTTGTTATTGACAAGAATCAATGTAAATATGATCATACTGTGTTTATTTGCTCTTCAGGATCACAGAAATGAGTCGATCAAGTGAAGCAGCCGGCGGGAAGCGGAAAAGACCAGACTCGGGTTCACCATCTCAAGGGCTTGTAGATGCTGAACGTGTAGTGCTCAATGTGATCAAAAGTAAAAAGAATTTGGGAGTCTGGGTGGCAGAGGTGAAAAAAGTGGCAAACCTCCCACCAACTGCCGTGGATAAATCCCTGGCTTCACTGGTGAAAAAGAACTTGATAAAACAAGTTGTGAATATCCAAAATAAGGGACGGAAGCATTACATGGCTGTTGAGTTTGAACCTTCGGAGGAACTGACTGGTGGTGCGTGGTATGCTGAGGGTAATCTTGATAAAGAATTCATCACTGTTCTTAGAGATACTTGCCTCAAGGTCATTGAAATGATGAAAGTTGCTACTGCGGAGGGAATACACGACTTCTTGAAAAAACGGAAAGTTGTTGAGTGCACAAGTCAACAAGTTGCAGAAATATTGAACTCTATGGTTCTGGACAATGTTATTATAGAGGTGAAGAGCACTGGATTGGGAGAATATCATTCTATTCCTGTTGGAACAGTTTGTTATCGAACTGCTGGAGCTGCTTTAGGGACTGGTCCGAAAACAATTGGGGCAATGGCTTCAATTCCGTGTGGTGTCTGCCCTAGGATTAGTCAATGTACACCAAATGGAATTATATCCCCACAAACCTGTGTCTACTACACTAAATGGTTGAACTGCGAATTCTAATGGACTTCTGTTTTAGTTGCTGTTCGAGTTTCTTGTTTGTCTTTTGGTTAAGATGAAACCAACTTCCTGATCATTCATTTCCAGAAACCCCTTTGGGAAGTTTTAAGATTCTCTATCAAATGGTTGAACTCGGTTGAAGGAAATGGTATTTTTATACCTGGAACAGGATCTTTTCCCCTATTGTATTGAATTAATTTTTTTTCAGAAGAAAAGGTTAGTGCTACAGCCCCCTATTGTTTGATCCAATATTGAGTGGTAAAGAGCTCCCACTTCTATAGATGCTTGGAAAAAGTTGTATGTTCATGTTACCTTTTGCTAATAAAAGGATTTGAGCTTTTTTATATTGACCTTTAGAAGTGTGATGACAATTCTCACAACTTCTGTGACTTTCTTTTGACATATACTCCTGTCAAAACTGTTAGCAGCTAGCAGAATGTCACTCGAACAAGTCAATATTGTCTCAGTATATTTCACTAAAAAAAAAAAAGCTCCTTCCAGAGGTAGCCAAGGAATTTGGTAAGTGTCTTCCTGGATCTTTCCTGTGTGCAAAGATGGCCAAAGAATTGGTATAAGGTTTTTTGATTCCTTCTAATGTGCAAACAAACCATTGAGGTCAAAATCCAAACAAGACAATATTGTACTTTACAAAACAAAAGCACACTTTTCTCAGGGCATGAAGGAAAATGTACAATCATTGTAGTCGGTCACATTATATGGCAGAAAGTGAGATATTAGGTACAGGCCTTTATAATATGCTACACAAACAGAGCACCTATCTGAAGTGATTTTCTAATATTTTTAGACATCAAATAGAGCTGATGCACTTGTTTTCTCTGGGAATTTAATGACTTGTTGAAGCAACTACGCAGGAGCGATCTGATCAGATTCTGATGCTTCTCTTTTCTTGTTCTTTTCTTTCTCAAGTAAATAGACCCTCTCTACTTCAGGCATTGCTAGAATAAGTGCATTCATTTTGGAGTTTAAGTCTTCTAGTTTTTGCATAACTCGGTCATTTGTAAACATTCCATTAAGCACACTTTGGATAGTTGTCCAGCTCTCCATCAATGGTAAAGCAATAATAACTGCAGATCCTACTGTACCCCATGCAATAGCTATTGCAGCCCAGAATGTGAAGTACCCTTTGCTAAATTGCCCTGCATTATCAAGTTTACAACCAGTTAATCATCAGTCATTCATTCTGTAACACTGAAGTTGCGGAAAGATTCAATTTTTTAGACTTACCCACAGGAAGTGTAAGAATAGGCCAGAGAATAACTATCACGACTGTGAAACCGATGCCCCATTTGATTATCCATGCTTTGGCTCTATTGAGCTTTTCCTCTTTGAACTCTTCAGGTGGCAATTCACTCTTTTCCTTTTCAACCACAGTGATCTGTTTAGTAGTCGCCCAGTCATAGTTCTGAGGCCTTAAAAAGCTACAAACAGCATGAATAGCTCCACCAGTAAGTATAGAAACAAGGTTTCCTGCAAGCATTGGTGCATTTCTACCAGTCGTATCAAGATTTATCCTTCCATACTCTATCTTAGTGATCAATAACCAAGTGATGATACCTAACAAACAGCCGATAACTGTTCCTAGGATTGCACCAAAAGCGTTTGCTTTTCGCCATAAAAGCATGAAAGCTATTGGGAGAACTGCGGAACCTATGAAAACTCCCATTGCTAAATACATCCAACCTAGAGAAACCCCAGCCTTGTTTAAAATTACTGCTAAAATGCCCATGAAACAGCCAAAGCCTAAGACAACTCCTCTTGAAACTTTTAGAATTTGTCTTCCACTTGCATTCGGATTGATGTATGTACGATAGATGTCATATGTACATAATGAGGAGACCGCAATTAGCTCCGACGAACCAGCTGATGTGACAGCCCTGATCATTACATAAAAGTCATAAGATTCAAAGTTAACAGAAGATTTTCCACATGTAATTCATATTAGGAACTTACATAAAGAGCATTGTGAGAAGAAGTATTGATCCTCCTTTTCCCATCAAAGCTATAGCTGTAGCTGCAGGAACTAGTCCATGGCTTGCCTCACTTGCTGTTATTGGTAGATCAAGAGCTAATGCTCCAAGACCTAGTGATGTTGCCAAAGAGAATGGAACAGCAAACCAAACTAGACCTCCCAACAAATAGCCCTTATGTGTTGATGATGGTCTTGCAGCAATGGCACTTACCCAATATCCCTACCATTTCAATATTTTTGTTATCAGAAGGATTGTTGCATAAACTTAACATGAGCTAGTTCTTACATATCCTATGAAAATACTTACATTGTCAACGAAAACTGTGCCAAAATTACCAACGATGTTGATGATGCCAAAGACAAGACCACCTGAACTCAGCATAGTCACATAAGACCCCTTGAAATTCCCAGTAACAGGACCACAAGATTGTCCAACATAGGATATTGGTTCTTGACAACTTCTTGATTTGCTTGCTACCTCTAATAAACGTTTGTAAACAATGCTTGGGCTGCCAAGATCATCACTTGCAACATATACTAGGTACACAAAGATGACTAAAACCACGTGTACTGAAATCAATAGCCACAAATTTCTCTTAGATGAAGACATGAAAAGGAGTAAAGCCAATTTACATGAGTAAATATTTGATACCTATGACGGAATGTATATAGCTAGCCAAGAATGTGGCTTTTAAACCCTCCTGCCAAGGTGTAAACTATAACACCGAGAGGGATAAGAAAACTCGCAGCATATATGTTAACACCAGTGAGTGCATTGACAACAGCAGAACCACCAAGGAGCAACATGGCTGTTACTATAATGTTTGTCAGGAAGCAAAACCCCAGAAAAACAAGATGAGCAGTAGTTCCCCATCTGAAAATATGAGAAAAATATAGTTCATTTGAATTATCTTTCTGGATGAGAAGGCTTAATGAATACAGCATCTTCATCTTTGGAGTTCTCATTTTAGTCACTACAAACCTTGCTTTTACAATTTCACACACTGTATGAGCATAAGGCGCTTTTCGTTTGATCTCTATTGCTATCACACCAAAAAGGAGCACCTGTAGTAACAAATTTGATAGAAACAACTCAAAGATTATGTGTTCTTGCTTTCTTGAGAAGGTAAAGAATTTCGAAAGATGATTTTACACGTACCTGAATAGTAGCTCCACTTGCATACCAAAAGGGCCCGCTGATTCCATACTCCCAGGCTACATTAGAACTTTGCAAGATTGTAGCTGCCCATGTCCACTGCAAAAGAAAGTGTTACCATTAAGTTGATTATATTTCAAAAAGAACATAAGAGTTTCAGTTCTTGGCTGGATTTGCATTTGGTAAAAACGTGACATGGTACCTGAGACACAATTACACTTGCAATAAGTCCTGTTTTGACATTTCTACCAGCTGTGTTGAACCACTCTGATGTATGACGTGAACCAACATATCTTTTCTCCAGCCAAACCTTATAGCATCACACAAAAGAAGAAGAAAAAGTTAATCCCGTATGCCAAAGAGAATCAAATTACAATTGCTAGTTGTTGAACATAAGTCATAGTATAGAAACAGACTATTAATATGTTGGATAAATTGTAGTGACTTGGCAATAAATAGAGCTTCGGCTCAGAACTAGACTTTTTGTAGATGGAAGTTCAGACTTATGGATATTTGCAGAATATTTATTCTAGAGAATCTTCCCTGACCAGATACTAACGTATCTCTAACTTTACTTTTTTTTTTTTTAAAAAATGCAGCCCGGTGTACAAAGCATCCCTTGTTTACGCAGGGCCTGGGAAAAGGCCACACCCCAATGACTGTGAGATACAAAATAATATGTATAAAATACCACATACCAAGAAAGAAGTGAACACTGCGAAAAAAGCTCCAAAACCAAGAATCACAGAGTAACCAACACCTTGGTTAAGAACAGGTATTCCTCCAAAAAAGCTGCTTTGTCTCACACAACTATCTCCAGAAGCACTATAATATTTGGATGAAAATTGGAAAGGTGGACAGTTTGTGAGGGAGGAAGCCATGGAAGTAGTGAACTGATAGATCCCTTAATGCATAAGATAAAATGAAACCATTTATAAGCAACAAAATTAGAATCTTTGGATTATAGAATCTGTGATAGTCAACTGATTTAGCTCCAACTTGAGTAAAAAACAATTTAAAGCCAACAAACTAAGCAACTTGGAATTGCAAAGGCTATTTCTTGTTACGTTATGTACAACAAAGTCTTATGGAAATGTTGCAAAGTCAAACTAAAAATGGAGTCTTCAATTCATAATTTGGAAGTATTAGAGGAATCTCCAAGATGGCAGTGATAGATTCAAGGGTCACTCTCATTAGTAGCTAGATATTTCTTGGTTAAATAATTCAATCAACTAAAAAACAAAGAATTTAACTTGATTATGCAAAAATATTAGTAGTATTTACATAAACAAGTAATTTAAAACGTAATCTAGATAATCTTGAGACTAGAAGAAATGGTAAGTAATCTATTCAAACATGTTAATTGAATTACACTATGATGTAAACGATTCAATATACTAGTGTGTATATAACTTAAATCCAAAAAAAAAAAAAAAAAAAAAAAAAACTACTACTAAGTCATGAAATTTCACAAGTTAAACAAAAAATGGAGTTTTCAATTCACTGAAAGTATTAAGAGGAATCTCCAAGTTGGCAGTGATAGGTTCAAGTTCACTCTCGGAACAGAACTCCGAAATTATTTATATCTTGGTAGCTGAATATTTCTTGGTTAATTTATATTCATCAACTAAAAAACAAAAGGATCATTTTAGTAGTACAACTAAGGGTGGCTATTTTTAGTTTCAGAGCATGGAATGATAGCATGAGAAATACGGAGATGAATGCAATATTCATACACACATTTATATATATAGTTGGAGAATACCCCAAATGATAGTTCGATCATCTAAGCAAACATCAATCCTGATGATTGTAAAAACTCTCAACAAGTCTATCGTTGAATCCTGCCAGTTTCTTGTCATATTTTTTCTAGCAGGATATATGTATACCTCAGAGTATGATGAGTTTTTTCCAAAAAGTAATCGATAAATATATACTTTCAGTCTCTTAATAGCTAGTGTTTCTATTTGAAATACAAGTGAAATATCGATTTATTTGCTATTGCATATACAGATGTGATCATCATTGAACAATTATTGGAATATTGATTTGATGAGGTACTCGAAGTGAAATTTTCACTCGCAAATTTTAGGTTTTCACTTAATTTTTATTTTTTTAATGTTTTTCTTATAGGTAAGAAGGTTCACAGAGTGAGCATTCAGACAAGTGCTTCATTTTTCTTTTTGTTTTGTGCGATTGAGCAATTTGGTACGTGGACTTAATTTTTGAGTATTTTTTCGATGGTATTAAAAAATAGGCACTTCATAGTCAACCCAACACTTCCAACCGTACTAATTTCTACACTTTAGAAGTGACCTCAGCTCCAGCACCATTGCCAGACCAAGGTGGTGGAGCTACTTTACCGACGCAAATACCACCACTCATCGGAGTGTAGTACTACTCCGACGGTAGTGGTGGTTGTATCACAACTTTCTCGATTCAATATCGCTCTGCTGCTGCCGCTTCAATTTATAATTCAAAGAGTCACTGTCATACTATTGAAATAAGTGTAAAGTATGTATAATGGAGTCTTCAATATTGACATCATCGACAATAATTTCTTATTCGGAAAAGGGTCAGATTTACCCCTGTACTTTGGTCATAAGGAAACTTCATCCTTCGTTATACCACTACTAAAATAACCGGCATTTTCGACCGCCAAATCGGTCGAAGATCGGTCGAAATGTCGACCGATCTTCGACCGATTGAGGTGGTCGAATAAATTTAGGTCGAAATAGGCCGTCGACCGAAAGTCGGTCGAAAGGTCGACCGGCTTTCGACCGACTTTCGGTCGAAGAACATGGAAATTTTTTCTAAGGTGACGAGTTCTTCGACCGAAAGTCGGTCGAAAGCCAGTCAACCTTTCGACCGACTTTCGGTCGAAGGACGCATTTGGAAGTTCTGTTTCGTTGATATATCATAGGTTTCAACTCCTTCATGCCAAAGTATCTGCAACTCATCAAGCAAAGGCTGCAAATATACATCAATAGAGGCTTTCGGGTTATGTGGCCCCGGTATTATACAATTCAAAAACAGATAAGGACTGGTCATGCACATTCCGGGAGGCAGGTTGTAAGGAGTGACAAATACGGGCCAACAAGAATAGGGCGTAGAGGAGACATCAAAAGGGGTGAACCCATCAGAACATAGACCCAACCTTACATTCCTTGGCTCACTAGCAAATGCCGGATACACTTGATCAAAGTGTTTCCATGCCTCACCATCAGACGGATGGGATAGAATACCCGGCTGCTTGGTACGATCATGATGCCATCTCATGTGAGGAGCAGAACTCATCGAAGCATACAACCTCTTTAACCTGGGTATAAGGGGCAAGTAATGCATCGACTTAACAGGCTTCGGCTTCTTTTTAGGATTTTGCTCAGGCTTGTATCGAGGCTCCTCACAAAATCTACATGTCACGAGGTCTGCATCATCTTTATAATACAACATGCAACCATTAACACAACAATGAATCTTCTCGGCAGAAAGGTCTAACGAGGAAACCAACTTCTTAGTGTTGTAATAATTAGTTGGTAAGGCCATCTTAGTCGGATTGATTTCATTCATAAGGCCAATGATGGAATCCATGGCAGCTTGAGAAATACTAAAATCTGATTTGATACTTAGCGATCTAACAGCAACCGACAACTGGGAATGCACCGAGCCCTCATACAATGGACGACTTGCTTCCTCCAACCGTTTATAGAATTGATTTGCCTCAGCATTGGGAACGTGCTCAATGTTTGGCTGTGATGTATCCGGCTGCAGGGGATCATTAGCCGGGTACATCCCAAAAGCATCATGCACCATATCCTCCATTCTATAATTATTAAGGTCTGGTTCCACAACCGGAGAACTCCTACCGCCATGAATATTTTCTAGATTTTGAAGGTGCTCCTGCAAATCCCACGGCTCTCCATGATTATATCAAACATAGTAATTCGGCATAAACCCCTTCTTATAAAGATGTACCTCTACATTCTCCAAATCTTGTGTCTTTACGCATTTGCATTTTTCACATGGACACTTAATTTTGCCATGCCTTAAATAATCATCTGTTGTGCGGACATTATCAAGAAATTCCATAACACCCGCTACAAACGAAGGCCTCAACCCCCGCCGCTCGGGAAAATTTCTATTATCCATCCACAAACGACGTCGATTAATGTCCATATCTACACAAACATTGCAAGATTGAGAAACAATATGTATGATTTTTTTAAATATAAGATTATCAATTTTTAATTACTAAATTATAAAGTTTTATGTCATGCTTTGCCTAACGCAATAAATTTTTTATCTTAGCTTGCCACTTTTTTGTAATCACTATAGCAAGATTAATGTGGTCGGGTTTGTTAATGCTCGCAACTTGTTTGATGAAATTTCCCAAACAAACAATATTTCCTTATAACACCCTATTAATTACTATTATCAAAGCAATTCAAACCAACAAAACTTATTCGTTTTAGGCATAACATGTTCATCTTTTCAACAATACCAAAGCAACAACACATTCCAAACACCACTACCAAACAATTCCAACAATCCCCAACAACTACAACAATCCCAAACAACACAAACCTAACTTTATAAGAGCTAACAATACCAAACAAGTTCTTCGACATCAACAATAACTACAATAAACAAATTTACTAATAATTAACTACCTATGCAACATTATAGGCCGAAATTAAAAAAAAATTAAAAAAACAATTAAATTCGGATTATTTAAAAAAAAATCAAAAAGCTTACCTCAAGGTTGATTTGTGCTCCAATAGCACTTAATTATGATTCCCCACTAGTTATATGCTTAAGAACTACAAAAAAATTTAGTTAAAAAGTTAGGGTTTAAGTTTTAGAAAATAATTAAAATAACACTAAAACTAAGAATTTACCTTGAATTTGTTGTTATATGTAGTGTTTAGGAGGGTAGAATGTGTTTTATTTTTGAATTTGGGGGTGGGTTATGGTGGTTTTCGGGTATAGAGGTTGGGGGGGGGGGAGGGTTTAGAGAGAGTTTATGTGTTTTGGGGAAGAAGATGAATGGGGAAAGGGGGTCTGCGCCGTGTAATAATGCAGGGGGGGTGGGGGCGACCGCAGTTTCGATCGAAAATCGGTCGAAACCTTTTTAAAAAAAAAAAAATTTCTTCGACCGAAAATCGGTCGAAATAGTGGTTCGATCGATTTTCGGTCGAAATCCGGCGGTCGAAAATGCCGGTTATTTTAGTAGTGTACTTTTCTAACAAATTTGCCCCTACCCTTACTAAAGTCTCACATACTTTCCTTTATGACGGAGCTCCACATTGGCCCGTCCAGTTGAAATTTTTTCTACATTGGACGCCATGTGGACACCAACTAAGCAATTCTATAACCCAAACCCTTAATAAAACCTACATGCTAACCCGAAACACAAACCCGAATTATTAGAATATAAAAAGGCCCTACCCGTTTCCGTTTTCCCCATTTCTCTCCTTTTAATTTGGGTCCGAAGTTAAAAAGTCTCTGACGTCTGAATCGGTATTTAGTCGTCAATATTTAGTAAGTTTGAGATTCTTTAAGGAAAATAGTTTGATTTTAGTTACATCATCTTGATTTTAGTTACTTCATCTGTTATTGCGTAGTTATTTCATCATTTTTTTGTAACTGATTTAGGGTTTCATATTAATATTTTTGTTTTTCGATGTAGATTTTAACACATTTATTTAGTTTATTTGTTAGTTTGTTTTGTTTTGTTCGCATGTGTATATTTTTTCTTGTTATGTGGTCAAGTTGGTTAGCGTTTTGTAGAGAGTTCATCCTAGACGGTTTAGGATTTTGTAGTGGGTTCATCCTAGATTGTTTAGGGGTTTGTATACAACTTCAGATGGATTGGTGGTCTAGGGTTTTGGAAGATGGTGGACCCGTTAGCAAATTAATGAAACTGATGGTTTTATTTGGGGGTTTAGGGCTGCTGATATTGGTAGTTGGTCCCATTTGTTAGCCATTTCACCCAACAAGTGGGACATTAGTATATGTTTTTTCGGTATGTGAAATTATTGTAGGGGACACACTATGTGCTAATGTAATTTGTGGTCCCTCATCAAAATATTTGTATGTAGTTATAATAATATTATTATAATTTTCAGATCTTTGTGGGACCATTAATCATTAAAGCTCATTATTTTGTAACTTTTAAATATTGCTTATTTTCTTATTTCTTTCATGTTATTGTGATAACAGGTTATGAGCCCTGGTGAAGGTGGACCTATTATTCCACCATGGTGGTGACTGATAAGAAGTCCACAAGTTGTCTATTCAAGGAAGGACTTGCATATTTGGAGAGGGTATGATCCTAAACATCTATCTTACATTGATTTGGTTAATGAGTTTACTAGACAGTCAGGGTGTGTAGGAGTTCAACAATTATTAGTAACAGTTATTTCTGGTAAATATTATGAAGTGGATAGGGATGGTGGTATTAGAACCTTACTAGACATGGTTAGTAAATCCTTTAATGTTTTCAACTTGTATGTTGTAGAAGATCATGAACCACATATTTATGTTCCAAATATTACCCACCATTCTGAGTCTTATACAAATATAGAGCATGTTGATGGCACTGATTGTAGCTCTAATGATAATGCTTCTAGTGGTAATGAATTTGAATCTTCAGATTATGATTCTGAAGAACTAGAGAGACTTGCATCTCAAATGAAAAGAGATATCTCTAAAAAACTAACTGACTTCAATAATATAGATGCTTCTATGTGTTTCACTAGTATAGCTGAATCTAGGAGGGTGATGAATTTCTATGCCCTATCCAATGGGTTTGGTTTAGAAATTCTTATTCTTAAAAGTGATAAGACAAGGCTTAGGTATAAATGTGATCTTGGATGCCCATTTAACTGTCTAATCTCAAATGATGTAATCACTCCTGGGGTTAGGTTCAAAAAATTTGGTGAATAAGTATACTAGTGAAACTGCCTATGACAACCCAAGGGCTAACAGTAATACCATAGCTGAATACTTTAAGGAAAAGTTGTAGGACTGCCCTAAATATAAGGTGAAAAAATGAGAGTAGATCTGAAAGTTGAGTTTGACCTAAATCCTAGTCATTCAAAGTGTAGAAAGGCCAACAAAATGATTCTTGAGAATCTTAAAAACAGTTTTAGGGACAAGGATAACAGATTAGAGGGTATGCTAATGAGTTGAGAATTAGCAATCTGTTATGCTAATGAGTTGAGAATAAGCAATCCTGGATCAGATGTGATTATTAACATCTCAAAAGATGCTCCGGCTGAAGGAAAAATAAGGTTTCTAAGAATGTATGTATATTTCCATGCCTTGAAGATGGGGTTCAATGATAGGTTAAGACCCTTTATTAGCTTGGATGGGACATTCTTTAGAAGTAAAGTCAGTGGTCAAGTGTTAGTTGTTGTGATTGTAGATGCCATGAATCAGTTCTATCATATTGTTTGGGCAATTGTGGATAGAAATAAAGATCACATGGAAGTGATTCTTAGCCCTGCTTCAACAATCATTACATCTGGAAATGGGGAAAGGCTTCACATTCATATCTGACATGCGAAAGATACTTGTTACCTGCTTACTATTAATTTTGTTAACTTCTATGTTATTATTAATTTTGTTTAATTTTATTTTTTTCTGCACTTGATTGATATAATCAGGGTTTGATTGAAGCAACAAAATAAGTCGTACCTGAAGCTACCCACAGATTTTATGTTAAGCATGTGAAGTCAAACTGAAGGAAGAAATGGAGGAATGATGTTTCCAAGCAGTATCTTTGGTGGGTTGCCTGGAGTAGTTATCACGAGGAATTTGAAGACGAACTGGACAAGATTGGGGAGATGGCTAAGGAAGCTGCAGATGACTTGGTTGCATATCCACCAAGTCAATGGTGTAGGGCATATTTTGATACAGTTTGCAAGAACCAGACAGTAGATAACAACTTTACTGAGTCCTTCAATTCATGGATCCTAGAGGCTAGGCATAAGCCAATTATTAGGATGTTGGATGACATTAGAATTAAGGTGATGAAGTTGTTGGTTGATCATGAGGCTCATTAGTCCACGCTCAACCTACACCTCAATGGGTGAGGGGCGATCACCAAAGATATAGTACTCGAATGAGAGACGAAATCGATTTCCACAATGAGCTAGCACATGTTCTATATGTAGAGAGAATAACGTAGAGTTCCATGGATTGTTCAAGTATTCCTAATTAAGGAATGAAAGTTGTTTATGACTAAAGTAAAAGATATTAACTAAACATACCACTAATTAGCATATAATATTCATGTGATTGAATAAGTTGTAAAACAAGGAGAGAAAGCTAGGAATTTACCCATTCAAACAAGACTCTATTAACCTAACACTTATCTTAAACTAACACTTATATAGATAATTATTAATGGTCGGACCTTCAAATTTAACCCTCTAAAATTGTTAGGTATAGAGAGGGTCTACCAAGTTAAGCCTGTTGGGGTCAATAACAAGGCGCATAAAATCCTAGTCCAAAGACCCGAGCGGGAATGACCATTTTAGGTCCTTCCCTTTAGATGGGGTAGGCGCGTAAGCCAATATAACCCAAATTTTTGCTAGTTTATATAAACCCACACCTTCAACCCCGTTAAGGTGATGAAGACAAAGTGGGATTTAGCTCAAGTGCAGCACCTGAAACCCTTTTCATGTTAAGAACAATAGAAACTAGATTAATATTAACCAATAGATTTTGTAGGATTAAAACAAGTGTTGAAGTTAAAATAATCAAGTCATTATGGATAAACCCCTAGTATGAGTTTAGCTACTCATACTAGGGTTCAACATAATCATAGTAAGGAACGAAATAGCAAGAATCATGTAATGGAATAGATGAAAGATTGAAATCCTTACAAAAATTGTTGTTAAAACCCTTGCTTTCCTTCCAAGAATATTCAAAAGTGAAAACTAAAAATATTCTAAGATATTTTTAGATCCTCTTGCCTTAGAGGCATAATGGACTATTTATAGGCATGGGTTTGAAAGCCAAAAATCTAATTACAAAAATTCCATTTCAGACTATTTCAACATTCAGTCGATCATTCGGCTCCCAGCCGATTCCATCTGGCAGTCGCCTAATGCCGAGTTTCTGACTTTTTTCTTGTCTTCCGCCTTTCAAGTTCGATGGGCGCCAATCAAGCGGCGGAATGTGCAGCTTTCATCACTTATCTCCTAAGCCCACTATGAGTACCGATGGGCAGCCGATGACTCTACGGACCCGCCGATCACTTTCAGCCTATGATTCGAGGGGTCACCCTTTCGCTTTGGTGGCTTGTCTTCAGCTCTTGAACTCTCATCTCCCCAGCAAGTGGCTTCATCAATTCAGCCATTTATTCAGCCGGGGCCCATCCAGTTCTGCTGCTGCCTTGTCTCCATGTCTTTAATTTATAGCCAATTTTCCTTGTATTTTGTTCTTTCTTCATTCCTTTTGGCTTTGTAAGTATGGATATCAAACGATTCCTGTAACATGGATATTTACATAAAATTTGCACACATATTAAAGCTAAAAGACATAAAAATGAGTCTAAAAGAGTCAATAATAAGCATAAAATGCCATAAAATGCCAACACATTACTCATTTGATCAAGTGGGACAAAAACTTCATTCATTATGTTATAAAGCTATAAAATTCATACATGAATATTGCTCAAAGATGTAGAGTTATCTGCAATGGTGATGATGGTTTTGAAATGACTCATGAAAATGACAAACACACAGTAGATATTGGTGAAAAAAATGTACATGTAGGATGTAGGACCTTACTGGAATCCTATGTGGGCATGCCATTAAAGCACTCTTGTACAAGAAGATTGATCTTGTGTCAGAGACCTACTGTTGGCATAGCAAGGAAGCATGCCCTTACTTACAAACACAAGTTGCAACCAATTAGAGGAGACAAGTTTTGGAAGATTTTGCCATCACATGCAATGGAGCCACATGAGTTTCTCAATATGGCTGGCCAGCCTAGGGTAAAGAGAAAAAGAAACAAAAATGAAGCAATCAAGAGGTAGGGAGAGTATTTTGCTTCAAGAAAAGGGAGGGTGATGACTTATACCACATGTTGACAGCCTGGTCACAATTCAAGAAGATGTAACAAGCTATCATTTTTTTATAATTATATTTGATTTTCTTTAAGTTATTTTTATTAACACTTTATTACTTTTGCAGAACTCCAAAAGAAAACAACCAGTTAAGGGCAAGGGTAAAAGGAAGACAGGGTTAGTTGATGAGGCTAGTGAAGATGAACCACATAGAACCCACCAAGCTGGCCCTCCACCTGGATTTGATGTACCTGAAGAAGACCTGCAGTTATCAGCCCCACAACCTAGCCAAGCTACTAAGGTAGATAGACGGGTGTTTATGCCTACGTCTTCTGTGAGGCCAATGAAGCAGCTACCATTATTCCAACATCAGTCTAGTAGTAGTGCAGATCCAGGCTTTGAATATCTTGGCGATGAAAGTGACCTAGAACCACCGGTAAGGCCAATGAAAATATCAGAGGAAATGACAAGACTTAGAGAGCTGCAGCAGGAAGCCATACCAACTCCCACCAAAATCATCAAATTTGTGGGGGATTCGACTGGTGTGAGTCACCTAAAAAAGCTGTGATATTCACCAAAGAAACTCACATGGATGGGGAAAGCTGCTATAACAGGACACCAACTTCAAAAAGAGAGAATGGCTAAGCTGAAGTCAAGGAAGGGAAAAAAACTCAAGATGCTGTAATTTGAATGACTGTATAGTGTCTATGTTCTTTTTTAAAAAACTTATGGTTATTTGTCTTTATCTTTGTGAAACTTGTGTAGTTAAATATTATCACAGTTTTAATAGGGTTGTTTATTGGTTAGTGATTTCTAAGAGATGTCATAGGAACATTGAGAAATCAGAGTAAAGAGGGAGAAGAAGAATTGGGAATTGCTTGACTTGATTATTCCCTCAAGCTTTGGGGTTTAAATAACATTTACAGAGTTCTAAATAAGGAAAGAAATCAAAAAAAATAATTACATAATATACAAATCTCCTAACTTCCTATTATAAGGGATTCTAGAATATATTCCTATATTTACATACTATAGGATCTTTTCCATATTTAACACTCCCCCTCAAGGTGGAGCGTACATAGTGTAAGCTCCTAGCTTGCCACAAATATAATCAATTCTAGCTCCTCTAAGTGATTTCGTGAAGACATCTGCGAGTTGGTCCTTTGAGTTGACAAATCTTGTAACAATGCAGCCAGACTCAATCTTCTCTCGAATGAAGTGACAATCTATTTCAATGTGCTTCGTTCTTTCATGAAAAACTGGATTTGACGCAATGTGAAGTGCAGACTGATTGTCACAAATCAAATACATTGGTTCGACACCTCCAATCTTCAACTCTTGAAGGAGTTGTCTTAGCCAAAGAAGTTTGCAAGTAGCCAATGACATAGCTCGATATTCTGCTTCTGCACTTGATCTAGCCACCACATCTTGCTTTTTACTTTTCCAAGAAATTAGATTGCCTCCCATTAGAACACAATATCCTGAAGTGGACCGTCTATCAAAAGGCGATCCTGCCCAATCTGCATCTGAATACCCAACAATGTGTGCATGTCCTTTGTCTTCATACAGTAAACCTTGTCCTGGAGAGCCTTTGATATATCTTAGGATGCGAATTACTGCATTCCAATGACTATCACAAGGTGATTGGAGAAACTGACTAACCACACTAACAGGGAATGAAATATCAGGTCGCGTGATTGTAAGATAGTTGAGTTTTCCAACCAGTCTTCGATATCTACCTGGATCCTTCAAAGGCTCCCACTGTCCGGGAACCAGTTTAGTATTTGGATCCATAGGAGTGTCCACAGGTTTGCAGTTCAACATACCAGCATCCTCCAAAATGTCTAAGGCATATTTCCTCTGCGAAACAGAAATGCCATTGCTAGACTGTGCCACCTCAATGCCGAGAAAATATTTCAGCTTGCCTAAATCCTTAGTCTGGAAGTGGCTTGAAAGATGTTGCTTAAGTAGAGAAATACCTTCATGGTCATTACCTTTGATAACAATATCATCAACATAAACAATCAGAAAGATACGTTTGCCATGAGGTGAATGCCTATAGAAGACCGAATGATCAGATTGTGTTCGGATCATTCCAAATTGTTGGACAACAGTTCGAAATCGTCCAAACCATGCTCTAGGAGACTGCTTCAGACCATAGAGGGACCGATGAAGTCTACAAACTAGTCCAGACTCCCCTTGAGCAACAAACCCTGGTGGTTGCTCCATATAGACTTCCTCAGCAAGTTCTCCATGAAGGAATGCGTTTTTAATGTCTAACTGAAAGAGAGGCCAATGATTCATTGCTGCCATAGAGAGAAGAAGACGAACAGAGGCCATCTTAGCAACAGGTGAAAAAGTATCATAATAGTCAATTCCATATACCTGGGTATACCCTTTTGCAACCAGTCTCGCTTTGAGATGATCAACTGCTCTGTCTGGACCTACCTTAACCGTAAACACCCAACGACAACCAACTGTGGTTTTCCCTTTGGGTAAGGGAACTATCTCCCAAGTACCATTATCATGCAAGGCAGTCATTTCTTCAACCATAGCCTGACGCCAACCTGGGTGAGCCAGTGCTTCTGCCACAGTCTTTGGGACTTTTACTGTGGATAAGTTAGTAATAAAAGCATGATATGAAGGTGACAAACGATGATAACTCAAGTAGGTATAAGTAGGATTTTGGTTAGCAGTAGTGTGAGTACCTTTGCAAAGGGCAATGGGGAGATCATCTGATGATTGCTCGACCGAAGCATGAGGCATTGTTGGAGCAGGCAATGAGTCATCGAGTGGATTTTGTATACCTGTATCAAGGTCCGAAGCAATAATAGGATTAGCAGGCTGAGACATAGGTCGAGGTCGTCTGGAGTAGACCTGGATGGGTGAAGGCAAAGAAGGAGGTTGAAATGTTGGAATCGGAAGAACGATGGAAACAGCCTTTTGATTTAATGGGTCAGGAGGGAAGTATGGGGAGGTCTCAAAAAAGGTAACATCTGCTGAGATTAAGTACCTATTCGTAGAAGGATCAAAGCATTTGTAATCTTTCTGTACACGAGAACACCCTAAAAAGACACATTTGACAGCCTTTTGTTGGAGTTTGTCTTTTCCAGGGGTAAGATTATGGACGAAGCAAGTACAACCAAAAACTCGTGGAGGAAGTGGGAACAAAGTTTGGTCTGGATAAAGGACAGAGTGTGGACTCTGGTTCTGCAAGATAGAAGAAGGCATACGATTGATTAAATAACATGCAGCGATAACAGCATCACCCCAAAAACGTAAAGGAACATTATTGTGAATTAGTAGTGTTCGAGCGTTTCAATAAGGTGTCTTTTCTTTCGTTCGGCCACTCCATTTTGTTGAGGAGTATGTGCGCAAGAAGACAAGTGCAACATACCCTGTGAGGACATAAAAGAAGAAAAAGAGGAAGAAAAATATTCTCGAGCATTATCACTGATTAATTTCTTTATAGAAACACCAAATTGGGTACGAATTTCAGCACAAAAATTCTGAAAGATAGAGAACAATTCTGATCTTTTTTTCATTAAAAATAACCACGTACACCGAGAATAGTCATCAATAAATGTAACAAAATACTGAAATCCTAATGAAGAACTGACACGAATTGGACCCCATATATCCGAGTGAACAACTCCAAACATAAAGGTAGCCCTATTATTGATACGCTTTGGGAACGAAGCACGAGTATGTTTCCCAAGTTGACACGACTCACATTCTAATAAAGGTAAACTAGAAAGACTTGGAACCATCTTCCGTAATTTGGAAAGACTTGGATGTCCCAATTGATTATGAAGTAAGCTTGAGGAAGCAGCGGAAGTGAAGGCAACTGGTGTTCTCGGAGTTGATAGCTGGTACAATCCATGTGGCTCACGACCTTTTCCAATCATCTGTCCCGTACTCCGGTCCTGAATAAATACAGAATCAGCAACAAAGGTAACAGAACAGTTGAGGTGTTTGGTTAATTTACTAATGGATACAAGATTATAAGGGCATTCGGGTGCAAAAAGAACTGAAGTTAAAGGTAAAGAAGGTAAAAGATGAGCTGTACCTATTCCTTTAACAACAGTTTTTGATCCATTAGCTAAGGTAACAGTAGAAAAGCTAGATGGAGGATTAAGGGCAGAAAGAAGATTTTTGTTACCAGAAATATGGTCAGAGGCACCAGAATCAAGAATTCATGATCCAAATGGTGAAGATTTTGCGACATAGGCAAAGGAGTTACCAGGCTGCACTGTGCAAACTGTAGATGAAGATGATGACTGCTGTTTTGAAGCCTGGTACTGAAGATATTCACTGTAATCTGCTCCAGTCAAGGTGATCGAGTGAGGTGATCTATCCTTAACATCTGGTAAAGGTAGGATACCATCTCCACTGTGAGTCAGATTAATTGCAGGGCGAGGGTGATTATTATTATTATTATTATTATTATTATTATTATTATTATTATTATTATTATTATTATTATTGCGTGGGGGCCTACCATTTAGAACCCAACAATCATCTCTTGTATGTCCCCCCTTATTACAGTGTGAGCAATGTTTGAAGCTCTTTTCCTTTCCATTTCTGGATCCACTTGGAAACTTGTTAGTTTGAACAGCCATGATAGAAGTATCAAATAAATTTACCTCCGGTGTAGATGTGATGCGCATTAACCTCGCAGACACTTCTTCCAAGGTAGGAACAGAAGGACTAGTGAGAATTTGGTCTCGAACTGAAGTGAGATCAGATCGCAATCCGATCAACGCCAACACCATAAAAAACCTGTCTCTTTGTTTCTCCTGATCATCCAACTTGTCCGTCAAAGGCATAAGAGAATTAAATTGATCTTTTAAGGATTCTACCTGACCCAAATAACTCGATATATCCTGCTGATTTTGCTGCAAGTAAAACATATCAGACACTACCTTGTAAATAAGTTGTATTTCATTTGTATACAAGGTTTTGGCTTTGTTCCAAACTTTACAACATGTCTTACAAGACTGAAACAAGTTTAATAACTTAGGATCAAGTGAATTCCATAGAAGACTACATAATTGTGCATCGATTTTAACCCAAGTTGGCCTCTCAGATGATGCAATGTCAGTAGAATTTTTGATCAAGTGATCATCATAACCTTGACCTATAAACCATAGTTCTACCGAAGCAGCCCACGAAGTGTAATTACCACTGCCATCTAACTTTACAGTAGTAATTACGGGTGAAGGAGGGGAAGAAAAAATTGGCTTCCCAACACTCTGACTTTCAATTGTCTTTTCAGCCATTCCTCCTCTTTTTCTTTTTTTTTAAGTAGAGTAATAGACAACCAGCAGTGAACAAAAGAATCTGTAGTAAAAACAGAGTAGAGAACCAGCTGCAGAAATAGAGGTAAAAAGATAAAGAAAGAAATAGAATTTTGCAGTCTTTAGGGTTTTGCAGACTTTAGGGCTAAAGAGCCTTATGGCTCTGATACCATGAGAAATCAGAGTAAAGAGGGAGAAGAAGAATTGGGAATTGCTTGACTTGATTATTCCCTCAAGCTTTGGGGTTTAAAAAATATTTACAGAGTTCTAAATAAGGAAAGAAATCAAAGGAAATAATTACATAATATACAAATCTCCTAACTTCCTATTATAAGGGATTCGAGAATATATTCCTATATTTACATACTATAGGATCTTTTCCATATTTAACAAACATATTTGACATCCCCTCTGCCCATATATTGTACAACCAAAACATATTTTGGCTTTAATTAATGTTATGTTTAGACTATATCTTAATATGAAGTCATGCCTCTTTTGTAATGTTTGGGCTTACGTTTTGCTATTGGAAAACAAGAGGAACAGTTAACTAGAACAAACAATTCATTTCATTATATTAAGATGGAACACTAACTACATTATTGCATTCCAAAATCAAAATCAAACACATCTAAAAACTAGTACACAAACATAACACTACAATTAGTCCACTACTTTCATCAATGATTTCAACAGATTCACTTCATAATTGTTGCGGCTAAGAAGCAAACAATTAGAGTCCATGAAATCAAGGCACACATCTTCATCTTCAACAATTGGCCTTTGCCACCTCAGAACTATTTAGAGTCTCCAAAACCTCAACTCTTTCCTTCAACTTGTCAATTTCAACCTTAAGAGATTCCACAACAGAAAATTTAAGGGATCTGTAACCCTCAAAATAAGTTGAACTCTCCAACATATTCACCTTTTGCTTCAAACTATTCCTTTCAATCTTAAGAATACCCAACGACTACTTCAAATATCTAATTACAATCAAAACTCTCTCTGAGAACACATCATCGTCCCATTCAAAATAACCACATGGACACTTCCAAAATCTCCTTCCAGTATTATCAATGGTCCAGGCGGTAATATTTAAAGAGCAACACCACATCGACACCTTCTCTAAGAAAAAGACCAACTTTCTTGTGACATATTTGAATATGAGAGAGAGTAATATTTTAGAACCTTAGATTTTTTTTTTTTTTTGTGGAAGCTACAATAATGGGAATGAGGAAAGAAAAAGGTGACTTTTAAATGGTTTAGGTCTTTAAAATTAAATTAGTTGCTTAGTTGGAGACCACATAGTGTCCAACGTGGAAAAAATTTCAAAGTGGATGGGTCAGTGTAGAGCTCCATCATAAATGAGAGCATATGTGAGACTTTTATAACGGTAGGGGTAAATTTTCTAAAAAAACATAACGAAGGATAAAGTTTCCTTATAGTAAAAAACTACAAGGGTAAATTTGACCCTTTTCCGTTTCTTGTTTAACTGCATCGAGATTTCTTAATAATTGTAATTGCGATCCTTTAATTTCTTAATTCCACCGCCATATTTTTTTTAATCTGCTATCATCTCACTTTATACTATTAAGTCAACTCGCTCGCCTCCATCTTCGAGCCGCAGTATGTAAGAAAATTGATTCAAATTTAAACTGGTTCATGGCAGTTTCTTATTCTCAAAGTTTGGTAGCAGCCGATTTAGAAGGATTTATGGAGTGTTTCGAGCTCCGCGGCTTCATTTGCAGCTGGTGGTGGAGGAAATGATAGCTCAGGAGGTAATGTGATATTGGAGTGTTTCAATTTTAACGGCGACGTCTTCACCATTTAAGACTTGGGCAAAATAGTCTCATAGATCAACTAGGAAGTAGTTCGTCCATGATGTAGATGATTAATTCTAAATAATAACTTATTTTCCTTTTTCCTTTCAAAAATAATGACGATTTGACTTCAATTATTTTTAAAATCTACAAAGTATTTGGCTCACAATATGAATAAATGATGTCATATTGGTTTATTATATATTTTTCTTTAGATTTTTGTATATGATCGAAGTGATAACGATTTGGTGTCATTTATTTGTAAATTAGACAAAATAATTTGGCTTAGTTATGAATAAATGTGGCCAGATTGTCTTCATTTATGTTTTCATATATTTTTTGTGAATGAATGAAGTGGGATAATTCGGCCTCATTTATATGCAATACATAATATTTTTGCTCATTGTATGAATATTTACGACCGGATTGTCGTTATTTCTAAATATAAGATGTATGAAGTGAGCCCGATTTAGCTTCATTTCTTTACAAAACGGACATAATATTTTGTTAAATATATGTATAAACACAGACGGATTGACATTATTTTTACTTTGTATGGAGTAGTGATATTTTTGTAATTACGGCTTCATTAAGGTGCGGTGGCTTTTTGTAATTATGGCTTCATTAAAGTGCGGTAATATTATTGTAATAACGGCTTCATTAAGGTACGATATTTTTTTTTTTTAGTAATTACAATAAGTGCTCAATTTTTAGAAATTATCTTTAAAGCGCTCGGAACTTCAAGATCAACTCATTTTTACCTATTTGTTAAATTATACCCAAGTGTTTCGGCATTTCGGATCTTTTGGCCCCAATACTTGACGTGCCTCCAAAGGAATTTTGCATTAGGGGCCAATACATACCACTATCGTGTACTTTTCAAAATTCAAAAAATATAGTCCCTTCAACATAAGTTAATTGTTCTGGGTTGAATTTTATTAGTTGAATTGATAATAATATTATTTTTAATATATTTAGCCTTTTATGGTCAAACCTTAATCGTTCTATAAGTGTTTACTTCTACCATTCCAACTTTCAATCATGAATCTAGATTTTTTTTTTTTTTTAAAAAAAAAGTTTAAGCTCATTCCTTTTGAATCGACTCCTATTGCTAATCAGAATAAACTCAAATGACTTATTACATCCGCACCAGTCTATATGAACTTTTTTTAGTCCGTTTAAAAAAGAATAATCTCTTTTTAAATTTGAAAACAATTCAATTTTCAATTCACCAATGTCGCATAATGAAATGATTTGTAGTTTCAAAAGCATTCATTTCTTTATCAAACTTTGTGTTAATTCAAACATGTTCATATAAATTAAAACGGATAGAGTATTAAATTGACACAAAAAAAAGAGAAAAAGAAGAAAGAAAGATAATCAAGAACTGATTATTTTACGAGAGTATTCTATAATTAATCAAGAAATATTTCTGTGCATCTTCCATGTTAGTTCTTCCAATAAGTGGGTTTTTATACGGTCAATCATTGATCAGCAAGTTCATTTCTGATTTTTCCAAGTCAAAGTGAAATAAAAGTTGGTCACAACCAAGAAACATCATATCCTTCCTGTGTCTAACGAAAAGTCTTCCAAGAACTCTCTCACACACCTTCATCTATTACATCAAACCCTTTAACCTTTTCAAACTTTACTAGTATATATATATAAACCAACAAATTTTCCCCTGCATTCACCATAAACATTACCAACAAATTACAAAACAATTCGTGATCTTACTAGTTCCTTATCTTAGTTTCAATCATCTCAATGAGTCGTAGTGCCGCAGTGAAAATGTCTGGCTTGCTTCTTAGGCAACTAGGAAGCCAGTTTTCGGGCCGTGACCGAGGCATAGGGATGATACGAACTTCTATGGTTGAAGTTCGTCATTGGAGCAATATAGCTTCTGGTACAGCAAAAGAAGAGCCAAAAACACAGCAACCACCGCACACACTGGCTGAGGAGGGTGGCGATAACGGTGACAAGGCTAAGGCTAAGGCCATTGTTAGCTATTGGGGGGTGGATCCTCCCAAGATCTCCAATCAAGATGGTACTCCATGGAGGTGGAACTGCTTTAGGGTATGCTAAATTGTATACATTTATTTTTATTCTATCAAATCACTTGAAAATTTTACTATGAAATTACTTCAATGTTTTTTTATTACTTTAAAAATGTTATAGTTATATAGAATTTTAATATTTTTGTGTTATGACAGCCATGGGAGACCTACTCAGCCGATACTTCTATTGATGTCAAGAAGCACCATGTGCCTGCCAATTTCATGGACAAGTTTGCTTATTGGACAGTCCAAGCTTTAAAGTACCCCACCTACATGTTCTTCCAGGTCAAACATTTCTCCAATTATTAATTTAGTTATATTTAAATAATCTTACAGTACTGTGATTGCAACCAGTTTTCAATATTCTATTTGCTGTAGTAATCTATCCAACTACTTTTTTGTAAAAAGGGACAACTTGAGCTTTAACAATAGTTGAATATACTGGTCGAAGAAGTGAATTTATTATACTCTTATCGCTAGTTACACTATGATTATGTGATAGTTTAGATTTCTGTATACTGACAATATGCAATTTGCTTATATCTCCTCAGAGAAGGCATATGTGCCATGCCATGTTACTAGAAACGGTTGCGGCCGTGCCAGGGATGGTAGGTGGGATGCTCCTCCACTGCAAATCCCTCCGGCGATTCGAGCACAGTGGAGGTTGGATCAAAGCCCTACTTGAAGAAGCTGAAAATGAAAGAATGCATCTTATGACATTCATTGAACTATCAAATCCTAAATGGTACGAACGTGCCTTAGTATTTGCAGTCCAAGGAGTATTCTTCAATGCATATTTCTTAGCCTATTTGGCATCTCCAAAATTAGCTCACAGAATTGTAGGGTACCTTGAAGAAGAAGCAGTGAATTCATATACTGAATTCTTGATTGATATAGAAAAGGGTCTTTATGAAAACTCACCAGCTCCTGCTATTGCTATTGATTATTGGCGTTTGCCACCTGATTCAACACTTAAAGATGTTGTTACAGTTATTAGAGCTGATGAAGCACATCATCGTGACTTAAATCATTTTGCTTCGGTAAGATTTTAATTTCTCTCTTTTTTCTTCTCTTCTTAATTAATTTCCCTAGGTCATTATTAAGAGGGCCTCTTCATAATATTTATGTTTCTGAGTAATTTTGTCTTTGTTTTACAGGATATACAGTGTCAAGGACATGAGTTGAAGGAATACCCTGCTCCAATTGGATATCATTGACGTGCCCTCGAAATATTTGTCGCCAAATTAATTCAATAGTGTTGAAAATTTTAATGTCTTGTAACTGAAAATAATTTCCTTATTTATCTTATTACCAAAAGGATATGTTTAGGTTTGTTATTATAGGTATATATGATATTCCTACTAATAGGTGCAATTTGCCATAACCTATGATACCATCCTAGTCCCGTATACGTTTTCTAATTTAAGATCATACTGCTCCCAAACAGTCACCCTTCATTTCAATATGAAAACTAGATCCAACAGACATATTAACATTCTTTTATTTATGACTAGAGATTAATGTACATAATTCGAACGGTTGAAAATTATTTATACTCCCAACTTTATTTTAACAATCATTAATCAAACTCTGTTTAATTATGAACAATAGTCATTGTTCATAGGAATTTAATTTTTAGAACAAAACTGAGAGGTATAAATGAATTTCCCCCTAAGTTGAACTGAATTCCATGTTATTATGGGATGAGTTTAAATTATCTTTAAGTAATGCATGAAAATAAATATCTGAATTGAAAATTGTATAGTTAGTATATTACTATTAGTGACAAAGAAAATGTTGTTCTCACCGGATTGCTCACCTTTGAAGCTGGAGTATTTCAACACATAAAAATAATAGTACTAAATTCAAACTTAGATTTGTTCTTAACTCGAATTGTTTTTATTTAGATGGTATATTATAAAAATTGGTTTTTTTTGTTGAGTTAAACAAAAAATTGAGGTACTTTTTCAAAGTTTTTACTATTAAAAAAAGTTAAAATACCAATTCTAGAAGTATCTCAATATGCTAATGATAAACTTTGAAAAAAATTGAACTGTGTATTTGGAGGGGGAGGGGGAATGATCTTTGCTTAATGAAAATAAGCACTTCTGGTATCTCTTCCATGGCCTTTATCTTCTCTGGGTTCACTTCTATCTCTCTTTTGGATACGAAGAAACCCAGAAACTTGCCAGACCCAATCCCAAATGCACACTTCTCTGAATTCAATTTTATATTATATTGTCTAACTGTTGCAAATGTTCCTCTCAAGTGATTTAGATGATCCTTTGTTTTCAGAGACTTGACCAACATATTATCGATGTATAGTTTCATCGTTTTTCTGATATGATTCTTGAACATGCCACAAACTAAGCGTTGATAATTAACCCCGACATTCTTGAGTCCGAAGGGCATGATTTTATAACAGAAGGTCCCTTGATCCATTATAAACGAAGTCTTTTCTTGATCCTCCGACTCCATCAATATCTGGGTATGCATCCAAGAAACTTAATAATTCATGCACAGTCATTGCATTGATAAGCTGATTGATGTGAGGCAATGGAAATGAATCTTTCGGACAAGCCTCGTTCAAACCGATATATGCAATGCACATACTCTATTTCTCATTTTTCTTAGGTACCACGACTGTGTTGGCTAGCCAATAAGGACACTTGACCTCCCGATAAATCCGTTATCAAGTAACCTGGCAACCTCTTCGTCTATAACCACCTGGCAACCTCTTCATATGTAACCTTCTTTCTTAACCTTGTGTTCTTTCTTTTCTTCTGCATAACGGGAGGATGAAAGGATTAACATTTAACTTGTATGTTGCTATCTCCGGATCTATCCTACTCATATCAGCATGGGACAAAGCAAAACAGTTCGAATTTTCTCTTAAGAATAAAACAATTTTCCCCTAGATTCAGAGTGTCCAAATACGAACCAATCGTTTCTTTCAGGATGATCTTTAAATAAACTAACAACATCATATTCCTCAATCGTTGAATCTTCGGCTTTTTGTTTATCGGGCTCTCCCAAGTATGATATTGTGGACCATGTCTCCGGCTAAAAATTGACACATAGTTTCTTTGGTAACACCCTCAGCAAAAGTGGTTAGAGTGATCTCACTAAGGGTCATCTCACTCAAATTTTTAAATAGGAAAGGAAAGTTGACTTCGGGACTACTTAATCCATCAACTGCATCTCTTCCACCACCCGATATTAGATGATGTTTACTGAACTTCTCGCATCTATAAGTACTCATTTGATAGCGGAGCTGCATCTATAAGTACTTATTTGATATCGGAGTCATGTACTTGCAACATAATCACCAGAGCATCATGATGAAATAATATCTTTCCTTCTATGTCTACTTCTCCAAAAGTGATCTCATCTCCAGTATGATCATCCAACTCCGTTTCTTATGACATTTTAGCATATTTCTTTATCGATTTGTAGGTTATTTTGTTAACTTTCGATCATCTGAAAATAACATATTCTTGTTCTTCAGGGAGAGGGAGCCCTTGGGGTCTGCTCACTGCCTCTGTTCTTTGCCACCATTTGTTTACCTTTATCAGTTAATTGTTCTTTCAACAAACCCTTTTGGAGTAGATGAGCTACCTCAAAGCGTAGTGCCTTGCATCTTCAGTTGGGATGGGCACAAAATCGAAAAAATCGAAATACAGAACCGAACCGAACTAATTCGGTAATCGGGTTCAGTTTTTCGGTTTGCGTTCGGTCCAATAAATTTTTAAACTTTGGTTTCGGGCAATCCGGAATTTTGGGACCCGAAAAAACCGAAGTTTTTTTATTCTTTTTTTTTTGTAAAATTGTTAATACAATTAACAAAAAACATTCACCATTACATATTACATATATTTTCTAAATCCCTAAGTTACCCCCTTCCCTTAGTCCCTTACCCAAATATGAAATACACTATTTCACTCCTATTCCCTCCAGGCTCCAACTCCGCCGCTAACAGTAACAGTCCTACTCTTATTCCCTCCAGTCCTCCACGCTTTCCTTTTCTTTCGGATCGAGTCATCGAGTGATCGGGGTATGATCTGTACTCTTCCCTTTTCTTTCTTTTAGAGATCGATTTGAAAATATAAAAATGGCAGGGGGTGCTGCTGGAGGATTTATAACTCGAGCAGTGGCAAGGGGTATGCACTTTGCCTTTCCTTTCCCTTTCTTGTTCGGCCTTTTTTTTTTGTGCTATAAACTTTGGTTTAAACCGAAACACCAATGTACCGAATTGAAGTACCGAACTAAAAAACTGAACCGAACCGAAGTATAAAAGTTACAGGTTTTTCTACACTTCAAATCGAACCGAAGATCGAAGTACCGAATCGAAGTTTCAAAAAATAGAAACGAAGTACCGAACGCCCACCCCTATCAGTTGTGTGCCATGGTCCCACTTGCTTAGATCAATTCTTATATCCTTTGGAACCTTACTGTCTTATCCCACAAAGCTCTCAAAGTAGTCACAAACTCAGTTGTGGACACATTGAAATTGTACTCTGATATTCTAGGCACCGTTGGTTCTTTTGGTACCAATGAGGGCCCCAAAGTTTCCTTCAAATTGAACCCCTATGATCTCTTCTCTCAACTCCTCGACCCGAGGATTTACGAGGCTCAGAGTCACTACATCTTAAAGACTCGAGACGGCCACTGCGCCCGCTACTAAGGCCATAAAACTTGTGTTGCTCCTCTTCTAACCGTATTTTTGTGCAACATCTCTGGCATATGTCAACCCAAGTTTTTGGAGAGATTTCCACAATTCTTCTTTCATGAACTCTTTAAACTAATCCGTGAACTCCTTAATTGACTCTAACTCTCTTTGCTTAATATTAATATATCCTCTACCCTCTTCTCAATCTTCTGAGCGCCCATGTGGGATTTGATGAATAACTCAGCCAGTTCGGCAAGCTAACTGATCGATCTCTGGGTGGAAGTGAATACCAAATCAAAGCTCCTTAAGTAACAACAACAACAACAACAACATATCCAGTGTAATTTCACAAATGGGATCTGAGGAGAGTGAGATGTACACAGACCTTACCCCCCACCAAGGTGGGGAGGCTGTTTTCGATGACCCTCAGATCAAGAAAAATATTTTGAATACATGCTTGCAAAAATTTAGATGAAACTACCTATGATAAAGAAAATACCGTCAAAGAAACTACTGATAGCTAAGATAAATAGGCAGCTCTAAAAGTAGTAAAGACACAGAATACGATAAACAAAGCATACAAAAATAATACAAATGATATTAAGACAGAACTCTCACGACTACTACCTAACCTTCTACCCTAATTATCGACCTCCACACTTTCCTATCAATGGTCATGTCCTCGTTGATTTGGAGGTAAGCCATGTCCTGACGAATGCACCTCACTCAATTCTTCTTTGGTCTACCTCTACCTCTCTGTAAACCTAACGCTGCCAACCTCTCGCACTTTCTCACTGGAGCATCTGTGCTCCTTCTTTGCACATGGTCGAACCATCACAGCCTCTCTTCTCGCATCTTGTCCGCGATAGAGGCCACACCTACTTTGTCACGAATGACCTCATTCCTAATCTTATCCATTCTCATATGGGCACACATCCATCTGAGCATTCTCATCTCTGCTCCGCACATCTTCTAAATATGTATGGTCTTGACTGGCCAACACTCTGCTCCGTATAATATAGCTGGTCTAAGACCACTTTATAGAACTTGTCTTCAAGTCTAGGTGCCACTTTTTTATCGCATATGACACCGAACACAAGTCTCCACTTCATCCAGTCTGCCCCTATACGATGAGTGGCATCATCATCAATTTCTCCATCACTTGAAGGATTGAGCCAAGATACTTGAAGCTTCTCTTCTGAGGAATAGCTGATAATCAAGCATCACGACCACCTCTAACTCTTGAGATGCACCACTAATCTTGCACTCCATATACTCTATTTTTTTCCTGCTCAGCCTGAAACCTTTAGAATCTAAGGTATGTCACCAAACCTCCAGCTTATTATTAGCTCCGCCGCGAGTCTCATCAACTAAAACTATATTGTCGGCAAATAACATACACCATGGAACCTCCCTTTGAATGCTCCGTGTCAATTCGTCCATCACCAGAGCAAATAAGAATGAACTAAGAGATGAAACCTAATGTAATTCCATCTCGACTAGAAGTGATCGGAGTCACCTTCAACTATTCTCAAGCGGGTCTTGGCTCCGTCGTACATGTCTTTAATCGCGCTGATATATGCAACTGGTACATCTTTAGATTCTAAGCATCTCCATAAAACCTCCCTTGGGACTTCGTCATAGGCCTTTTCTAGGTCAATGAATGTCATACGTAAGTCCATTTCTCTAAAAAAAAAATCAACAATACAGATTTGATCTCATCTTCTGTCAAATCGTTTCCTTTGACCGTCGTAATGCATGAAGTGATGTGGTCCATAGGGTCAGTCGTACCATTATACTTGGCTAAGTTGAGCATTTTGAACTTTTTTTGGGATAGGGATAGGGGCATCACTTGCCTTATATGGTTGCTTCGTGTACTTATTGATCTCCATGGATTTTATCACCTTTGGTGTCCCGGGGATCCGTTCCATCATCTCTTCAAACTCTTGAACATTTTTTTCGAATGATTCCTTCAGTGGACCCAACTCTTTGATTGCACTACACCAGCGACAGTTCCTGACTCCTGAAACTGATTCCGCACGGACGTCTCCCTATTATGGTGCCTTGAGGAACCGAAATCATAGTGCCTCCGACAGGAACCGTTGGAGGTACGGCCATCCTACAGCTAATGTTTTCGGATAAAGCTTGCAAAACGGCACTCACTTTCTATTCGCAACCACTTGCTCAACAAAACATCTAATTTGTTCAACCATTGCGATTTGTTATTGCTTCGTGAAATCCATATGGGTGGCGTCCAAGGAAATGGATCCCGATTCAGCCACACCCTTCTTGTTTTTACAAGCACCCGAAGGTGAATTATCCTTTACACCAGCAGGAATGTTGTGCTGAAGAGGATTTGGCATATGAGTGTACTGAGTTTTACCTGTGCCCACATCAACAGTCTCCCAATTTACTCTGGTAGTGTCGGCTACAACTAGAAGACGAGATTGGTCTGCCATTTCAAACAAAAATTAGTAATAATGTATCAAATCAAGAGCCAAAAATTTTGGAATAACTAGATTGTTTGGGCCGTACAGTGGGCGCCAAATTGTGTGCCCTAAATTCAGTAACTTAGGTTCATAATAAAATTTATATTTGATAGGACCACAAACAACTGTTTATATCAAGACTTTGGGCGTTCTAAGCATGATTGAGCCAATTAAACAATGGTTAAGCGTTAAACCAATTAAATATTAACAATGAAATCAATTGACAAAGAATAATGAAATATAACAAAATAATCCGAGCAAAGGTAAGAATAGTGTTATTTGAGAATGGTTGTAGATACGTCAATTTGAATAGCAATCGAAGCAGCAACAATATTAGCAACAATGCTGAGAAAGGAATAAGGTAGAGTAACAGTTAGTTCTTAAAATGACTAGGGCCTACAAATAGGGGAGGGAGTATTTGTAGGTAAAGAGTCCTAATCTAAGTGAACTTCTCACTCCTCTATGTTTCTCAACAGGCTGATCATGTCGTTGAGATGTGATAGAGTTGGCCCCGAAAATAGCGGGATCCGTTGGTGTGTGATCCTTATCGGTCCGAGTGTTCATCTCTATCTCGGGGACATGACTATCCGTTCAGTGATCCGAAGAGTCGATCACCTTTGATTGCTATTCAGATTATCTACGTGTCATCTAAGGGTATGTTGTCGCGGTTTGTTACTCTATCCATGCCACTTATCTGGACACCTGGTAGCAACATGTTTGGTCCGATTTTTATCAATACACTGATGGGTGTAAATACTCGATGCAGATAAGTTTTAACTTAACTTGTCGTGGGTGTGAAACTCGGTGCAGTAAAGTGGCGATGCAGAAATATTTTTGTTTTCCGAGTAATTCAATGGTAGATTTTGATTGTCATCTTTATTTTTCTAATCAATATTCATCAATTTAAAATCAGAGAAATTATGCAAATTAAAAGAATAGCACCTCAGATCCTCCTTAACAACTTCATAAAAAACACTTCCTTAGCATAAGATCAAAGAGTCAAAAGTGCAAAACTTACTGACCACCAATGCTTATAGCTTAATTAACGAAAGTTATAATAATCATCGAGTTCAATTCACTATTATTCTTTTAGTTTTTCCTACCACTTCCTGTACTCGATCCATGTGTTATGATGAATAGTGCAATGACGAATTATGTCTGCTTGCCTGTTGTCTGTCTTAGCTAGCAATTACGAATAAGAAGACAGTATACCAAATATAGTAATGAAAAATAGTACTATATAGTAATAATGAAACTAGTTGTGCTTAACAAAGAAAAAGTTGTGCCTAATGGTAATTGATTCAACGACTTTGGACCAACTCTTGTTCATTACGAAACCTCCTATTACTTGTTCCCCAAGACGTACCCTTTTAGAAAGTAAAAGCAAAGCAAAATACGAAATTGACCATTTTATAATATTTTGAGCTACCATACATTTGACATTAATTTCCAGAAAAGCCCTTATATTGTGTAGTATTACTCTATTTGATTTGACCACTATACTATGCGTTTGCCGAATCGTGGTCAACATGTATATTGCATAGTTGCCTTTGTCACGATAACTTTGATAAGTTGCATGCTGTTTAATCAAATTTAATTCATACCCTAACAATTTTTTCTTATTAAGACTCTACTATGGTTTACAATAGCTTCCCTAATTCATTTCCATTAATACCTTTAAAATTCTACTTTACATATAAATATATACTATTTTAGTCTGATGTTACACATATAATAATAATTTAAAAAAACTAATTAATACTTCAAAAGTCTACTAATATATACACGACTTAGAAATTTGACGATAATATTTAATCTACCAAATACGTGATCTTATGCATATTATCACAGCAATTCACTTCTGTTCTAAATAACAATTCCCATAAAATTGGAATTATTTGATGTTCTACTTTTTAGTCATATTTATACTTGATCTTGACTTAAAATTGAACAAATATCCGATCTTTGAATTTTCAAGTCAAATTTGTTTATGGCACGGGCCATTGTAGTCCTTACATTTTTCTCTAGAATTTACTAAAACCACACGTCTCTTAAAAAAAATCTCAAATACTAAAAATACTCTCCACCATAAACTAATCAAAAATATTCATAACCGTCGGTCCCACGCAGTCTTCACGCGAAGCTTGATAGAACCAACCATATAATAAAATATAAATATTACAGCCCCTATATAAAAGCAACATGTCTCGTAAACCCTTGATACATCACAAAAAAACAAAAACTTCTTCCCCAAGTTACTTTCCAAACTTCTTGCAATTCTTGAATTTGTACAAAGATGATGACCCGTGGAGCAACAAGATTGACCCGAACACTAATGGGTCCACGTTACTTTTCAACTGCACTTCTACGTAATGATACCGGAGTTATGGGTCCCACTGCTACAGGTTTCTTGCATGGGATTCCGGCGAAGCCATCGGAGTTTAAGTATTTTCAGGTGATTGGTTCACGTAGTGCTAGTACTGTGACTTTAGCTGATAAGCCACAGCCAGAAAAGGATGAGAAAAAGGTGGAGAATGGTGGCGCTGCCGCGGCGAGTGGTGGTGGTGATGGTGGTGATCAGAAGTCTGTCGTGAGTTATTGGGGTGTTCAGACTTCTAAAGTTACTAAAGAAGATGGTACTGAATGGAAATGGAATTGTTTTAGGGTATGTTTTATTAAGTAGCTTTTTCATATTTTTTCTGTTTCATCTTAATTTATGTGAAACACTTCCGGTTTCGAGAGATCATAAATTTGGACATAAAATAACTTAACTTAAGATATTTAAAAAGAATATAAAAAAATGTGATAAGAAAAAATTGTTTGACTCTTGAAATCTACAAAATATGGCGTAAATGAAGACGGATAGAGTAGTTAAGTTTTTTTGGAGAATTTTTTTTATTTTTATTGATGGTGAATTTGTTTTTGGTGTTTAGCCATGGGAGACGTACAAGGCTGATTTGACAATAGATTTAACGAAACACCATGCGCCAACCACGTTCTTGGACAAATTTGCTTATTGGACTGTTAAGGCTCTTCGTTACCCCACTGATATATTTTTCCAGGTATTAAATTTTCTTGTTTTCTTTATTTACTTGTGTTAATTTTATGGATCTTTTAATATGATGTTATTCGTTGGATGTGGAAAAAAAGGTCTCAATGTCATTTCCCAGAATTTTGGAATGTTTAGTTCATAGTAATATTACAAGTAATAAATAATGTAACAACAATTTCATTTCGACATATTAATTTTATTTCTTTTATTGTATTGGCTAGCTCTTAAAGGAAAAACTCTAATGCCTTTTGTGAAGAGTTTTGGAATGTTTTCTTATAGTTTTGGGAAACACAACAGTAGTTACTTTGGTGGTGGGACGTTGCTTAATATAGGAATTAAATAGGAAGAAATAATAAACAAATATGGATACCTTCTCAAGTTGTAAAATTATTGAGTAGTCCCTTTTAGATCCAGATTCAAGAATATATTTCTTTAAGCAACCCATATTAGTGAAGTTAGACAACTTGAAGATTAAAGAACTGTGATATGTTATAAATTTGTTCCATTAGAGAAAAGTATACAACTTGAAATATTATATAGAGAAAAGTAGACAACTTGAAAGATTAAAGAACTGTGACATGTTATATTCATCATTGAAAATATTCCGAAGTGGAAATTTTACACCTTGCTAAGATCATTTCCATTCAATTTAAAATGTGATTAATATTAATGTGGTATTAATGTGGTGCAGAGGAGATATGGTTGTAGAGCAATGATGTTGGAAACAGTGGCTGCAGTGCCTGGAATGGTGGGAGGTATGTTGTTGCACTGCAAATCATTGAGGCGATTTGAACAGAGTGGTGGATGGATCAAAGCACTGTTAGAAGAAGCTGAAAATGAGAGGATGCATCTCATGACTTTCATGGAAGTTGCCAAGCCAAAATGGTATGAACGTGCACTTGTCTTTACAGTGCAAGGCGTCTTCTTCAATGCATACTTTGCCACTTACCTTCTGTCACCAAAGTTGGCTCATCGTATCGTTGGGTACTTGGAAGAAGAGGCTATTCATTCATACACTGAGTTCCTCAAGGAGTTGGACAAGGGTAACATTGAGAATGTCCCTGCTCCTGCTATTGCTATTGATTACTGGCGCCTGCCTAAAGACTCCACTCTCCGAGATGTTGTCTTGGTTGTTAGGGCTGATGAGGCTCATCATCGCGATGTCAACCACTTTGCATCTGTAAGAATTCATGCACCCTTTTGGATTCTAATGTACAACCTGTCTCACATCGTGTATACTAAGATAGACATTGACCCTCCAATTTGCTTGCAATTTCGTATGTAGCTGTCATACATGTACTGTCTCATATATAAAATGATCAATGTTTGTAATTGAGGTCTGACTAACTAATTTCTTTGGAATTTTTGCAGGACATACATTACCAAGGCCAACAGCTGAAGGACTCCCCTGCACCACTTGGGTATCACTAAGCCACTAAAACATGAGAGACAGATCAAGCTAAATGTGATCACTATGTTCTTTTTGTAGTACTGGTATAGAGAGCTATGTAGTAACTAATACTACTATCTTGAATGTTGATGTAAATACTTTTTTGTGGATTTGGTTGGTTCTTTAATACTTCCTTAAATCTCTGAATTAGAGAACAACGCCCATGTTCTAGCTAAATGATTGGCGAATAAAGCATTCTGGAGATATAGCATGGTTTGTTTAACTAGATATATTATCTTTATTTACATATTTATTTGTGAATTTTGCTGTATAAAATAAAATTTCCTAATCGACTTTCTTAAATGATTAATTTGTAGGAACACACTCCAAAATGTTTCAAACCATTACGGCTTATTTAGGCAGACCACCAAAATGGGGTAATGTTGCCAGTTTTGGCAGGCTTATTTAGGCACTTCTGCTTTTCAGGGTACCTTTTTGAATCCTCAGATTGAAGAATTTTTAACGCTAATTTTCACAGCTTTGTGGAGATAATTGTGTGCGATATTAGTTTTCAGGAGCTGAGAACATTGTGTATGTGCCAAAAGAAAAAGGCAGAAAAAAATTGTCGTTTTTGAATCGTTCACCAACTTTGACTATCAACTCCAATACAGATTAAACAAATGATCAATTCCTCAGCCAAAAAGGGGGAAATTAGTGCCAAAAAATTCTGCATCTTGCAGGTTTCGCATACCGGCAAATACATTATAATGAATTATGATGAATTTTTGCTTGTCTATTGAGAAGAAACATATATATGATAGTAATTATTTTCCGGGAAATGGGAGGTATTCTTTTGCTTTCTATTTAATACCATCTACATTTCAAAAAAAAAAAAAAAAAAAAATCATGTATCGTCGATCCTCCTATTTTCATAATCTTTGTAATTCTTTATGGGATTATCTTGATTCCCCTTTCGCAGACCCTTGTCCCTAAACCATATATTTTCATGGGTTACTATCTTTTTTTCGGTTTCACGAGAATAGCTTTTGTTCTTTAGCCTCACAAATTGAAAAGAAAAGGTCAGAGGTATATTTTGTTATTGCTGACATATCTTGTATTCACTAAATTTATTTCAAGCGACTTCTTGATGCATGGCACGAAATTGAAGGTTCATTCACATTTATTATTTCGTGGTCATATATCAATTGGACTGTTCTAATGCTAATGTAATCATCAAAGAAAAGAAGAACCATCCGGACTCCGGATAAGGTAACTTTTCTTCTTTCTATTTTTTGGACAAAAGTCAATTTCTTGATTTCTACGTATTACTTATAGGTGAGACTTTCTTACGATTATCCATAAGCCATAATACTCCTTGGAACAAATGGAGAAACAAAGTCTAGAGCTAGAATAATTTGGCTTCCTGGAGCTGCAATAATTTTCACAGTAATTAACTTTCTCAAGAGCAGAAGAAACACACACAAAAGGCACGATCTTAAGAATTATGGATTATAAGGTCTAAGCTAATCATTTAACAAAAACAAGGGGAAGGAGAGAGTGCAACATGGTATATAAGTATTATTTTTTTAATACGGATAGTGTTCAACCCAGCTTGCGCACACCTAGAGTATTCTACCGAGTACTTGGTACCTCTTACAAGCATACATACCTTATAAGTCTTCCCTCCCCCAAACTATATGAGTATATTTTACACATCACCTTCATTCCTTCATCTCCAAAAAAATCAGATTAGAAGACTGGTAATATAATGTACATAGCTGCATGATCAACACTGAGGAGAGACCTTTGAGCTTGAACATTTGTGTTTCTGATCCTTCTTTCGTTTTTCCTATTTTTTAACTAATAAAGAAAACCTCAATATCAAACTACTACGTACTACATTAACGTGACTCTTAGTCACTAGAAATGTTAAACAAGAAGAATATCACCGCAGCAAGTAACGCGATCCCCCAATATTCAGTACCTTCTGCTATAGAAAACATCACTTGAAATGCAAAGAAGATCAAAATTACAAACAACCATCCCCATTTTCTAAATTCATCTTCATCTCTCCCCCGATAAACTCGACTCTGCTGATAATTGTAACCTTGGAGAGAAGGTGCATAAATACTTGCCAAACATAGTAATATAACCAACATAAGAGGACCAAGAAGAATTTTCAAAACTGTGTAAGTCAGTAAAATTACAACAAGAGATACTATGACTGATTGAGTAGTATAGTATACAAACAAAATGGCTAGAAGAGGGACAAAAATATAAAAAGTGAAGTTAATATCTTCTGTATCAAGGGCTAGTGAGAAAGTGTCAAGAATGCATTGGCCATGGAGTAGGAATCCTAGACTAAGTACAAGAAGAAGAGGGACTAATGGAGACGGCCCTTTAACCATTTTGCAAAAGGATCAAGTCCTGCTTTTGGGATTGTCATGACTTTATTCTTTGTAGTTATGAGATAGAGAGTTGAGTGTATTCCAGAGATGGATTAAAGTAATGAGGTTGGAGTAGGGTGGTTATGAATAATTAAGCTATAATGCAAGGGAGAAGGCTTTATTAGTCGCTTAACTTTTGGTATTTTGCTCACCTACTGGACTTGTTTGGTATTGCTACTTTCACATAGGTTATATGACCTTCAAGGGAAAGAACAAATATGTACATATACGTGTGATATGTTATTGGAAAAAAACAGTAAATATTCTGATGAACAGAAAAAATTAGGAGAAGAAAAATATGATCTTTGACTTTGTTGACTTCATAAGAACGAGACCTTTTGGTCTTGCTTGCATCTTAATCCTAGGCAACAGTCTCTACTTTAAGCTTGCTTCATTAATATCAAAAGTGATTTCCTTTGCATAACCCCGTTGCTCCAAATAGTAAAAACAAGAAAGTTATAATTGTGTCGTTCACCAATTTTGCAATATATGTTTACATGAGGATTAGTTCAGCTATATATTTACATAAGTACAATCTGATGACAAATTTTTTTTTTTTCTAATGAGATGAGCATTCATTAACATGAACCAAGTCCAGTAAATTAACTACCCATATCTTCTCATATTCATTATTACGTAAATGTTTCTTCAAATTCACTAACAATGAGATTAACAAGAAGAAACAATTAGAGGATATGTGAATTTTTGCTTCATACCATACTAGCTTCTCACTTCTACGGTTGTCTGATGCTTCCAACATTTCATCATTTTAATCCAGCAAGAATGAATGCAAAGTAGGACGGATTTAAATGCCATTATGTCATCTACACATTAGCTAGTGAACTGTAGCAGGAATCTTTTATTGTTTTTATGATATCTATATAGCCAGTGATAATGTCAAGTGTAGTTGTAGGGAGGCTTGCATTAATGTATTATTTGGTCCACGTACTATAACTGATAACATTCGAGCTGAATTCTACACATCATCCTTTTGTTCGGCTCTCTTTGTCTCTTATCCCTAAGGAGGTCTTCCTCCACTACTGCAAGTTCTCCGGAACAGACTCCGGTGATAGCCCAAGGAAGGTAAGGATGACATCAAGTCATCGTTTTTGTTGTACTTATACCTTATGCCATCAACATAGCAAGTGAAACTGTCAGCTGTTCTTCAAGAACAAAAAATGCAGGATGAGCACATTGAACTACCCATGTGTCGACGAGTTCTCACTTTTGCAGGTAAAATTTTTACGCTATCTTTTGTACTTCATACTCGTGAGATATTTTAAGTGGCGATTCCTTTGAGACGGGCCTCTCTTCAGACCAAAGCTCTAAATTTACTGTTCCTGTACCCCAATGCACCATACATTTGAATACTTGATCAATGTTGAACCTATTGACTAATCCCAAACCAAGACATCTATCAACAAGCCTCCATTCACCTGAAAAAGAAGTAATTTTGATGGACATTTAACAATTTATAGAAAAAATTAAATAGGGCGAGTATGTGACCAATGCAAATAGATGATCCAAGAAAGCAGCTCACATCTAACATTGCAATTTGCTATTAAGTCATCAGCATACATTTTGCGAAAGGATATTATTTTAAAATATTTGGATATGTTTATTGACATTCTCTATGTAGCTTTCTTTCCGTTTTTAATATTTGACGATCTTTGCTTCTAATCGTTTCTCAAGGTGTCCAAATAGACCAGGGCATGTATCTCCATATCCCTACCCCATAAATTCCTCTAGTTCCCACCAGTAAACTTATGTAGATGAAACTAATAAAGAGGGTGCGAGCATTAAAAAGGTACAGATGGGGAGAATATTTCCAAATTTCTGAAACAGGAAATAATCACAAGTTGCATACTGAAACATTGACCGGAAATTTATGCAAACTTGCGTATTTTCCTTTATTTGGAATCTCGAAAGTAATTAGCACCCAATTTGTCTTTTGTAATCTTCCGATTTCTATTATTTCTAGTCTTCCCTTAGGAAGCAAGGGTTGGTGAATTCACTAGTCTTACTAAGGTACCATGCTAATAAAATGCCCCGTCCAGTCTCCTAAAACATACATATTATGCATACACCAGAACCCAGTTGTGGACATCCACTATAATCTACTTCACATCCAGCTTTGTGTGAAAATGGAATGTTCAGAAATGTGTCATGACTGAAAATATATCCTCTAGTCAAGCAATATGATTTTGCTTCGAGAAATATAAACACAGAAAATGGGTGTGCACTGAAAAAAGGAAAAAGAAAAAGAAAGAGCTGTCCAAGAGCAAAAGAAAAGAGTAAACTGTACCCTTTGGACGAAGATCTCCTTCAAACACTTGTTCTCCAGATTCTGGCCAAAGTTCATGCTGGGACCCATTGATCGAAGTAAAGGATACATATGATTCCGTTGGGTGCAACAACGTGAACATCGGATGGACACGCAAACACACAAGCCTACCAAAGCAATAAAAACAGTGAGATGCCCAAAGCCATCAAAACTAACAGAAAAGGTCATGAATTAAACTGACCACAATATCAACCAACAAAAGAACGAAGACAACACCTTTAAAGCCTCTTTTGCAAATTGTAACTAGGCTTTTTGATGAATACAGAAAATATGCAAACAAGCACAAGGTGATAACATTGTTGTCCCAATACTGTATAGTTAACATGCCAAAATGACTCATTACGGAGGAAGACTAGATAAAATTGGTTGATGAGTCGGAGGAAGAAAGCCTTATATGATGACGGGATATCCCCAAAAAAAGTTAAAGGGAATCACCTGAGGCACAAAAAGTGTGATTTTGCTTAAGTTACATAATAAGTTTTTGGACAAGAGGATATCTACGAAGGCACCCACCACAGGGACATATGATGTAGTACATAGCACGACCTGTACTGGGTAGGCTCTTATCAAGGCTACTACCCAGCCCATTTTTGGTGATAAATATATCAATTGACAAAGTTTAAAACTGTATTTGCAAACAGGACATGTAAAAGTTTGTGATCTATGATGTGTCCAACCATGAAGTTGCAGTAAGAAAATAAATATTTGAATAAGTGGATTTAAGAGATCCATAATTGTTTACAATAATAATATGTCGGACAGCACATACCTAGAAAATCCTCCAGAACCAGCACCAACATTGCGAGCTACAATTCCAGAATCAATGCGGAAAACCTTGGAGCTGTCTTTTGGCAAAGATATGTATCGTTCCATAACTAATCCTCCACCTATATCACCCTCCATCTTAAGAGACTCCAACTCCCCTTCCTGTTCCAGATCCCGTCTAGGAAAGAGGAACAATTTGGACAGTGAACAACAGAGAAGAAAAATGCACCTTGTGGGTGAAAATTGAAATACTGAAATCTAAAATCGAAGATAACTATAACGAAATAAAATAAAAGATTCTCCATAAATGGAAAATTAATAAATATGATCAAATTGAACATGCATTATGAGTTAGAACAGAGGTAAGAATTACAGTAGCACAATCACACAAAAGCTTTCTGAAGATGTCACATACTCCCTCCGTCCCAATTTATGTGAGGTGTTTGACTTTGCACGGAGTTCAAGAAATAAAGATTGACCTTAGGAATTTTCAAAATTACCCTTGTTAGATGTAAAGAAAAAGTAAGGTCGACCACAGGTCATGCACAACTTTCTATAAGGCGAGGAAATAGTCAGTCCTTCTAATGATACAATAGCAAAGGATTTACTATATTACTCAATGAAAGTAGGTTGAGTTCACACCCAGCATTTTCAGTTTTCCATATTTGATCAGTGGAGAGTAAATCCCATTCATCATTAGAACTTCACAAATGCTAATTTCTTTGTGTTACCAAATGGTATGAACTATTTGTAACAGAATACTGCTATGGGGAACTAGTTATTTACTTACTCAACAACTAAATACTCCTCAGTACATCCAGCTGATCTGTATTCACGGCCACAATATTCTTCATACCCATTTATTTCCACCCGGCTATGAAGCCATTGGGTTCCTGTTACATAGAAAATAGGTGAATAAAACAGTATAAAACATTCAACATTTCTTCTGATATCAGTACTTTACCCAAATTATAAATTCCCAAAAAACGAGCAGAACAGAGGAGCAATTTAGTTGGACTTGGATTACAAAGTACAGTGTAGAAGAAAAAGACGCGTGCTCAAACAGCAATGCTTCCTATAGCAGAACTTTGTCAAATCTACAGATCGGAGCACCATTTCACAATTCAAACTTTGTCGCATGAATAACTGAGGAATGACAAGAGAACCCACTGTTCAGAGAAAAAGATCATATAATGATCGAACTGGTTCTAGTTTACAATGACAATCAAAATCCCTAACTGTCCTTTGCGGAAAAGATTCTAGAGGAATGAGTGGTAGGTTGCATCATAGACAATAGCTGAGCATGTTTAGCTTAGATTTTGATTAAATGATCAGCTGGGACGACTAAAGGAACCTTCCAACACATTTAACACCACCTATTTAAGCAGTGTACAACATTTTTCAGTTTAAAGATCCACTAATGTTATAAATAAACGACACTTACGATGTAAATGGACATCACAATGAATAAGCTTGATGAAAACCAGCAAAGATGCAAAGAAAGTAAAAGGCTATCGAATTGCAGAAGGAAAAAATAAATAAATAAATAACTATGCAGCTCACAATACCTGAAGGGATATGATCCATAGAAAGGATTCTACCACCTATCCAAGGAACCACTTTCAGCTCCCAATCACCACTCTTCAGTACAACGGGGGTCCTTGAAAGTTCTACTCCTTTGTGTCCAGAGTCAGTCTCCACGTCTGGTATACGTCTAGCACTTTCTGCAATTCATATGCAACATGAAAACAACAATTTCTTTAAATTTTAAACGAAAAGAAAAGGATAAGGTGCACTAACATTCATAGACATGTAAAACAGACATCAAAAGTAAAGCAACCCAATTCCTCTGCAAGTCTGTGAGGGGCAGTAATTGAAAAGGCCAGCTGCTTAGTTCACGTAGCTACAGAAGATACTGCATCCCACAGTTGATAAGAAATCCTTACATAATTCAAGCCTCACTACTAATCCCTTCGGGTATTAATCTTCAGGTATTCTTTCCCCTTAATTAATAATATTATTTACCTTATCAAAAAAGTAATTCAAGCCTCACTACTCAGAAAAACATAAAGACCTTTCTTCTATCCTCCTTAAAAGCCCCATATTTTCAAGATCCACTCGCTAAAGGCTGATGCACCAATCACTCATTCTTTCTGATTATAGCAGCAGCAGCCAAAAGAAATCTAGAACATCTAATCAGAAATTAAAGTATGTTTCTCTAATAAGTGGGAAATCAAATATGTATCTTTAGGTTGGTAGCTGTTTCAGGCATCCATGGATGATACATTGAAAGCTTTCAACCTTTACCAAATTATGTTCTTTAATTTGAATGGACCATAATTATTCTTTCAGAACATCACATTCTACTGCCTAATAAAAGAATTTTAACAATAATAGTGTAGCATTCCCTGTCCATTTGCATCAACCAGAGAGACAAAGCACCACAAACGGGTGATGCAAGTGTTGATGTGAAAGAATTAAATAAAAGACTTAGGCGTCTAGAGGTTTGTGCCGAACATGTTCCACAAGGAGTGTCCAGTGGGGGTAGGTGTCTGACTCTAGTACTACTTTTAAACATGCCAAAGATTGGTTGTTGTGCTATCTAGGAAATAGATTTTGAACACTTCCATCAAATTGATTAGATATCCACTTCTAAGTAAATCCAAGAAGAACTGTGCAGGATGTTAGAGAGAGAACAAGATAATATAAAAGCAGAGCTGACAAGTGGAAGGTCTACCCAGTTGTTTTTTGTACTTCTCTTCACTTGCAGAAACCAATTTTGACACATCAATTTCTGATGGCATTGCTACTTGTAGGATCTCTCCATCAGAACCCCAGGCATCAACCTGTATAAGGGCACCCATAGCCAAACAATCATCAATTCAACAGGTCTATCAATTCAACAGGTCTATTTCAGGTGGAGTCTCTCAATCACTAAAGCAAAATAAACTTGAGGAAGGAGGAGACATACCATAGCACCTTTACCAAGCAATATCTTAACATGCAAGCGGCGTTTTGGCCTTCTCCATTTTCCTTCTGTCTTGGAGATTCGCACAGTAACAACAGAAGACTGAAGTTCAGCAACATATGTTGTTAAAAGATATCCACCTTGGCTATATTCATATCCATCACCATCATCTTCAAAAAGAAGGCCTTCAGCTTTACCTGAAATTGAATAAACTATTAGTGATGCTGAGTGCTGTAGCTGCTAAAGAACTCTTTTTCCTTTCTATTTTTTCCCTTTCACTGCCTCTTGTTTCCATTATTGTAAAACGTGCCACCACCATCAAAAGAAGATACTAATATAACCTAGTACATTTCTACGCTTCACCCATGAGTGATATTCCCCTGCTTAGCATCACATCATCACTTTAAGCAAAGAAGTGAAAGCTTCTAACAACACTCAGTACCCATTGACCCAGACACCATTGTTATTAAAAAGATACTCCATATTATCACTCTACCATGACCACAGCTTATTCTAAAGTGTGCCGAAATCAGATTAACGTATCTATTATGGAAAGGTTGTTCAATTTGCCCCCTAAATTTCAATTGAGCTTTCAATGTGTTATTAATATTGGAAATGTGAAACATTTTTAGGTTCATGCAATCTACTCATTCGTCTAAAGACATTAGAAATATTATTTACTAAAATTCGTTAATTAATGTATTTATAAAACTTGGTTGACTTGAGACTCAGGAAATTGAATAGGACATATTGGGTAGGAGAAAGTAATATTAGTGAGAGAGATCCCTGATAATTGCTAAACCAATTAAAGCTACTTAAACCATAAAGTACCCATAAAAGGGAGTCCACTACATTACTATGACCTAAAAGATAGAAATTTACCATTTTCATCCAAGGCCACGAGTAATACTAAATCATCACTAGGACTAGCTTGACCGACATGCTGATAAACTGGACCGGCAGGAACGATTGATCCACCAAGCAGATATAGTGCAGGCAAATCCTAAAATTTTGAAAGAAAACAGATAATTGAAAACAATTAAGAAACTGATAAATCCATACAATAAGTGATATTGCTGCAAGCGGATTCCAGTTCCAAGTATAAATACCGGATGTGAATCTTCAAAATCAAAACTCAACCAAGTGCCTTTTGGTAGCTTGTGCTGAATTGAACCCAATTCTTCATCACGCTGAGTGCTGTCAAGTCCAACACGTATTACTATATGCACACATTACAGACTGACATGATAGATTAAACCAGAAACATGAAGATAACCGGTCAAAGAAAGTAAATGGATCAGGTTAGGGCTAAATGGACCAACGTTTTCCATCTAAAGTCTCAATTTTCACCGCATCATAAAGAATAATTGGTCAGGACTATCAGGCGGTCACACTTCTACATTAGTCACCTCTATGCATGTCAATTCCCTCGCGAATATGGAGGTGCCTGGAGGAGGTCATTTGGGAAGTGAAATTGAAGGTGAGTCTATTTGATTATTGCATGATCAGAAAATCCATGATATCAATTTTCACATATAGATAACACACTGTGTTGCTAAAAAAAGATGATTGTTACCAGATTATATGGAGGCCATTGAATATTGAAGGTGGTGTAAGGTACCTAGCAATCTAATTGTGAGGAAAATTCCAACCAGAAACATGAAAGAAGAAAGTTTTGCAAGAAAAACCAGTACACCTGTACCATACGGTTGGCAGATCATAAAGGAAAATGCCTCTTAGGCTTACAGTTGTTAGAGCGAACAGTAGACCACAATAGCCTGTATTATTTACAGCATACCATATATGTAATATCATAACTGTTCTCTAATAATTATTATAAGGGGTCATCTTTTCTCATTTGACTAGTAAATGATTTTATTCAGAAAACTATGGAACAAGCTAATCATTTTGATTTGCCCCTTATTTTATCTTTGTACATCAATGACAAAACCAAAAAGATATGTCTAATCTTTTATCATCTCATGAGAACATCAGCTATTCATGAAGTTGACCGATATACTTTGTGGAGTACTAGCAAAGCATAGCATATACTGTAGAATGCAAACAAAGGAAATCACCTATACAAAGTTCGAGAATCACCTGCTACAGCATCTGTGAGAAAAAGAATTATACCTTGCATATATAAGAAGTGGTCCCAGCAAGAATGAGTTTTCATGTTTCCTTAACTCGGGATCTTTTGGATCTGCAACAGTGAGCAACAGATCACTACAAAATTGATATTGTTCAATTCAATAGTAATAGATTAGATAATATTGATAGGGAAAGGAACTTGTAAGAAAAATGATAAAAGCGCAACTAAATCCTACATTAGAATTGTCTAGTATGTTCTTCTCAGATTAAATGACTTGCACAAATCCCACAACCACAGACCAACTTTTCTTTTTCTTTTCTTTTTTTGATAAAGGTAACAATAGACCAACTTTTCTTTGTTGGGCTTTAAAAAAAGTAAACAACATTTCCCCAAACTGATGACAACTCAACATTTGAAAATTAGCACAATGATTAACCCTCCAAACCTACATAAATCCTGAATGATTTTACTATTTTACCCAATGCCAGCCATGCTTTCACGCACAGATATCGTGGACCTAAATAAATTTTGAGTTATGAGAAATTTACCAGCAAATAAGATAGGAGCAGCCACAGGAGTACCCATCGTGTGTGCCAAATAAAAGAGAGTGTAAATGTGCGGTAAAAGACGGTAGCGCCGCTCCAATGCCAAGCGACAAACTTCCTCACACTGTCGAAGATGTAAGGACCAAGTCAAATCACAAGTCTTATTCTAAAGTCGAATCATTTTTTACGAAATATTTCATACATAATTCTCAGCTTCCAAAATTTAGTGATGCTCTTGTCAGTCAAAACGACAATGGCTGACGTAAAAGAGGTAACAGAGGCTATAGGGGTAACCAACATAATAGGGAGGCTGCCAACGACTCAGGAAAGTTTACTCAAAATATTTTGTCATAGACATGAGCCTGATCTAACAAAATCTTTTGAAGCTTCAGAATAAGGATCAAGAATATTGAGAGTTATTGCTAAGGGACTTGCTTGACCATTGAAACTGTTACAGGTATTGTAAGAGTGCACAACTCGCTTGAGGAAATAGATAAGTATAACTTGAAAATGAAATCCCCTTTCCAGATACCATGTCACTCCAAAAAAATACTGCAAAACTTCCATATTCGATACAATCAGGCCTTTCAGATCTAGCCACAGGATATGACATAGTTAAACAACAACAACATACCCAGTATATCCCACAAGTGGGGAGGATATGACATAGTTAAATAAGTTAATTGACTAAACAGAACTTCCAGAATTGTTGATTTATCATTGTTATAGAAAAGAGCAAACCTCTTCCCCAAATGACCAAGGCTCATGATCGTTTGTGTCAGCCTCCGAATGCGCACGGCAGAAAGGAAACAGGGAACCAACACCCATCCACCTCCCAAACATCCGAGGAGTTGCATTTCCAGCAAAGCCACCTATATCTGGTCCTGTAAGTGGCTGACCACTGAGACCCTGAATATAGTTTCCCTCATCAGAAGAGTGCAATGCATTAAACCATTAGAATGTGAGATCATACTTATATATTTATGTTTCCATAACCAGTTGCTTCTGAATAATATACATAAATGGCATAATATATATGTACACAAAGACATACGTATTAGTTTCTACATGCATAATTTAATGACTGAAATATGACCTGGAAATTAGTTTTGAAAATTTTGACCATAATAAAGGGCAAAACAGATTTTCATCCAGTCACGTGACAATAATTGCCATTATTTCTTTATTAGCACATGGAAACAAAAGTACCAATACAGCGTAGTGAAATGCCAAGCTTAAGTACTAAATAAAAGAATCTATGACAGGGCTGTAAGGTATCCATCTTTGAAATTACATACCCATGTCCTAAGTAGCACAGGCGTAGAACCTACAAAAGGAATTAAATCCTAATATCTGGAAAGTTTTGTGAAACCATAATATACTAACTATAGTGAAACACATAAAGGACATGCTTCGTGAATACTATCAACTACAAAAACCAGTCGGCAAAACAAAGTAGTTCATTAACTAAAAACAACATCAAAACACAGTATTAATTGTCCTATTATTTTATAACCATGCTGGACCAACTTGCGCGCCTCGACTAATTCCACGGGGTACCTTCTGCCTCCTACCAGTACCAGCACAAGTACAGGTAACTCTGTCCACCAAGGCGTGGATGGATGGAAAGAAATCACCTAGTATTTTTGCCTCCAGTGGAATTTGAACCTAAGATATCATGGTTATTAACCCACTTTATTTACCACTAGGCCACATCCTTTGGAAATACTCATCATTTTCTAATTGATGTAGGGCTAGGTCAATTAATAGATATTGAAGGCTTCATTTTGGTAGATCCTACATAATGCAAGAACCCTGTTTCTTATTAAAACTTCTAGAAGAGCATGCCTAAGAAGCAAGAAGTCCTCTTGCTTAATTGACGTGAGCAGTATCTATAGAATTCAATAACAAAAAGACATGGATGGCTTAGTGCCAACCACAGGTACAAGTGGTCTTGCTGGTGTCAGCATCGAACTCGAATACAACCCGTACAACACATATGATTTGGTAGTGCTTCCTAGTCCATGTGAAAAATGATACAAACATGCTTACTTTCTATGGGTTTCTCTAATGATAGAGAACCTGGCTATTTAAACAGATACATGTACTCAGTGCTTGGACCTGAGACCTGTAACAAAGCCTCAAGAACCACAAGACTAGAGTATGTTTCAACATTCTGGCAGTCGTGGAAGCATTGCTAATCCAAAACATTGTTTTGTGCATCCTAAGGATTATGCTGATAATCCTGTTTTGCTAGTAATAAGCATTTTCGTTGAGTCATAATGCATGAAACTTTATCGATCGGACCTTTCTTGTTGGAATAAGTTGAAGCTTTATGATTAAACAACTAACTTTACTTGATCAATAAAACAACTAAATGTATAACCTGCTAGAACAAACCTCCAACAGCACTCCCAAAATTTTAATTTCAAAAGTCTTCAGTTTCCTTTCAGAAATTTCACAAAATAAAGTCAAATGTAAAACCCTGTATCTGATATAAATCTAAAGGCATAAGTGAAACTAACCAGTTGAAGAACCATTGGTACACTCATATGCAGGTGCTCCCATGTAGAAAGGTTATCCCCTGTCCATGTAGCAGCATACCTCTGGCTACCCACAAAACCAGCACGTGTGAGAACAAAAGGGCGTTTATTTCCATTAGCCAGCTTCATTCCTTCATAGGTTGATCTTGCCATGAGCATGCCATAAACCTAAAAAGGAATCCCACTCAATAAATATGCATATTACATGGCTCATCAGCAAGCACACCAAGTACAGCACCCTCTCAGAGCTTCCCAAGTATAATTTCACTGTGTATAATAATTTGAAGTCCAAATTTCACTCTAAGATACGACATGAGGAGTTGGCATACATTGTGATAGTACGAATGATTCTGGCAACCTCCAAATTCAGGATCTCCCCTGTGAATATTGCTCTCAGGCATAGTCTTTGTTACTGTCTGCAACAGAAAAGACTCGATTAAAAAAGCAGAGCAATACAATAAATTTTCTGAAGTTGTTCTATACTCCACCTTAAAAACAGCTGGTTCATTCATGTCATTCCATATACCATCCACGCCATTGGAAATGAAATCTTTAACAAGGTTAGCCCACCATGATCGAGCTTTCGATTGAGTGAAATCGGGAAACACACAAGGCCCAGGCCACACGTCCCCTAAAGCCATAAGAAAAGATACAAGTTTGAAACAGTATACAAACAATACAGGTTTAAAGTGCAGGATCCACATACCAACAAAAGGCCTTCCATCGGCTTTTTGAACCCATACATCTCCTTCAGAACCACTATCATAAACAAAATATCCCTTTTCATACTTGATCCCTGGATCAAGCATCCAGATCGCTCTGAAACCTGATTGATGAAGTTCATCCACAAGGGACTTTGGATCTGGAAAACGCTCCTGACAACATGTCCAGAATTTGTAGGGTGTGTCAATTTACAGATTGGTTAACAAAGACCATTCACCTAAGTTACCTTAACTAGATGAAAATGATAAAGAAGATAAAATCTAATGTCAATGAACCACAACTTGTTTAAAATCAAATACCGATAAAAAGCACTTTCAGACATCAAAAAAACTCTCTAAAATCACTTTGATAAAGAATAAATTATGTCCACTTGTGAATAGTGATGTTGGAAAAAAAGAACAAAGAAGGGGAGCGAAGCATCCAACTGTAAACTTCCTAACTAAGTTAAATACTCAAATATGTAGTAATACTTTCCAGATAACTGGATAGTAGGATATATGATAACTTTAAGTAGCTTGCAATCCAGAAAATGCAAAGCTAAGGTAATAGAAAAGAACAAACTCTCCACAGAGTTTCAAGGAGAAAAGCAAAATTCCATCCCCTGTTACCTGCTTTATGCAGTATTCCTTTTTGGATAGTAGGAACCTTATCAACAGAAAACAAATAAAATATATGGGTCAGAGACAAGATTTCCCTATCAGATATCCAAAGGAAATTTTAAAAAGTATCCTCCCCAGTCTGCCTATAAGTTAATTCCAGGTCATGAACAAAGTATTAATAGTTCGTAGGAGATAAAATAATTTTGATCAATGTCCGACAAATATATCATTGGCATTGACTAACAGGCTGTAGAATCAACTATATCATTATGAAAGAGAGAGCGTGCCTTATCAAATGTAAAACATCGAAAAGCGTCCATGTAGTCTATGTCCATCCATATGACATCACAAGGAATCTTCTTCTCTCGAAAGGTCCTTGCAATCTGTATGAAGTAATCAGACACAATGAAATATTTGAAGACCAGATGTATGCCTATCAGATTTTAGAATGAAGGGGAAAAAAAAGCTTAATGTTAGGACAAAATTAAAGCTCGCTTGCTCCCTTAGCTATGTAATATTTTCAAGTATGAGATCGCCTACCCCACAGCCAGTACACGGGTAGAATCAATCAAATGCACAAATATGGAGGGACAACGAAGAGAATTGGAAAATGGCAACAGTTTGTGGCAAAGGAAGAGTAAGAAAGAAAGAAGGTAAAGTGTATCCAGGCAGCCCAAATAAAGAGACAAAGTAAATAAAAATGCAAAATAATCCCACGAGGAGAGTAAGAAACTACTTAACATTAAGAAATGACCATACCTCTCGAACACGAGCATCAGACATGTAGCTCCATCGGCATTGGTGATAACCCAAGGCCCATTTTGGAGGCATAAACACGGTGCCTGAGTTCAAATTACTGTGAGTAATACTTCATACAAAGTAAATGAAATAAATGGGCCAAAAAGTTGTGCCTGGTTGTGAGGGGGAGGGGAGGATAGAATAAAGATCTTTTGATTTAGAAGAGTCTTTATTTTGAGCTTAAATTTCCATAAGAAATGACACACACCGAGATATGGAGTAAGCAGAAGCAGAACAAAAATAGTAGGGCTACGAAAACTTCTCATTAAATGAAATACATCAAAAACCATTTAAACTATAGCAGTAAGTTACTATCTGTAGAAAATGACACACTCTGAGATAGCAGCAGCAGAACAAAAGTATAGGTTTGCTAAAATCTGTTGTTACATAAGATGCATCAGAAACCATTTAATCAGCTGTGTCAGACTGAATTCAATTGCTTTGAACATGTATGAAGACACATCGCTGATGAGATGTAAGTCAGAAAACAGTGCATCGATGTTCTTTTTTTTTTCCTTTTGTCTGCAGATCGTTCAAATATTCATGCTATCAACTCAATGGTGCCCCCGATGAAGTCCTTAATAAACACAGAAACAAGATAGATTTGAAGTTATGGTTCCCAACAGTAAAGGCAAAAACTCGTATGTTCAACAATTGTACACACATCCATTTAGAACAATCAGTAACTAGAAATGAGATTCGACAATGGCGCCATTCTCAAAATATCATGAGTCTGCAAGTTTTAAAAGCTGATGCATTTAGGTGCCGAACAGACAAATCCAGACATGTCTATCTGTTACAAGCCAAATTAATCATTTAGGTTTGAGTCCTGCAAGAAGGACTTTCTATATTTTAGTTACAATGTCCAAATGAAGATCATAAGAGCTGAAGTCAAAGATTCTTTCCTGGCTACTACTTTCTACCTTCTTTTTAATTTCCTTTATCTTTGATAGCAAGAAATCCCCGAGAGTCAGTGGTACACAGTTCAAAAGTCGGTGGCTTAAATACCAGACTCTCACGGCAGGGTTCTAAACCATGACGTCCACCTAACCCACACACCACATGTTGCTTTCTTTTCTATCCACACTTTCCTACTGGCTGCTACTTTCTACTCCGTGATAGAGAAATCATTTCAAAGAGAAACTTGTATATCTCTAAGGAAAAAAAGCATAATAGAGCAGAAAATTACCGATTGCATGAGAGAAAGCTACGAGAACATCAGTTGGCAAAGGAAATGGGCCAAACGTAATAACAGGATAGGATTGTTGACTGATGAACCTTATACTGGATTCTTGTCGCAAATCAATCTGCTCAAATGACAATAATCATTCAGATACATCAATTGGAGACTGGTAAAGACTATGTGCACAGATACAAACACATACATATACACAAAGAAAGACACAAAATACACAGCTGCAGAAGGTAGAGTAAGCTAGTACCTCACAGCGATGAGTTGTATCGGCCAAAACTCCAACTGTCTCTCCACTGGGAAGAACAGCAAGCACCCACGGGTGTGATTGATACAGGGAGGTAGTTCCAGGACCATAGCCCCATGCATCAGTATTCCATGTAAATATCTGCAAATAACAACATTACTTTCAAGTTTCTTCAGATGTCTTTCTTATTTTGCTTTATACCAATCATCAAAGAGATGAAGACCTTCCATTTGATTATTTAATTTAGAAAAGTACCAATTGATCACAAATAAATGCATTCGTTTGATTTTTGTTTCATCACATGTTCAAAAATCAGCAATACAGACTAGTCATTAGCAAGCTGAACACTGCTGAGTGTTCACAGCTTAGGCGCTTCCCAGTAGTTCATTTATGAAGTTTTACTTGAATATCTTTTTCAATAAATTCAGGATTGTGTCAAAGAAAGTGAATCTCCAAGACAGTATGAATGGTATTCCATTACATGATCTGAAAGGCCTGGTAAAAATGCAATTTTCAACATCATAGTCCCCAAGAACACGTTCGGCAATGGTGCTACTCTTAGCTTCCCTGGTGCGAGGCAATAGGTTCAAGAATTAATGTTTTTACTGATGTTTCACAAGATAAATAGCAGTGTTTATCTATGCTCTTCTTGGAAATAGTTTTTCACTTGTCCTTGTATTTAGGATAATTTGTCCTCCATAAGCATAATTTCTTAATGATTTTTCCCGTTGCCTAGAATTTATAAATATGGAGAAACAGAGACTTAATTAAACTAGAAAAGCAGATAGAGGATATCTTGTTCAATAAAAATGTATCTGAAACTCACCCTTTTCCCTGTTCTTTCAAGCTGGCCACTGACCTCCCCCGTTCCATAGAGTGAGGTACCTGGGGGAAGCTTAATTGAAATCGAAATAATCTTCATCAATTACTTACTCAAACCTTGCTAAGTATTAACATGAATAAGGAGATGCAGTGAACTGCCACGGGCAGAAAGTGTTACCTCAATATTAACTACTTGTTGTCCCATGACACATTCAAAAGTGGGAACATATGATGGAACTTTATGGATAGACATTATTGGTGTCTCCCTAACTTTGGGGTCAACAAAGGAAAGACTGGGAAATGCTGCATTTCTATCATCTGCAGAACAATCAAAGCGAAAGACCCCTTCCTCCAAAATAGGTTCGAAAATCATATTCCCGGTTCTGGCATCTGACAGAGCAGTTCTCCCATCAATCCCAGCCATCTTAGACACAAGAAAACTTGCAAAAGTAGACCTCTTATTAACAGTCTTCTCTCTGCATGCCGATGAATAGAATCAGCACCTGTCTTAAAACATGCCTCTCATACATGATCAAGACCAGTACAGTAAAATATGCAATATTTGTGGCAGGAGAACATATTTACCAAACCAATGTCAATCCAATCATTAAATTCAAGAACTCAATTGGACTACTCGATTAAAGAAAACATCCATCGAATTATCAGACTCAACAACTCAATTGGAACACTGGACCAATAAAATTCGAGAAAATCTACCACTTTGATCAAACCCAAAGGTGAAGCACAAATACTCAAAAATTGACTTATCAGCATGACAGGGGACTAAAGTTCTCAACTTTCTAGGGCAAGGCAGTGCACAAAGCATCTCGCGTTCACACATGATCCGTGGAAGGGCCGTACCCCAAGAAGTGTGATGTGGGCAACCTACCCTAATGTGGTTGTTTCCAAGCTCGAACCCATGACCTATAGGTTACACGGAGACAACTTTACCAGTTGCTCCAAGGCTCCCCTTCAAAGTTCTCAACTTTCTAAGATATGCATTCTCCAAATTTCAACTTCCAGTCAATCAAGAAAAAATTCACCAGGACTAACAAAGTGAAGTGAATTACAAATTCAAGAATCGCTTCAAGAACTCTCCTCTTAACTATCAAACACATAATTAAGTAAATAAAAGTATATTCTCTCTGATCACTTAAGCTTTCAGACCATTCAACATGGCATCAAAGTAGACATACAGAGTTCCTGACTTCGAGTCTCACTACCACTTACTATTAAAAAGAAAAATGGGTATCTTAAAAAAATAACTGGTCAGAATCACTGTTTTCATTTTCTAGCCAGTATGCATAGATTAAACATAAGTATGCACGCACTATATATAGATTATACATATATTATACATCCACCGGCTATTTTATGTTTAAAGGTTGGGTAAGCGGATCCTATTAAAATTTTCACCTGCTTGGTCCAGGAAAAAAGCTATAAGATCAAAATAGACCAAATGGTACAATAAAAAGATCAAAATTTTAACCTGATCAAATATTGAAGGGAAGTTGTAGAGTGCAAGAACTTAGGCTTCTTTAAAAACCCATTTGAGAATCCAGCATTGGAAAAGCAACAAGTAGTGGAGTGACCAAATATGTGACACCTTTGTGTTGTTATAAAAGTGCTACTACTTGGAAGCTGTAATTTGTCCATATATTAAAATAAAATAAAGTTGCAGAATACAAATGATCACAAAAATAGTAAAATGAGTAACAAAAGTACGTCAGTATGAATTAGCCATATCTATTGACACGTGGTGCGAGTTTTTTGGCAGTCCGTGAGGCAATGGGTGATAAAGTTTGGAATTTTTTTTTTTTTTTTTTTTGCCGTTTTAAAATACTTCATCCATTTCACATTATGTGTCATAGTTTGATTTGAAATAAATAAAAACTTTTAAAATTTGTAGTCTAAAATAAGACATAAATGTTTGTGTGGTTGTAAATCATTTCATTAATGGTAAAACTGTAATTTGAAGTTAAATTGTTACCAAAGCTAGAATACTGTCATTTTCTTTTGCACATACTAAAAAGGAAATATTGTCACATAAATTGGAATATATGGAGTAATCTTATTCTAAATTTGAAAATAATGTAACTCCAAACTTGTTATTATAATCTTAATGAAATGATATACAACAACAACATATCCAGTATAATCCCGAGGAGGGTGAAATGTACGAAGATCTTACCCACAAGGTGGAGAAGCTGTTTCCGGTAGACCCTCGACTCAAGGCTCAAGGAACCATATTCCGTAAACATGCTAGCAAAAATAAGATGAAACTACCCAGGATAAAGAAAAGAATGTCAAAGAAACTACTGATAACTAAGAAAAACAGACAACAGTGCAAGTAGTAAAGGCGCAGAATACGATAAACAAAGTATCTAAATACTACAAATTATATTAAGACAACACTTTCACGACTACTACCTAGCCTTCTATCCTAATCCTCGACCTGCACGTTTTCATGTCAAGGGTCATGTCCTCGGTAATCTAGAGGTGCGTCATGTCCTGACGAATCACCTCGGCCCAATTTTTCTTTGGTCTGCCTCTACCTCGTCGTAAACCCCAGCACTGTCAATCTCTCGCACCTTCTCACTGGAGCATTTGTGCTCCTTCTTTTCACATGTCTGAACCATCGCAACCTTGCTTTAGGCATCTTATCCGCCACTGCAGCCTCTCCCACGTTGTCACGAATGATCTCATTCTTAATCTTATCCATCCTTGTATGGACACACATCAATCTAAGCATTCTCATATTTGCTACGCTCATCTTCTGAATGTGTGAGGTCCTGACTGGCCAGCATTCTGCTCCGTACAACATAGCATGTCTAACAACCGCCTTTATAGAACTTACCTTTGAGTCTAGGTGCCACTTTCTTATTGCATAGGACACCAGACGCGAGTCTCCACTTCATCCAGCCTGCCCCTATACGATGAATGACATCCTCATCAGTTTCTCCATTATCTTGAAGGATTGAGCCAATGTACTCAAAACTTCTCTTCTAGGGAGTGCCTTGAGAATCAAGCATCACGTCCACCTCTGGCTCTCGAGATACATTCACTAAACTTGCACTCCATGTACTCTATTTTCATCATGCTCAGCTTGAAATGCTTAGCCTGTAGGGTATGTCTCCAAACATCCGGCTTATCATTAACTCCGCCGCGAGTCTCATCAACCAGGACTATATCGACTGCAAATAACATACACCATGGTAACTCCCCTTGGATGCTTTGTGTCAATTCGTCTATCACTAGAACAAATAAAAACGGACTAAGTGTTGACCCCTAGCGTAACCCCATCTCAACTGAAAAGTGGTCGGAATCACTTCCAACTATCCTCACGCGGGTTTTGGCGGCGTCGTACATGTCTTTAATCGCTCTGGTGTATGCCACTGGTACACCTCTAGATTCCAAGAATCTCCATGAAATCTCCCTTGGGACTTTATCATATTCCTTCTCTAGGTCCATGAACACCATGTGTAAGTCCATTTTTTTGTCCCTATACCGCTCAGTCAACCACCTCAGAAGGTGGACAGCTTCTGTAGTTGATCTCCCCGGCATGAATCTGAATTGATTCTCAAAAATTGTCGCATCCCTCCTCATGCTCTTCTCAACCACCCTCTCCCAGACTTTCATGGTGTGGCTTAATAGTTTGATGCCCCTATAATTGTTGCAATTTTGAACATCACCATTGTTCTTGTACAACGAAATCATAGTACTCCATCTCCGTTCTTCGGGCATCTTTACCGTCTTTAAGATGACATCAAACAACACAGTCTGGCAGGTTAAATTTGCTACACTCACACTCTTCCAAAACTTCATTGGAATCATATGAGACCCGGTCATTCTTCCCCCTCTCATCTTACAAATTGTCTCTTGGACTCTCAATGAAATGATATACAATGCATAAATAATAATATTTTTTTTAACATCACAAATCAAAAGTTTTCATTTCATTTATTAGACATTATATCATGTCGAATATGTTCATACAAATAAAAACGGATAATCGTAACTCGAATAATTACATTTATCTCATGTAAAACTAAATTTTAGTTAGTCTTTACACCAATTCCCTTAAGGAAACATCATCAAAAGTGATTTTCAAGATAAAGAAGCTTTTATTCTCTTTTACTTAAATATTATACTAAACAAGTACGCAAAGAACCTGTTGCAAGTATTTTCAAAACAAAAACTTTTTCAAATTTTTGGCAATTCCTTCTCAACCATTTTCCATTAGAGACTATTTGGTGTCATTTATTTGTAAAATAGACAAAATATCTTGGCTCATTTATAAATAAATATGGCCAGGTTGTCTTCATTTTATGTTTTCGTATAAATTTTTGTGAATGAATTAAGTGAGGACAATATTTAGCCTCATTTATACGCAAATGCACATAGTGTGTTTGCTCATTGTATGAATAAGTAAGACCGGATTGTCGTTATTTCTAAATCTAAGCATTATATTTTTGTGGATGTGTAAAGTCAGGCCGATTTGGTTTCATTTCTTTATAAAATGGACATAATATTTTGTTCAAATATGCATAAACACAGGCGGATTGGCATTGTTTCTACTTTATAGGGAGCTGTGATATATCTGTAATTACGGCTTCATTAAGGTGCAGTGACCTTTTTGTAATTACGACTTTATTAAAGTACAGTGGCATTTTTGTAATTACGGCTTTATAAGACATTTTTGTAATTACGAAAAGTACTCAATTTGTAAAGATCACTTTTAAAATGCTTATTCAAAACCACCCATTATTTTTACCTATTTGTTAAATTTCGCCCCGTTAATCTACTTTAAGTGAAAACAAGCTAAATTTCATCGAATATCTCTTTGGTGACGTGCTATGTAAGTTTATCTCTGTTTAATAATGTTAAAAATAGACCAATTCTCAAGCTCTCAAGCACGTCAAAATTATGAACAATCTTATACCAAAATCTAACATGATCTTAAAAGTTCTTTCGTTCACAAGTTCTATCAATTGTCAAACTTGGGCTACTGTACAAGTAACTTTTAGAAATTCGTCAAAAGTTTCAGAATTTACTTGTGGCAGAACCATCAAAACTCGTGAGATTTTATGGCATATCCGTCTTAATCTGAAAATTGAATCTATTTTTGCACAAATTCCTTAAATTATATTAAGGCTAATTATAAATATATACAACCCTAACACCAAAATTACAAAAATAACAATATTATTCCACTTTAAAAAAATAACAACATTTTTTTACACATTATATACAAAACTAACAAATTAGGGTTCCTCCTTCTTCCTACTGCCCCCTCCCACTGCTACCACCCCAGGCGACGGCGCTGCCTAGTCACCGCCGGCCACCCACCAGATTTTTTTTTATTTTTTATTTTTTGAATCTAAAAAATGAAATACACATATAAACATTGATTTCTCTTTGAAAATACACTTGCAACATACATACAAACAAAAAATACATATAAATACACAAAATCAATATGTTTTATATACACTAGACACACACATACATACAACGATCTATAGATCTACAAATTAAACACACAAATTTATGTATGTCATACATACACTTGACATACACACAAAAGTATATACAAAAAATACAAATATATACTTAGATATATACATTCATACATTAATATACACGTTCATACACTTGTGTGCTTGAAATAAATACAGGTATATACACGAACATACAGATACATACACTTGTAGAAAAAACTAACCATACACTTTCTTCCACCTTCAAACAACCATTAACAACCACTGTAATCACAAAAAATATGCAGATACACTAAAATACAAAGGGATACATGTATGTATGTGTTTTTTTTTTTTAAAAAAAAAAAGAAGAAGAAGAAGGAGAAGAGGCAGATCTGAAGCAACGACGAGCTCAGATCTGTAGCAGCGCCGCCATGGTTCACAGGGAGGAGCAGATCGCCGAAAATGAGGGGGCGGTGGGTAAGGGTGGGTGGGTGGAGTAGAGGAGAGAAAGAGAGGAAGATAGGGTTTTGTTTTGGGAAGAGTGGAAGTGAAAAATGGTATATGTAGGGTAATAAATTGAAAAATATTGGTATATCTTGTAAATGTTTGAAAATGTCGGTATATTTTGTAATTTTGGGGTTTAATGTGTTAACTAGCGTAAATAATTCTTAATAATAATAAAAAAATAACCCGTCGAAAAAATCCTATTCGTGCAAATATACCGGTAGGATCCTTTCTGAGTGATTTACTTAAATAAGACATTAGGGAGCCCTATCACATATTGGCTCCTATGAGGAAAGTCTACAAATTTAGCCCCCATAAGAAACTATCTAGGAATCACTAGAGTTTTCCATTTAGTAAAGACCTAGCGATCGCCAGATCTGGCATCGCGAGCAATTTTGCCTGATGGGGCCATTTTGGTCATACTTTAAATAAGGGTTCAAAACTGTAACAGAAACGCCAAAAGTGTCTATTTTGTGCAAAAAATCGATCCTTATTGGCACAGACTCATGCGTGTCCAGCCCGACTCCTCAGTTACATCGGGAGAACTGCAAAACTATAGCATTTTTTAATGTGGAATAAGCACTTTAGTGCCTAGTCTCTATTTGGTGAGTTTTTTTTTTTTTTTTTTTTGTGGTCTTTAAAGTATAAGCACTTTTGATCACTTTTAAAAATATTTTCACTTCTACCCTTTAAGCACTTATCTACAATTATTTGACATTCATCACTTTCTCTCTCTACAGATCCACTTTCTCTCTCTGTACATCAAACCCCACCACAACCACTAACTTCACCGTTGAAAACACACACACATACACCAACGGGACAGAGAACACATAAGAAGGGAGAGGGAACGAGAGGCGGAGACCACCATTAACGGTGGTATCACACCACAAATACAGTGGTACAAAACAGAGAGGGAGTGGGAACTGTGAGTAATACCCACACATACACGTCGGAAACCACCACTTGCAGTGGTGGAGGAGGACCCAGTGAGGGGGCAGCGTTGCAAGGTCAATAACGGGTAAACAGGTCAGAAACCCACCAAAAAAATCCCATCTCCGGTGATTTTACAGGGTTTCTTCTGTCCGAAATATATTCATTAAACTTAGCGGAAGTCATTTTTATTAAAAACACTGTTAACGGAGTCAAAAAGACAAATCACTGCCTATATTAATCTCTTTACACATTCTCCCATATAGCTTGAAGTATTGCCTGACCAGTACTTGCTCTTTGATTTTTTCTGAAAAGGTAGTACTTGTCGATTCATAAATTGAAGTGTTGCCTACCAATGAAACGGAGATCATTTTACTAAAACCATCTTAAGTGGAAACAAAAAGCCAACACAAGTCATTTTTTAGGACACGTGGTGAAATTCTTTGAGTTATATCACATCTCTATTTAAAGCTAGATCACCAATTCAAGTAGGTATGACTCGACAATCGAAAAGAATCCTAGAAAGTTACTACTTGAGATTGATTGGCATATGAAAATGCAACGAAAGCAAATAAACTAAATACGGCGAAAGCTCAAACTTAATAAATAATGTTTATTATGAATTGAAACTACATTACAAAATCAACTTTTGTGGATTCTGTAGTTTCCCTTAATATTATAGCCCCATCTACACACTGCTAATATAAGTAGCATGAGAGTATGTAAGAGGAAAAAAACTTGATATTTTGGAGGAAAATACTTCACTAGCTAGTGATTACTTGAGATTGTGTAAGAAAACTTAAAGAGTTTGAATATACTAAGTCTTAAAGGCAAATGCTTCAGTTTGTGAACATTGCGACTTGCGAGTCGAATCAAAATTAGTGACATTTTCATACGAATATATCAACGAAACGTTGAAAATAAAAAATAAAATTATATGGTATGTATAACTTTCATTGACTTGCTTTATTGACATTAACAAGTCAATGAAAGTTTGTTCTATTTTAGGTCTAGTATCATGATTCATGGTGTGATCTTATTTTTGACTCCCTCCCCAGAGACTGGATCCAGAATTTGAATGGGTTCTAAATTTTAGGACTGTAATCACCTAATTTTGGCACCAAAATTCATAAAAAATACTCAAAATAGTCGTATTAGATTCTTAGGACATTTCGTCAATTTTTTCTGGACTTCTAGTGTTTGTTCTAACTAAATTTGTCATTAATTAGGAAGTAAAATGTGAAAATTAACAAAAAAAATTATTATTACGTGCGTAATTGTAATTCTATGTTTAATTGTAATATTAGTGTAGATTATGTGATTGTATTTGATTAATTTAGTATGTAGTGCCATTTTAATGGCTATTCGTTAAAAAATAACAGCCCAACTCTTTAGCCCATTAGCCCACTTGTTTACCCAAGCCCAAACCCACATTATATAAACCTAAAATACTCCATTTCACTAACACACCCCCTTTAGTCCCTCAGACTGGCGAAGCCATGCTAAAAAATTCTCACATCGCCGGAAATCGCCTTCCACGGTGGAGCCACCACTGGTCCGCCGGCGGCCACCACCTCCGGTGGCCGGAAAAATACTAAAATACACCAATCGAAAGATCTTGGCCCCCTCTTTCCATTTCCGCTATTGTTTTCTTCAAAAAATGGACCGTTTGGCGTAGATCGAGAGTCAAAGTTCGGTCAAAGTTCGAAATCCGGCCACCTTGACTTTTTTCCGGTAAGTTTTTGGCTCTTTCCCTTCTCCTCACCATCCTCTCTCACCCTTGCATCCCCATTTTCCAAAACCCCATCTCCCAATACCCGTTCCCCGCTTCCCGTTTCCCTTTCTTTCCATTTCAGTTTTTTTTCCTTCTTCTTCTTATTTTCTTTCCTTTTCTGTTTTTGTTATTGGTGTGAGGATGACGATGGGGAGGGGGCTGTTTCTGTCAACATTGGAGGGAGTATGGTGGCGTTTGTTTTTTATTATAGGGGTTGTTAGGCTGAGATGAATCTGGAGGCTGTGATGATGATGTTTCACTGAGACGATTGGAGGGGATTTGAGGTTTTGCTTGGTGTTGTTGTTCTGCATTTCTTAGGAGGGGAGGGGGCTGTTTAGGGCAGTGAGTTGTGTGTAGTTGGTTCGTTTTTGATTGACTTAAGAGGGTGATGTTTGTTGGTGTTGAAGTTGCTTAAGGAGGCTCGGGTATAACAAAGCAGGGGTGTTGTTGAAGCTTAACAATGGTGGCTGCGATGATGAGTTGATGAAGCTGGTGGCAGTGGTGGCGACGAGTTTGATTGACAATGTTTTGTTTGGAAACAGTGTGGTTCAGGGGGGAATCAGTGGTGCGGCTGTTTTAATGATCAGGGAGGCAGTGTTTGTCATGGTGGAGATGGTGCAGCAGTCCCTGGCAGCGGGTATGTGATGATTTAACATAGTCGAGGAATAGAGACGAGGCAGCGTTAATAAGACAGTGGTGGAGACGCTTGGGTGATGTTGCAGTTTGATCATAGGCAGTAAGCCTTGTTTGCCTTTTCTCTCCTTTATCTGTTAATTATGTTTTAGTTCCGGTCATGTTAGTAGAAATTAGTATTTGTTAAAATGTAAATTATGTTCAGTTGAGTATATATTTGTTTTGTCTGGCACCTTAAATCAATATGGATAATGAATTCATCTTATGTCTTGTTTCGAATTAAGCTTGAAGTTAAAATTATGAGTCGTGTTTGAATATCAAGATGGTATGAAGCTCGTCTTTGTTTTTTTAGTGAAAAAGAGTAGTATGTTAGCTTGTATTAATCTGTGTATATGTGAGAATTGTGCAAGCATGAATTGTTTAGGACATGTGTAGTAGGAGTTTGTGAAATCTATTTGTGAGTCTGAGTTCATGGGCATAGAGTGAGATTCGGAACAATTGGTCTGAAGAATAAATTGATTGGTTTGGTATCTGAACATAGACAACTTGCTATCTGTTCCCTATGATTAAACATGAAACTATGATCTGAATGACTTGCCAGGTTTGTTTTCTTGACTGTGAGAGAGTAAACATGATGTGGTGTTACATGATTTGTGAGTATGAAATATGTGTGAGAGAGTTAAATGCTTGTGGAGTTAATTTTAGTTTTTTTTCTAAGAGTCAAGTTTTGGGAACCTAAAGTTAATACTAGGGGTTAACTTATAGTCAGTTAAATAAGTTTCAATTATCATAGGCTGATTTTGTTGTTAAATTGGTTAGGATCAGACTTGTTAGATATAGTTAGAAGTTGGGAAACCTTTGGTTCCATTTAGTTAGTTTGGGGGCTGATTTTAGTTGGTTTGGTTGGTCTTAGACTTTCTAGTTAGTGTAATGAATATTGGGTGTCCTTTTAAAGGACACAATTTGTGCATTTTCAGCCTTTTAGGACTGTTTTTGCTGCTGAAATAGTCATTTTTTAGCTGCTGTACTGTTTTCTGAAAATTGGGACTAGTACACTCAAGTATAGGGGTGTGGGCTTGTACTTTTGTACAAGTCCACACCCCACCTTTTGGTCTCATTTTTCAGCCTTAAATAGGAGCATTTACTCCTCACTTTATGATACAACAACCAGCTGAAAGAACACATTAAATGAGAGCTAAAAATACTTGAAAAAAGGGGTTAAGTTTGATAGTAGGATTTAGAACCAAAAGCCTTTACACTAAGGGTCTTTCGGGGTATAAATCTACAAGTCTTTGGGGTTAAATAGAGCAGTTAAAAGGCTGTTTCAGTGCTGATTTTTGGGTGTTGTTGCTGTTTGGTTTGGTTTGCATAGAGTTTCTTTGGCTAACAGGTAATATTACACTCTTGTAATTTTATATTATGTTTGCTAAACCAACATGTAATGACTAAAGCTTCTTGTTGTATGTCGTCAATCGTTGAGCTTGTTATTCTATTGAAAGTTTCGAATTATTGTGATTTGAAAAGTGAAAACGTTAGTAATTAGCTATACATCTCTAGGTTTATATTTATTACTTTTTGAGCAATATATGTATGAAACAAGTGGCAAAAAATGAATATTAACATGTAAATTTATAGTAGCTCTCTTTAGAAATATTTAGCACGTTAGGAATGGGTTTCTTTAGGAAAGAAAGTAACTCAATGGTAAACTATGGATATTCTGTGTAAATTGGACAGCAATTGAACGCCTAGACAAAAGTAGGACTTCAATTTCATTTGTATAAAACATTCTTTTTTCCTTTGGGGACAATTCTGAAAATAGATTCATGTGAATGACTTTAAAAAAATAATAATTTGGACAGGTTTCTCTTTACAATGGCAATTTAAACTTGCAAATTTTTAAGCTAGTACAAATGAGGCCAAATCTTAAATCAAGCAAGGGAGGAGGACATCGATCCAAATCTTAACCAAAGTTCACATTTTATACAGTAAATGGCAACGTCTACTCTTTCATTTGAAATGTGTTGATCCCTGCAATCTAGCCACTGTTCTTTAATTTGTAAAATATAAGTTTCTTTAATATAACGGAATATAATACGGTTAGGCAAACTTATAGGAGTAAGAAGACTCATGCGATTAGGCACAAACGATAGGTATGATTTGCGATCTACTTATTAGGCTAAAAGAAAACCTAATTGAGTTAAATCAATTCTAAATTAGTTATTTCGAAGTTAAATAAATAGACCAGTCCTTTGTGAGGTTGGAAATGCACTATACATTTATTTATTTACTATGAATCAAAAGTATAAATTCGTCCAGTCCTCTGTGAGGTTGGAAAAGAATGATACGCTTTTAATTTTTTTAATCAAAATTTAAATTCAAATCAACGGCATTAATATAACAACCATATTTAATAAATTAAAATTGCGACAATAAAACAACTGTGCTTGGCACAGGACTCGAGGGTGCCTAATACCTTCCCGATAGTCAACTGAGAACCTTATCCGAATCTCTAACGCAGACCATTAGACGAGTCAGAGGTGTTCCAAGGTACCTTTTGGTGACTTGGCACACCTTTAACTATGTCAAGTGGCGACTCCGAGTTTTTCTCTAAATAATTTTGTACTTTTTTGAACACCAGTCACGAGCCTTTAAATAATAAACCTCAGCGCAGTTAATTAATTTTTTTTAGGGCGTGACAAGGACCCATTTGTCCATATATATTTTTTTTCCTTTTTTTTTAAAAACATGTTTGTCCATGAAATCTTGTGATTTTTTCATCTTTTTCTGAAAAATTATTTTGAAAAATCAAAAAGTGGTTTAGAACACTTTTTCAAGTTTTTTCAAAAAGAGTTTTTTCTCCTCTCACAAAACTCTACCTTTTTTTTTTTCGTGCAAAATGTATGTCCAAACACAATTTCAACTTCCAAATACCATTTTTGAACTCAACTTCAAAAACTCTTTTTTCAAATATTTTTTGGAATCTATGGCCAAACGGCCACTTAGAATAATGATCTCTAGTGTTAGTTACTGGGTTCTCGACTTGATTTTTGTAAATATTTAATAATTTTTTTGTAACACAAATATATTATCTACGCCAAATCTACTGGTTTCATCGAACTCGCACCACACACTCAGCATCCTCCCCTACCTCTTATGGGAATGTGCTAGAAACATTTTTACGAAGCTAAGATGAAATCACAAGACCAAAACAAATATTACCAACTTCTTTATTACTGCATACTTCTCTTTTTTATTTTTGCTAAAGAAGGTGTGCATCCAATTCGTTGCCATCTAAGGATGAACACAAATAATATTTGGAAGGGGGTTGTCTAAGAGGGGACGACCTCTATTGGCAGAACACCACATATACACATTTAATTTCGAAGTCATATATATTGATCAAGTATTTCTATCTTAAAATTAAATGTGTCTAATTATTCTAATAATGTCAAGACAACCAAATGAACTATTTCTAAGTTCTTGTTTTACAACTTGCAAGTACAACTCATAGATTTATGAACCCTAACCCCATAGTCTGAGATAATTCCACGAAAATACGACCATAAGATGATTCCTTGCATAATCAAACTTTTCTCAACCATCTTATATTTAAAATGTACTGATTCAATTAATTAGAAGTCATATGGGATAGACCCACTAAGGAGGTTATAAAAAGCTTTTGATTTTTTTTTTTGGTATTCTCAAGTTTTAAACTCAAGACTTTATGGATCAACAAGTGAGGGTTGCTCAAATGGTATGCATCATCTACCTACATTCAAGAGATTGTGGATTTGAGTCATCGTACTGTAGAAATAAAAAGTGGGAGGGCGACTATTCGTTCCACAAGAGGCGAAGGGGTTGGGTAAAAAAAAAAAGACTTCATGAATCCAAATTTTTTTTTTTTTTTTGGTAATAAGGATAGTAGATTCATTACGAAATTAGCGGAACATTACATGAGTCCAGGTGACCCACAGAAAGGTTTCCTAACTGGAGTAGCTTATTACAGACCACAGTAGAAACATGCTTAGTAGCTAATACTATTCCTCTTGCATCATTGTTAACTAGATGTCTTAAAGATACAGGAGGAGTAACAAAAACAGCTGAATCCAAATTTTATCACACCTTGCTATATTATAATGGGAAGTTTTCAAAACTAACCAGTCCACACAAAAATATTACCCGATCATGGTCTAAGTTTTGCTTAAACATTCTGTAGCCACACAACCGCAATATTGAACAAATCAAACTTGTATACCATTGGGGTATACCGCATACTAGAAAAATATATAATAGAAGCATGGTTAAATTATGACTAATCAAACTTGTATACCAATAGGGCATATCGTATACCATTGGGGGTATACCGGAGCTATGAGGTATACAAATTTGAGCTATGGAATGAAATATTTTTAGCCAAATGGCCAACTTGGGTAAATATTTTAAATAGAGTGATTTTTAGTTCAAAATAAAACTCAGTGGACATACAAGGTAAAAATTCCAAAAAGAACCCTCACATTACTACAACAAAAGTCATATTTAGTGGTGAAATATTGATAGTATTCGATGACGAAATATTAAACCATTTCTATAGAACCAAAAAAGTATTCACTAATTGATATAGTTAATGACGAAATACATTGTATATAAAGAGATAGTCTTTAGTGATAAAATAAAAATATTAGTTTAACTATGAATGACACGTAACTTTAAAGACAATAGACTCTATAACGAATTAAAATAATTATTAGTGACAAGGTACTTTTGTCGGTTAATAACTTTTTTAGTGACGAAGGCATACTATTGGCTACAAAATTCTATACTTGTTCTGAAAAATAAATTCGTCACAAATATATATTTTGGGACAAAAAATTGTTTTTTAGCTAATACAATGTTGTTTAGCGACGAAACACTAAATCATCTTTATATACTTTTAGCGACTCATAGTATAGGGACGAATAATTGACGAACGTTTTTTTTCTCAATAAAGATTTTTTGTGATGAAATATTCAGTGACAAAATAATTCGTTGCTAACAACCACATTTGTTGTAGTATTTCGTAAAGCAAAATGTTTTATCAATCTTCAAACTAGAAAATAAGATCTGGTCTGAGGACATGCTCTCGTGATTCCATGCATTATCTCCGTCACCAAACTAAAAGAGTACTACAATTTACTAGTTTCCAGGAAGCTGTCGCAACTTTGCGTTCAGCTATACGCGCTGAACAACAGTACAACATAGTATTCTGCACATAGCTAGATTTCTTTCAACCTATTTAATTCTTCAAATGTAATACTAGAACCAAGTGGATATTACTTTAGCACAATATTGATGATGATCCATTTTTTATTCCCCTAAAACAAGGGGGGTTTATTTTAATTGACAGAGACTACCATTTGGATTATTTTATGTTCTTAGATGTTGTAATTCATTCAAAATTACATGTTTGATACTATTACATACGTCAAAACATTTGATTAGAAAGCAACCGTTAAGAGAAAAGTTATCAATCCATGCATGATCTAGAAGTATTTCACTAAGTGGAATCATTTCAAGTTGGAATGACTAATGCATAAACTTATGGCCATCTTTACCATGGATCTAAGGCATCAAGATCAGCTAAAAATGGAGATGCGCCCCCCCCCCCCCCACGCCCCCCTCCAAACACCCTCCACTCGAAAGAAAAAGGAAAACAAGAAAACAAAGAGTAAAAAGATAATGCTAGAATAATTAATTCAAATATAGAATGTCAGTATCCATTTTTGAATATGCCGATCCTCTTTTGTTTGGTGCCAACGTCTAAGGGGGATCTGTATCCAAATACGATTCCCTTTTTCCCACTTATATACGTTAAACAACAGCTCTAATCTTCTTACTAGTGAAATGACTAATGAAACAGAAAGTTGTAGTACTAGCAAGTAACAACTCACTAAGGGGTCGATTGTTACCAATGATAAGGATAATAACTACAGATAAAATCTAAGTTTGAGATTATTTATCTTGTGCCTAGCTAGTTGAAAGTCTTGATTTCGCTATATACAATTTCGAAATCTGTTGTATTCAAAGCTCAATACGAATTAAAGGTACATCGACACAATTAGAACTAGATCAGGATTGCTAAAATACTAGGTAATTAAACACACAAGAAGAAACCTAAAAGAGCTACTAGGCAGTGTTATATACATTTCCAACATTAATTAGAGAGTTCCTGCGCCAAATTTATAGATTCATTTTTTACCCCTTTCTAAATTTTATTTTCGAAGTATACATATAGAGGAAGAAATCTAATTTTCAGTTCATATTCTTATGGAAAAGGAAGAAGAGAGGAAACCCTTGACGTGATTTTTTTTCTTGATGAGACTCAACTTATAGAATTAACTATAAATTAGCAAACGATGAACTGCACCACAAATTAATTAATTTTAATTAACATGTCATATGAAAATAACAAAGAAAAGGGATCTGTATTTGGACAAAAAGTAATTGGATCCACGTAAGTAGGGGTACCAAACAAAGAGGAACCGCATATTCACTATGGATCCATGAATTTTCCTACAAGCGGACACTTGATCCCTAAAAGATCCAACTTGCCCCATGATCCAAAACAATAAACCGGAAAAAGAATACATATATTATGTGGAATTAATTTAAACTTTTGATTTAACCTCATTAAGCTTCTGATAATTACACTGATGCCCCTGTGAAGTGTCAATATTTGCATCAAATACCTTCTAGAATTACTTAAAAATTGAAATTGCGTTTTATGCATTGCTTAATTGGAAAACCAAATTAAGATAATTGAGAAAACATAGTTATCCATTGTGGTCATTATTGTATTAGTATAATTTAGTGTATATTGCTTGGCTTTATCAAACGAGAAGAGACACTAATACGGAACAATAAGTAGCAGTCACTTTTTGAAAACATCATTAAGGAGTAACATGTTACACGGGCATGCTTGCGCCACTCAAAATTGCAATAGTACAAAAAATGATAGAAACAAATGAATATATAATTTAATTTAAACTTATAATATATTACACGATTAGATTAATAATATACAACGACTGTAACTATTTTCCGTAATCCTAACATACAACGATTGCAATAATTTAAAAATAGCTTTTATGCTAGATTAATTGATAGTGTACGTATGTTAAATAATGAAAAAGCAAAAGAAGGGAAGCAATGAGTAAAATCAAATTTGCCACCCAAAAAATTAGAAAGAAAAAGACCACCTAGTCAACATGTATATGTTAGTCTATGTTGATGTAGGCAGACATTTGATATGTCATCCGTGAATGCTGAGTCAATTAAAGCATATTGTATGTTAATAATTGATAATACAATAAAGCAATTAGCTAATAAGTAGGTGTTAATGTCTAATACGTTATAGCGCATGTACGTAAAACATGTTGATATGCTTTCGCCATGTGGGTACCCATAGCCCCTCACACTCCTAATATCATATTTGGTCATTAGCTGGAATCTTGGGGCGTGGCGTGGGAGTTGCACTGGCACTGGCACCACGCAATAGACTGCCATGTACCTTACCATTTAAGAACCTCGCTAATTTTTTTTTTTGTTTTTCTCTATATGGTTTATACATATCAATCAACCATTCAAAACTTTGATATCAATTAGAAGTGAAAGCAAATTAGAGTCTTGTTACTGTATATAAAATAAAATTATTTGTTATGACTCTTCCTGACCATGCATTTCTTTTGTTAAGAGAAAGGAGTCTTTCAAAAAACTCCCTAATACTTTTCTACCCTCACTAACAAATACACTTCTCTACTTCTCTCATATTCCAACAAATTTTTGAAAAAGAATTCTTGGGAAGATTCGTCTACAAAACTTGTCGAAATAATCTTCTATAAGGTACGGCAATAGAATGTGAATTTTTAAGTATGATTCTCATTTTGACATGTGACTGCATTGTTTGATTAGTAAAAAAAAAAATAATTTACAATAGGTCCTTTTATTTCCCTTCAAAAAAAAATTCTAAAATAAGAATATGAGTAACTATGAAAAGTCTTTATTTTTTTCCCCTTTATTCGCTTCAAACATTGATATTCGAAATATATCAACCTGATTACTTTGTATTTGTGCAAAAAGAAAAAACTTGCTACTGGAGTGGATTGATCCTTTACCAAAGGCTTTTCATTGTAAAGTCTAATTGTATGGAAAAGCATACGTGTTCTGTTATTTGAAATAGTAGATGTTTTGCTTATTAACGAATTAATATTTCTTTCTTATTATGTTCTTTTTTTCGAAACACATACTTTGGTGTTTACTTTTAGAAACCAAAACCTCAAATTTCAAAATGATTTTTTGCCCATCCAAGAGCTCACAAAATTTTCAAAACTTCATTCAACAATTACGAAAAAATTAAATATATGTAAATTTATCTTCCAATGCAATCCCAGATGCTAATAACTACTATAACGATGGTAACTTAGACCGTGGTATCATGTATATCTCGCAGGAATTTGAATCCAAATCTTAAAGATCATGCTTCTTTTAACGCAAAAACTTTAGAGAAAATGCAGACCAAAAAATATTGACATGCATATGTTGGTACAACTGAGGCTTAAGGCATATTATCCTCAATTATGAGATATTCTCTAACGAGGCTTTCTTGCTCGACTTAAGTTGATACGCAACACAAGTTCAAAAATTCTTAAAGTATGAACTTGTCCGTATATATCTCGTATATCTCAACTCTAACTTAAATACTACTTAGATGTAGTCGGGGAAAAAAACCAAATTTGTAAGGTGTGCCTAGTTTATACACGTTATTTTGATTTTCTAGTTCTATCCAAAGGGGGTAGCGATTTTGACATGATGCATTATCTAATTGAGTGTCGTCTTGGCCTTTGGCTAAGAGGGTGGGGTAGGGAGTGTTGCCCATAATGTAATGCCCCTCGAAAAGGTCGATTCAATCATGGATTATTCTACTACATATACATGCTAGAGGATATCCTCATATGGATAATATGAACTAGGGAAGAAGAAAATGAATAAATATAGCATTATATTCTCCTCATCTTCCTTCCTTTCTTGGTGGAAGTGCTATTGCTTTTGTTACATCTCTTGCACCTACCTTTCTTTTTATCTAAACAATGATAACCTTATCTAATTTCTGCATTGCACCCACAATTACATAGACATAAATTTGTCCCTTAATAGTCACCTTTCAAATTAAATTTAAAGTTTACGTATTGCTTCTTTAAACTAATTTTTTGATACAATAACAAAAATACACCCAATAATATTTCACAAGTAGAGTTTTGGGAGGATAAGCGATGTATGCAGATCTTACCCCTGCCTTGAGTAAGATAGAGATGTTATGGATAGACCCTCAGTTAAAAAATAATATTGTTGAAAACATGTTTTAAAAAACTTGATGAAAATACCAAAATATAGAAATACAAGACAATCGAAATAAATAAAATAATAGTAGCAATAAAGAAGAAGAATTAGATAGAAATAATATATATGACAGAAATGCTACTAATGTTAATCTGACATAAATCTCTCCACTACTTTTTATCGTAATACTATTACATAAATTATCTAAAGTATATACAACTAAAAATGAGCAAGTAAATTTGGTAGATTGCAATCTCTAATGTCATAACTTGTAAAGAAAGTCCTTCTCAAAAACAGGAAAATTTTAGCTAGATTGGCTGGCATCATTTTGTTGCCTTGTAGAGCAATCTTTAATTGTAGCAATAACTTTTTCTGAAAAACAGGAAACCAAAAAATTTATGATGGACCCCACTTTTTTACTTTTGGCTTTTCTTGTACAGTACAAAGATGATCATCATCATCATCACTATAAAAGAGGACCAAGAATAGCCTTTCAATTATTACACATAACCATAGTAATAAGTAATATTAGTTTCTTTATCATACCCTTCTTTCATTTTTCTGTGTAAGAAACGAGAGGGGTTAAGAATTAATAAGAGTAATATTAGCAAAAGAAGCTCGTTTTCAAAACTGTTTTTCTTGAGTCACCGTCTAACCGGAAACAACTTTGTACTTTGAGTGGTCCGCGTACACTTCATCCTCCCCAAATCGGACTCATAATATTATGAGCTGATGCTGAAATTGAGTACTACTATGGATCTTGGAAATTCTTGGACTATTAGTAACTGTATTAGCTCCCATAATTCATTTTTATGTACTAGTAGTAGTATTAATTTCAGTAGTTACTACCATTCAGCTGCCTTGTTTTTGTCTTTTAGGAGTTCAATTTCAGTCCCTAAAATGGCCTTATATAATTCTAATGATGATTTAATTCTCAAGTCATCCTCCTTTTCTTATTCTTGAAGAAAAAGACTCAAATTTGATCACCACTTCCTCAACTTCTTGTTTTGTTTGTTTGTTTGTTTCTTCTAGTTTTCTTGATTGTTTAGTCTTTGCATCATCAAACTTTTTGTCTCCTTTTGGAAGTACCCTTTTTTAAGGACTTTATAAATCCTAGAGAAATGCTGTGCGCATCATTGCCAGGGTTGTGTCATAATCAAGGTGCTGTACTGAAAGCATCTTCAGCTGCTGCTATGGCCTCTTTGGATATTTTCAGCAGGTAAAGATTTAAGCTTTTTAGTTCTAGAATTGAATTTGGTTTTGTTGGATTTTGGTTCTTGTTCTTGTTTTTCAAGAAAAGTTTTTTTACTTGTTTATTGGTATAAGTTATGTATAATTGATTCTTGTTTTTGTTTTTCAAGAAAGCTTTTTTTTACTTGTTTATTGGTTAAGTCATTTAAGCATGTGTGTCTTAGTGCTATAAGGCAATTTCCAAACCCTTTATTCTTTATGATCATCAGGTATGGTTTTGATGGTGGTGTTGGATGTTGGATTGGGAATGAGAAAGGAAAGTGGAACAAATTAGCTGCTGCAAGTACAAAGGCATCCAAGAAGAGCAAGTTGAGCATTTCTCCTATGGCTTCCTCTGCTCTAGCAGAAACCCGATATACATCTAGAGGCAAATTCTATCAGGAGGTTGGGACCATTATTTCTTTTTGATATGCCTTTTATTCAATGGATTTATGTTGTTAAAGTGGTGTTTGATTTTATGAATTCAATTTACGGTTAATCTGTTCATTCCACTCAAGATAGTCTAAAAGGGCATGTTGTCGTTTATCGGTTGGAGTATGGTGGTATAGATTTTGTCGTATTGATTGAGGATTTTGCAATTTGGCAGGTTCTTAACGATGCTCGGGAAAAATTTACTCAAGAGATATCTTTCCAATCCAAGGACAAAGATATTTCTCTGGCAAAGGTATTTATGAGTCTTGCAGCTCTTTTTGTTCAAAGCAGTCGATCTGTTGAATTTAATATGAAAAATTTCAATTTCAAGCAACAGAAATGATGAAGTTCACTTTGCAAGCAGCAATTGGCATATTCTATTCACAAAATAATCTCCAGTATTGAGTAATGGAATGTTAGTGTATAAATTTCTATAGTTGTCACAAGTAAAATAATCATTTTTGCTGGAGTAATTTGGCTTCTCCTTCATTTTTACCTGTATTGACCATGTCGTATGTGTGCCTGTTTTCTATTATTTGAGTAGGCTTTGCTTTATGTGGCCTCTGAAGACGAGGCATTTATGGCTTTCAACCGGGAGATGGATGCTTATTCACTCCAAAATGAGAGGAGATCTGCTTCATTGCCTTCTGATGCCGCAGAATGGACATGCGTGGAGGCCATGCCTCTGGCTGGAAAAAATATGAATGAGTGGATGGTTGAGTTGGATGTCATTGCGAGAGAAGTGGAGGCAGAGCTAGTTCCAAGAGAAATAGGGTGCGATTTGGCTGAAGTTTTGGATGCGGTGAACATGGTGCTTTTTAAGTATAGGGGTTTCAAAAGGTCATCTATACTTGTAGATTCAAAGTGTGCATACCTGCATTCGGTGTTGAGCTCTGGATATTGTAGTGGTATTTCTTCCTTTCCTCCCCATATATCATCATTATTTTGCATACATCTGAAAGCCTGCAACTTCAAATACTTCTTGAGCACTGATAATGCTATCTGACATAGTTCTTACCTTCTTTACAGCAATTTTGCTTAGTGTCATTTATATTGAAGTCTGTCGAAGACTTAATTTGACCATTGTGGGATCCCGAGTTGGGGAAGATTTTTTGATATGGCCCCAAACTGGAAACCCTGAGGTATGTTCTGAACTCATAGACGATGTCAACATTTTTCTTGGCTCGTCCACCCTGTACTTGTTTAGTTCCTTTATCCTTCAGAGACTTGTAAAGCATGTCCTATGATCTCATTGAGTTTGACTGATTCTGCTACCTTATAGGAGTTATTCAAGGCTACTTCTGGTGACAGCTTGTTTGGTGTTGTTAATGGCAAGTGTGTCGATGACCCTAGATCAAAAGCTTCTGACATCAATAGCAATTCGTTGCCGGGGCTTGAGTTAGCAACAAACCGAGATATTATTGGAATTGCTTTGGCTAATCTGATGGTAAGACTTCGTCTTCTGTAAATTGAAGTCTGTAGCAATGTTTTAGCTTGGTTCATGCATGTTAACGTATTGATGCTGTGCTTGTTAATTTGGGGAATGATTGATCAATAACCAAAACTTTTCTTGCAGAGGCTTCACTGGAAACGTGCTTCAAGAGCAAATCATGGCTTGATGCTGACTTCCCCACTTAGATCTGTTGATCATGCAGATGATAAGTCTAGCAACAGTCATTCTCTGAATGTACCATTGTTGCGGCCTCAAGATTTGAGGTGACAATCTCATCCTTTCTTGTTTTCTCTTACAACTTTTGGCTCTCGTTCCTGATTAAGCAGGCGCCACTTTGTTGTCCCTACAGGTTCAAGATGCTAAATTGCAACCTTGGCATGAGAAAGGGAGAATTGAGAATTTTGGACGCATATTGTTATTCTTTTTGATTCTAACATTTTACAAAATTAACCATTTAACCTATTATGCTGCACTACAATGGGTGCTTATTCCTCCATTTAAGTACATAACAAAACATATTTAGGTTCCAGATCCCTCATCCCTCACAGCTATAGCTTCGTTTTTGTTTTAGAACTTCTTTCCATCTCTATATACTGATCAAATTGAGAATGATTATAGCTACTGCATTATGCAGATTGACTTTCAATTACACACTTTTAGCTCTCCTTCATAGACTGCCTTACCGTTGTTTTTTTTCAGCTCTCCCACATTCCTTTTAGAAATCCAAGAAAACTAACCTTATCTTTCTCCCTTTCTGCTCTCTAGGACTTGATTGCTTTGTTCTTTTTTTAGATACTGGTGATACATATATACACGCAATGTGGATGCACTAAATCCATTGATCTTCTTACAAAATTAGGTCATTCATCTAACTATACATCAACTATTTTTAACGGGCATATATGCTTGCTTGTGATCAAACATTAGTTTCTTGGAAAACGAAGAGATGGCCTGGGGAAAGGGGGGGGGGGGGGGGGGTGTTGCACAGAAATAACCGATGACTATTAGGGAGTAGCTTGTTATAATCACTTGCTTGATACTGTGTTTTATCTGTGTAGCTGCATTTCTTCTGACCTATTACATCATATACATATCATTCACTGCAACTGAAACATGTGAAGGTCTTTTGCATCTACATTCTCTTTTTTACTGGAGCATCTGTTTCAGTTTGTGATATCCATTCAAACTCCTTGCTGCATTTTTCTTCCTCTGTACATTCTGTATGTATATCAAGTAACAAAGAAGTAGGAATTGATGCATTTACCAGATTGTAGTTCACTGTTAGCAACACATATTGGAGAGAAAAAGTTCAGTCATTCAAACAGGCCGAAACACTACTTGCATTTGATGATTACTTAAGCATTAAGTTTTATCTAACATGCAGAACCATGCTAGTCCAGAGGGATGAATCGTTTTCTATCTTATTGTTCAAGGTGGCCTAAATTATACTACTACTAAAGACGAAGAGCCAAGATTTTTCTGTAGTTAAACAAAAGCAGGCATTCTGTTTAATTAAGATTTTCTGATTATCATGCACAGATGTCTAACCTTTGAACTAGGGATTAATTTGTGTGTAAAATCTGTTCACTTATCTCTGGAATGGTACAATACTTTCTAGGCTGGCCATTATGGCTTCAGAAAGATTGCTCATTCTGCAGCCACACAATTGGGCTCTGAGGAGAGACCATGGCATGATGTTGTACTATAGTAGGTATGTATATCGAAAATCTACGTTTCTTTCACATTTTCGACAATGCTTCATTGCAAGTAACTATTTTGACAAATAAACATGTACATCAGGGAATATGAAGAGGCAGTTCAGGAGCTTAGCATTTGCATGGCCTTTGCCCCAGAAGAAGAAGCAGAAATTCTGGAACCATTTGTAGAAAAATTACACTTGTTGCGAGTTGAATCATCTTGGAAGTCTCTGGGAAAGAAAGGCCATTTAACAGTTTCTTGAATTGTTTGTAGAAATCTGTAGCTGTTTCTGCCTTCTGCAGCTACTATTTGTATTAAGAGCACAACCAATAGTCTTTAGCTGTAATCTCTTTTTTGATTCCTGTAAATATTGTCCTTGGACCAGGCTAAATTTGCATCCTTTCTATAATGAGATGAATAACATAACAAGAAGAGCTTCAGGCAGTTGTCTCAAATCTCAGTACTCAGTAGCATCTAGTAAGTTTATTCTGCTGTTGCTCATTTCGATGTTGAAGACATGCAAGGACATATCTAGTATCTTTGTTCTGGTATTATAGTCTTCATTTGGCGCATTTTAGTTTCTAAATATTGAATATGTAAATACAATTTTATATTCGATCACCTAAAAGATAACTATAGGGAAAAGCAATTGGAAAATAAGTACATATTTGTAATAGCTAAAGATGAAAATGCCAACACATCCTTTTCTACCTTAGTGTCATCCTGCTTTAGGTTTCTTTTTAGAGCCTCAAAAATTTGAATATACCTCGAGTCTCCTTTGTAAGGTGCTACTTTTATAATTGCAATTATGAAATATCGCGCATCAGATTCTTCTTTTTATTTTCATGTAATCCTCCATATTTCTTGGTCCAACTATGTAAAAATTTCGTTTAAAGACTACTTTTACCACTGCTATTTGGTTTTTAGGCCACTTTTTTATGGTTGTGCAAAAATAGTCACTTTTTGGAACTTCAATCTTTGTGGGCTGAACTTCATATCACAAGGGTTGAAGTTCAGCTTCAGCATACAAGGGTTGAAGTTTACGTATTCTATGCCTAAAAGTTAAGCCTTACGTGCTGAAGTTGAACTTTATACCTTAGGCATGACGTTCAGCCCACAAAGATTGAAGTTCCAAAAGTGACTACTTTTGCACAACAAAAAAAGCTTGAAATCAAATAGCAGTGGCAAAAGTGGCTATTCGTGCACTTTGCCCTCTAACTACTGGTACGTTTTTGATGTTTGGCATTTTATGCCTGTAATTCCTTAATATTTCCTCACCTTTGGATACTTTATTCGCCCGTTTTCTAGTTGATGAATGAGATTTTGCACTGATTTTACGTTGTATGATTGTAGGTTGTTATGAAGTGCAATTGGAGCTTTAAAGAGCATGATCGAGCAAGAAAAGGTTGGAAGTTGATTGAGGATTGGATCGAGCACACGAAGGCATGACACGAAGCGAGCTGCGGAGCAAGGAAAAGCAGAAATTGGCTTGGCGCGGTGGCTGGCGCGCCGCGCCCCTATGGCGCCTAAGGTTCTGGCGCGTTTTTGAGCGCGGAGCGTGGCTATTGCGTGTGAGATTTGACGGGTTCTGCCTAGTTCTGCGCGTTTCGAGGCGCGGGGCGCCAGCTATAGCGCCCATGGAGCGTTTTTGGACTTCCTATTTCGTCTAGGCTTAGGCGTAACTTATTACTAGGCTTTTGTAAACACTATAAATACTCTTTTACTTAGTTTTTGAAAGGAGTTCAGACTTTGGAGCAAATTGAGAGCACCATACTTCATTGAACAAGGGTTTTAATTCTTATTCTTTCATCTATTAATCATTCCATCATTATTCCATCAATTCATTGTCTTGTGATTATGAGTATGTGTGGCTAAATCTTTCGTTCTAGGGTTAGAGTGTTTCATGAAGGTTGATGTTTGAAGAGTGAATTCCACATATTGAATCCCATAACGGATTATTTACTCTTTCTTGATTTCACTTGTTTAATTATTAGGGCCCGATAATTAGGCATTATCTATGGTTCTTAGATTGAACTCGAAAGAGGGAATTTATGAACGCAATAAGAAAGAGTAGGGCTAGATTGTGAACTTGGGCATCGGGGAATCAATTTGTGAGTAGGATAGACATATACTTGCTCGCCTAGCTTAACTAATCACAGAATTCATTAATGCGTGCACGTGATTCAACCCATAGACATATAGGGATTGGAGTAGCCTGCATAGACCGTGAAGAATCGAAAGGTTTTCACGGGTACATTTAATCTGTTAGTTAGTAATCTGGGATTCGAGAAGTGGAATCAATTGGAAAGCTCAACTGGATTGTTCGAACTCTGACCCTGGACCGTCTCCTTAATATTGTTTACAAGCAACGTTTGCTCCATTGTTTGACTAAATTTCCACCGTTTAAATTACTGTTCGTTAGTTACTAAAATCATCACTATTGGAAAAAGATCCCTGAATAGTAGTTAGAAATTATTTGTTAAGCGTCAGTCTGAATAGTCCTCGTGGGAACGATACTCTACTTATCACTTTATTACTTGTCGACCACGTATACTTGCGTGTGCGTTGGGAACAACAAGTTTTTGGCGCCGTTGCCGGGGACTAGTAATTGACTGATTTCTTTTTGAACGATTACTTATTATCTATTCAGGTTTAATTTTTGTTGAGTTTCTTGTGCTGTTTCAGGCAACAGGTTTTGCAGTAAAGGAATAGAAGGGACGAACCACTCGAACCTTTTGATCCCGAGCCTGAAAGGACCTTGAGAAGGGTAAGAAGAGAAGCGAGAGACCGAAAAGCACTAGCACTTGTACTTGCTTCCTTGCCCATTGAAATGGAAGAAGAACGAGCAATAGCGGTGCGAGATGTTGCTCTTCCCAGCCTGGGGGGAGTGGCGTCTAGCATTGTGAAGCGTGCTATCACCGGGAACTTTGAGATTAAGCCCTGTATGATTCAGTTGCTGCATACGGTTGGGCAATATGCTGGATTAATTCATGAAGATCCGCAGCAACACATTCAGAATTTCTTGGAGATCAGTGATACTTATACACCGACGGGAGTTCCTACTGATTATGTCCGCTTGACATTATTCCCGTTTTCACTGATTGGGGCAGCAAGGAGGTGGTTAAAGGCTGAAAAGCCTGGGTCTATCACTACTTGGGAGGATTTGGCTAAGAAGTTCTTAGCTAAGTTTTATCCATCTGCCAAGACAACCCGGCTGAGGAGTGAAATTATGTCCTTCAGACAGGTAGAAGGAGAGTCTTTGTATTCAGCATGTGAGCGGTTTAAAACTTTATTGAGAGACTGTCCACACCACAACCCATCCAATGAGGTTCTTGCACATACTTTTGTTGAGGGTTTGACTGCACATACTAAGATCGTGGTAGATGCTGCTGCTGGAGGCCAAGTACTGGCCTTAAACTTTGACCAGATCTATGAATTACTAGACAAGTTTTCGCAGAGCAATCCTGATTGGCAGGGAGATGGTAGAGCTACTATACAGAAATCTGCTGGGGCACTTCAGCTAGATGCAGTTTCAGAGCTGAGGGCGAAGATGGATGCTCTTTCCAATCAAATTAGCAAGCTAGCTCTGCCGCAGACTCAACAACAGGAAGCTCCAGTGCAACAACTTCAAGTCTTTTGTGAGGTTTGTGGAGATGATCATGCTACTGACGTCTGTCCAGCTAATCCAGAGTCAGTGTATTATGTGGGTAATCAGAACAGGCCACAGGGTCAGAATCGCAATCAATATGGTAATAGCTACAACACCAATTGGCGTAGTCACCCAAATTTTTCTTGGAAGGATAACCATGAGCAGCCACAAGCCAATGACAGACCTCAAAATAATTTTTAAAATGCACAACCGCAGGGGTCACATTCACAGGCTCAGCCAAAGCAGCCTAGTTCAGTTGAAGATATGCTCCGAAAAATTCTTGCAGGGCAACAAAAACTCATGGATGATTCAGCAGCTCAGGCACAAACATTAAAAGACTTGACCAATGCTCAGAAAGATCTTGAGAGACAAATGGGGCAGCTAGCTGGAGCACAGAATAACAGACCTCGGGGTGCTTTTCCAAGTGATATAGAGAAAAATCCTAAAGAATTTGTGCAAGCAGTTACTTTGAGGAATGGAAGAGCTCTAGAAGAAGTTCCCCCAAAGCCAAAGAAGCCTGTTAGTGAGTTAGAGCCTAATGCTGATAGAGAGGTGGAGAAAGAAGCTGAGAAAGTGATTGAAAAGCAGCCCGAGCCTGCTATTGTAAGACCTCCACCACCTTTCCCTCAGAGACTTCAGAAGCAGAAAGTTGATGCGGCATGCAAGAAATTTTTGGAGATCTTGAGTCAGATTCAGGTAAATATTCCTTTGGTGGAGCTTTTGCGGGATGTTCCCAAATATGCTAAATACATCAAGGATATTGTTGCTAACAAGAGAAGACTGACTGAGTTTGAGACAGCTGCACTTACTGAAGAGTGCAGTTCTAGAGTTAGAAGCAAGCTTCCTCAGAAATTGAAGGATCCTGGCAGTTTTACTATTCCCTTAAAAATTGGGAAGCATGAGGTTGGACGAGCTTTGTGTGATTGGGTGCTAGCGTGAATTTAATGCCTTCATCATTTTTCAGAAAGCTAGGCCTGGGTGAACCATGACCAACAACTGTGACTCTGCAACTGGCTGACAGATCTTTGATATGCCCCGAGGGGATTATTGAGGATGTGCTTGTACAAGTGGGTCATTTTATATTGCCGGTTGATTTCATTATTCTTGATTATGAAGCTGATCCTGAGGTTCTTCTCATCTTGGGAAGAGGATTTTTAGCCACTGTTGATGCTGTCATTAGAGTTAGAGCTGGAAAGATGATTATAAAGGTGAATGGTGAAGAAGCTGTATTCAATGTGTTCAGAGCTACCCAGCTTCCTTCCCATTATGAAGAGTTGTCCATGGTGAAAGTGGTAGATGAAGAGTTGACTGCTGATGAGAGGTCATTCTTGGCCTCTAATGTTGATTCTCTGGAGAAGGCACTCTTATGTGATGATGATGATATCCTGAAGGATGATGACATTGAAGAATATTTGGAGATTCTTAATATGGAGAGTAAATTCATCCCAGTGTGGAAGAAATTTGAGGAGCTTGATTGACCGTTGACCTTAACTCATGCTAAACCGTCTATTGAGAAGGCTCCTACTCTTTAACTCAAACTTTTACCTGCTCATTTACGTTATGCTTATTTGGGTGAGGGTAATACCTTGCCCGTGATCTTTTCCTCTTTGTTGTCTGATGTGCAGGTTGAAAAGGTGTTGAGAGTGCTGCGCGAGCGCAAGAGAGCTATTGGCTGGACCATTGCTGATATTAGAGGGATTAGTCCTTCTTTTTGCATGCACAAAATTCTTTTGGAGGAAGGCCATAAACCATCTATAGAGCAGCAGAGGAGACTAAATCCAATCATGAAGGAGGTGGTGAAGAAAGAAATTATCAAGTGGCTTGATGCTGGCATTATTTTTCCTATCTCTGACAGCAAGTGGGTGAGTCCAGTGCAATCTCTTCCAAAGAAGGGGGGCATGACAGTGGTGAAGAATGAGCATAATGAATTGATTCCTACAAGAACAGTCACAGGGTGGCGAATTTGCATTGATTATAGAAAGATGAACAAGGCCACCAGGAAAGACCACTTCCCACTTCCCTTTATTGATCAAATGCTGGATAGACTTGCTGGGCACGAGTATTATTGCTTCTTGGATGGGTACTCGGGCTACAATCAGATTGTGATAGCTCCTGAGGATCAAGAGAAGACTACATTTACTTGTCCATATGGCGCCTATGCATTTAGGAGGATGCCGTTTGGATTATGTAATGCCCCTGGGACTTTTCAGCGTTGCATGATGGCTATTTTTACCGACATGGTGGAAAAATTTGTAGAGGTGTTCATGGATGATTTCTTGGTAGTTGGTGATTCCTTTGATGATTGCTTGAAGAATTTAGACGATGTGCTAAGCCGTTGTGAAGAAACAAATTTGGTGCTGAATTGGGAAAAATATCACTTTATGGTTCAAGAAGGAATAGTACTTGGACACAAGGTGTCAAAGCAAGGAATCGAGGTTGACAAAGTGAAGATTGAGGCTATTGAGAAATTACCACCACCTATCTCTGTTAAGGGGTTGCGTAGTTTCTTGGGACATGCAGGTTTCTATAGGCATTTCATAAAGGACTTCTCTAAAATTGCTAATCCCATGTGCAAGTTGTTGGAGAAGGATGTGAAATTTGAGTTTAATGATGCTTGTCTCAAGGCTTTTGAAGAGTTGAAGAAAAGGTTGGTGACTGCACTAATCATCATTGCTCCTGACTGGTCTTTGCCATTTGAATTGATGTGTGATGCGAGTGATAATGCTATTGGGGCTGTTCTAGGCCAAAGAATTGGAAGAATCTTTCACTCCATCTATTATGCAAGCAAGACTCTTGATGCAGCCCAATCCAATTATACCACCACTGAGAAGGAGTTGCTAGCCGTTGTGTATGCTTTTGATAAATTCAGATCTTATTTGGTTGGCACTCGTGTTGTTGTCTACACTGATCATGCCGCAATCCGGTATTTGTTTGAGAAGAAGGATTCCAAGCCTAGGCTAATTCGATGGGTTCTCCTATTGCAAGAGTTTGATGTTGAAATTCGAGATCGCAAGGGGACCGAGAATCAAGTAGCTGATCATTTGTCAAGGCTGGAGAATAGAGATCATGTAGATGAAGGGCCTGAGATTAAAGAAGTATTCCCTGATGAGCAGCTTTTTGCTTTAGCGACAGCTGAGGTGCCATGGTATGCTGATATGGTGAACTTAATTGTGAGTAATGTGTATCCTCCTGGGGCTACAGCTGAGCAAAGGCGCAAACTCCTTCATGAGAGCAGATTTTATGTGTGGGATGAGCCTTATTTGTACAAGATAGGCCCTGACCAATTAGCTAGGAGATGCATTCTAAGGGAAGAAGTTGAGCCAATTCTACAGAGCTGCCATTCATCCCCTTATGGTGGTCATCTTGGTGGAGATCGAACAGCTGCAAAGGTACTTCAGTCTGGTTTCTTTTGGCCTACTTTGTTTAGAGATGCTCATGCTTTTGTTAAGCAGTGTGATTGTTGCCAAAGAACGGGTACTATTTCTAGGCGTCACGAGATGCCTTTGAACAATATTCTGGAGATTGAGCTGTTTGATTGTTGGGGGATTGACTTTATGGGTCCGTTCTCGCCTTCCATGGGCCACAAATACATTCTTGTAGCGGTTGATTATGTTTCTAAATGGGTGGAGGCTGTGGCACTTCCAACAAATGATGCGAGTGTGGTGGTAAAATTCTTGAAGAAAAATATTTCACTCGTTTTGGGACACCGCGGGCTATAATCAGTGATGAAGGTACTCATTTTTGCAATCGGTTGTTCAACAAATTATTGGCCAAGTATTGGGTTCGCCACAAGGTGGCAACTACTTATCATCCCCAAACTAGTGGCCAAGTGGAAGTGTCAAACAGAGAGATCAAGCAAATCCTTGAGAAGACTGTGAATGCCTCGAGGAAGGATCGGGCTATGAAGTTAGATGATGCTCTCTGAGCCTATCGGACTGCATTTAAAATGCCTATTGGAACTTCTCCATATAGGCTTGTTTATAGTAAGGCCTGTCACTTGCCCGTTGAGTTAGAGCATAAAGCATATTGGGCGATTCAAAAGCTCAATCTTGATATGGCATTGGCGGGTGAGAAGAAAACACTTCAATTGCATGAGCTTGAAGAGTTCCGTTTCCATGCTTATGAAAATACAAAATTGTATAAGGAACGGACAAAGAAGTGGCATGACAAGCACATTGTGCGTCGTCAGTTTGAGCCCGGGCAGCTGGTGTTGTTGTTTAATTCGAGGTTGAAGCTATTTCCGGGCAAGTTGAAGTCTAGATGGTCGGGGCCGTTTGAAGTAGTTCGTGTTACAGCACATGGAGCGGTTGAGTTGAGAGCTCCCGATTCGGAGAAGACGTTCTTGGTGAATGGCCAAAGAGTGAAGTATTATTGGGGAGGTTCGGTGCATCATCGTACCTCCATTACTTTGAGGGATCCATGATTGATACTCGTCGTGCCACGACGTTAAATAAGGCGCTTCTCGGGAGGCAACCCGAGTTTGTACTTGTAATAGTTTAGTTGTTTTGTGTTTTATACTGTCACGTAGTTTTTTGTTTTGTTGTGTCGTTTTTGTAGGTGTCGGGAGTGCTAAATGAGATGCAGTTGATGTATTGTGGGGTCTGGGACGCTTTGAGGGATGCCCCGCGCTTGGGTTCGCACTTGGAATCAAAAGTTGGTACGAAAAAAAATTGCTCAGGCACGTTTGGGAGCACTCCGCGCCTCCCAACGCGCCTAGATGATCAGTCAAAGCAAAAAGTTGGGCGCAATAGGCCCGCCCCGCGCCTCCCATCGCGCGAGGGTGGGCAGAATGTACAGAATTGCTCACGCCTTAGTGGCGCGCCGCGCCTCCTAGCGCGCACGGGTAAATTTTTGTCTAATCCGGGTCAAACCGGGTTTTGACCCGCGACCCAGATTCCCTTTGTCCCTTAACACCCGATCCCCCTCCCCTTTTCTTCATTATTTTCACTCCAAACACTCCCAAAACTCCCCCAAATCACTCCTACTTCTTGGAATTGATCACAAGTTATTCTCCACTCATTCTAAACTCTTCAAGTAAGTAATTCTCTCCCTTCTCTTTCCATTACATAGTAAGTTAACAATCTCTTTCCATGTTTAAATCCCTAACTAGTGTGCAAGCATGTTGATTAGAATTTGATCTTAAATTATATTCATAATTGTACTTCGTGTTTAGCTTGTGTACTTGTAAAAAGGGATCTCCCAACAATTTGGGAGGGTTGATACACTACTTTAGCCATTGAAATTACAAGTTGAAAATTGTGCACACCAAGTATTTGAAAAAATGCCTCAACTATGAAAAATGCTTAACCTTGTGAATTCTTGAGTAGCAATGGTATCTTTAGGCTTAAGTTGAACATTGGATGTCGCACATGCATAGAATTGGCTATTTTGTAACCCCCACTAGCTTGATCATGAAGTCCACACCCGTGGCACTTTGTGCAATACTTGTTTTGGCTAAGAGTGGGGTCGCTCGTAGTCATGCATTGAATTGTTGATGGATTTAATGAGCGATAAGTGTGGGGAGGTGACCCACCCAAATTAACTTTGTGCTTGAATTGAAATCTCACATTGCTATTTTTGTTTGATGTAGGTACCATGGTTAGAACATCCACCAAAACGGGCTCTTCCTCCGCCTCGGCTCCTAAAAAGTCACTACAATCGAGGCTTCATCGAGCAAAGCAAAGGGCAAGGCACCGGCCAAGCCCAAGGCAAAAGCCAAGGCTAGAGTTCCTAAAGATGCGGTGCCTATCCCAAGGCCGGTGGTAGGACGAGGTTCGGCCTCTCCTTTGTGAAGAAGGGCGAAAGCCAAACTTGGTACAAGAATGTGCGGCTTGCGGGATATATTCCCGAGCAAGCCATTGATGAGAGGAAGTTGATGCAAAAGTTTCGGGTTGTGAGGGAGGCTATTCACGCCTTACATTGGGACTCGATTTTTGAGAGTCCGGGCCATGCTAACCTCGACCTAGTGCAGGAGTTCTATGCCAATTGGGACCCTATGGAAGTGTGGAAAGATGATGACATGGTCTCAATTCGGGGGAAGAAGGTGAAACTGGATCACACTGCATTGAACACTTTCTTGGGGGTAGAGGACCCTGATTATGACGGGCTGAGGGAGTTTATAAAGAGGCCTGATTACAAGGCCATGCGAGAGGCATTGTGTGGTGAGAGCTCCACTCATAGGTGGGAGCGATCTGAGACAGGTAGACACAAACACATGCTCTTTTCGCAATTTTTGAAGACAACTCGAGTGTGGATGAGGTTGATCAATGAACGCATCCTACCTGCGTCCCATTATTCCGAGGTCACCAAGACTCGGGCGTTCATGATTTACTTTTTCATGACCGGGAGGCCGGTTAACATTGGTTAGTACATGCTGAAAGTGATGAAAGAGCAAATGAACTCGAAGACATGTAGCCGATTGTACTTTGGGAATATTCTCACCCGGTATCTTGAGAAAGCGGGAGTCCCCGTTGATGAGGTCGGGATCGCATTGTCCTCGACATTGAGAAGACATTTGATATCGCCGCGGTGAAGAGTGTGACCACCACTGCACCAGTACGATTGACCGCAGACGAGTGGCGGGACACAGACGCCAACTTGTCCACACGTCAGTACTTGATGATGGAGCATATGGCCCGGCAGGCTGGCATGGATATGGCTGCGCTTGATCGCACAGTTCCTTTATTGGAGTCTTCGAGACGCCTGCTGGGTATGACTCAGACAGTGGTGCTGCCCCCGGAGGAGGATGAGAACACCGATTCGGCCATCGTAGATCGTGATCCGGACAGTGATGGTGTGGAGTCCGATGCAGAGGGAGGTGCCACAGACGGGGAGGAGGAGGATGAGGCCCAGACTCCACCGCACCGTCCATTGTAGGCCGACTGGCCCTCAGGGAAGTTTCTTTACCTTTGCACTTTTTATTTTTAGCACTGAAGACACTGCTTGCTTTAAGTGTGGGGTGGGGGAACTCCCCTTTATTTTTGAGGTTAGGGATGTATGTACCGTTAGGATTTTCTTTTGTCACTTGACTTTATTTTTATTTGTTTCTTGCTTTAATATATGAAAAAATGAAAAAAAAAAAATTAGAAAACCAATGAAAAATTTCAAAAAGATTTTCTTTTTAGTCTTAGTTAGTGGTACATGCCATCCACCCCATGGTTTTTCTTATGGCCTCGGTTCTTTTCCACGGGGAGGCCTTTGAACCGGGTAGTTTTTATTTTTATTAGGATTAAAGTAGTTAGTTATAGGTGGCCCTAGACGAAAGGAATAGGTAGAATGCTAGGTGCCTTTGATTTGTTTGATACCGGTGTACTTGGACTTATTGCATGTGATACTTGTGGTGTCGTTTTAGTTTTAAAACTGTGATTCATGCCTAGAAAAATTGAATGCCCCCTTGAGATGCTTGAGTCCACTCACTTGACTTTGTTGTGAACCTTTGTGCATTATTGCTTAATTTTCCACAAGTTGCACCCTATTTGCTTGATTGAGAGTTGTGATGGAGCCATTTTGTGTGGACTGCGTGCAATGTGTATTGTGAGGCATATTCTTATTATACTCCATGTTGCATATTGGTGTTTAGAACTTGCCCCGTGTGTGTGCAAAGCGAAATCCTAGGTTTACTCTATTCGGAAAATGATACAGGCCTTCTTTTGATTTGCCTACCCTTTTGTATACACCTTGGACTTGATTGTTGTGATCTTTATTGACCTTTTTGTTGGCACCCACACCGCGAGCCTACCCACTTGTTCTAAATTTTTTCCTTTTGACCCTTTACTCCTTAAGCACTTTAATTGATATTTGTGTAGTATTATGGAGTTGTGGTTGAAATATTGGGAGGTTTTTGAGTGGAACCAATGAGGGGGATATTTGATAAAATTGTGAAGTAGTTGAAGGAGCATTGGCAAGGCTTGGAAAGAAGTGAATAAAAAAAAACAAATGAAAAGAAAGAAAAAAAAAAAGAAAGCTGAAAATTAAAAAAAAAATAAAGAGAAAAGAAATGGATGTCCATCCTTGCTAGTGTTGTGCTTAAAAGAAAAATTGCTACTTGTTGAAAAAGGTGTGTGTGAAAATTATTGGTTGGGTGAAATGGGTGGCTTTGATGAGAAATGTGCTTAATTTGAATGTGATGTATTAAAGTGCTTAGGGAGGTAGTCACTATTACCCATATGTATTCTACCAGCCCCTTAGCCTATATTACAACCCTTTAAAGTCCTAGTTAATCCCGATTGGAGTGAGCTTACGTTAGTAGAGTCCTACACTATGGGCAAGCCTATGGTACGTCATGTGTGACATGTGAGATTTTTTTGAGAGTGAGTAAATTCTTTCTATGCTATTGCCCCCGTTCTATTCTTGATATTTATTTTTGTGTGTGATATTTGGGAGACACTCTCTTGCTTCATTTTGGTGAGGGCACACGGTTTCCCTGAGGTAGGTGAAGTCGTGGCTTCTTGGTTGAGTAGATAGGTGTGACTTTGTGGGAGCATGGTTACAATGAGTCGAGTTTGTGCATTTGAGTTGTCTTGGGGTGATTGTTCTCATGTTTTGATGTTTGATAAATTGTTGGCATGTTTGTTGGACCCATAGTAGTCATGTATGCATTTGTTCAATGGTCGGTATAAACCATAGTCATAGGCAGACCTGTTCTACCTAGGTTGGGATGTTATTGGTAATTGCTCGAGGGCGAGCAAAGGTTCAAGTGTGGGGTGGTGATGTTTGGCATTTTATGCCTGTAATTCCTTAATATTTCCTCACCTTTGGATACTTTATTCGCCGTTTTCTAGTTGATGAATGAGATTTTGCACTGATTTTACGTTGTATGATTGTAGGTTGTTATGAAGTGCAATTGGAGCTTTAAAGAGCATGATCGAGCAAGAAAAGGTTGGAAGTTGATTGAGGATTGGATCGAGCACACGAAGGCATGACACGAAGCGAGCTGCGGAGCAAGGAAAAGCAGAAATTGGCTTGGCGTGGTGGCTGGCGCGCCGCGCCCCTATGGCGCCCAAGGTTCTGGCGCATTTTTTAGCGCGGAGCGTGGCTATTGCGTGTGAGATTTGACGGGTTCTGCCTAGTTGTGCGCGTTTCGAGGCGCGGGGCGCCAGCTATAGCGCCCCTGGAGCATTTTTGGACTTCCTATTTCGTCTAGGCTTAGGCGTAACTTATTACTAGGCTTTTGCAAACACTATAAATACTCTTTTACTTAGTTTTTGAAAGGAGTTCAGACTTTGGAGCAAATTGAGAGCACCATACTTCATTGAACAAGGGTTTTAATTCTTATTCTTTCATCTATTAATCATTCCATCAATTCATTGTCTTGTGATTATGAGTATGTGTGGCTAAATCTTTCGTTCTATGGTTAGAGTGTTTCATGAAGGTTGATGTTTGAAGATTGAATTTCACATATTGAATCCCATAACGGATTATTTACTCTTTCTTGATTTCACTTGTTTAATTATTAGGGCCCGATAATTAGGCATTATCTATGGTTCTTAGATTGAACTCGAAAGAGGGAATTTATGAACGCAATAAGAAAGAGTAGGGCTAGATTGTGAACCTGGGCATCAGGGAATCAATTTGTGAGTAGGATAGACATATACTTGCTCGCCTAGCTTAACTAATCACAGAATTCATTAATGCGTGCACGTGATTCAATCCATAGACATATAGGGATTGGAGTAGCCTGCATAGACCGTGAAGAATCGAAAGGTTTTCACGGGTACATTTAATCTGTTAGTTAGTAATCTGGGATTCGAGAAGTGGAATCAATTGGAAAACTCAACTGGATTGTTCGTAACTCTGACCCTGGACCGTCTCCTTAATATTGTTTACAAGCAACGTTTGCTCCATTGTTTGACTAAATTTCCACCGTTTAAATTACTGTTCGTTAGTTACTAAAATCATCACTATTGGAAAAAGATCCCTGAATAGTAGTTAGAAATTGTTTGTTAAGCGTCAGTCTGAATAGTTATCGTGGGAACGATACTCTACTTATCACTTTATTACTTGTCGACCACGTATACTTGTGTGTGCGTTGGGAGCAACAATTTTCATCAAGAATTAAGGTGATTAGAATGTTAAAGTGGAATTTACACAATTAGGACACTCCAAAAAGCAAGGTCTCAAGTCCCAACCACCCTCTTAACCTAAACAAAGAAGAAGGCAGGTAAGCGAATAAGTCTGTGCATGGGATTACACTTGATGGAAAAATAGTACTCTAACAATGACATCTTAAACTTATTAGCCAAAATCATTTAAGAAGTCTTTAAAGACGTCTCAAAAAATTTACTATAGTCGGTACTTCAAATTACCTTAGTTAATTATGTACTTTAGCACACCCTATATTCTTTCTCGAAAAAAATAGTGGACTTCTAATTTTCTGATCCTACTGCGATTCATTATTCGAACCCACAATTTCTTGGTTTGTACGTAAGTGGAGGCGCATACCATCTGAACAACTTTTACTTGCCGGTAAATCATGATTAAATGATATGTTGGAGCAAAAACATACTTTAAGTGATCGGAGTGAAGTGATAGCTTGTGTTTATAAAATACACTAGTATTAGGTAAGGCTTCAAGAGGGATCAGAGAAGTTTGGAAATTCCCCTCAGCCCACTTGAGGCCCCTCCTATGTGACGTTTTAGGTGGGGGTCTCAATCTTATCTCTAGCTAGCTAATAATGCTAATAAATAAACAAGTTATGAGGTCCATATACCTAGCTGCATCTATCAAGTACATAATCAATAGGTTCAAGTATATTCCAGAATACATATACGACATGGATAATATCACTAGTTAGAAACAAATAAAGAATTGCATGATTTGTACCTGTTTTCTTGTTAAACAACTTCTCTCATTTCAAGGAGAGAATGAAATTGACATGAATTAGATGTGATAAAATCTTTTTAGTAGTGATCTGTTTGTTGATTTGACACATCAACATGATTTTATGGTTTCTCTGAAAGTAAAAAGTTTTTCTCGGTATCTTTTAATATTTAGTCTTAAAACACGTTATTTATGCGTGAATTTTATATGTTTGGCCGACTGTCAAAGACGTATTTATAGTATTCAGATTGTCAATCTATGTTTGGTGCAATTAGGTCACTCTTTTAGTTAAGAGTCCAAATAAAAAGGAAAAATTTCATAACTAATCAAATATATAACATGGTCCTACTGTTAATAGATACATTTAATATACAACAAAGGCTAATAAAAAAAATAGGTTCATGTATATCCTGTATTCTTAAAAAGCTGCGTGAATTTCTCAAAAGATCACATAATCATAACCGAACATATTTATGGAATCTCACCAGACGAAAATAAAGGAATCCCACCAAACACGTAATCAAGAATCTTTCTCATATATATATACACGATGATATTTTCCCAAAAATATCGCAGAAATATTCATACAGTTTTAACGCATAAATGTATAAACAAATTCAAGAGGTATCAATATGAAGGAGAGTGGGTTGATGATTACAAATTTAAAAATTTAAAGAGATACTATAATGGTATGAAGTATGTATACACTGTATATTCCTGTATTCACATTATGCTAAGGTGAATATCACTAATATGTATGTAGTATATATACTGTATGCATGCATGTTGAAAGTTTAATATCACTAATATGCAATACATATCCTTCTAGTATGTACAATATTCTGTTATATCACTAATATGTATGTAGTATATACTGTGTATATGCATGTTTAAATAAGAATATCACTAATATGCAAGGTATAACCCTCTAGTATGTACAATCTGTGATTATATCACTAATATGTAACCTTTGTGTTTAATTTTGGTTTTAAAATTTTTAACTTTTCGTTTACCGCTTTAATTAAGATATATCCATAAATTTAGGAGATAAGTCATAGTGTAAATTGAATAGTTAATTTCAGATTAATTAGTAATAATAAATACACTTAAACAACCAATCCCAATATCCCACAAAAATAGGCACGTTTAAGGGGCATTAATCAGTTTTTGATAGTGTAAATTAAATAGTTAATTGCAGATTAATTAGTAATAATAAATGCACTTAAACAGTCAATCCCAATATCCCACAAAAATAGGCACGTTTAAGGGGGCATTAATCAATTTTTGAAAATGGCTAAAAAAAGTGATCAACATAAGTCTAAATGTCTATATACAATAAAGGATTTTTTACATAAAAGTACAAGTTTTAGAGCTTAATTACCAAACATAGCAACATTTTAGTAAAATTAACCTATATAGAGAAAAACATAAGATAATTACAAACATAGCAAAAACATAGCAATATTTTCCCATAACATACCAAACCCTTACATTCTTCCTTATATTTCCCCCATTATCACTTTTGCTCCTCCCATTTCCCCCTATTTCACTTTTCCTCTCACCATTTCCCCCCAATTTTACTTTTACTTCTCTCATTTTCCCCAATTTCACTTTTTCTTATCCATTCTCAATGTATCTCGTTGAATCTCACTATTTCTGCACCGTATCAACTATTTTTGCACCGTATCTAACTGTTTCTGCACCGTTTCAACTGTTTCTGCAGCACCGTATCTAACTGTTTCTGCACCGTTTCAACTGTTTCTGCAGCTCCGTATCTAACTGTTTCTGCACCGTTTCAACTGTTTCTGCAGCACCGTATCTAACTGTTTCTGCACCGTTTCAACTGTTTCTAACTATTTTTGCACCGTTTCAACTGTTTCTAACTGTTTCTGCAGCACCGTATCTAACTGTTTCTGCACCATTTCAACTGTTTCTGCACCGTTTCAACTGTTTTTAACTGTTTCTGCACCGTTTCAACTGTTTCTGCAGCACCGTATCTAACTGTTTCTGCACCGTTTCAGGTTGTGTTCAGGAGTGTATCACCGCAAAAATTAAAAAAGGAAGAAATTGGCTTAACAATGTTAAAGAAACGGGAGAATGAAAAAATAAAGGGAAAATTTATTGAAGAACCTGAGCTTAAACTTCATTACAAATCTGAATGGCACTGTTACAATCTTAAACGCAAGGTACTGCTCTGCTAACACCCCTTCTTTTGTTTTTAATAATTAGAAATGGTAATACTAAACACTGAGGATCTGGTTATTTTTTTTTTTTCATTTTGTATTAAATACATTTTACCAATCTTTACTCATGACTTTGCTTACACAATGGGTCACCATTAGATATATTCCTCCAAATTGTACCTGAACCCACGTAGCTCTTCTGCTAAATGTATCTTCTAAAGGTGTACAATACGACCGTATAGCTGCCGTATGGCTTGACGGAGCCGAGCTCCTCCGTACTAGCACAGCCGAGCCAACAGATAACGGGGTTTACTGGACTGTTACTAAAGATGTAACAAGGTATACTTCTATTTTGGTCAAATCAAATATTTCACTTTCTGTTATGCTTGAAAATTTAGACAACGATGTTTATACGGGTGTGTTGCTGTGCAAGGCGGGGGAGGGGGGTGATGGCGTTGGGGTGGTGGGGGTAATGGTGGTGATGGCGTTAGGGTGTGGGTTATAGCATTGGGGTGGTGGGGGTGGGTGTGGTGTGATGGGAGAAAGAGAAAGTAAGTGAGAGAAAGTAAGTGAAGGTGAAATGTTTTAGATTATTGTTAAATGTATTAGAAAAATAATGCTATACATTGTAATTAGAGAAATATTGCTATTTTTTTGTAATTAAGGGTAAAAATTTGTATATTTGTGTAAAAAACCCTACAATAAACTAGGAACAATGTATCTATTTTATGTTAAAGACACTTCCAAATATCTATACAATGTAAAAATTCCAAATAAAAAAGTAGTAAACTTAGGGGATCGCTTATGTATTCATCGTTCTCTTTATTCCTGATGTAACACGATTATGAAAAGATGCATGAGAAAGTCTCCATCGAATTACATTACATTTACTTGACACTAAAATTAATGAGTCTCTTTCTAAAACGTAATCAGATTACCGAAGGAAGTATGAGAAAGTCTCCATCAATTACATCACATTTTGTACGTGATTAGTCATTATCTAGTGTGTTGAATATGACCGTGAGCTGATAAGCTTCTTCAACATATTTTACTAGGAGTAGGAAATACGTATATAGAAGATGACAAACTAGTATTAGTATATTTCTCCACTAGTACATAAATCTATATATTAAGGGTAATTCGAAGTGATGGAGTTTGGAGCATTAAAGATTTCACTGTGTCACAATTTTCTAACAAGATGCAGGTGCGGCCTAACAGAATTGGTGGCCTAAAGCAAACTTCTGTTAAAAGGCCTTAATCTTAAAAAATACTTTCATATATATATTTTCATTTAAATAATTTTTGAAGATGCAAATTACAAAGTTGTTAATAGTAATATTTTGATGAAGTTCTTCTAATGTTTGTTTTAATCATTTGAGAATGTATATATAAACAATCATAATAGTAAAAATTTATCTTATCATTTTCTATAACAATCTTGTGATTCTTTACCTTAAAATATTTAGCATTTTCTTTGAAAAAATTAAGAATTAATTAACTAGAATATACTATTTTAATAAAATGGGGTCCCAATAATTTGGGGGCTAAAGCCTTTGCCTTAGTAACTTGGGGAATTTACACTCCATGCCCGCAAAAATAAATTATTTACGTGTTTGTGCCCAAAAAAAATTAGTTTACATGGAATACCCATGCACCTCATTTTATTTACAAAAATGCCCATCTGGCCTGTTTTATTTACACTATGTGCCCACCGCCCAATTTTAACTGTATACCATTTGCATTATATTGTATACCTTTTAGTATACCAAATTAAGTATACTTCTTTACGGATTTAAGAGTATAGTGTAACAAGTATACCATGAGAGTATACTGTAGACTAGATAGGTATACAGAAGGATTTGAGAGTATAGTGTAACAAGTATACCATGGGAGTATACTGTATACTAGATAGGTATACAGAAGGATGGGTACACAGTGTAAATAAGTTTGTGGGTAAAAATGTAATGGGTATGGAGATGTAAATAAGTAGGGTTTGATGGGCATTTTTTTAAATCCCCCTAGTAACTTAGGCCTTGGGCCGCCCCTGACAAGATGGACCAACCATCAAATTCACTAAACTAAGATATGTCGAAATTTTATAGGGAAATTTTCAAAAATAGGCAGCTCACTACCCAAAATTACAAATAAGAGGCCATTTTTTTTTTCATGCATAGCACCCACCCTTAAAATTATAAATTTTAGCACTCCTTCATAAAAAACACCTTAGCAACCAAATCTCCCCCTCCCCAGCCACTAAGTCGCCGGTAGACACCCTCTCCCACCAGTGGTGTCATTACTTTTTTTGTATTTTACTGAATTTATGTTGTTTATTGCGTTTAAATCATTGCATTGGACAAGTTTATACACACAAATCTCCTCCCAAAAAATAAATTATACATGAATATACATAGATAAATGCGTAGCAATGATAGAAATACAAAAATATACACAAAAAAAGTAAAAATTCATATAAACATCCTTAATATACAGATTTATTCACTCGCATATACACACTTATACAATTTTATACACTGTATAAAATTGTATAAACTTGCGGCGACTGCTATCTCGGAAAAAGGGTGACAGCTCGGGTAAGATTCGAAAATATGGGCCATTTTTGGTAATTTTCGTCTTTGGCTTGTCTTTTAGTGTAATTATCCCAATTTTATATAGTGATTTTTACATTGTATAGACATTTAGAAGTGCCTTTAACAGAAAATAGATACATTTTTTCTAATTTATTGCATATAGACATTTAGACTTATATAGTTATCTTTTATTAGCCATTTTTAAAAACTGTTTAACTCCCTGTAAGCATGCTATACGTGCCTATTTTTGGGGTGATTGGTTTTCTACCTTTATCTTTCCTCAATAATTATCACAATTACTTAAATGTCTCCTTAATTTATGCACACAATTCTACCTATGTACGAATAAAGGTAAAGACAGTTAAAACATATCTTAACACATTCATCCCCATTTTCAATTATCCTTTGATAATATTTATTCAATCTCTAAAAATGAATAAATATCACTTAAGATAGAAGTTTTTTTTTTTAAAAAAATAAGTCTATTGATTTTTGGAATACTATGTTTGGTGTTTATAAAATAATATTTAACGTATATTTATATAAGTTTTACATATATCCATATTGTCTATCCGATGTATTTTTAACAGTGTTGATATTTACATTTTGTATACATGGAGATGGTAAAGATATGCATATATGAGGTGTTTATGTATATTTGAGATATATTGGACGTATAAGATATGCATCATGTGATGTTTATGTATATTTGAGATATATATGACGTAAAAGATATGCATATTTGGGTTGTTTCTGTATTTGAGATATGACGATACACTTGATATTTATTTAATAGATTTGTGATATATTTTTAATAGTGGTCAATATAATGGTATAAATTATGTCTTTACAATAATTTTTTTAACATTGGTATGGATAAACGTGACCACTGTATAAATAAAAAATAGATATTATTTAAATAAAATGTGAATATTATAGGAATAAAAAACATAATAGAGTATGAATAAAGAAACTCGACACTGTATATTGACATGATCAATGCATATATGAAGTTAAAAATTTGTGTACATAGAGATAGTAATTTATATATTTGAGATATAACTTATGTATATATTTTGTATTCATAATTTGTATGTGATATTACGAGGTATAAATCATGCATATAATGATAATATTATATGAATAAAAAAATAAAAATTTCTTGAAAATGTGAATACTGTAAGAATAAATAATGAATACCTTATGAATAAAAGTTGAATACTATATGAATAATATATTTAATAAGATATAATTAAAAAATTGATGTAATGCGGAAATAGAATAGGTGAATAATATACAAATAGTTATTAAGAAACATACATGATAGTAATATTCACGTTTTTGAGATCGGTTGGGATTCTCCAACATTTGCCTTGATTTCGATTTATGCGTGAGTTATGCTAAATTTTAGGAAAGAAATCAGTGAATGATGCTAATATTTAGGAGAAGAACCAACGCATAACCTAATTATTTGGCTAGTTTTTAATATGCATGAACCTATTTTTTAGACTCTTTTTTGGTTAGCCTTTGTTGTATATTAAATGTGTCTATTAAACAGTAGGGCCATGTTATATATTTGGTTAGTTATGAAATTTTCCTATTTTTATATGAAGAGGTGTTAAATACCCAATGAAATCTTCAATAGCGGTGTAAATGTCTCAAACCCCTTGATTTGAAAGACACTTTTACAATTTGTTAGGAGATTAATTAAGCTAATTGAAAATAGAAAAATGTAAAAGTGAATTGGAAACATGGATAGTTTGGATTGCTTTGCGAAGGAGAAATCTTGTTTTGTGAGGGTGAAGGGTTATGGAAAAAAAATTAGAGAGCCGATATTTACGCTATTATAATGTATTGGTTAAAAATTACCAAGGTCTCGAGCAAAGTGCAACACGAAGATTGCGCCACGAGACAAACTCCCGAGGAAAGATTGCATTGTTCCTCGCCCCGAAAATTGCCTTAGGAAACGAGGGGGAGTGAGCTCGAAGCATTGAGCTCGGAGAAAAACCTTGTAACCTTGAGCGGATGTCACATCTCGGGAGACGAAGGCCAACCTTTGTAACCGTCGACCATTTGTCTAGCATTCAAGAGAAAGATCGTGGGTCAATCAGGATTAAACACAGAGTAATGGCCATATAGGCACAATAATGATATTTACAACGTCATTTTTTCTTCTGATTATAAATAGGGCTCGTTTGTAAACAAGATGAGAGGATCAATACAATATTCAACTTTTACTTTCTATTTGTCGTCTCGTTTATCTTTTAAAATATTTCTTGCCTCGTTATTTTTCTAAAGCTTTCCATTCGGTTTGAATTCAGCTTAGCTCAAACATCACTTTGATACAAGCAAATTACCAGTTAAACCTATTACAAATTCGATTTGTTGTCCTATCCTGATTTAGGCCAACACAAATTGGTGCCGTCTGTGGGGATCTGGTAATAACGTTTGTTATGAAGTCTGTAGTTTCGATCTTCCATCAAAAGCAAAATGTCAGACACTGTCAATAACAACATGACTATTCAAGTGCCAGACCAGAAAGCGGGTACCACTGAGACTAATGGTGGAATTCCATTACACCCAACTGGCTCGACACCACCCGTTAGCCCCATTCCGACGAACGCCTCAGCTCAATTAGTTGGGTTGACACCCCCAAGCAGGTCCACTTCACTGGTCGGTCCGATACCTCCCGTAGGAGCATTAGCAGCCGAACCAACGTCCTCAAATTCTGGCGACCCCTTCCAACAGTTCATGGTAAACTCACTACAACACATGCGAGAGCAGGCCGCCACTCAAGCTCAATTTAATGAGCAATTTTGGAGTTCTTTGCAAGCCCTCACTGGAAACGGGAGAATTCACCCTGCCCTCGGTGATGTTCCCTATGTCACGACCTAAAATTTACTAAAATAAATAAATAAGTTGCAGTGACTTAGGTGTTTTAAAGGTACAAATTATTGAGATTTACGGAGTCGCCACTTGACAAGTTAAAGGTGTGCCAAGTCACCAAAGTGGTGTACCTGGAACACCCTTGACTCGTTTTAGTGGTCTGCGTCAGAGTTCCGGGTGAGGATCTCGGTTGACTCTCGGGAAGGTGTTAGGCACCCTCGAGTCCTGTGCCAAGCACAGTTGCTTTTATTGACGCATTTTGACTCTTTGAATTTGTTTGTTGTTTATTGCCTTTATTTGTTACGCTTTGATTTTTTTGAACCAAAATTGTATCAAGTAACCCGCGGGGTATACTCTAGAACAAATTAACTTTAAATTATTTTTTTTTTACCTAATAAGTAGATTACAAACCATACTTATAATTGGCTAATCGTATAAGCCTTCACAATCCTATTATTTTTGCCTAATCGTGTGAGTCACCTCACTCCCGTTAGCATTGCCTAATCGTGTTTTTCCCTTGGTTATGAATGGTTAACGTGTGGCACATGAATATTACAACTTATTTTACCTTATCATTTGGTGTAAATAAACCATATACTATTTTATATTCATTTTTATTTCATTCAAACAGATCTGGACCAATTTTAAGAAACTGAATCTTCATAATTGATGGCAGCAATACACGTCGAAGCCCACTTAGAGTGCAATTGCACGTTCTTGAAATCTGCACAACTATATGTTGGTTTTGGCACTTATGTCCTATTCTACCTATACATCTCATATTTGTTCTCTTTTATACAAGTTGTTCAAAGTTAACAGATCTGGTTTTTAAGCAACCTATCAATTTGCAAGTTAGTTGTAAAGTGAAGCTTGTTCAGGGAAATGAAACGGGCCTGGCCTAAATTCTAATTTTTTTTTTCAAAGCCTTTTTCTTAACAAAAACATCCAGTAGAAAAACAGAAATAAATTAAAACAAAAAATTGTAGGCTTAAGATTGTAGACATGCTTGACAATGAGCTTATTGGGCTTGGTAACAAACCATACATTTCACATTTAAACAGTAGTCATTCAAAATAAAAGAAATACAAGGATGGATGTATATTTACCTAGTAAGAAAATGTTCCCAACAACATCATGAAAGAACAAGCCGTATCCAAAAATCTCAGCTTAGCAACATACAACAGCAGTGACTCGGCAACAACAAAACCTCCAACAGCCCTTTGAAAATTTCCCTTTAAATTAAACTCAAATCTAGACCTTACCTCTCTTTTTGTTTCTTACTCTTTTCTCTTTTTTTTTTTAAACTCTTTTTCTACTATTTTTGACTTTCACCAGTTCAGATCTGGAAAATGGTGTTTTTTCCTTCAAAGAGTAAAGATATTCTCTCTGATTTTGTTCCAGATCCCCCCTCTAAAATGAAGATGAGAGGCCTCCTTTTTATAGCTGAAGTAAACTCAGCAATGCTCCCTCTAAAAGACAAAGCAAAACAGGCCATCTCATCAATGCAAAAGTGAGCGTGTAGGCCAGTAAAAGGACAATAGTCACATGTGTTCACTTTCACTTTTTCTGAAAAGTAAAAGAGTCCATGTGAAATCCTTGCCTTTGCTGATTTTTTTTTACTTTGACCCCTTTTGACTCTTTTCTTTTTAAATGAAATCAGATGCATACTTAAGCTAATCAAACGAATATTGCTTACTAATTACTCTTCTTAAAACTCCTATGTTTCATTGCTTGGACTCACAGACAACTAGACACTAAGCAAACTACAATAACAAGACATATACCCACCAAAAATAACAACATACATAATATGCTGCTGCTACACTTATTCAATAGCAAGAACAATACTTTGAGAAACTCAAAGTACCAGAACATGGTAAAAATTATCCTACCTAATGAAGAAAAGGGTCAATTGCAAGAACCTGCCCTTTCACACTTAAAAAAAAAGAACGACCTTTTAAGACCAAAAACCAAGCTAACAGAGGCAATCAAATGACTAGTTATAACATGTCCAAACACTCGAAACGAGCCTAAAAGAAACCGAGCAATTTCAATTTCCAAACAGAAACTACACATCCACTTTAAACATGATTTCTGTTCGAACAAATGGAACTAACAAGCTAACTAAACATACACAAAAGACACATTCTACTCATACGATCTTATACATACACACACAACAATACCATTTCATGCTTAAGCTACCAAACGACACAAGAAGACATGCTTTATAGATCTTAACAATGAACAACATGAGTTTAACTAAATGTGAACAAACACGAACTCACATATATACACGAACATACATATGCATTCATACTATATAAACCAAGATTTACTACACTAACATGATCTTAAACGAATCAAGCAAAAGAGATACAAGGACCAGATTTCACCTAAACTGCCTAAGCGAAAGCTAAAGCTTACTCGCCGCTGTCTCCACAAATCACATTTACCATTTCACTGCCTTGCTTCCATCAAAGTAGTGACGCCTCAGGCTCAACACTGCCTCGTCTTTTCCACCACCATCAGGTTCATTGCTGCCCTCGCATTGCTGCAGCCTACACACGACCAATGCAGCGCCACTGTCATAGCTGTTACTCCGCAGCGTCACCGCTGCACACAAACACACACTGCTTCACTCCGCCATCCGTTGTTACTGCGTCGACGCTACACCACCAACCCCGCTTCTGTTCCAAGCCTTGACAGCCACTGCGCTTTCCAGTTTTAATCGAGAATAGCCCTATTACGGGTCGTTCTCAATTAAAACGGGAGAAAGAAGCAACAGAAGGTTGGTTGAAGTGAAAGAAGAATATTTATGCCTATAAAAGTAATGAGGAGGAGGAGAGCATCTCGTGGATGTAGGATTTGTCCGGAAAAAATGGGTGTCGCCGGACTTAGGGTTCCGGCGACTTTTGTCTTCTCAGTCGACGGCAGATAGGTCTGAATTTGGGAAAACAATCGGCCGATTGGGAGAGAGGAGGTCAAGGAGGGTCGAGTGATGTATCTTTTATGGTGGGATGCGGTGGTGAGGCGGCGGTCGACGGTGGCCTGAGGTGGTCTCCGGTGGGCTTAAGAAAAAGGCATAGTTTCCTTTGTTTCTAGACTTGTATGTGGGGAATGGCCAAAAATGGAAAATTTTGGCTTTTAAATCAGGGAAACGGGCCGGGTCACATGGCTATTGGGCTGGGTTAATGGTTGTGGGCTGCACATTTCTTTTCTGATTTTCAAGTGGCCTAATGGCCTTTTTAGACTAATACAAACATAATTAATTAAAACTATTTTGATTAATACTAAACACACAAAATTGTAAGATAAATTAATTAGCACATAAAGTCAATGAAATATTACTCATACTTGAAATCTATTTTTTGAAAATTTTCTAACATTTTTCTCCTCATTAATTAATTAAAAAATAGCCAAAGAAAAGGTAAAATCACATTACAATTAACACACATATATCATGCATTTTTGTATTTTAGGTGCCAAAATTAGGTGATTACAGCTGCCCCTCTTTGTTCGGGAACGTGAAGAGTTTTCGGACAAAGATATAATCACAACTGATTTTGGCTTTTGGTTCTAGCCAGGAGAAAAACAAAATTGCGACCGTACCTTGACTTTTGGTCCTAACCAAGAACAAGGCTACCTACATATCCCCGGACTAAGGAATCAGGTCAGTGTAGTTCCTCACGTGTGATAGCTGGGACTACCGCATTTAGACAGACACCGGACTCTTTTAGACTAACACTAAGCACTCTCTAGACATACACAAACTAACTCTAGACACTTTCAGAACTAACTGGGACTGACTCCACGCTCCTAGACTTACCCGGACTGACTTGAGACTTTTTTGACATACTAGAGCTGTTGCTTCTGGTCACTTGTTGCTGGTTGCTGGCTAGCTGGCTGGTGGTCAATGCTTTACAAAGAATGGAAATACAAGGAAAAATGTAAAATTACAATCTCTAGCCTAAATCTTCATACTTCCTTGAGGTAGATCTTAGCTGGAAAAACAACTCTATTGCCCGTTGTATGGACAAGCACTATCTGAAACTTGAAATGGTCGCATCTGTTTCAAACAGGTCTTGACTTGAAGCTGGGGATGGTTGCTATCTTTGAGCAGGACTGACTTGAAAAGGAAATGGTTGCTACTTTTGAGCGCAAATGACTTGAACTGAATGTGAGTGCTATCTTCTAGCAAAACTGACTTGAAAAGAAAATGATCGCTATCTTTTAGCAGATCTTGATATGGAAAGAAAATGACGCTATCTTTGAGCGAAACTGACCCTAAAAGGAAATGATCGCTATCTTTTAGCAGATCTGGACATGGAAAGAAAATGACGCTATCTTTGAGCGAAACTGACCCTAAAAGGAAATGATCGCTATCTTTTAGCAGATCTCACTTGGAAAGAAAATGACGCTATCTTTGAGCGAAACTGACTCGAAAAGAAATGATCGCTATCTTTTAGCAGATCTTGACATGAAAAATAAATGATGCTATCTTTGAGCGAACTGACTCGAAAAGGAAATGATCGCTATCTTTTAGCAGATCTTGACATGGAAAGGAAATGACACTATCTTTGAGCGAACTGACTCGAAAAGGAAATGATCGCTATCTTTTAGCAGATCTTGACATGAAAAATAAATGACGCTATTTTTGAGCGAAACTGACTCGAAACGGAAATGATCGCTATCTTTTAGCAGATCTTGACATGAAAAGGAAATGACGCTATCTTTGAGCGAATTGACTCGAAAAAGGAAATGATCGCTATCTTTGAGCGAAACTGACTCGAAAAGGAAATGATCGCTATCTTTTAGCAGATCTTGACATGAAAAAGAAATGACGCTATCTTTGAGCGAACTGACTCGAAAAGGAAATGATCGCTGTCTTTTAGCAGATCTTGACATGAAAAAGAAATGACGCTATCTTTGAGCGAACTGACTCGAAAAGAAAATGATCGCTATCTTTTAGCAGATCTTTGACATGAAAAAGAAATGACGCTATCTTTGAGCGAACTGACTCGAAAAGGAAATGATCGCTGTCTTTTAGCAGATCTTGATATGAAAAAGAAATGATGCTATTTTTGAGCGAACTGACTCGAAAAGGAAATGATCGCTATCTTTTAGCAGATCTTGACATGAAAAAGAAATGACGTTATCTTTGAGTGAACTGACTCGAAAAGGAAATGATCGCTATCTTTTAGCAGATCTTGACATGAAAAAGAAATGACGCTATCTTTGAGCGAACTGACTCGAAAAGGAAATGATCGCTATCTTTTAGCAGATCTTGACATGGAAAGGAAATGACGCTATCTTTGAGCGAAACTGACTTGAAAAGGAAATGGAGTTTCATCTGACATCTAGCGCAACTTCCCCAATTCAAGTGGTCCTATCTCTTTCTTGGCGACATAGCAAATGTCACATTGACCCTCTGCATCGTGGATACGCTCTGTTTCTGATCTTGCAAATAAGCTTAGTGACTCTTGTTCTATTCTTCACAGTAATGTGGGATGAACAAAGCCTAAAGCTTCTCCCAAACATGTCCACTTTTCATGATACAATTTTGGTATGTCGTTCCTCTGTCCTGATGTGCGGTGCCGGGCTCCCATTATCAAGGTTGGTCAATGACTCGCTGAAACCTTTCCATTGTCGAGGGTGTGCCCTGCTTGCTGAATTTGACATCTTCCATTATAATGGGAGGGCCCGTTGTTGAGGTTGACATCTTTCTGGCGGATCACATCTTCTCTGGTCATTAACCCATGGCGAACACTTGTCTGAAAGGTGGAAATTCTACCGGTTTCACACATGTGGTCTTGATTTGATAGCTGGAAACTCTGACCCATTATCCTAATGAGGTGTTATTTGAAGATTGAAAGCCCTACTGATCTTCCAAATTAGGGTTCAGTTTGAAGCTTGAAGTTGCCACTCTTGATTCAGGTGGTCCTTGCTCTTGTCAACCATTCCGGCATTCTTTCATTCTGGTTACACAATCCCCAAATCATGTCTTGCAAAATGAGGTTGGTGATTCTTGGCTTGCCCTTCAGAGTAATTTCAGACAAACAATGTCTTGATGTTGTCAATCTGTATCTGATATCCCAATAAAAGGTCAATGATGCCAAATGTTACCCAAAAATCTTCAGCCCAAACACTTGTAGAAAATAGCATGTTGTTCCATGGCGACTTATCTAGTACATTCTTGGCATGTCGTTTTTGTTGCCGAGGTGCGGCATGGGAGTTGCCCATTTAGGTCTTGACAATGATATGGTACAACTTTGAAACCTGTGAACAAATTTTGCCAAACTTTCTTTTTGCTTGTTTCATATTATCAAATGAAAGAAATTGAAAGAATAATGAAGGAAGGATGAATTGAAGGGATTTGAAGGGGAGACATCGAACAAAAGATGTCCCTGAAAGATAGAAGGAAAACTATTTAGAGGTGAAATGACAACTTCAATGAACATGACATACGTCTTGGAATAAAATCTTGACCTTTTCAGCACAGTCTGTCCTTGATTTTGCCCCGGTTTGACAATCTAGAGGCAATTGCATGCTTGGTCCGGTCATGATGAAAAATCAGACACCCCTCATTCGACTAGTGGCGCCCTTTCAGGTTTTCACCGACTAGCCTCTCTCTTTGTTCTTTTAACTTACCGTTGTCTTGCAGCGCCCTTTCAGATTTTCACCGACAAGACTGCATTCATTTTTTTTTCTTTTTTTTAATTCTTTCATTTTTTCACTCTTTCCCAATCGACCTCCCATCTCTCCTTGCTGCTCGACCCCGTCTTTCCTTTCTTTCTTCAATTTTGGCCTTTATCTTGATTCCCCGAAGAATTTCTCCTTTAATAACCTTGGTGCTTCCAGCTCCTAAATGCGATCGTCGGCTTATAAGAATGCGACTTTACAGCGTGAAACTTATCCCTTGATACCCTACTTGGCTTTACATTCTCAATGATCGGTCAGAAGGGTCTTTATTTGGACTGTAACGGGGATTTGGTTAGGCTATGGAGAAAGGGGTTCAGCCTAAAAGCTTAGAAACATCTCATGAGACGACTAGATGAATATTAGAACTTTGAAACCACCGCTTTTTAAAAATAAACAAACTTTTCCCTCAGTTTAGGCAAATTGGGGATTATTTCTCTTCTTTTTTTTTTTTGTTTTTTTTTTTTTTTTGTTTTTTTGAGTTTTCTCTTTAGTTTGAAAAGCGGTATGAAAAATATCTCATGAAATGACTTGGTGAATGATACAACCCTTGGAATCATAACAACAAACTGTAGCCCCGGTTTAATGAAACCGAGGAATTATCTTTTGAATTTTTCTAATATGAAAACATAGGGAATATTCGGATTATCCCCCAAGATGAACACAATGAAAGAAAGGGATGTTGACTTTCTCCTCTTTCCTTTTTTTATTTAAATAAACTTCTGCCCCAGTTTAGGATAAACTGGGGTGCTTTGAGTTTTTTCCTCGACTTCGGGACTGATATACCAAACATCTCATGAAACAGATGAATATATGGTATGATAAAATAGAAGTTTGTTTTTATTTTATTTTATAAAAAATAAAATAAAAACAAACTTCTGCCCCAGTTTAGCATAGAATGGGGAACAAAATTTCTTTTGACGTTGGCCGCAAACTTGGAGGCAAATTTTGCGTCAATATGAACGGGGGAAAAAAAATGAACCTTTCCCCTGTTATGACCGCACCCGAATGGTTGCCTACGTATCCTTTTGAGAGGAATCAGGTCAGACGTAGCTCTAGCGCTGAGGCAGATTTTGTTTTTTTGATTTTTCCTTCTTTTCCTTTCTTTTCTTTAATCACATCAAATTGATTCCAAGGGAGGGTAGGCCAAAGAAAACAACAAAGGGGCTGACAAAAGATATAGTGTTTGGGTAGAAGAAATGAAAGCCGTTCGTCATCCCGACCCAAGAATGCCTCGCACAAATAATGATTCAATGAATTGACCTGGGTTGATCCACATGTGTCCCCGACTTCTACTTCAACGATGGTTCTCAAAACTGGTATTTCAAATTTGGTCGAAGCGACCGTCCAGGATTTCGAACTTCTCATAGATCTCCCTCATCCGATGACTACTGATTAATTCCCAACTTATTTTGCTCCCTCTTTACTACTCAAATAGCGCACAATGCCAGAGCGCGTGTCTAGATCAAGACGCAAATTCCGCACGCATGTCATGTTATTAAGGTCGACAAAACATAAAACAGAAAACTAAGGAGGTAAGAACAGGAAACATAAAAGACCGAATATTAGGACGAGATGGATCTCTCTTTCATTGAATTGAAGATATAAGGGTTTGAACAAACAAAACAAGCAAAATACTGCACTTGGGTTACAACCCTTGAATAACCAAGTACATAGAAAGATTAGCAAAACAAGCTACAATATTTCACAGTCACTCAATTGCGAGTCAGGCCTAGTTTCCTGCTTTTCATGCATTGTTGAGCCCTTCACAAGGATGCACCATGCTGACACCAAAGAAAATCCCTGAATCTGGCAATTTCTTCTTCTTTTCCTTATTTTCTTCAAGTCCCATCAGGGTGGACTTCACTTCTTTGGGACTGATGAATGATCGAGTAAGATTTGGAATTGGCTTCTCAAGAGACATGTTCGTCTTCTTCGTTTCACCACCCCTTACTCTGTCTGCTACCCCAAGCTCGATTTCAGGAACACAGTTCACTGTCACAAGCATTTGGTTAGCCCAAATTGACACATCACCAACAGGTCCTATCTGCATTGCAGATTCAGCTCTCAAATCTTCTCCACATACCATTCCCACCATATACACATCATCATGGTTGATATTTGGCGCATTTGAGCCATCGACTTGGATCAGACCATTATCTATCAGAGCTTGGATATCTTTCTTGAGAAAATGGCAATTCTCAGTGTCATGCCCTGGTGCACCTGAATGGTAAGCACATTGACGAGAGTCGTCAATCCTATCCCTAGGATGCATTCCTCCATTGATCGGTTTTAGTATGTCCAAAGCTTGCAACTTCTGAAAAAGTTCGGCATAATATTCTCCAATTGGCGTGAACTCATTCTTTTTCACTTGATGCACCTTTTTATACTCAACTTTTGGGCGAAACCCTGGAGGACCTCTTGGTCGGTGGGGAAGGTTCGGTGGAGGCTGGAATTGGTTATGTTGAGTTTGGTGAATGGGATATATAGGATGTGGGGCTGAAGCGCGCCATTGCGGATAAGACGATATTGGAGCATATGGCTGAACTATATGGATTGAGTATTGGGGTGGAGGGACAAAATACTGCGGATTTTGTGGGGTGTAGTAGTGTTGTGGAGGTTGTACTTGTGGAGCTTGGTATGAGTGGGTTTGATTGTATATTTTCTCGCTCCACTTTTGTGAACCCGAACCCACCATGGCTACATCATCTTGATTCTTCTTCCCCAAGACTCCTGCCTGAGCTCGCAAAGCTGCTTGGCTGATAATCTTTCCAGTCTTGATTCCTCTATCAATCATTTCACCAATTCTTACTGCTTCACTGAAATGCTTCCCAATGGCAGAGGCCATCGCTTGGTAGTATGTTTCATCGAGCACTTCGACGAACTCTTCAACCATTTTATCATCTGGGATCAAAGGGCTCACACGCGCCGCTTGTTCGCGCCACCTGTAGGCATACTCTCTGAAACTTTCACTTGGTTTCTTTGTGATCGTCTTCAAGGAAGAACGATCTGGAGCAGCCTCCATTTTGTAAGCATAATGGTTTAGGAAAGCACTGGCCATGTCATCGAAAGTGACCCACTTCGAAACATCTTGTTGTACAGACCATTCTTTTGCCGGTCCTCCCAAACTGTCAGCAAAGTATGCCATCAACAATTCATCCTTCTCAATCCCCCTCATTTTGTTAAGGTAGATCTTCATGTGGATCCTTGGATCACTTTGCCCAATGAACAGATCAAATTTGGGCACAACAAAACCTTCAGGCAATGGCACATGAGGGAACAAACACAGGTCTTTGTATGAGACATTGATTTTACCCCTTGACCTTGTATGTTTTTCACAGTTTGCTCCAAGCTTTTCAATTTCCGAGCGAAATCATTCTCTTCTGTCTTTCCCAGCCTTTCGATATCCGAATGTGATTCTGGGTGGTGTCCCTAATCATGCGACTCGGTTTGGCGGCACGCATTACCCTGAGCTTGGTCAAATTGTTGATCACGAGCCCTTAACTGTGAGTCACTGTTCGATCTTTGCAAAGTATGTCCTGCAGGAACGGTGAATGCTGTGGCAGGAACTTGGGGTTGGCCATGTTGTCCATGATGTGGCAATTGTGCCCCAGGTTGTACAGTAGAGGGTCCGGCTGCATTGCCAGTTGACGGATGTGGACCAAATCCTGGAAGGTAACGGGGGTCTTCTACCACTGTGGATTGCCCTTGCCCTGGTGGCTGAGTATTTGCCATGAAACCAGCAGCACCTGGCGGAACAGGAGGTGCCCGAACTGCTGCCAAGCTGCGAGTTAGCTGCGTCATCATTTCTTTCATGGCTGCAAAGTCCTCGGCCATCTTGGCCTGTTGCCCAGCTAAGCGAACCAGCTCAGTGTTCTCAATTTCCTCTGCCATCGTTGTTTGAGTGCTTTCCTGAAGAGGAGTTTCAACCACTTCTGATACAGGCGGTGGTCCCTTGATTCTGGTGGAGTAGGAATGTGGGGCCAGCACGGCAGTTGCTCAAGCTAGTGAACCAAACAGGTTAGCACAAAAGAAACACAGATTGCAGCCTAAGGTTGTTATGCGTCATCCCGAAATGGTTAACGGCGTAAGCCGAGTGTACCGATCGTATCCCCGAAAGATTGCTTATGTGCCTTGATCAAAATTAGAACAAAATTGTAACTGATACGCAATCAGCACAAGGATGAACTTGGATGATTATTATTTTTTTTTTCTTTCCTTTTTTTGACTCAACAAACGTAATTTAGACGAACGACACGAGACGAACTCAAAATAAAATGCTTGACATAATGTACGTGTCAAAGATATATACAAACTGACACATTGGGCGGGTACACCCAGACGGTAAAAATAATGGGACTCGACATTTTAGCGGAGTCAGATTATTCCACGAGGATCGATACAAAATACAACTTAGCTAATTACAATTTATCGTCTGTACCCTGACTTGACCTTAATCAAAACAAAATAAAGCGGGACCCTAAAACAACATTTTTTTTTCTTTTTTTTTAATGAAAAATTAAGACTCAACCGAAGATTCGAAATGGAACTTAAGAACGAATTATGAAACAAACTATATATTTTTTATCCGAAAGGTGACTCTAAAATCGGACATTATGGCAATGCGAAGATAGACGCGAAAAATTGATTTTTTGAAATAAACTCCTCGATCCAACTTGAAAATTAATCTTAGAGTATTTACAAAATTTGGCCATTATAACGGCGTAAAACCCCGATAAATTACTTTCAAAACTTGGTCTTGACTTGGACACAAACACAAAAGGGTCCCAAAATTTCGCCATTATACCGGCGCAAAATTATGACAAATTATTTTCTAATACTTGAGACCAAACCCGGACACAAAATTAGACTCTAAGAGTTCTTGAAAAAATTCTCCACTATAACGGCGTAAAATGACAACTAAACCAAAAAAATATTTCGAAACACGGGACTAAACCCAATTTTTCTATCATTTTCCCTTTTTTTTTGTTTTTTTTGTTTTTTTTTACCACTCGCCCCCCGGCGATCGGTCAGCATAACAACCTCTCGAACATATGCAGCACAGAAAATACCATAAATGTGCCTTTCTAGGACGTGGGTCCCGTCCTGACACGAAGGAGGTTAACCTAGACAAGTGCAGTACCGGTGTACTGCACCTCACTAAGTCATCAAATGAAATGCAGATAAATCGGGCCTAACGGTTTAACTCTAGGTGACACAAACTGACTCGGTGTCTAGACTGGCTCATAACCCGGTGGACAACCGGGCGGAAAGCGCATCAGGGCCATCCGGAGACAGTGTGTCCGGCCTAAAACCCCGTCACGCCTTCCTCCTAAATCATGGGTAATTTAGTAAGAAAGTCCCAGATGCCACAAGCAATCTGGTAAGTGCATGTGTGCAAGTGTTCCAGAGACTCAGAGGTGTGCGAAAGAAGACAGTTTTATATGCAGTTCAGCAATATCAAAGCGGTAACATTCAAGATATGGCAACAAACAACAACAATATTTACAAGCTGAAATGCGACAATTTTGTAAAGCCTGAGATTCTAATTTTCCCCAGCGGAGTCGCCAAGCTGTCACGCCCTAAAATTTTACTAAAATAATAAAAAGGTTGTGACTTAGGTGTTTTAAAGGTACAAAATAATATAAGATGTACGGAGTCGCCACTTGACAAGTTAAAGGTGTGCCAAGTCACCAAAGTGGTGTACCTGGAACACCCTTGACTCGTTTTAGTGGTCTGCGTCAGAGTTCCGGGTAAGGATCTCGGTTGACTCTCGGGAAGGTGTTAGGCACCCTCGAGTCCTGTGCCAAGCACAGTTGCTTTTATTGACGCATTTTGACTCTTTGAATTGTTGTTTATTGCCATTATTTGTTACGCTTTGATTTTTTGAACCAAAATTGTATCAAGTAACCCGCGGGGTATACTCTAGAACAAATTAACTTTAAATTATTATTTTTTTTTACCTAATAAGTAGATTACAAACCATACTTATAATTGGCTAATCGTATAAGCCTTCACAATCCTATTATTTTTGCCTAATCGTGTGAGTCACCTCACTCCCGTTAGCATTGCCTAATCGTGTTTTTCCCTTGGTTATGAATGGTTAACGTGTGGCACATGAATATTACAACTTATTTTACCTTATCATTTGGTGTAAATAAACCATATACTATTTTATATTCATTTTTATTTCATTCAAACAGATCTGGACCAATTTTAAGAAACTGAATCTTCATAATTGATGGCAGCAATACACGTCGAAGCCCACTTAGAGTGCAATTGCACGTTCTTGAAATCTGCACAACTATATGTTGGTTTTGGCACTTATGTCCTATTCTACCTATACATCTCATATTTGTTCTCTTTTATACAAGTTGTTCAAAGTTAATAGATCTGGTTTTTAAGCAACCTATCAATTTGCAAGTTAGTTGTAAAGTGAAGCTTGTTCAGGGAAATGAAACGGGCCTGGCCTAAATTCTAATTTTTTTTTTCAAAGCCTTTCCCTTAACAAAAACATCCAGTAGAAAAACGGAAATAAATTAAAACAAAAAATTGTAGGCTTAAGATTGTAGACATGCTTGACAATGAGCTTATTGGGCTTGGTAACAAACCATACATTTCACATTTAAACAGTAGTCATTCAAAATAAAAGAAATACAAGGATGGATGTATATTTACCTAGTAAGAAAATGTTCCCAACAACATCATGAAAGAACAAGCCGTATCCAAAAATCTCAGCTTAGCAACATACAGCAGCAGTGACTCGGCAACAACAAAACCTCCAACAGCCCTTTGAAAATTTCCCTTTAAATTAAACTCAAATCTAGACCTTACCTCTCTTTTTGTTTCTTACTCTTTTCTCTCTTTTTTTTTAAACTCTTTTTCTACTATTTTTGACTTTCACCAGTTCAGATCTGGAAAATGGTGTTTTTTCCTTCAAAGAGTAAAGATATTCTCTCTGATTTTGTTCCAGATCCCCCCTCTAAAATGAAGATGAGAGGCCTCCTTTTTATAGCTGAAGTAAACTCAGCAATGCTCCCTCTAAAAGACAAAGCAAAGCAGGCCATCTCATCAATGCAAAAGTGAGCGTGTAGGCCAGTAAAAGGACAATAGTCACATGTGTTCACTTTCACTTTTTCTGAAAGTAAAAGAGTCCATGTGAAATCCTTGCCTTTGCTGAATTTTTTTTACTTTGACCCCTTTTGACTCTTTTCTTTTTAAATGAAATCAGATGCATACTTAAGCTAATCAAACGAATATTGCTTACTAATTACTCTTCTTAAAACTCCTATGCTTCATTGCTTGGACTCACAGACAACTAGACACTAAGCAAACTACAATAACAAGACATATACCCACCAAAAATAACAACATACATAATATGCTGCTGCTACACTTATTCAATAGCAAGAACAATACTTTGAGAAACTCAAAGTACCAAAACATGGTAAAAATTATCCTACCTAATGAAGAAAAGGGTCAATTGCAAGAACCTGCCCTTTCACACTTGAAAAAAAAGAACGACCTTTTAAGACCAAAAACCAAGCTAACAGAGGCAATCAAATGACTAGTTATAACATGTCTAAACATTCGAAACGAGCCTAAAAGAAACTGAGCAATTTCAATTTCTAAACAGAAACTACACATCCACTTTAAACATGATTTCTGTTCGAACAAATGGAACTAACAAGCTAACTAAACATACACATAAGACACATTCTACTCATACGATCTTATACATACGCACACAACAATACCATTTCATGCTTAAGCTACCAAACGACACAAGAAGACACGCTTTATAGATCTTAACAATGAACAACATGAGTTTAACTAAATGTGAACAAACACGAACTCACATATATACACGAACATACATATGCATTCATACTATATAAAACAAGATTTACTACACTAACATGATCTTAAACGAATCAAGCAAAAGAGATACAAGGACCAGATTTCACCTAAACTGCCTAAGTGAAAGCCAAAGCTTACTCGCCGCTGTCTCCACAAATCACATTTACCATTTCACTGCCTTGCTTCCATCAAAGTAGTGACGCCTCAGGCTCAACACTGCCTCATCTTTGCCACCACCATCAGGTTCATTGCTGCCCTCGCGTTGATGCAGCCTACACACGACCAATGCAGCGCCACTGTCATAGCTGTTACTCCGCAGCGTCACCGCTGCACACAAACACACACTGCTTCACTCCGCCATCCGTTGTTACTGCGTCGACGCTACACCACCAACCCCGCTTCTGTTCCAAGCCTTGACAGCCACTGCCCTTTCCAGTTTTAATCGAGAATAGCCCTATTACGGGTCGTTCTCAATTAAAACGGGAGAAAGAAGCAACAGAAGGTTTGTTGAAGTGAAAGAAGAATATTTATGCCTATACAAGTAATGAGGAGGAGGAGAGCATCTCGTGGATGTAGGATTTTTCCGGAAAAAATGGGTGTCGCCGGACTTAGGGTTCCGGCGACTTTTGTCTTCTCAATCGACGGCAGATAGGTCTGAATTTGGGAAAACAATCGGCCGATTGGGAGAGAGGAGGTCAAGGAGGGTCGAGTGATGTATCTTTTATGGTGGGATGCGGTGGTGAGGCGGCGGTCGACGGTGGCCTGAGGTGGTCTCCGGTGGGCTTAAGAAAAAGGCATAGTTTCCTTTGTTTCTAGACTTGTATGTGGGGAATGGCCAAAAATGGAAAATTTTGGCTTTTAAATCAGGGAAACGGGCCGGGTCACATGGCTATTGGGCTGGGTTAATGGTTGTGGGCTGCACATTTCTTTTCTGATTTTCAAGTGGCCTAATGGCCTTTTTAGACTAATACAAACATAATTAATTAAAACTATTTTGATTAATACTAAACACACAAAATTGTAAGACAAATTAATTAGCACATAAAGTCAATGAAATATTACTCATAATTGAAATCTATTTTTTGAAAATTTTCTAACATTTTTTTCTCCTCATTAATTAATTAAAAAATAGCCAAAGAAAAGGTAAAATCACATAACAATTAACACACATATATCATGCATTTTTATATTTTAGGTGCCAAAATTAGGTGATTACACCCTACATGATGTTTAATGGAGGGAACAACACCACTACTTCTGTTGGAGTAAATACAGGAGGACTCCCGAATGGAATTTCGTGTGGGATCTCGGGGACTGTAGCTCCCACAACGTCTCAAACGAGCGCCGCGTCTGACTTCAAAAAATGGAAGAAGGAATTCGCGGCTAGTATGGAGAAACGACTCGAAAACGTACCAGGGGTCCGCAAACCCCAACGAACACTGGACATTGAAAAATGTCGCCAATTACCCTTCAAGCCTGAAGCTGCTCCAGCGCCTGTCCCAAAATATTTCAAATTGCAAATTCTGAAGAAGTATGACGGGACGACAGACCCAGTTGACTATATTACAGAATACATGGCTATGGTCAAAGGCAACGACCTAACCCCGATTAAAAGAGAATCCATGTTCTTGAAGAAATTCGCCGATACCCTGGAAAAATGGGCGTTACGTTGGTACATGCTCCTCCCTTCTGAGTCCATTTTCAGCTTCGATGAATTGGCGGACATATTCATTAAAGCTCGCACTTGGGCTCAAAAGATCCTCAAAAGAAAAGAAGACATCTTTGACGTAAAACAAGGATACCTCGAGCCCATCAAGGACTTCCTCGAGTGCTTTCAGGCCGAGAGGATGGATCTACCAAAACTGGATGACAACTTGGCAGTCATGGCTTTTGAAAAGAATCTTAATGTGAGAAATTCAGAGGCCACGGCTGAGTTGAAGAAAGAGCTCCAGCAGTGGCAAGCTCGAACTTGGGACGAGTTGCATGACCGGGCCACGGGGAAGATCAGGCTCGAGAAAATAGAGTGGAGAAGAATGGGACGAGGCCATTCTTACTGACGTCGGTCCGAATGCTCTCGACGCGCCGATGCACCATGAAGGAATTCAAAAAATCGATACGATCCATACAATGGAGCCCAACAGCAGCACATGAGTCAGCGCCTCGGGGGGCATCATCGCGTGAGTCAAAGACTCGGAGGGAAAACTTGATCATCCTTCAACCAAAAATCCTCGGGCCCATCCTTGGTACCTAAGGAGAAAGATCTGCCTCGAATCTCTGAGTACAATTTCAATATATCTACTTCCGAGCTGGTGAACGCGATCAAGGGAATGACTGACCAAGGAGTGAGGCTACCCAAAGACATGAGAACGCCCCCGAACAAAAGAGACCAAACTCAACACTGTGAATTTCACATGGACTATGGGCAGGCAACTGAAGATTGTAAAGTATTGCGTCTCGAGGTGGCCTATTTGCTCAAGAAGGGGGTGCTAGCAGAATACCTAACCGACAAAGGAAAGCACAATTACTCGAAGAACAGAAGGGAAAAGCAACCACCTCGAGCACAGTCACCAAAGAGGGTAGTGAATGTCATCACCAGGGGCTCGGAGGTTAATTGAGTAAACTTTGTTGCGGCAAAGAAAATGGCGAAATCATCCATTACAACGGAGAAAAGAGCAAGAGCTGGTGAGTCGAGCAAGGAGATGGTATTCAGCAAAGAAGATTGCGATGGGATGATGTTCCCCCATCACGACGCGCTAGTGATCACGCTCAGGATCAACGACTGTGATGTCAAACGAGCTCTAGTTGATCCAGGTAGCTCGGTGAACATCATCAACTATGGCGCGATCAAAAAGATGTGGTTAAAGGACCTAGTCGTCCCAAAGGCGACCATACTGGCGGGGTTCAATAACTCCACCGAGAAGACTTTGGGGAAAATAACCCTCACAACTACTGCAGAGGGAGTGAACAAGCAAACTACCTTCCAAGTTATGGCCAAGGACATAGCCTGCAACGTCATTCTTGGAAGACCTTAAATCCACGAGATGGAGGCTGTGCCATCCACTTTGCATCAAGTGATCAAGTTCCCAACTCCATGGGGAGTAAGAGCCATCCAAGGAGAACAACGAATAGCACGAGAGTGTTATTCAATCACAATGAAGAGTACAGTCGTACCGATTGGGACAAGAAAATAGCAGCGAGCGAAGATTCAACAACCGGGGACTTCGCCAAGCAAAGCCCTCGGAGCACGAGCAATTACCTCGCCAAAGGATCACCCTTGGAACTTGCTCGAATAAATTCATGCTATTCTAGTTCCTTTCACCTAAGTCCTGTTATAACCAGGCATCTATTGTAATAAAGGCATGCAGATTTGATCAATGGAATAAACTTCGATTCATCATCTTTTTATTCTCATTTGAACATGCATAGCTAGTCATAAGTTAAGCCTATGGCTCGAGGACGAGACGTCGTCCTAAGCTAGCTCGAAACAATGAAAAAGTCTTGCAAGATAATTCATAAAAGGAATTTTCATTAATTAAAAGGCTCGAAGGCCCCAAATATTTACAAGGTAAATGACACAACGGCCTTAACAAAAAAAAGAAACAAAAGCACTACTCTAAGACTCCACTTTGGAGTCATCGTCTCCCTCATCTAAGCTCTCGCTGCTCGAGGGGACATTTTCCATCAACTTCTAGGCCACGGCAACATTGCTCTCGGTCTTGGCAATCTCGGCATTAAGGTCAACTCTGCCACGACACTCCTTCAGAGTCGCCTCGTTTGAATAACGGCCCAATTTTTATCAACTTTGGCCCGAGTCCTCCTCATCCTCCGCCTCGTGGAGAAAGAATCAGCTTTGCCCCTTAGGAACTTGGCCTTGCTCTCGAGCTGACTCTTTTCCTTGGCCAACTACTCTTTCTCTGCAGCCATCTCATTCATCTTAAGTAGCTTTTGCTTTAAGTCTTCATGAAATTTCTTGGCCCTCTCACTAATAGCTGACTGAGCCTCGTTCCTTACTCGCTTCAGCTCAGCATCACAAGTTCCTTCAAATGGGTCATCTTCTCCTTAATGTCAGATTTAGCCTCGAGGGCCTTGGTCATCTCGAGGTCAGGCTTGTTGGCAACATTTTTAGCCTGCTCCAACTCGAGCCTTGCGTTCACTAGTTCCTTCTCGAGACCACTCATCCGAGCCTCGAGACTCGCTCGCTCTCGCCTCCATCCAGCCCTTAACTGCCGAAGCTTTTCGTCTCGGCTGCACTCTATCTCGGCAGCCTTGATAGAGTTGATGTAACACTTCAATTCTAAAAAATCAGAGAAGGAAGCGAAATGTCAAATTGAAAAGAGAAAGTTAGAGAAAGCATACATGAATGGCATGCTAAGCAGCATCAACCATCAAATCAAAGATGGAAGACTCCTTAAGACGATCTCGTTCCTTAGGACCTAAGAGTCCACGGGAGGCTGATCGGGACTTGGATGTCGCCATCAAGAAGGCAAAGCTCAGAAGGAATCTCAATATAGTGAAATTGCCTCCAAGAAGACGAATCAGGAGCAGTCTTGGAGGCGGCTCGAGGAGTCTTGTCCCCCACTCGAGATGGCCCAGCCTCGTCCACTTTCATTTTCGCCGAAAGAGAGTGATGAATGTTCCCCATGTCTTTATCAGCAATCTGAACTGGTTCAGGCTCATGAGTAGAGGGAATCACAACCTCATCTTGTCTTAACTCTGCCTCGCCAACGGGAGTGAGCTCAGGAAACGGGACAAGATCAAATCTAGCCCGCTTTGCTTCCGGAGCTTCCCCCGAGGAAAACTCTTTCTTCCTCAAAACTGAAAGAAAAAGGAAAGGAGGTGATAAACGGAACAAACGAAACAAATGGTGAAAACAAGAGGAAAAATACTCAACCTGTTTTGGCCCCAAGGTCCGATAACCCCTCGGGAGCCATCTTCTTCTTCTTCTTCTTCTTCTTCTTCTTCTTCTTCTTCTCTTTATCGTTTTCTTTTTCACCTTTTTCCCTCGAAAGGTTTCCAATCAAATCTTCGAGGGCATTCAATACATCTCCAACCTCGGAAACCTCCTCTTTCTTGTCCTTGATCTCTTTCTTTCGTTTTCTCTCGTCCGGCGCGGTAATTGCCCTCTTGGGGAGCCCTACAACAGAGAAAAGATAATGAGGCATCGAAGCACAGGACCTTGGAAAACTAGACCAGACTCAAAGGTTGGGTAAAAAATAACTCACCATGCCGTTTACATGCCCATTGGTTTTCATCCAAAACCGCCAAAACCATCCACGACCTCTCTTGCCTAGGTTTGGCATCAATAATGGCCTGAACCCATTGAACCAAGTTCTTTGGGTGAACAATCGGGACCGCCTCGGCTAAAGGAATAAGAACGAGGAGTCATAAAAGGGAAAAAGTAAAACGAAAATAAACGAAGGAGGAAAAACTTACGGGCTCGATTCCACCGCTCGGGATAATCAGGCTTTAAGGAGAGAAGATCGGTGGGCAGGAGGACGAAGCGCTCATTCCACCCATGGTCCTTGCTTTTCGTAATCAGCGACTACGAGCCCCGTTTGTTGAGCTGAACGACTCCATCCTTATGAAGGGTAGGGAAAACAGATACAAGAGATGATCGAGGGTGAAAGGTACCCCCGCTAGTTTACTCAAAAATTCGAGGCACTGAATGTGCCTCCATACCCCAGGTCCAATTTGGGCTAGACACACTTGGAAGGTTCGGCAAAAATTATCCAACACTTCGGGGATAGGGAGAGAGAAACCAATCGTGAAAGGATAAGTGAAAACGAAGGAACGCCCCTCGACTCGATCACACACCCAGCTCTCGAGAGCGGGGATACCAACCTCACCTCGGGGCCCCATTTGCAATCAGAGCGAACCAGATAAATGATCGTTTGAGTAATCAAGCTCGGCCTATTCCCCACATGAATGTGCCTTCTCCTCATAGCCTCCGAATCAGTTTGCAGTTGCATAACAAAATCCTTTGAAAGATCAATTTTTAAAGGAATGACGTGGTGGGACTTGAGTTCCAAGTCGTCAGAGAGAAGTTCATCGTCGCCCACATCCTTCATGGTGACCTCCTCCTCCTCCGCCGTAGCTACTCCAGCGGTCCCAGCCATAGCTGAGCGATGTTCTTGATCCACACCGCTGGGATAAGTAAAATCCTCCATGTCGAAGTCAGAAGGAACAACAACGTCCAGCGGTTCGGGGACATTAACCAGTTCCCCACCAACAATTATGGTGTCGACGAGGGAAGGTGGAGAACGTGATGAATCTTGTTGAGATATCTTTCTTTCGAAGATCTTTGGGAGAAAATGCAAAAGTTTTACTGTTGAAGGCAAGAAGAAGTAAGAACAAGAAGGCAAGGTTCGACTATATATAGGTTAAAAAGCGCCACGATTACAGCCGCATGGGGAAGACAAAACAAGAAAACGCGCCCAATCAGCGATCGCCACGCATGATTGATGGGAATTCGAAGTGACAACCGACGTTTTCAAAATTTGCAGCACAAAAACAACTACGTCAATCTCCCGCCTAAAGTTCACTCTACTCCTCGACAGGTTCGGCAACCTCTCAAGGAGTGGGGGGACTATCTGTATTGGATAAAAATCACCAAGGTCTCGAGCAAAGTGCAACACGAAGATTGCGCCACGAGACAAACTCCCGAGGAAAGATTGCATGGTTCCTCGCCCCGAAAATTGCCTTAGGAAACGAGGAGGAGTGAGCTCGAAGAATTGAGCTCGGAGAAAAACCTTGTAACCTTTAGCGGATGTTACACCTCGGGAGATGAGGGCCAACCTTTGTAACCGTCGACCGTTGCTTTAGGATTTATGAGAAAGATCGTGGGTCAATCAGGATTAAACACAGAGTAATGGCCATAAAGGAACAATAATAATATTTACAACGTCATTTTTTCTCCTGATTATAAATAGGGCTCGTTTGTAAACAAGATGACAGGATCACTACAATATTCAAGTTTTACTTTCTATTTGTCGTCTCGTTTATCTTTTAAAATATTTCTTGCCTCGTTATTTTTCTAAAACTTTTCATTCGGTTCGAATTCAGCTTAGCTCAAACGTCACTTCGATACAAGCAAATTACCAGTTAAACCTATTACAAATTCAATTTGTTGTCCTATCCTGATTTAGGCCGACACATATAATAAATAGATGAATAACATAAGTCTTATATACCGCACCCTTTTCACTTTACTATGTTTAAACTAAATTTTATAGATTGATCTTAATCTTTCACTTAATTATGATAAATTGGTGTAGTTTGGTACGATCACGATTTAGCCAGCAAGTAATTAGTTCAGACCTAGTCCAAGAATCAACATCAAATCAATAATTAGTCTGAATTCCAATCCCACAAGCAAAAGCTTAATGACAACACCAGCTTACTACTAATAGCTAGGAAGGATTTTAGCAAAAGCACGTTTAATTTAATGAAATTTGAAACAATCTATTTCTCTTTTCTTCTGATCGACCTTGATCCATAAAGTGTCTAAATTCTAATTTAGTATCTACTTAAACGGTACTTATAAAGAACTCGATGTACATTTTTGCTTATAAAAATTATCTCCTTTTTACATGATTTTATTTGCTTTAGTTATATACTCATTCGAATATCATATACTCCATCATCTTGTGTTGCATTTTATAAGTTCTAAAATTTTAGGCACAATATGTTGTCAAACAAGTTTTCTCATTAAGAGCCCGTTTGGGTAAGTTTAAAAGTGGCTTAAAAGTACATATATGCTTATAAGTTTATTGATGGGTGTTTGATAACTCAAAAAGTAAAGGGCTTATAAACACTTTTATGCTTAAAATAACTCAAAAGTGAGAAGTTAGGATTTCCTAACTTTTCAAAAATGGCTTATAAACAACTTTTGGCTTTTAAGCAACTTAAAATAATCTCACCCAAACGGGCTGTAAATCAATCCTAGACTTATAAGCTTGCCAAACGACAACAAATAAATAAAATAGTACTAGTTAATATGAAAAAAATTTCTAGCAAATGTTATGAATACAAATCACATTGCACTAAACTCAAATTTGAATTGCATTGCAATAGGACCAAATAAAATAAAAACAAAAAATAGATCGGTGCACGAAGCATCCAGCATTTACGTGGGATCGAAAAAATACTGCGCCCCAGAAGTGTGATGTACGCATATCCTATCCTGATCCTAATCTCAAAATTGTCCCACTAAATATCTTAATCTTCCAACTTGTGATGCGTTGATTTTCTTAAAGGATGAATAAACATCTTTATTTTATTAATCAGTATCCTACATTGTTAAACTATATATGAAATTAAATTTCAAAACTGGCAAAGGGATCTCAAATGCCAACCTCTTAACCAAAATAAGTAAGAAAGCAGCGCAGATATCATGAGGTTTTAAATTTGCAAGAATACATAACTTCTGCTATATGTCAAGTACATACTTGATCCATTGGTTCAAGATGGAGATATAAGAATACTAGTAACAAACTACAATAGAAATTTTGCATGATTATAAGAATGACAGAAATAATACCACTAAATAATACTAGTAATAGATCTATATCATATTCTCATTATATGATGAAAAGCATGCTTTCGGCCAAAACATATATTGTAATATGGAGATATAAAAAACTGAACCAATCGTAAAATCAAGTCTTTCTCTGCTTGCCAAGTTTCCTGTTGTCGAATGAACAACCAAACTTGCAATTGTGGACACGATCCATACCACTAGGAGGTTGAACACAACGACTTAGGCATGAATTGTAACAATGAACATCATTACCACACTTAGTAAAACAAGCATTTGCACATCTTTGTACATCAGAAAACCCTTGTGCACCTGCTAAAACCATCATCAACATCATAACAACAGCTGACCCCAAATATGTTGACTTCATATTATTAGCTGCTATCCTTAGTGTCTTCAGTAATTTGCAAGGATACTTAGTGGTGTAAAGTGTATATATAGTTGGCTACATTAATTCTATGGTTCTATTTAAGCTAATGTAGTAAAATTAGTTACGGAAAGAAACGTGAGAAAATCTCCATATCATGATTGTATCGCATTAATTATGTAATAAATTTAAATTAATTACTATCAAATCTATACATATCTCACATAGATTAGGAAACAAATTTATCTTTTTTCTTCATTTTTTTGGATATTTCCTTCATTTTTGTGTCCGGATCCCTCCATTAATTTTTTATTCATTATGGTTCAATGCCACCATTGATTAATGTCATGTCTCTACCTTAAACTTAAATAATTGAGATTCGTTTTGTATTAAGCAATTAATATGGAAAAACATTTCTAATTTAAAATAATTAAAAAATGCCAAAAGACTAACCGATGTCGTTTCCCACCAACGTGCCATTTTCATGCTTGAATTGAAATGTTGAGCGAAACTCACGACTCACACATGTCTACAAGAAAGGAAAAACTGAGTGATATAATTTTCAGTTTCACTCTATAAGCACTGTTTTCAGAAAATGAGGCAACAATTTAGAAGATGCCTAGTCTATTTTCCTACTTTTTTGTAGAAGACAACAAGGTGTGTTTGTTGTTATAAGCATAATACTAGCTAGGGAAAAAGATTTTCCTAATTTTCGTAACATAAAGAGGAAAACTTGTAATATAATTTGTAAGAGATGAAATCGCTTTGCCTATAGTATATGCATTCAGTAATATTCTTTCATCTATAGTATCATATACGGATGAAATCTTTGATTTTGTTAGTAAGCAATAGCCTATGGAGAATGACTTTATCCATCTTCTGCTTTGATTTACGAAAAGCACCTTGCCTTGCCTAAAATCTCACATTTTTGCGAATAATTAAGTGCTTCCACATGTTTTTGAATTCATTGTTATGACTAAAGCATAATTACTTAATATTCATTCTTTACTTTTATCTAACACTTTACTATCGTAAATTAGATGATTTGGTATAAACACTCAAGTGCGGATCGATAAGTTTTTAACAAGATCAAGTAATCGATCCTTTGAATCGTGTACAGCTGCAAATTTAAATTGTGCACGGACCAACAACTTAACACTAGGTATATGCATATGCTGCATATATCGAGATCATATTTGATTTGTGAAAGGATTTAATTTAAATTGTAGCAGGTTAGTTATCATGTTTATGAGGCTATATTGTAGTAGTATTATTTATGTGAAGATGTTTCTGTAATTACCTTAAATTTAACTCTAAATATTATGATTCTGTAAATATTTAGTACACTAATAGTGCATAATATATGCATAATCTTAAACAATAAATACTTCGTGAAGATATGATGTCATATGCTAATTAATGAGATTTACTCTGTAGAAGCAAGATACGAATCATTCTAACCATGCTCGAATTGATGAACTATTGAAAAGAAACTCACGTGTCACACAAGTCTACAAGAAAGGCAAAACTGAATGATAAAAATTTCAGTTTCACTCTTAAGCACTATTCAAAACAGGAGGCAATAGTTTTGGAAATGCGTCGTCTATTTTCCTACTTTTCCGTAGAAGACAACAAGATTTCCTTGATTTTCTTTTCACGTAACATAAGAGGCAAACTTAATATAATTTGTAAGAGATGAAATCGCTTTGCCTATGATCTATTTTCATTCATTAATATTCTTCCATCTATGGTAACAGATACGAGTGGAATCTTTCTCTTTGTTAGTAAGCGCAATAGTCTATGGAAAATGACTATCCATCTTCTCCTTTGATTTACCAAAAGTGCCTTTTTTCCTAATAACCGTGATGTATTATACTCTCTCCGGTCCATTTTAGTTGTAAGGTATTCCATTGATAGAAGGACCAAAACGTTTGTCGATTTAGAATATCAAGGTAAAATTTACCATTTTTTCCCATAATACCCCTAATATTAAATGTTATTGAAAAATACAAACACCTCAATACTAGTAGCTCTTTCTTGAAAATACCAAAAAGATAAAAAGGGTAAATTAGTAAAAATGCTATGTTTATTTATAATTTCTTAAGGTGTATGCAAAGTCAACCCTTACAACTAAAATGGACCGGAGGGAGTAATTAAGTAGGAATATAACAAGTACTAAGACTCCCGACAAAGGGAGGAGTCATAATTCAGTTCAAAGCTAACAAAAAGGGGCATAATTAAGGTACAACAATTTGTTTTGAGAAGCATTACAACTAAATTTTGACAATAAATTTGCGACAAGTATCTTGCTTTCCTAGCCTAGCCTAAAATCTCGCAATGTTTGTGATTTGAAATAGGGCCTTGTTTTTGTTTTGGATTACATTGCTCTCTAAGACTGGGCACCAGTTAAGATGATGTGTTGGGTATGTTTATGCCTAAAATTTATGGATAAATTACACAGAGTATAACTTTATGTACTTTTATTACAAAATATATAAATATTTTCAAAACTTACAAAAGATAGCAACATTTTTGTTGTTTTCTACAAAAAATAGCATAATGTATTTAAAAAGAAAAGAAAATGTAATTAAAAAATAAATAAATCTAATTCTATATTTATGCACCCAAATCATGTTTAGATATGTTTAAATCTTTTTACATTTAAGACTAATTTTCTCTCTCCCCTCAAAACCATCTATTATAAATTGACAATAGGCATACGTAAAAAACAATAGCCATACAATACACATACAATAGCCATACGATAGACATACAATAGACTAACATAGCCATACAATACACATACAATAGCCATACAATATACATACTATACACATACACCATACGATAGACATACAAAAGACATACAATAAAATTAGTAATTGGGTAGTTGTAATCCCAAAAAAGTAGGAACAGATGAAAAGGCATGCCTATAATTATGCGCGATTTTGGTGCAAGGTGTATCTTCAATTTTATTGAGTAAATCTTTTTTTTTTAATAACTTGTATATATAATGTTAAGAAAGTATTGCTATTCTGAAAAGTGACATAATGTTGTTATTTTATTGTAAACCTGCTAGTATGTTTGTATATTTGTATAATTTAGTCAAAATTTATCTCCTAGATTAAACAATCAGATTTGGAAATGCCTTGTCTATTTTCCTACTTTTTTGTAGAAGACAACAAGGCGTGTTTGTTGTTGTAAGCAATTATACTAGTCAGGAAAAAAGGATTTCTTGATTTTCTTTTTACGTAGGCAAACTTGATATATATAATTTGTAACTTGCAAGAGATGAAATCGCTTTGCCTATGTGATCTATATTCATTCATTAATGTTCTTCCTTGGGTAATTTTCATAAATGATCACACAATTATGAATATTTTGTGCTAAAGTCACACAACTTTATTTTCTTACCGAAAATTCACATTACTATTAACTTCATAACCAAATGGTCACAATGGCTAGAAAATACAACTTTCGATGGACTTTTTGTAGTTTTTTTTATTTTTACCATTTTTCCTTTTTTTGCACAAATAACCATTAGCAAAAACAAACAAATGAATATTTACCAATAGGCTCTTAATTAATTCTTTTACTTTATCATGATAGATTTTAGAAAAAAAAAAATTTTAACCCCATATATATATATATATATATAATATTAAATTTAAATACGAAGCACTATAATGATAACAACATCTAAATTCTTCCATTCCTAGAGAAGTAGTAAATCTAAATCTTAAAATTAATGAAACAAAATGTTAGTGTAATTTTTTTATTCAATGTGATTTATTATCAGAAGTCACATGCACGATCTACTTTTAGGTCATTTTATATAAGTAAGTATGACAATTGACTTCAAAATATTTTGTACTGCTTGTACACTAAATTTATTTATTTTTTCAAAAAATTAAAAAAAAATAGAAGGATCATGTACATATACATCGTGCTTAAGAATATATCTTTAAGGAAATCAACCCCTAAAATAACAACGTGAAAAAGATATGGTTATAACATCTAGTTTGTTTCATTTGAAAATTTAAAGTTGCCTCTTCTCTTGAAAACACATTATTTTTTGGACTTTAAAATTTATCCTCATAAAGTATAAAGGAAGTGAAGGAATAAAATTAATCTAGACAAGAATGTATTGTTGAATCTCCATTTGTTTATTTTTTTATAGTTATTTGCTTAAAAAAGGTGAAAAAGATAAAAATAAAATAAAAAATAAAAAATCCCACCGAAACTAACACGTTCCGGCTATTGTGACTATCTTGTTATGAAGATAATAGTAATGTGACTTTTCGGTAAGAAAACAAAGTTGTGTGATTTTAACGCAAAACATCCATAGTTATGTGACCATTTGTAAAAATTACCCGTTCTTCCATCTATGGTAACAAATACGAATGCAATCTTTCATTTTGTTATGAAGCAATAGCCTGTGGAGAATGACTTTATCCATCTTCTGCTTTTGATTTACGAAAAGCGCCTTGCCTTGCCTTGCCTAAAATCTCACATTTTTGCGAATAAGTACTTCCACATATTTTTGAATTCATTGTTATGACTAAATCATAGTAACTTAAATCTTAATACTCATTCTTTACCTTAATTTAACACTTAACTATATATCGTAAATTAGACGATTGGGTATAAACACACAACTGCGGATTGATCGATACATTTTTAACAAGATCAAGTGATTGATCCTTTGAATCTTGTACAGCTGCAAATTTAAATTGTGCAAAGACCAACAACTTAACACTAGGTATATGCTGCATATATCGAGATCATATTTGATTTGTGAAAGGATTTAATTAAGTTGTAGCATGTTAGCTATCATGTTTATGAGGTTATTACAGTCAAACATCTCCCTTGTTATAACAACATTTCAGTATAATGACCTAATTTTCTCCGAAACTAATTTTTTATGTTATATTTTATCTTTTTATAACAACATTCTACCTATAATAGTAATTTCGTTCATTATAGCAGTACACTCTTTATACAATTACTTCTCTATAACGACCATAGTAAAATATTGTGTAATAATATTTTGTAAAAGGAATATATTATATATAAAATAAAATATAATATATTTGAGATAATCATTCATAATATAAATATTGTCTTTTTATATTCGTACCATAAAAATTCTTACGTAAAACTTGATTTTTTTTTTTACAGTTTCAATTAATTTTAAAAGCATATGTTCCTTAAATTTTTTTTTTGGTAATTAAATTTTATAAATTACCAAAGTAAACTTTACAAAGAACCATAGCTTAGCTAACACAGCTAGCTATCTAAGAACAACAGTCTCTTTGCTAAACTCTAAGCTAGTCCTAAATGAAGCAAAAGACAGAAACATAAATGAAACAAAATACAGAAACATATACTAAACTAGCTGCCTAAAATACATACTCAACAGACTATCTTGATCAAAGAGGTAAACTCTGAAGGACATTTCTCATCTTCTCTGGTGCTCTGATGTTGCATATTACCAGAACCTCTCTTGCTAAGCTTTCCGGGTCTCTCCTCTTCTTTTCAAATATATGAGTGTTCCTTTCAATCCAGATAGTGTAGGTGTACTCTGTATAGAGCATCTTAATAATGCTTGCCTGAACTGATTGCCCTTTGCTTTCTTGATAATCCCTCGCAGCTGGCTCTCCCAACTTGTATAGCTTTCATGTTTGATTTGTAGCCACTTACATAATCTTCCCCACAGTTCCTTTGCAAAGATCCATTCATGTAACAGATGGGGGCATGTTTGTAAGGGCCTAAATCGGTTTTAGGTACACAAATCGAATTTGGATTCGAATATAAGCAAATCTTTGTATCAAAGCTTAAATAATGCGAAAAACTGTATAAAGCCGTATATAACGCAAGAGAATAAATGATATTTCAATATATGCTGTTGAGTACAAATTTGGGCAGAGTTTCAGTATTAATTTCTGGATCCCTATTACATGAAATGAACTGCTATTTATAGATATAAGCATTGCCCATGATCTCCACTAGCAGCTGCCATGTTGTCCCACGATCTGGATGTGTAGTGGCTGAGTTAGTGGGGTGAAGTGGTGGGCTGCAAGCGGACGAACCGAGGGGAGTCCACCGAGGTGAAAGCTTGACATCCTCGGTGGCTTGACCCTATTGCTTGACCGAGGTGATGGTTACCGAAGGCTCAGCTCACGGCTCGCCTTCGGTGACTGCATCTTCGGTTTTAAGACCTCGGCGATATGCTCAATCGCCTCGGCAATCACTTAGTCGGGACGTGTTCGGTCGTTGAAATTTACATGACCGGGGCGAATCATCGCGGGTCGATTTTTACCCAATACAGATAGTCCCCCCACTCCTCGGTTAACTACCGAGGTGGCCGAGGAGTGGAATGAAGTTTTAGCGGGAAACGACGTGGCTTGATCCTATCCAAGTATTTCAAAATTTGTCAACGGTTCGCGTCCCATCAGGTCATTTCTCGCGGACACGTGGCATTCATCCCACGGTCGTTCAAACTGCCGCGCCGTAATCTTTGCTTCTCCCAACGTTACAATGATGACGCCGACGTCATCATCTCTTCGCCTTCCACACCTATAAATGGACACAGTCGAACATTTTCATCACTTTTCCTTGAGCGATCAACAGTGCTAAAAAAGAAAGCTTCATATTCCTTCCAAATTTCTGATTATCAGTGATAACTTAGATCTTATTTCCGTCATCATGTCTACAACAATTTCTCGACAAGATTCAAGCGATTCTGGCGATAGGGCCAAGGCCGATCAGTTTGCTAACATTATTTCTAGCGGCGAGTTCATCACCGCCGTGCCGCCGCTTCAGATGATGGAGGCAGAGGGTGGCGAAGAGGTGAATTCGACGTCGACGTCTCTGGGCGACGGAGGAGGAGAGCCAGGCACGACGTCACAATTGAAAGTGAAGACGTCGGCTTGGAGGAGGAAGAAGCTGCTCCTGGGGAAGAAGGCGCCGAGGGCGACGATGCCGAGGGCGGAGCTGAAACCGCCGAGGGTGACCAGAGTACCGAGGCGGGGCCGTCGGGCCCGGCGATCCCCCTCGAGCAGGAATTGGAACCTCACCATGTCATCCCTTCCCATTTTGACAACACCAAAGACCTCAAGCTGCAACTACAATCAGCTGATCAAGAGGGGAAGAAGAGAAATATCCCCGTGAACACCACGCCGACTCTCATAACAAGCCCACGTCGACCGGGTTCGAAGGGAGTGCAATTCGCCGCCGAGGTGAAGGTGGTGGTTCCCGACCCGACGAGCAGGGTTTGCCACACGTGGAGGGGCTTTCCTTCGCTTACACTTACCCCTTCACCCTTGGCTTCTCTTTACCACTGCACGGGGTGTTGATGACTTCTGCCGAGCATACAATCTGTGCTTGGCTCAGCTTGGCCCCGGTGTGTGGAGGGTAGTTCAATGCTTGGACAAACTGAGCACGGAGGCCGGGGTGGATTTCACACTACAGCACCTGCTTTCCCTCTATTATCCGTATTTTCACAAAGCCGGGTTGTGGCTTTGAACAACCGAGGTAAATATGGGCTTCTTCACAAAAGCGAGGATCATGGGGATCGAGGCTGGAGTGAAAGATATCCTTTTGGAGACAAGCATTTTCTCAACCAAGCCGACTTCCCCGAGAGGTGGAATAACACACGTAAGTGTCCTCGTTCAAGTTTCTCTTCGATTGCTGTCATCCTTGTTAAGCTTCCTTTTCGTTCTTTCCTTCAGCTAACAAAGTCGCCATCGTCCCCCCCGAGGGGCTGACCGAGTGGGTGAGATTAGTGATGGGGGCCCGGAAGCGTCCCATTCGAACGTGGATGAAAATGGCTGTTGACTTCGGTTGGCAGTGCAAGAGGCATGGTAAGAATTTTTGTCTTTTGGTAGTTTCATTTGGCTTCTTATTTTTGGGGTTTGTCTTGACTACTGGCATTTCTTCCTTGATTCCAGGTTTTCCCAACCGCGCCACCGGCGCAAAGAAAAGCAAGAAGAAGAAGAAGGAGGAGAAGAAAAAGAGACGACGAAGAAACCGAGTCAGACGATGATCTGGCTGGTAGCCGGGGAGTATAAGGGCTTGAAGGCTTCTAAGTCTTCGAAAACTTCAAAGGGAGCCCCCGATCAGGGGACTTCAAAAGGTAGCGTTTCTCCTCGGTCTTTATTGTGAATCACCCTTCCCTCTTCGCTTTAGTGATTTCAACTTTCCTTCGGTTGTAGGTGTGAAGCGGAAGAGGGCTACCTCGAAGAAGCCATCTCGCTCGGTGGTTCCTCGCACCGAGGCGGAGGTTCTTAATCAGCCCGAAGCGGTGGTTGAAAAACGCCGAGGCTTGGTGGATGAGCCCGAGGATCAAGCGGCTGCCGAGGCTTGGGCTCGAGGAGGTGCAGATATCATTGATCTTGAAGGTCAAGAGCTCGGGCCTGACGCAGCCGTGGAGAGAGCCAAGGGCAAAGCCAAAGTCGTCGAGGCTGAAGCTGCTGCATCTACCGGGGAGGCTGGCACCGGGTCAATGAGAGCGCACTCCGAACCCGCGAGGATTTCTTCCTCGGTGGGGCCTTATCGGAGGCTTGAAGTGCCCATCTCCTCGAATTTGCTAGCTTGCGGCGCCGAGGAACTTTTGAGCCTCACACCTCTATTGGGGCCAACCGAGGATAAGCTCGTGCAAGAGTTTACCTCCGGCCAGCTGTACAGCACACTGGCTTCTAACGCCGTAAGGGTAAGTCTTTGGAAATTTTAAGCTCAAAGTTTGATGTTTACCTTCGGTTCGCTGCTGACCTTGGTTCTTCAAATTTTGTTCAGGGTTTCATCCTTTCGCTCAAGGCTATCGAGGTCGAATCTTCGAGGACCGCCGAGGTAAAGCGCGTGGCTCGCCTTGGGATCAGCAGAGGGACAAGTTCAAAGCCCAGATAGCTTTGCTGAAAGCTGATTTGGCCAAGTCCCAGGCCGATCTTCGTGAAGCCGAGGCAAACTCCGAGGCCAAGATTAAAATCCTCAGTGATGATTTCGAGGCTGAACGCTCGAGGCTAGGAGAAGAAGTCGCGAGGGAGCGGTGAGCGGTGAGCTGTCGCAACCAAAACCGAGGCAGTAATATGGCCAAAAAGCACCAAGAGCAGCTGAGAGATCACTGCTTCATATTAAGAGGCTAGGGCGAGACTTCCAAGCTTTCAGCCAAGGATGATCAGATCGCTGCCCTGAAAGATGAAATTGCGGCCCGAAAGGATAAAGCTGCGCTCAAGGTGAAGAGGGCCGAGCTCGACAAGCGGTGGGCCATCATCAAATCTCGGTTAAGGTTGCTCAAGCGGTGTCGCGCCGGGGAGCTTAACCTGATGAGAGATTGAAAGGCCGAGGTCAAAGCGACCGAAGCTCAAGCTATCATCGACGATCTTCCTTCAAGTGAGGCCTCGAGCGGCGATGATGAGGAAGAAGAAGATGAAGAGGCCGAAGGGGGCTCCGAGGATGGAGGAAATTCTCCCGAGGCATGAGTTGTTTTAGCATTTCTTTTGTAAGCCTTCGGGCTTTTAACTTTGTACTTTGGACCTTCGGGTTTTTGAATGTAAATATTCAGCCTTCGGGCTTTCAATGAAAAACATTTGCATCTTTGTTTTGTGTGATGGCCTTTTAGATATACCGAACACTTTGATGCAAACTTTAACTTAACCTTACAAGATTAAACGGAATTTGACCGATGCAAACCTAGGACGACGTCTCGCCCTCGGGTCGACGCATTGCGCGGCTTAAAAATGTTAAAGATTCACACGGAAAATGAGTGTAATCGAAGTCATTTTTATTGATATCAACAAGCCGAAAATTGGCTATGTACATAAAACCAAGCCGAAACAGGCCTTGGGTAAAATTTCAGACAAAAGCAAATTATCGTCATGCCGCTACCGGGCTAATTTACAATGTACTAAATCTAGTCCCCGGGTGTAGTCCCCGGTTGTCGGATAGATAAGCTTCGGTTGGGAGGCTCGATGCTGACCTCGGTATCAACCCTTCTCACTCCCCCCCAGTGTTCGGTTGTGAATCTTGATGAAGATCCGAGCACTGGAATCGGTTCGGTTCGCTTCCTGAAAAGGTCAAGCAAAAAGATGGAACGAGGAGTAAGTTAGTACATTTTCTATTGAATGCCATGGGAGCGCGTTCGGCTCGGGGCTGTTTGATTTAAAAAGTTGAAGATATTTACCTCGATTAGAAGTAGTATCGCTTCAAGTTGGAGAATTCCAATTCAGAGGTTCGGGTTCTCCTTGCAAACTTTCGATTGATAAGAGCCTTTTCCAACGATTGCTTTGACCCTGTAGGGTCCTTCCCAATTTGCAATGAGCTTTCCCCCTTTTTTCTTTGTTGATTGATTCACCGTTTTCAACACATAATCCCAACCTTGAAGTCCTGAATTTGCCTTTCTATTGAGGTACGCTTCGATCTGCCTCTTTTGGCAACCAACCGAACCAAAGCTAGCTCCCTCTTCTCTTCGAGCAGATCCAACTCAATGCGCATTGCTTCTTGGTTTGCATCCTCGCCGTATGGGCGTACCGAAGACTTGGCTCGCCCACCTCTACGGGGATAAGGGAGTCCATGCCATAGGCCAATGAAAAGGGAGTCTCCCCGGTGCTGCTCTTTTCAGTTGTTCGCATGGCCCATAGAACCCCGTGCAGCTCCTCGGGCCAAGGACCCTTTTTCTCGTCGAGTCTTTTCTTGAGATTCTCCAATTATGATCCTATTTGAAGACTCGGCTTGACCATTGGCACTTGGGTGATAGGGGGTCGAAGCTATTCTTTTGATCCCCCACTGCTTGAAGAAGTTGGTGACAACACTCCCCATGAATTGCTTGCCGTTGTCGCAAGCAATTTCTTTTGGGACACCGAACCTGTAGATGATGTTCTTTTGATGAAATCGATTACTTGCTTTTGCTTAACCTCGGTGAGAGCCACTGCTTCCACCCACTTGGTGAAGTAATCAGTCAATACTAAGATGAAACGAACACCACCTTTTCCCTTGGGCAATGGTCCGACAACATCCATTCCCCATTTCATGAAGGGCCATGGCGACACCACCGAATGAAGAGGCTCGGCCTGCTGGTGGATTAATCGCCCGTGGCGCTGGCCTTGTCACATTTTTGCACAAAATCCCTTACATCGGTACTGATTGTGGGCCAATAATACCCAGCTCTTAATAGCTTGCGTACCAAGGATTTTTGCCCCCGAGTGGTTTGCCACACTCGCCTTCGTGTACTTCAGCCATCACGTATCTTGCCTCATCGGGACCCAAGCATTTGGCCATCGGGCCGCAATATAATCTCTTGTATAGATTACCCTCGATCATGTGATATGAGGCTGCTTGGGTCCTTAGCTTTTTAGCCTCTTTTTTATCTTGGGGGACAGTCCCCGAGTCGAAGTAGGAGATGAACTTACTTCGCCAATCCCATCGGTTGTCGACCGAGTTAACTTGCAACTTCATCTCTCTCATCTGCGCAGATAATAGCCGAACCACCGAGTCAGTCCCCGAGTGGGCTTCATCAATAGCCGAACCCAGATTCGCCAAGGCATCAGCCTCGGTGTTCTCCTCCCGAGGCACTTGTTTAACTTGCCACTCTTGGAATTGGGTTAAGATCCTTTGTGCCCGATCTAATATAACTGCATTCTGGGCTCACGAGCCGTGTAGTCACCGAGGATTTGGTTCACCACCAACTGGGAGTCACATCTCAATTCGATTCTTTCAACCCCCATTTCTTTGGCCAACTCTAAACCTGCTAAAGCCGCCTCATATTCTGCCTCGTTGTTGGTTACTTTCTTGAACCGAACCGAATGCCTGACTTTCTCCCCGGTGGGTGCCCTCAAAACTATGCCCAGCCCCGAACCTTTGGATTTGTTGCCCCATCGGTATAGAGTATCCATAGGCCCGGGGTTGTTCCTTTAGCTTCGGCGTTTTCTTTCTCAGCTTCGGGTAGGATTCCAACACTAAAATCTGCCACGAAGTCTGCCAAGACTTGGGATTTAATGGCGTTCCGAGGATGATAGGTGATATCGTATTCGCTTAACTCTACCGCCCCATTTTGACAACCTCCCCGACAACTCTGGCTTATGCAAAATATTTCTCAAAGGGAAGGTTGAAAACTACGGCTATTGGATGGAATTGAAAATAGGGTCGTAGTTTCCGAGCGGTAACAAGTAAAGCAAGAGCTAGTTTTTCCAGATGTGGATTACCTGGTCTCAGCGTCGAGGAGTGTCTTGCTCACATAGTAAATGGGCTGCTGCTTGCCATCTTCTTCTCGAACTAGCACAGCACTTACTGATACCTCGGACACTGTCTAAATAGACTAGCAATGTTTCACCTTCTTTTGGCTTGGCAAGCAACGGTGCGTTAGCCAAATATCGTTTCAAGTCTTTCAACGCTTGTTTGCACTCCGGTTGTCCATTCGAAGTGAGTGTTTTTCCTCAAAACGGAGAAGAATTTGTGCATCGCTCCGAGGACCTTGAGATGAAACGACTCAAGGCAGCGACTCGGCCAGTCAAGCGTTGAACTTCTTTCACCCCGGTAAGCTCCTCGGGGATCTCTTCAATAGCTCTGATTTTGTCGTGATTAGCCTCGATGCCCCGTTCGGAGACAATGAATCCCAAGAATTTGCCAGACCCAACGCCGAAGGCGCACTTCTCAGGATTCAACTTCATGCCATATTGTCTTAACACAGCAAAGGCTTCCCTCAGATGATTTAAGTGATCCTCCATTCGGATCGACTTGATGAGCATGTCGTTTATGTAGACCTCCATAGACTTTCCAATGTATTCTTTAAACATGCGACATACCAGCCTTTGATATGTCGCCCCGGCATTCTTTAGACCGAAGGGCATGACTTTGTAACAGAAAGTACCTCGGTCAGTGATGAACGAGGTCTTCTCTTCGTCCTCGGGTCCATGAGAACTTGATTGTAGCCCGAATATGCATCCAAGAAGGTTAATAGTTTGTGTCCAGCCGTGGAGTCTATTAACCTATCTATTTGCGGCAACGGATAAGAATCTTTGGGGCAAGCTTGTTTAAATCAGTATAATCAACACACATTCTCCACTTGCCATTCTTCTTCGGTACAACTACCACATTTGCCAGCCATTCGAGATACTTCACCTCCCTGATAAATCCATTTTCTTGCAGCTTCGTGGTCTCATCTTCAATCGCCTTCTTTTTTCACCCCGGCGTGAGGTCTCTTCTTCTGTTTCACCGGGGTGAACTTTGGATCTACATTCAGCTTGTGAGTCATGATCTCCGGATCGATACCTGTCATGTCTGAATGAGCCCAACCAAAGCAGTCATGGTTGGAACCTTAAAACTTCCATGATCGCCTCCTTCGACCTCGGATCCAACTCCGAGCCGATGTGTACTTTCCTTTCTGGGAACTCTTTCATAAGAGTGAAAGAGTCCAGCTCCTCGATGGTGGAGTCCTCGGCTTTCTGCTTCCGAGGCTCTTGCACGCATGCCGGGATCTTTTCAATTTCACTTTGGAGGTTCGCCTCGCTTGACCCCGGCTGCATTGGTTGCTATTTCTTTGGCCCGCTCGGGGCGACTCCACTCTTCAATGCGACCGAGTAGCATTCCCTCGCTACTCGCTGTTCCCCCTTAATTGATCGAACCCCCCAAGGCGTTGGGAATTTGATCACTTGGTGCAAGGTGGAAGGAACAGCTTCCATGGAGTGGATCCATGGCCGCCCGAGGATCACATTATAAGCCAGATCCTCGGGCATGACTGAAACAGTGTCTCTTTAGTGACACCCTCAGCGGATGTCTTCAGCGTGATTTCACCCAACGTCTTCTCTGTTGAGTTGTTAAACCAGCCAACACTGTTGATTTGGGGATGATTTCCCCTTTCAGCCACATCTGCTTTACGGCCCCGTAGCTGATGATATTTGCTGAGCTGCCGGGGTCGATCAATACTCTCTTAATGTCGGCGTTGTTAATTCTCAGCATGATGACTAGAGCATCGTGGTGGGGGAACATCATCCCATCACAGTCATCTTCATCAAAAACTATACCTTTGCCCGAGCCTCCACTCGGGTCCTCTTCTCCATGGTGATGGAGAGCTTAGCGAATTTTGATGTGTGGCTAAAATGCCACACATTACATACTTATGCTTGAGCTTTTGTTGTGTTAAATTGATGAAATAAGTGCATTTATCATAGTTTAATTGCATATTGTAGGTGGATTGAGTTTTGGAAGAAATTGGAAAGAAAACAAGTCAAAAACAAGTCAAGTTGAAGAAAAAGAAGAAAACTGGCTAGTCTGTCAAAAACGCAGCAGAGAAGTGGCTATGCGTGAAACAGTGACTAAGTTGAGCAGCGAAAAACTGGCTAGCGGGTCAACTTCAGTACCAGGGTGGCTACTCGACAGAAAATCATTTGTTTCTTCATTTTAACTTAGGGATATTTATGGGAAGTGATGGTATTTCATTTTGGCAACACATAAATAGTTGGTAGCTTCCATTTGTACAGATCTTTTGGCCATTTTTCCAATCTTGGAGCAAGGATCCATCAACAAGAACACCAAGAGGGTGAAGATTTGGAGCAACCCATTGAGAAATTCTCAACCATTAGTACTCCTTTCTTTACTTTCATGTTTTGTATTGAATATATTGGGTGTTGTTGATGTTATTGAAGAATTGATTTGTTGAATATATTTCATGGCTATTTGTGTTATTAATTGATATGATTTTGACATGAATATATGAATGAGTCATGACTAGGAATTTATATTATTGGGTTTTGATTATCTAGCTTCCATTGTTTTGATTGCTCGACTCTTGTGCTCGCGACACTTGAGTTGCTCGTCTACTTTGTTAATTAAAGACTCGGGAGAGATTAATTAGCGTAGAATAGTGAAGCTAGCGAGGATTTGGGTTGATAGGCTATTTCATAGACTAACTCATCTAAAAGAAGTTACGCTCGGAAGAGGTCTTCTTTCCTCGGGTAATGGGTAGTGCTTTACAAGCTCAACCATGGCTTTGACGAGCGCCGTTGAGGTAAATCCTTCTAGGCGGAAGGATTCTAGGGATTACATTAGAACGACTCGGCCATAATATATAAACCCCGTGTTATAATTGTATCCTAGGCTCAAAACTTGCTTTCCTTGGTTGTGAGAAGGCCATAGATCACATTTACTTGCTTTCTTAGTGTAGTTTGTAGTTGTTAATATCATTCCATCACTTCGTTATCCTAGTTTGGCTTTGTCAAATAGGTTTAGTTCCTCCACTACTTTGATCGCATCACTTTGTTCCTTGTGGATTCGACCCCGACTCCTAGTTGGGTAAATTATATTGCGATGACCGTTCATACCTTAATTCGAGGTGTGTGTTGAGCGTTGTCAAAATTGGCGCCGTTGCCGGGGAACAATTGGCGTATTAGAGTAGTTTGAGGAGTTGAGCTAGTTGTCTTAGTTCCAAACTTTGTGAACCGTTCTTGTTTAAATTGTGAATAGTAGTAATGTTCTTTGTAAATTGTAAATATTTGTTTGTGTGTAGTGTTTACTTGCATTAATTAGTTAGTTTAAATTAGTGATAACTATCTTGAAATGGCATCATGGAACCAAAATTGGTCCAATATTGAAAATCCATACATGAGTGATCCTTGTCCTTATTGTGGCGGACCTCACTATTGGCAAGATTGTCAAATTGTTTCCGGGGGCGAGCTGTGTGCACCTTCTCAACCCTTTGAGTGGGACATATGTCATGAGTGTGGGGGTCAAAATGGCCATTGGGACGGTTGTCCTAATATTCTTTGTTCTTCTTCCAATGATTTTTATAATGATGCTAATGATTCTTATGAGTTTGATAGGTCTAATGCAAACATGAACATGGAGCTTGAACCCGAGTGGCAAGGCATCCAAGAGAAGTTTCAAGAAGAGATGGACCTATCGACTTCACAAGATGAATGCAATGAAAATGAAAGATTGGAATATTTGATGGAGCGGATACTTGAACACCATTGTGAGATGAAAGAAACGATCCATCAAAATGGCTTAACAATTCACAATTTGGAGGTTCAATTGAGTCAATTGGTTCACACTTTCAATGATCAACAAGAAAACGATGCTACTAAGTGTCAACAAAGATTTGATAGGGAAGATGAACTTGAGCTCCAAGAAGAACATGCGGAAGAAGAGGAATTTCTTGATGAAGATGATGCCCAAGAGGAAGAAATTGCACTAGAGTCTTGTGTGGAGTTGCAAAATATTATTTGTGGGGAATCTAGTGCAATAAGATATGAGGATGTCAAAAGTGAGGAGATATTAAAGTTCAAGCGAGTGAAACCTCACTCATCCCATTTTTCAACATTGTGTTTGGAGGGTGAAATGAAAATTGACCCACTTGATGAGCCCTTGGAGGAAGAGAGCAATGAGGAACGAAGTGCTTACATTCTTGAGTTTGCCATGCCAAGAAAACAAAATGACATCCCTCACTTGAAGGCCAAGAAGTGCAAAATGAAGTATTCGGCCTTTGGAAGTTTGAGATTCGTACCATCACCCCGAGAGCATAACCGAAAACTTGATTCAAAATTGGGGAAGCAATTCATATCCTCAAAATGGAGAGAAAAGTGTGATTTGGGTACTTGTCTAGCCAAGACGTTAAATAAAGCGCTTCTCGGGAGGCAACCCGAGCATTTTAAATTATTGCATTTTATACTTGTAGATTAGTTTCAATTATTGTTTTTGATCATTCTACCAAGTTTCATGATTTTTTAACTTCATTTGGACTGAATTTGAGTGGTTGGACAGTAAGCTCAAAGAATGCAAGGAGGAGCCAAAGCAAGACACTACTCAGAGACACATTCCAGGGAGCCCCTTAAACTTTGTTTTTCATTTTTTTTAGTTGTCTTGAGGGCAAGTCAACATTTTAAGTTGGGGGGAGGAGCTTAATTATTTTGGGATGACATAATTTCTTGATTGTGATGTACTTTAACTTGACGAAAATGGTAAAATTGATCTTACTTAAGCCTTTTAATTTTATATTAGTATGTTTCTTGTAGTAACATTTCATTCTAGTTTATTTGTGTTATTAGTTTATTACTTAAGCCTTTTAATTTTATATTAGTATGTTTCTTGTAGTAACATTTCATTCTAGTTTATTAGTTTATTTGTGTTCTTAGATAGTACTATTATTAAAAAAAATAGAAAAAGAGAAAAACTTTCAAAAACAAAAAGTACTCCCATGAACTACGCTTGGGATGTTGCTTCTTTTTATCTGATTCACCTTTGTGTGATACGTAGGCATCCCACTTGGGTGCGAAAGCCTCATTTGGGTCCGAACAACCCTTTTCATTGTAAATACCATTTTTGTACAAAAATTTTGAAATAACCTCCTTGGTTTTTCTTTGCCATGGTTCTTTTCCAAGGAAGTAATTGTTTTGAACCGGGCATCTTTAGGACTAGTTTAGTAGTTAGTTGTAAATAATGATGTTTAGTTATGGATTTTTGCTCCTTAGACAACTTTTGGCATGTTTGGTACCACCACTATTTGATCCTTGCCATGTGAATCTTATTTTGAAAAGTGAAAAGCAAAGTAAATTGGTAGATTGTGTTATGATCTTTAAATTCAACTTTTGGCTTTTGTGTTCACTAATTAGTTCTCATTAGACTATGAGTGAGCTTTTGAGTTCAATTGCTTCTAATTGGGACTTGAATATAATTGTCTTCCTCTCTTTGCTTGTGCCATGTGTGGTGAGGTGTTGGTGTGTTCATTTGTGCGCTTTAGATCTAGAACTTGCCCTAAGTGTGCTTCGAGACGAAATCCTAGGTGGTGCTTGACTTGAAAAATGATTTTAGGCTTTCTTTGGCCCGCTAGTAACCTAAAAAGCCTACCCTTGCATTATATCCTTAGTCAACCCCTTTGAGCTTAATATCCTTTCTTTTGGCAACCACATTATTAACCCGGACCAATTCTAAGTGCTTAAAGCACTAACCCTCTTTTTGGTCCTACCTCCTTGAGTGCATTGAAAGACGTGCAACTTAGGCAAAAGCCTAAGTTTGGGGGTGGCATGAGTTATGGTGAAAGTGTGGAAGTTAATGAAAATCAAAAAAAAAAAAAAAAAAAAAAGAAAAAAAAAGAAAGAGCAACAAAAGTAAGTTGAATAGAAAAGAAAAAGAGAAAAAGAAAGGAAAGAGAAAAGAAACAAAAAGAAGTAAGTGAAAGAAAAGAAAAAAAAATGGAATTGATGAATAAAGAGGGGAAGACTAATGTATAATCCCCAATTTAGCAAGGTGTAAGTGCAAGAAAAATGAAGCGTGCTTTCAATTTTTGTACGGTGTAGTGCTCAAGGAGGTGTGTAGTCACTATTTGCCCAAATTTTACCCCACCTTTGACCAAAAGCCTACATTACAACCCTTACAAAGTCCTAATTGATTTCGGGTCAAGCATTCTTACATTAGTGGAGATGTACATGAAGGGCAAACTTATGGTATCTCTAGTGTGTAAGTTGAACTTCTTTTGAGAGAGTGAGTGAATTCTTCTATCATATATCCCATTTGTGTTTAATATTGCATTTTTGCGTGTTTGGGATACTCTCTTGTGTGGTGAGGGCACTTGTGAAGTTGAGTTGAGGACTTTGTTTCATTTTCCAATTGAGGTAAGAAAGCAAAGAAGTGAGCTCTTGTGACAAAGAGGCAAACCTTGAAAGTCTAGTGTCATGACTTGATTGCCTTTTGATTTGTATCATTGATGAGCACTTGGTTTGAAAATATAGTGGTTTGAAAAAGAAAGTGTAGTTCACATGGCTTGGCTTAATTGTTGGTACCAACCGATGCCATTTGTTGTTGAACTTAAAAGTGTTTTTGACTCGTTGTGGCTTTAGTAAAAAGGTGCATGAATAGATTGAAATGCAATTTTGAAGTTAGTTGTGTGTGCTTTGCTTGAGGACAAGCAATAGTTTAAGTTTGGGGGTGTGATGTGTGGCTAAAATGCCACACATTACATACTTATGCTTGAGCTTTTGTTGTGTTAAATTGATGAAATAAGTGCATTTATCATAGTTTAATTGCATATTGTAGGTGGATTGAGTTTTGGAAGAAATTGGAAAGAAAACAAGTCAAAAAGAAGTCAAGTTGAAGAAAAAGAAGAAAACTGGCTAGTCTGTCAAAAATGCAGCAGAGAAGTGGCTATGCGTGAAACAGTGACTAAGTTGAGCAGCGAAAAACTGGCTAGCGGGTCAACTTCAGTACCAGGGTGGCTACTCGACAGAAAATCATTTGTTTCTTCATTTTAACTTAGGGATATTTATGGGAAGTGATGGTATTTCATTTTGGCAACACATAAATAGTTGGTAGCTTCCATTTGTACAGATCTTTTGGCCATTTTTCCAATCTTGGAGCAAGGATCCATCAACAAGAACACCAAGAGGGTGAAGATTTGGAGCAACCCATTGAGAAATTCTCAACCATTAGTACTCCTTTCTTTACTTTCATGTTTTGTATTGAATATATTGGGTGTTGTTGATGTTATTGAAGAATTGATTTGTTGAATATATTTCATGGCTATTTGTGTTATTAATTGATATGATTTTGACATGAATATATGAATGAGTCATGACTAGGAATTTATATTATTGGGTTTTGATTATCTAGCTTCCATTGTTTTGATTGCTCGACTCTTGTGCTCGCGACACTTGAGTTGCTCGTCTACTTTGTTAATTAAAGACTCGGGAGAGATTAATTAGCGTAGAATAGTGAAGCTAGCGAGGATTTGGGTTGATAGGCTATTTCATAGACTAACTCATCTAAAAGAAGTTACGCTCGGAAGAGGTCTTCTTTCCTCGGGTAATGGGTAGTGCTTTACAAGCTCAACCATGGCTTTGACGAGCGCCGTTGAGGTAAATCCCTTCTAGGCCGGAAGGATTCTAGGGATTACATTAGAACGACTCGGCCATAATATATAAACCCCGTGTTATAATTGTATCCTAGGCTCAAAACTTGCTTTCCTTGGTTGTGAGAAGGCCATAGATCACATTTACTTGCTTTCTTAGTGTAGTTTGTAGTTGTTAATATCATTCCATCACTTCGTTATCCTAGTTTGGCTTTGTCAAATAGGTTTAGTTCCTCCACTACTTTGATCGCATCACTTTGTTCCTTGTGGATTCGACCCCGACTCCTAGTTGGGTAAATTATATTGCGATGACCGTTCATACCTTAATTCGAGGTGTGTGTTGAGCGTTGTCAAATTTCTTCGCCGCGGCGAAGTTCACACCATTCACTTCGGACCCCCCGGTGATGACGTTGACTACTCTGTCCGGGGGTGGGGCCCGAGGCGGCTGACCATCACCTCGGTTCTTTGAAAAGTTATCCTTCCCCTTGTCGGTAAGGAATTCAGCCAGAACTCCTTTCTTCAGTAAATGGGCTACCTCGAGGCGCAAAGCCTTGCAGTCCTCGGTTCTATGGCCATAATCTGCATGAAATTCGCAATGCAGATTGTGGTCCCTCTTGTCCGCCGGGGTCCTCATATCTTTTGGGACCCTTACCCCGGCTGTCCCCTTGACAACATCGACCAGCTCCGAGGTCGATATGTTGAAGTTATAATCCTGGATCCGAGGCAGATCCTTTCTTGGGGCCGAAGCGGGGCCCGAGGGAGCCTTTTGGTTCACTTTAGTTTGAACCCTCCCTCCGAGCCTTTGGCTTATATGTGAGGCTGGGTATGAGCTACCGGGATTGTTTCCCAACCTTTGACTAACATGTTGCCTCGGTGAGGTATATGGTTCATACCTCCCCTTCGAATTGTTCCGTGGCGCTTCGGCGCGGTTTGAAGTATCACCTCGGTTGTTGTAGCTGTAACCTCGGTTTTTGAACTCCGCTTCCTCCAATCTGATTTTGGAGTAAGCGCGTCTATGCAGGTCCTCCCATGTCAGGACCTGGTACTGTTGCAATTCTTTGCGCAATTCAGCTGCAGCGCTAGAATTGCGACCGTTGATCCCCTTTTCAAAAGCCATGATGGCCAGGGTATCATCCATCCGAGGCAATTCCATGCGTTCGGCGTGGAATCGCTCAAGAAATTCTTTAAGGGGCTCGCCGGGCCACTGTTTCACTTCACATATATCCTCCTTTCTTTGGAGGATCTTTTGTGCGCCGGTGTGCGCCTTGACAAAGGCGCTGGATAGTTCTTTGAACGAGGAGATTGACCCCGGTGGCAAACACAAATACCACCGAAGAGCACCCTTTTCTAACGAACTACCAAACTTCTTCAAAAACATAGATTCGAGCTGCGTGGACGTCAAGTCGTTGCTCTTTACCATGGATATGTATTCCCTAACATGCTCCTTGGGATCAGTTGTCCCATCATACTTTTTGAGGAACGTGAGTTTGAATCCCACAGGAGTTGGGCAGGTGCTGCTTCGGGCTTGTAGGGTTGCTCCCTATACTGCTCGATGTCGAGGTCGTCTTCCTCCTTGCTTATCCCCGGCACACGCTCGAGGCGTTTTTCAACGCGCGCCTCGATACGAGCCTCAATTTCTCTACTCATCCTCTCAACGTCGACCGAGGACGTTGTCTCTGCCACTGTGGGAACCGTCCCGAAGTGTGGCGTGGAGGATGGGTTACTCCCGAGCCCCCAGACGTGGCTCCGTTGCGAGGTCCCCCTGTTGCCGCGCCCGTAGGAACGAAAGGCGGGGTGCCTCCACCAGGAGCCATGGGCTGGGTGCCGCTAGGGGCTGCACTATTTCTCGCCTCTAACGAGGCACGAAGTTCAGCGTTGATGCTGGCTTGCTCATCCTGCTTAGTCTGGAGAGCTCTCAGCGTTTTGACAACGTACATTTGGAATTCTTCCGTTGTCATGGGAGCGATGGGCTGTTGGTTCAGCGGAACGCCAGCCCGATCGCCGTTGCTACCATTGTTGTCGTTATCAGCCATAACGTCGAGTCAGAAGTTCGTTGACAGAAAATGAAAGCGGAACTTTGGAACAAAGCGTTACTGCTTATATCCCCACAGACGGCGCCAATTTGTAAGGGCCTAAATCGGTTTTAGGTACACAAATCGAATTTGGATTCGAATATAAGCAAATCTTTGTATCAAAACTTAAATAATGCGAAAAACTGTATAAAGCCGTATATAACGCAAGAGAATAAATGATATTTCAATATATGTTGTTGAGTACAAATTTGGGCAGAGTTTCAGTATTAATTTCTGGATCCCTATTACATGAAATGAACTGCTATTTATAGATATAAGCATTGCCCATGATCTCCACTATCAGCTGTCATGTTGTCCCACGATCTGGATGTGTAGTGGCTGAGTTAGTGGGGTGAAGTGGTGGGCTGCAAAGCCGGACGAACCGAGGGGAGTCCACCGAGGTGAAAGCTTGACATCCTCAGTGGCTTGACCCTATTGCTTGACCGAGGTGATGGTTACCGAAGCTCAGCTCACGGCTCGCCTTCGGTGACGCATATTCGGTTTTAAGACCTCGGCGATATGCTCAATCGCCTCGGCAATCACTTAGTCGGGACGTGTTCGGTCGTTGAAATTTACACGACCGGGGCGAATCATCGCGGGTCGATTTTTACCCAATACATGTTTCTTGTGCAGTGTTACATAACTTGCGGGCAGGGTCCAAAGTTATATGCCATTTTAACAGTCTGTCTGCAGTGAGCAACTTGTATTGGTGTGGTACAACTAGTTATAAATTTATTAATAATATATTAACCTTTTCAGTTTTTAATTAATGTAATATGAAAATCTATTAAGATTTTAAATTTAATATGTAATTTTTTTCGAACGTTTAAATACAATAGCTAAATGAGATCTAAAGGCCAAATGTCAGTATATATGTATAACAATACCTCATTATAGTGGTCATGAAAGTTTTAACTTGTAGTAGTATTATTTTATGTGAAGATGTTTTTGTAATTACCTTAAAATTCAACTCTAAATATTATGATTATGTAAATATTTAGTACACTAATAGTGCATATACATTATCTTAAACAATAAATACTTCGTGAATCATGATATCATATGCTAATTAATGAGATTTACTCTGTGCAGAAGCAAGATAAGAATCATTCTAACCATGCTCGAATTGATGAACTATTGAAAGGAAACTCACGTGTCACACAAGTCTACAAGAAAGGCAAAAACCGAATGATCAAATTTTCAGTTTCACTCTATAAGCACTGTTTTCAAAAAATGAGGCAATAGTTTTGGAAATGCCACGTCTATTTTCCTACTTTTTCGTAGAAGAGAACAAAATTTCCTTGATTTTCTTTTCACGTGACATAAGAGGCAAACTTAAATATAGTAATTGATACCTGCAGTGGCGCAGGATTTTTGTTAGTGGTGTCAAAATCTAGCTTAAAAAAAATCTTCAAATAGGCTACTACTAAAGGGGTTCGAACTCGGGACTACAAAGTTGAAACATATGTCCCTACACCAACTCACCTACTAGTGCTTTTATTTTACTAGTGTCATTCTTTACTTTTATAGGCAATTTTCTTTTTTTCTTTATTATTATATTTTATTTTAAAAAAAAATAATTGATCGAGTGGTGTCGGATGACCCCGGTGATTAAGGGGTACATCCGCCCCTAGATACCCGACTAATTCAGATGTAAGGCCCATTTTTTTAGGAAAGGCTCCCTACCATGGGCTGATAAGGGGCAAAATACGCGGAAGCAAACTAAACGATAAACGAGCGGAAGCAATTAAAGATAACAAGAAATCAAGATTGGGAAGGCAAGAAATTAGAAGAAAGAATCGAATTCAATTCATTAACGTTAATTGAATTCAAGAGGGAGAAGGGAAACTTGAACCTTACAATGGAATCTAACTAGATGTCGATCTCCATAGGTTCCAAGTCGAGACATACACGAGCCTCGGGCTCAAACAAGAAGGGCTCGGCCTCTTCAATGTTCTCTCTCAAGATTCTATCTTCAACAATGGCTAACTAATGAAAATGAAGAGCTAAAATGCTATATATACATTTACATTGTTATTTTGACAAAAATGGCCCTTGAAGCTGATTCTGGTCCGCTGCTCCACTCCAAGGCATCGCGATCGCGCAAGGAAGCAAGCGATCGCGCAGACAACATTCCGACTCATCGCGATCGCGCCAATGGCTCGCGATCGCGCAGGACTCCAGTTTCTTCAGCTTCGCTTTCGCGCAGGACATGACGCTGTCGCGCAGGGCATTCCAATACTCTTCGCGATCGCGTGAGACATGTCGCGATCGCGAAGAACAAAAGTTCTTCCTTAGGCAGTGAGCTCCCAGTTTGCTCCCCTGTTTTGCCCTGTTTTGGGCTGCTCAGTTTCCTGCCCTGTTTTCCTCCGTCTTTGGCGCTCAATGCATGATCTTCAAGATGTTCCCGGAGGCCTTGACTCGTATCCGTTGTGCTCTCGAGCTTAGTTTTTGATGGTTGTCGTTTAGGCCATTTTGGGCCGCATCATCCTCCCCTTCTTGAAAGGATTTCGTCCTCGAAATCGAACCATCAAAACCTACAATCAAAACAAGCACAACCAAAACGTCCTACTTCACAAGTAGGTTAGCTCAACAATAATAAGTGCAAGTAGTATGGAAAACACACTCTTGTGATAGAGCCAAGCATCAATACCTATGAAAAAGCTTACGTCCCCAAAAGAGACAACAAAGTCTTGGCTCGACAAGAACAAGCACTCATTCTCAAAACAAGCAAAGAGATCAAAGTCATACAAGATGTAGCAATCAAATGTCCCATGACCCCTAAGCTTACCATCAACACACCAAGCCTTCAAATCAAGTTTATCACAATGTGACACATTGGCTTTGGCATGCTCAACACTCAAGGTGCGCTCAACATATGGGATGGAGTAAGTAAGATAGTTCAAGCAACAACTAACATCAAATACTCCACTCCCCTTCTTACGAGCATTTTTACACACACCAAGAGGTACCTCCGCACCTCCAAATACTCCTCCAAGACAACCCTCGTCACTAGACAAACTCCCAAGGGAGGTCTCAAACAATGGGTTATCCATAGAGTTGGGCATTCCAATCCATGGAGGTCCAAACTCACACTCTACTCTAGCTTGATACAATTCACCATTTTCATTGAAGTTGCTCTCATACAAAGGATTAGTATAGGCACACTTCTCAAGTTCATTGGCAAGCAAAGGTGAAGTTCTCAAACTAGAGACAATATCGACACTTGAGGAGTCATCGAACACAAGTCGATCAATCTCATTCTCAAGAGACTCCTCAAGGTTACAACCCTCCTCACTACGACACAAGATGCCACCACTAGCAAATAAACAATCAAAGGGAAGAATAGGGTAATCATGCAAGTCATCTTCTCCTTTATCAAATACGGGTGGGGTGTCATAACAAGGCTCACACACAAGGTCAACTTCAACATTTGCACTAAAGAGAGGTTCAATGAAAACCGAGCTCACATCATGATGTGGCTTTTCAACCCTCTCAACTAGTGGTTCATTTTCACACACAAGTTGACCCAAAGGCTCTACACTAGTTGCAAACACATTATAGTCATGCAACTCATCAACTAGTATAGAGTTTTCACAAACAACATTACAAGACAAGGAAGTTTCATGCTCAAGGGAGGAAGAACTAACACATACCTTTGAAGGGTCATGATTGTCTCCACCTTGTAGCTCACATTCGGCGTCTCTTTCACCTTGCCTTTCCATCACGGACCATGGTTGAGGCTCCATCGGTTTGCCTCCAAGAATCCCTACACAAGAGTTCAAACACATAGAAGAAAAAGATAAAGGGTTAAGGTTAGAATAAGGGGTGCCCTCACTCTCAATTTTTCTTTTTCCCTCTTTCCTTTCCCTCATTTTTTTTCCAAGGTCGGGTGTAGATTCGGGTGGCGACAACTCACTCACATCACTCAACACAACCTCTCCTTTTTCCACTCGAGAGTTGTCACCGGTCGCTCCCTTACTCCTCTCTATCTTTTGTCTCTCAAATTCGGGCGAATTGGGACGAGGCCCAAGAATACCCATAGCCGGAGTAGGTGGACTTTTCACGTCAACCCGGAATATAGGACTAGGAGACTCATCACTTGATGTCTCCTTCTTCTTCATTGGTGAACCACTCGGCTTTGGAAGTGGCTTCGGGCTCACCTTGTTGACATTTGTCAACTCTTTTATAGCACTAGTCCCACCACTTCTTGTAATTGTAGGACTCCTTGATTGCTCAATTTTACCCATGGAATGAAGATCTCGCTCCTTGCTCCTTTGCATTGCCAAAGAAGGCGCACTAGTAGGCACTTGGCCCCTTGCCCGATAAGGCACAAAGTCATAAACCCTTTGCCCTATGCTCACAAGATACGCATCCTTCATAGCACTATGTCGCACACTCTTGTCTTGCAACCATGGCTCACCTAGCCAAACATCAACATGTTGCATTGGATACACATCACACCACACATAACTACTATAATTTCTATGAGATAGAAGTATCCGAGCCTCCTTGGAAACCCACACTCCCTCATACTCATAAGGACTCTCTAGCTTACGGCATGGTATCCTCAATTTATCAACCAAAGAGGTGCTAATGCAATTAGCATCGGTATCATCAATTTTGAGCAAGTAACCTCCAATACCATTTACCCCAACAACAAACCTTCTCCTTCCCAAGTTTTGTAGATTGGCATCCAAGTGAGAACTTGAACGCCCATGAATGTCAACACCGACAACTTGGGTTTTCCTTATCCCTCCACTAGTGGTAACACCACTAGAACAACCTCCACTTCCCGTCACTCTCCCAACATTAGCAATGTTGTTGGAAGTCAAGGAAGGAACCCCGCCATGGAACCCATAAGTGCCTCTCGCCTTGGTCCCATAGCCCATAGTACTACTCCTACTACAACCATCCACGCCCCTCACGGCATACATCCCCTTTGTAGCAAAAGCAACACCATCTTTCATACCACCCTCCACATGGAAATTAGAAGCATTAGGCCGCTTAGCGTACCTAGAAGATGCAAGCTTCTTCTTCCCCATGGAACAACCACCACCACCTCCCATACTAATGGAAGGTCCTCCACTACTCCCTTGTACTCCATTAGCAACACCAAGAGAAGATGCATAAGAACAATTCATATACTCAACATCATCATCAACTCTATCTATGTCACTATCATGCTCAAGTTCATCACAAGTAGAGTAAGTAGGATCAATGTACCTTGAAGCGTCACCATCTTCGATTTCTTGACTAGAAGCATAGGAATCATCACAATCTTCATCACAAGCCTCATAGTCTTTATCAATTTCACGATCATCATAGTGAGCCGCTTCATCTCCATAGGAGCCATGGTTTCCATCATCATAGTAATGGCCATCATCACCCTCGTAGGAACCATAGTCTCCATCATCACCATACGAGTCATAGCAACTCGCATCATCGCCACATGAGCCACAATCTACTCCATCATCATTGTCCGACATTGTTGCAATCACCCAAGAACAAAACCTCCCAAAAGTCACTCCCTCACGTGTATCACTCAATATATGTACACTCAAGAGCGAGGCCTTATCAACTTGGGAACCAAGGTAATCACAACTAGCATGTCCAAGTTAAAGTTCGGAATGGAATTAATGAGACTCGATGTACGGACGGCTTTTTAAAGTGCGCACTTGAGGCCAAAAGGAGTTCTACGACTCTTCTTTGAATTCTAATCTCCTCTAGGCACGAATATCTAATACGCTAAAGGATTAGTGTCTTTCAAGTAGGCCAATTACCTTCAAAACACCAACCAAGAGGTATGGTAGAAAACGGGACACAAAAGATTTGACTCGAATCGGCACCAAACGGATTTGGAATCGGATGAAAATTTGTTTGTGATCTACAAACTCATCATATTTAAGGTTCCAATTGGAGTCATGATGTTTGGAATCTGTTCGGAAGCCGTTACGAATATTCTGTCCCAAAACTGGAATTCTGAAATTTTTTTGTTCTTCGCTATCGCGACCAGACGCGCGCGATCGCGAAGGGTTATTTTTTTCAAAAAATTATTTTGCTCTTCGCTATCGCGAATTGCTCTTCGCGATCGCGAAGGGTTAATCCCTGCACTTTCACAGCAGCTCAAAAACGAGTTTTTGGGCGCTTGGCTCGATATCAACCCGAAACACAAAACCAACGATACCCAAAGGTGTATTCAACTATAACATCCAATCCCCAATAGTTTTCAACTCCAAACAAACAACAACAAGCTTCGATTCAAGATTGAAGCGTTTTCAAGAATTTTCAAACTTTTGGATTTTGATTTTTCGAAATTTTTGAATCGTAACACCAAAACACGAGATATGGGTATAAAAACAACGGGAATACAACAAGGAACAAACCCCACTACTTTTTAACACTCGGGGATTTGTATCCAACCCGCTCGACCAAATTTTGTCAAGTTTTCTAGTTTTTCAATTTTTTTGTTTTCTTCCTTTTCAAGAACAACAAGAGCAACACAACAATGATACTAACATATGGAACAAGGAACGGGGGTTTGTAAGAACATAACCCGAGCCTTGCTCTGATACCAACTGATAAGGGGCAAAATACGCGGAAGCAAACTAAACGATAAACGAGCGGAAGCAATTAAAGATAACAAGAAATCAAGATTGGGAAGGCAAGAAATTAGAAGAAAGAATCGAATTCAATTCATTAACGTTAATTGAATTCAAGAGGGAGAAGGGAAACTTGAACCTTACAATGGAATCTAACTAGATGTCGATCTCCATAGGTTCCAAGTCGAGACATACACGAGCCTCGGGCTCAAACAAGAAGGGCTCGGCCTCTTCAATGTTCTCTCTCAAGATTCTATCTTCAACAATGGCTAACTAATGAAAATGAAGAGCTAAAATGCTATATATACATTTACATTGTTATTTGGACAAAAATGGCCCTTGAAGCTGATTCTGGTCCGCTGCTCCACTCCAAGGCATCGCGATCGCGCAAGGAAGCAAGCGATCGCGCAGACAACATTCCGACTCATCGCGATCGCGCCAATGGCTCGCGATCGCGCAGGACTCTAATTTCTTCAGCTTCGCTTTCGCGCAGGACATGACGCTGTCGCGCAGGGCATTCCAATACTCTTCGCGATCGCGTGAGACATGTCGCGATCGCGAAGAACAAAAGTTCTTCCTTAGGCAGTGAGCTCCCAGTTTGCTCCCCTGTTTTGCCCTGTTTTGGGCTGCTCAGTTTCCTGCCCTGTTTTCCTCCGTCTTTGGCGCTCCAATGCATGATCTTCAAGATGTTCCCGGAGGCCTTGACTCGTATCCGTTGTGCTCTCGAGCTTAGTTTTTGATGGTTGTCGTTTAGGCCATTTTGGGCCGCATCATGGGCGGACCTAGGTGTATTGAAGGGGTACTAATTGATACCCATTCGTCCAAAAATTCACTGTCTATATAGGTAAAAAAATTATTTTTATACAAATATATACAAGTTTTGAGTCCCCTTAGTATCAAAAGATTCTCCAGCCTAGTGATGAAGGGGTACCAAATTTATGATTTTGGTCTTTAGTTTTAGTCTCATGTACAATAACTATATTTTTTGAGACCCCTTGGCAAAAATGCTCCGTCGGCCACTGTTCCCTACCAAGATTTTTTCTATTTCTAGGGCTCGAACTTGAGACTTCTGATTAAGGGTGGAGGAATCCTATCTATCCCATCATAACCCTCGGTGGAAATTTTATAAGTTCAAAAATATTATGCACAATAATATGTTGTCAAACAAATTTTCTTACTAAATCAACCTTGAAACGACAATCAAATATAATAGTAGTACTAGTTTTCTAGAAAAAGATTTCTAGCAAACGTTATGAATACAAATCGCATTGTACTAAATTAGAATCAACTTTGAATTGCATTGCAATAGGACCACCCAACAAAAAGGCAATCTGATGCACAAAACATCCATATTCACGCGGGGTTCAAAGAAAGACCGCACCTTAAAATACTACTAGAAAAACTTATTTTAGGGACGGAAGGGTAGCAACTAGCCATTCGTATTTGTGTAGAGACGGGTAGCCGTTCATACGCTTCTGACAATTTAGAAAAATAAACAAGCTAGAGACAGCCCGTCGTCCTTATTTTCTTAGAGACGGCTAGCCGTCCCTAACCCTTGCGTTAAATTTCAACAAAACACATGAGCAGTAGCGACACAAGCTTCAAACAGAATTGTAAGTTGTTAATTGAGATTTCTTGAATATAATTAATATAGGTGCTCATGTTTATAAGCTTGTAGGAGCAAGCAAATGGAGGACCTATGTCCGAATATTGAATTTTTTGAGAAGTTTCATGTTTTATATGACGAGGATGGTAATTCCATAGGCTTTGTGGAGAAACGTGCAGAGGAAACCATGGTATGTTACTAAATTAAACCCTCTATTTTTATTTAACATAAAGAAAGTATACTTATTCTAAGTTTTGTTTATTTTAGAAAAAATTTAGAGCTGCACAGGAGCAATGGGTTCAAAGCCAAGGATCCGATTCTGGATCAAGCCAGTCCACTCAAGAAGAAGTTACATCAATATTTGTTCAAGCGAGTGATGACTACAATAAAGGAAGAGCCTACGGATTCGGACCTAAGCAATACAAGAAACTATCCCATGTAGATATCTCTACTTCTTGCTCCTCTTCTTCTTCTTAGGTTCCCAATGATGAAGTGCTTGAAGAGTTAGAAAGGCTAAGGCAAGCAGAAGCTGTAAATACAGCGAAAATCTAGAAGTTGGAAAACTTTATGGCCAAGTACATGTCGGAAAAGAGTGATGGTACTGACTCGGATAGAGTCGAGTAGATGGTTGGTTTGTTAAAACTTTATGTTCTAGACTTGGTTTTTATCCCGTCCTTGTTGTGAGACTTTATGTTTAAAACTTTATGTTCTAGACTTGGTTGTTATCCCGTTTATGTTACGTTGTGAGACTTTATGTTAGGTTTGTTAAGGTTTATTATTAGGACTTTATATGTTGGTGATTGATTCGGCAAAAGTGTTATGTGCATTTATGTTTACGAGTTTAAGTCAATGGAAAAATTTATTTGACTTAATATTATAATGTTTGTGTATTCTAGTTTAGTTATCTGTTCGGCTAGCTGTGTATATGAATGTGTATTGGTTTTTGGCAGGCATGTATCTATTTTTGACAATTTATTGTGCAGGTTTATCACAGATAGCGGCGGCTAGCTGTCTCTATCAAACAAAAATTGTCAACATAGGGATGGGCACCCGTCCCTAAACCGAAAAAAATATCAAATTTTAGAGGTCAGGGACGGCTGCCTGACTACAAACTAAAAAATAGCGACGGGCACCCCTCCCTGAACAAAAAATTATATGTTAGATTTCACTATGTAGGGACGGCTAGCCGTTTGTATTGCGGACGGCTGCCCGTCCCTATGTAAACAGCGTCGAGCGATTTACGGACGGACGATGCCGTTGCATAGCATGTCCGTAAAACACATTTAGGGACGACTAGCCGTCCATATTGTCCGTCCCTAAATTGCGTTTTTTTAGTAGTGGAAAGAGTGATGTCCTGATCTTCATCTCAAAAATGTCCCAACAAATATCTTAATAGCCTTCCAACTTGTGATACGTTGATTTTCTTAAAGGATGACTAAACATCTTTATTTTATTAATCAGTTTCTCCATTGTTAAACTATATGAAATTTCAAAAATGGCAAAGGGATCTCAATTGCCAACCTCTTAACCAAAAAAAGTAAGAAAGCTAATTGAACAAGTCTATACAAGAGCCACCAACATATATAGGGGTAATTGTAAAAATATCAGCAAATAATATAATGGGAAATTCTAAGAAAGAAATCTTGGATATAAGCCAGAATCATGAGGTTTTATATTTGCAAGAATACATAACTTATTCTGCTATATGGATAAAGTACATACTTGATCCAATTCAAGAAGGAGATATGAGAATACTAGTAACAAGCTATTAAAATTTTTGCATGGTTATTATAAGAAAGACAGGAATAGTATCACTAAATAATAGTGGATCCATATCATATTATCATTAAATGATGCAAATCATGATTTACAAAACTTATCCTTGTTATATTAAGATTTAAAAACTGGAACAATCTTGATATTAAGTCTTTGTCTGCCTCCCAATTTTCCTGTTGTCGACTGAACAATCAAACTTGCAATTGTGGACCCGATCCAAACCAGGAGGTTTAACACAACGACCTAGGCATGAATTGTAACATTGAAGATCAGTACCACATTTATTAAAACAAGCATTTGCACATCTTTGTACATCAGAAAACCCGTGTGCACCTGCTAAAACCATCATCAACATCATAACAACAGCTAATCCCAAATTTGTTGACTTCATAATTTTAGCTGCTATCCTTAATTTCTTCAGTACGTAATTTGCAAGAATTCTTAGTGGTGTAAAGTGTATATATAGTTGGCTACATTAATTTTTACGGTTCTATTTAAGCAAATGTAATAACATTAGTTAATTAAGGAAAGAAAATGATTACATCACATTAATTATGTAATAAATCTAAAGCTACTACCAAATCAATATATATCTGTCATAGTGTAGGAATCCTATTTATATTTTTTCTTTTTTTTTTTTGGATTTCTCCTTTTTGGGTCCGGATTCCCTATATTAATATTTTGTCCATTAGTATTGCTCAATGTCACCATCGATTAATACCATGTATCTACCGTAGATTTTAATGATTGAGATTCCTTTTTGTATAGGCAATTGATATGGAAATACATTTTTAAACTAAAACAACTAAAAAGTGCCAAAAGACTAACGGATGGAGTTTCCCACAAACGCGCCATTTTCATGCTTGAATTCACTATTGAAGGAAATTCACGACTCACACATGTCTACAAGAAAGGCAAAACCGAATATTAAAATTTTCAGTTTCACTATATAAGCATTGTTTTCAGGAAGTGAGGCAACAATTTTGGAAATGCCTCGTCTATGTACTTTTTTACGAAAATTTGAGATGCAAGTATGACGTGACATATGAGGGTTGTTATATTAAGACAGGTGTAAATATGGTCCCACTTTTCTTTTACCCCAGACTTTTTTCCTTTTTATTTTTTTCCGATTACCCCCACCCACATCTTTCTCTCTGTTCGTGATATTACTCCTTCATTCACTCCCTTTTCACACATGATCAGTAATGAAAAATAATCAACATCTCTCTTCTTAGAGTAACAAAAAATAATCAACAACATCTCCCTTTCATTTGTCTATCAATGTCTTAGCTCTTTAAAATAATAGTATTTTCTTTTGATCCACCTCAGCCTCAAACCCCATGGATGTCTGCTTACTTTTATTTTCCTCCCTAACTATTTTTATGTTTCTCTTATAATATTTTTTATTTTATTTTAATTTTTGGTTAAGGCCTTCTAATATTTCAACTTAGAATGAGTTATTTGCATAAAGTGAATATCAAGAAACAAAATTTTAAAATTTCTCAAATAGAAATATAATCTATTTTTGTACTCTCACACTCACACAATCTTGTATATCCCTCAACATTTAGAAAACAGGATAGAGTCATACAGTTAAAAGATATCTCTCAAAATCTGAAAAAAAAGATATAAAAAAATTCTTAATTTGAAGTGATGAAGACGGTTGACTTGGAAAGCAAATCATCATATAGACGGGCTTCATTGTTTGGATGATTATCAAAACACAATCCCGCTTTTGAAAATTTTTGGAAGAGTAAGAGATAAAAGTTGGAAGTTTAGGAGCAATGGGAAGAGAGAAATTTTGGGGTTCGACTTCGATGGTGAAGACGAAAAGAGCAGGTGGTCCAATTTTTGCCACATGTCAAGCATTAAAAGCCTCATACAATACTATATGCATCTCATGCACAAAAAAATTTTCAGAAGACAACAAGGTGTGTTTGTTGTTATAAGCATTATACTAGCCAAGGAAAAAAATTTGGAATAATTACACTAAAAGACAAGTAAAAGACGAAAATTATCAAAACTAGTCCATATTTTCGAATCTTATCCGACCTGTCATTCTTTTCTCGAGATAGCAGTCTGCCGCAAGTTTATACAATTTATACACGCGTATAAAATTGTATAAATTTGTATAAACTTGCGGCAGACTGCTATTTCGAGAAAAGGATGACAGGTCGGGCCGCAAGTTTATACAAGTTTATATAATTTATACACGTGTATAAATTGTATAAGTGTGTATATGCGAGTGAATAAATCTGTATATTAAAGATGCTTATATGAATTTTTACTTTTTTGTGTATATTTTTATATTTCTCTCATTGCTACGTATTTATCTATGTATATTCATATATAATTTATTTTTTGGGGGGAGATTTGTGTGTATAAACTTGTCCAAAGCAATGATTTAGACGCAATAAACAACATAAATTCAGTAAAATACAAAAAAATAATGATACCACTGGCGGGGGAGTGTGTCTGCCGGTGGCTTAGTGGCTGGGGAGGGGGAGATTTGGTAGCTATGGTGTTTTTTATGAAAAGTGCCAAAATTTATAATTTTAGGGATGGGTGCTATGAATGAAAAAAATATAGCTTTCTATCTATAATTTTGGGTAGTGGGCTGCCTATTTTTGAAAATTTCCCGAAAGATTTTCCTAATTTTAATTTCTTTCTATGCAACATAGAGGAAAACTTGTAATATAATTTGTGTAAAATTTAGCCCACAGGCCACTTTTGCCACTAATTTAGCCCACATGCCACTGGTATTTGATATGAAGCCACTTTTTTTATTGGTTTTACATGAGAGACCACTTTTTGGAACTTCAATCTTTGTGGGCTGAAGTGCAAACCTTGTGGGACTTCATGCCTAAGTTATGAAGTTCAACTTCAATCCGTAAGGGCTGAACTTTTAGGCATAGATGCGTAAACTTCAATCTTGTGGGCTGAAGTTGAACTTCAACCCTTATGGTGGGCTGAAGTTGAACTTCAACCCTTGTGGGCTGAACTTGTGTGAAGTTCAACCCACAAGGATTCAAGTTCCAAAAAGTGGTCTCTCATGCAAAACCAGTAAAAAAAGTGGCCTCAAACCAAAGACCACTGGCAAAAGTCAAAAATTTCACTACATGTATCCCTTTAACCTTTATTATGGTTTTTGTCCCCACTAAAGAATGGTTTAGCAAAATGGCCTCCATAGGCAACACTTCACGTTATAAATTTTCAAGTGTTCCCTCGGGGGAAACACTTCAAGTGTAAATTGCAAATGTTGCCTGCAAGGCAGCACTTCAAATTATCTGGAGAGAATGTTGACAGTGATAAAAGATCAAGTGTTGCCAAGGGACAGTACTTGCAGCATAGGTCATTTTATACTTGAAGTGTTGCCCCCGTAGGAGCACTTGTCAAGTTTATAACTTGAAGTGTTGCCCCCGAGGGAACACTTACTTAAAATTAGTAAGGTCATTCTTATAAAGCCACTTTAAGCGAGGTCAATAAGGTAAACCATTGCCTAAGGTGTCATAGTTTTGTAAATTGTCCGGCAAAAGTGGCCTCTCATACACTTCTCCCATAATTTGTAAGAGATGAAATCGCTTTGCCTATAATATATGCATTCATTAATATTCTTTCATCTATGGTAACATATACGGATGAAATCTTTGATTTTGTTAGTAAGCAATAGCCTATGGAGAATGACTTTATCCATCTTCTGCTTTTATTTACGAAAAGCGCCTTGTCTTGCCTAAAATCTCACATTTTAGCGGTAAAAGTGCTTCCACATATTTTCAAATTTATTGTAATGACTGAATCATAATTAATTATAATACTCATTTTTACCTTAATAATTTAACACTTAACTATGGTAAATTAGAGGTTTTGATAAAAACACTCAAGTGCGGATTGATAACTTTTTATCAAGATCAAGTGATAGATCCTTTAAATCTTGTACAGCTGCAAATTTAAATTGTGCAAGAACCAATAGCTTAACACTAGGTATATGCTACATATATCGAGATCATATTTGATTTGCGGAAGAATTTAATTTAAGTTGTAGCAGGTTAGTTATCATGTTTACAACGTTATTAATTAGCAAAAATTTCACCTAGTACCCTCAATAAGAGGTGGTCTTACCTAATTGCCCCCACTTAGAAATGTTTTAACTAAATGCCCTCCACATCATCCACCCTTCTGAGAAAGGACTCTTTTGCCCCTGACTAAACCTAATTCACATTGAACGTATTCCTTTCTCTCTTTCCCAGTTTCTTTCCTTGTTTCTTCTTAGTGTGCTGGAGATTTACGGGTTTGTTTTTCTCTCTTTTCGTATGTTCATTTTATGTTTGTTCTATTATTTTTTTTTAAAATATAATTTTTATTTCGCTAATGATTTATCTGTACTTGTTTTTTCTTGTAATTTATTTTTATACTTATTGTTTATATATTTATCTGTTAGTTTTTTTTTTTTGTATTTGGATGGATGATCGTTGAATTAAGTTTGAGCTTCGCTTGTTTTTGGTTGATTACAGTGATTTGAAAGTTTTTACTGGTTATAGCTATTAGATTTTGTTCTGCTCATTGTTTAGAGCTTAAAGTCTTGGTCATGGCCAAGAGTTGCATAGAATTTTTCTTCAAGTTGGTTATTGCATTAGCTTTTAAAGTCTTGGCTATTGCCAATATTTGCAGAGATGTTCCGTGTAAGTTGTCGCTTCCAGCAGCACTTAGAGTCTTGGCTATTGCCAAGAGTTGCAAAGACTTTGTCAGCAAGTTGTTCACTGAAGTAGAGTTAAAAGTCTTGGCAATTGCCAATACTTTTAGAGATTTTCAGTATAAGGTCCCCCTTGCACCAGAACTTAAAATCTTGGCTATTGCCAAGAGTTGCAGAGACTTTCTCTGCAAGTTTTTCAATGCAGTATAGGTAAAAGTGTTGGCAATTGCCAATAATTGTAGAGACTAGTTCTACAAGTTGCCCCTCACACTAGAGTTTAAAGTGTTGGCTATTGGCAATAGTTGTAGAGACTTTTTTCTGTAGTTTGCTCTTTTCATCTGTCATGCATTCTGTAGTTGTTGCTGTGTTTTTCAGTTGTCTTTGCTTTTGGCCTGTTGACTTTGAACTATGGTAATGACATAGGAATTTTTCTGCATATTAATCATGAGTTCATGATGGCACTTCGTAATGTATGTTTTATTTGTTGTTTTGTTATCATACTATTTTTGTAATTTTATTTGTTGAATATGCATATTCTATCTTTTGTTCCTATAGGAAGGAGATCAATTTTAAAGTTTGAGCACTGGTTTGATGCCAAAGGTCTTGGGGTGGTGATGTGAAGTATAGTAGTTTGGTTAGTGAATTTTTGACGGAGCGGCAATTGACGTTGTTGAAAGGTGGAGTTTTCAGCAAATTTATGGAGTTGGGTGATCTAAATTTATGAAGTATTTTTGTATATGGTCTTTTCATTATTGTTTCATTATTTTGTTATTATGTGTTGTCATTGTTTTTTTTTTAAATTTTGCAGGTAATAGATATTGAATTTTCTGATCATGATCATGTACATTTAGATGTGGTGGATGATTTTATAAGTCAACCAAGATTTTCTGATGAAGGTGCCAGGAAGAGGCAAAAATGTGATGTGGGTGATGAATTTTTGAATTTTTGTTTGTTACCTCCGTCGCAAGATGATCCGTGTAGTAGTCCAAATAAGATTTTTAGTACTGCAAAAGAGTTAGAGAAAGTCGATGAGTAGTTTCAATTATGTGTGTTTCATATTTACTCTGTTTGTTATATTTATGTAAACAAGTACACTTGGATGTTTGATATTTTTGTTATTTTAAAGACTGGAGTTATTTTGAATAGGATGTGATGGAAGTGTTAGCAATTGCAAGACTTCAACGCATTTTAGTTGTTGTGGGGTGAAGGGATTAGATGGAAAGTCTCGCCAATAGGCAAGACTTAAATTCTAGTTAATTAATTCCAAGTCTAATAATATATAATTAATTTAAAATTGATAAATAATTCGTGGAGGGTTGTGCTGGTAATGTTTTTGCCAAGACTTGGTGGAAATTTAGTTGTCAATACTATTGCCTATAGCAAGACTTCAAGGCAAGTTAATTATTTCTAATAAAAAAGTCGATAAATAAGTTTCAGCAGGAAGTCTTACCCTTTGCTAAGACTTTGCGTCAAGTTAAATTGAATTGGTTATCTGTATGAGTGTAAAGTCTTGGCTATAGCCAAAAGTTTAGTTTATTGATAATATTAACTTTCCAATCACGTTTGATTTTTAAAAATATTTATAATCAACAACTGCCCTTCCTTTTGATGCAACACCATGCTATGGTCAGCTTCATTCACAAAGAATTCACATGTACTTGTAGTGGTGGTGGTGGTGTTGTTACTTGATATGTCATTCATTTTAATAACTTCTACTATGAAGCTGGATTTTCTGAAATTGTCATCATTCTTCAGCAGATACATGCAAGTCATAAGTTCTTGATCGTTTGTTACCATCATGCCTCTGCACATTTCAAGATTCGTGTCAGACCTTATCTTTGCTTCACTTTCATCAGTGTTGATGCTTAGAGCATTACAAATTTCATTTTCAAATGCCTGGTAGGTTATACCGTCTTCAACAAGTATCAACTTTATGTCATAGTTTCTGTATCTGATGTTTGAATCTCATTCCCCATTATTAGCTATGCAAATGCAATGTGTTTCGATCGTACTAATCCTGCACATAATCAATACAAATGATACGCTTAGATTTTCGTACACAGATCGCATAGATAGAAGCAGGATCATGGTATATTGGAAGCGAATGCTGGGTAAAAGTGTTGCCCTTTCTGTTGGACTTGAGGTAAAAGTCTTGGGCATAGCCAAGAGTTGCAAAGACTTTATCTGCAAGTTGGTCATTGCAACAGGGCTTAAAGTCTTGGTAATAGCCAAGAAGTCTTCCCAAGGTGCCCATTGCACCAGAGCTGCAACTCTTGGGAATAGCCAAGATTTGCAGAGACTTTATCTGCAAGTTGGTCATTGCAACAGGGCTTAAAGTCTTGACAATAGCCAAGAAGTCTCTCCAATGTTCCCATTGCACCAGAGCTGCAACTCTTGGCAATAGCCAAGACTTGCAGAGACTTTATATGCAAGTTTCCCATTTCAACATGGTTTAAAGTCTTGGCAATAGCCAAGAAGTCTCTCCAAGGTGCCCATTGCACCAAAGCTGCAACTGATGCAGCCCAAAATGGCCTAAACGACAACCATCAAAAGCCAAGCTCGAGAGCACAAGGAGTACGAGTCAAGGCCTCCGGAAACAACTTGAAGATCATGCATTGGAGCGCCAACGGATGGAGGAAACAGGGCAGGAAAATAGGCAGCCCAAAACAGGGCAAAACAGGGGAGCAAACTGGGAGCTCACTGCCTGAGGAAGAACATTTGTTCTTCGCGATCGCGACACTTTCTGCGCGATCGCGAAGGGTAATGGTTTTGCCTGCGCGACAGCGCCCCTTGAACGCAAAGGCGAAGTCAAAGTTGCTGAAGGCCTGCGCGATCGCGATCCCTTTGCGCGATCGCGATGGAGGAAATGCTGTGCTGCGCGATTGCGTGCCTCCTGGCGCGATCGCGATGAATGAAAGTTGAGCAGCGGACCAGAATCAGCTTCAGGGGCCATTTTTGTCCATTTAGCATTGTAAATGTATAAGTAGCACATTTGCTCTTCATTTTGATTAGTTAGCCATTGTTGAAGATAGAATCTTGAGAGAGAACGTTGAAGAGGCCGAGCCCTTCTTGTTTGAGCCCGAGGCTCGTGTATGTCTCGACTTGGAACCTATGGAGATCGACACCTAGTTAGATTCCATTGTAAGGTTCAAGTTTCCCTTCTCCCTTTGAATTCAATTAATGTTAATGAATTGAATTCGATTCTTTCTTCTACTTTCTTGCCTTCCTAGTCTCGATTTCTTGTTTATCTCGTTTACTTGCTTCCGCGTATCGTGTTTGTGTCGTATTGTTTGCTTCCGCTATTTTGCCCTGCATCAGTTGGTATCAGAGCAAGGCTCGGGTTATGTTCTTACAAACCCCCGTTCCTTGTTCATTGTGTTAGTTTATCATTGTTGTTATTGTTGTTCTTGAAAAATTTGAAGAAAACAAAAAAATAGAAAAACTAGAAAAGTTGAAAAAAATTGGTTGATCGGGTTGGATACAAGTCCCCGAGTGTTAAAAAGTATTGGGGTTTGTTCCTTATTGTATTCCCGTCGTTTTGATACCCATATCTCGTGTTTTGGTGTTACGATTCAAAAATTTTGAAAATCAAAATCCAAAAGTTTGAAAATTCTTGAAAACGCTTCAATCTCGAATCGAAGCTTGTTGTTGTTGTTTGGGGTTGAAAAACTATTGGGGATTGATGATATTAGTTGTATACACCTTTGGGTATCGTTGGTTTTGTGTTTCGGGTTGAAATCGAGCCAAAATTTTGGCCAAAATCGCCAAAAAACCCGTTTTTGAGCTGCTGTGAAATTGCAGAAATTAACCCTTCGCGATCGCGAAGAGAAATTCCGCGATAGCGAAGAACAAATAATTTTTTGAAAAAAATAACCCTTTGCGATCGCGCGCGTCTGGTCGCGATAGCGAAGAACAAAAAATTTCAAAATTTCAATTTTGGGACAGAACGTTCGCAACGGCTTCCGAACAGTTTCCAAACATCTAAACTCCAATTGGACCATTAAATATGATGAGTTTGTAGATCACAAACAAAATTTCATCCGATTCCAAAACCGTTTGGTCCCAATTCGAGTCGAATCTTTTGTGTCCCGTTTTCTACCATACCTCTTGGTTAGTGTTTTGAAGGTAATTGGCCTACTTGAAAGACACTAATCCTTTAGCGTATAGGGTATTCGTGCGTAGAGGAGATTAGAATTCAAAGAAGAGTCGTAGAACTCCTTTTGGCCTCAAGTGCGCACTTTAAATAGCCGTCCGTACATCGAGTCTCATTAATTCCATTTCGAACTTTAACTTGGACATGCTAGTTGTGATTACCTTGGTTCCCAAGTTGATAAGGCCTCGCTCTTGAGTGTACATATATTGAGTGATACACGTGAGGGAGTGACTTTTGGGAGGGTTTGTTCTTTGGTGATTGCAACAATGTCGGACAATGATGATGGAGTAGATTGTGGCTCATGTGGCGATGATGCGAGTTGCTATGACTCGTATGGTGATGAGGGAGACTATGGTTCCTATGAGGGTGATGATGGCCATTACTATGATGATGGAAGCCATGGCTCCTATGTTGATGAAGCGGTTCACTATGATGATCGTGAGGTTGAAGAAGACTATGAAGCTTGTGATGATGAATTTGATGAATCTAATGCTTCAAGTCAAGAATACGAAGATGGTGACGCTTCAAGGTATGATGATCCTACTTACTCTACTTGTGATGAACTTGAGCATGATAGTGACATAGATAGAGTGGATGATGAGGTTGATTATACGAATTGTGCATATGCATCTTCTCTTGGTGTTGCTTGTGGTGTGCAAGGGAGTAGTAGAGGTCCTTCCATTAGTATGGGAGGAGGTAGTGGTTGTTCCATGGGAAATGGGAGATTTGCATCTTCTAGTTCCCATGTGAAGGGTGGAATGAGAAATGGTATTGCTCTTACCGTTACGGGGGTACATTGCTCTAGTAGTGGTGGTAGGAGTGGTGCTAGGGGCTATGGAACCAAGGCGAGAGGCAATTATGGGTTCCATAATGGTACTCCTTCCTCGACTTCCAACAACACTTCTAATGTTGGAAGAGTGACGGGAAGTGGAGGATATTCTAGTGGTGTTGCCACTAGTGGAGGGATAAGGAAGACTCAAGTTGAGGGTGATGTGTTTCTTGAACTTCCAAGTTCTTACTTGGATGATCCTATACGAAACTTGGGTCTAAGGAGGTTCCTTGTTGAGGTGGAAGGTCATGGAGGGTACTTGCTCAAGATTGGTAACACCGATGCCAATTGCATTAGTACCTCGGTGGTTGATGAGTTAAGGCTACCTTGCTATGCCCTAGAGCATCCTTATAAGTACCACGGAGTGTGGGTTTCCAAGCAAGCTCGGGTGTGCATATCTCATAGAAGCTATTGGGGTTATATGTGGTGTGACGTGTACCCCATGCAGCATTGTGATGTGTGGTTAGGTGAGCCATGGTTGCAAGGCAAGAAGGTGCGATATGTTCTTGAGAATGATAGGTATTATGTGAACAAGGGCCAAAGGAATTATGACCTTGAGCCTCTTGGAGCGAAGATCAAGTCATCTCCTAGTATACCTTCTAGGCCTATGCAAAGGGGAAAGGAGCAAGAACCTCATTCCATGATTGAAAGGGTGCAAACAAGATGTCCTACAAACACAAGCAATGGTGGGACTAGTGCTACAAAAGAGTTGACAAATATCAACAAGGTGAGCCCGAAGCCACTTCCAAAGCCGAGTGGTTCACCAACAAAGAAGAAGGAGACGTCAAGCGATGAGTCTCCAAGTCCTAGATTCTGGGTTGATGTAAAAAGTCCACCTACTCCGGCTATGGGCATTCTCGGGCCTCGTCCCAATTCGCCCGAATTTGAGAGACAAAAGATAGAGAGGAGTAAGGGAGTGACAGGTGACATTCCTCGAGTTGAAAAAGGAGAGGATGTGTTGAGTGATGTGAGTGGGATGTCACCACCCGAATCTACACCCGACCTTGAAAAGAAAATGAGGGAAAAGAAAGAGGGAAAAAGAAAAATTGAGAGTGAGGACACCCCTTATTCTAACCTTAACCCTTTATCCTTTTCTTCTACTTGTGTGAGTACTTGTGTAGGTATTCTTGGAGGCAAACCGATGGAGCCTCAACCATGTTCCGAGATGGAAAGACAAGGTGAAGGAGATACCGAATGTGAGCTACAAGGTGGAGACGTTCATGACCCTTCAAAGGTATGTGTTAGTTCTTCCTCCCTTGAGCATGATACTTCCTTGTCTTGTGATCTTGTTTATAACAACTCTATGCTAGTTGATGATTTGCATGAGTATAATGTGTTTGCAACTAGTGTAGAGCCTTCGGGTCAACTTGTGTGTGAAATTGAACCACTAGTTGAGAGGATTGAAAAGCCACATCATGATGTGAGCTCGGTTTTTATTGAACCTCTCTTTAGTGAAGATGTCGTAGTTGACCTTGATTGTGAGCTTTGTTATGACACCCCACCCATTTTTGATAAAGGAGAAGATGAAATGCATGATAATCTTATTCTTCCCTTTGATTGCTTAATTGACAGTGGTGGCCCTATGTGTCGTAGTGAGGATGGGATTGATCTTGAGGAGTCTCTTGAGTGTGAGATGGATCGATTTATTTTCGACGACTCCTCGAGTGAGAGTGAAAGACCTAGTCTTGATACTATGCTCTTGCGTAGCCATGAATTTGAGGTGCATGCTTTTACATTTCTAATGTTTGAAGGCGATCTCATTTGTGGTGGTGAATTATATCGGACTAGGGTCGGAAGTAGAGTCGAACCTCCATGGTTTGTCAAGTTGGGCTCTATGGATGATCCAACGTTTGGAACTCCGAGTGAGGAGAGTGGTCTTGGTATTGGTCGTGTTGACCTACCTTCTAGTAGTCCTAGCCTTCGTTGTGTGGACTATAATGATGAAGGACCTATTTTGGAGACCTTCCTTTGGAGTTTGTCCAATAAGGAGGATCGTCTTGGGTGATTTAGGAGGTGAGGAGGTACCTCTCGGTGTGTGTAAGAATGCTCTTAAGAAGGGGAGTGGAGTAGTCGATGTTAGTTGTGAATTGAACTATTTTACTTACTCCATCCCATATGTTGAGCACACCTTGAGTGTTGAGCATGCCAAAGCCGATGTGTCACTTTGTGATAAAATTGATTTGAAGGTTTGGTGTGTTGGTCATGGGCTTAGGGATCGTGGGGAATTTAATTGCTACATGCATATCCTTGATCTTTTTGCTTGCTTTGATTATGAGTGCTTGTTCTTGTTGAGCCAAGAATTTGTTGTCTCTTTTGGGGACATAAGCTTTTTCATAGATATTGATGCTTGGCTCTATCACAAGAGTGTGTTTTCCACACCACTTGCATTTATTCTTGTTAAGCTAACCTACTTGTGAAGTAGGAAGTTTTGGTTGTGCTTGTTTTGATTGTAGGTTTTGATGGTTCGATTTCGAGGACGAAATCCTTTCAAGAAGGGGAGGATGATGCAGCCCAAAATGGCCTAAACGACAACCATCAAAAGCCAAGCTCGAGAGCACAAGGAGTACGAGTCAAGGCCTCCCGAAACAACTTGAAGATCATGCATTGGAGCGCCAACGGATGGAGGAAACAGGGCAGGAAAATAGGCAGCCCAAAACAGGGCAAAACAGGGGAGCAAACTGGGAGCTTACTACCTGAGGAAGAACATTTGTTCTTCGCGATCGCGACACTTTCTGCGCGATCGCGAAGGGTAATGGTTTTGCCTGCGCGACAGCGCCCCTTGAACGCAAAGACGAAGTCGAAGTTGCTGAAGGCCTGCGCGATCGCGATCCCTTTGCGCGATCGCGATGGAGGAAATGCTGTGCTGCGCGATTTCGTGCCTCCTGGCGCGATCGCGATGAATGAAAGTTGAGCAGCGGACCAGAATCAGCTTCAAGGGCCATTTTTGTCCATTTAGCATTGTAAATGTGTAAGTAGCATATTTGCTCTTCATTTTGATTAGTTAGCCATTGTTGAAGATAGAATCTTGAGAGAGAACGTTGAAGAGGCCGAGCCCTTCTTGTTTGAGCCCGAGGCTCGTGTATGTCTCGACTTGGAACCTATGGAGATCGACACCTAGTTAGATTCCATTGTAAGGTTCAAGTTTCCCTTCTCCCTTTTGAATTCAATTAATGTTAATGAATTGAATTCGATTCTTTCTTCTACTTTCTTGCCTTCCTAGTCTCGATTTCTTGTTTATCTCGTTTACTTGCTTCCGCGTATCGTGTTTGTGTCGTATTGTTTGCTTCCGCTATTTTGCCCTGCATCAGTTGATGATGCAGCCCAAAATGGCCTAAACGACAACCATCAAAAGCCAAGCTCGAGAGCACAAGGAGTACGAGTCAAGGCCTCCGGAAACAACTTGAAGATCATGCATTGGAGCGCCAACGGATGGAGGAAACAGGGCAGGAAAATAGGCAGCCCAAAAAAGGGCAAAACAGGGGAGCAAACTGGGAGCTCACTGCCTGAGGAAGAACATTTGTTCTTCGCGATCGCGACACTTTCTGCGCGATCGCGAAGGGTAATGGTTTTGCCTGCGCGACAGCGCCCCTTGAACGCAAAGGCGAAGTCAAAGTTGCTGAAGGCCTGCGCGATCGCGATCCCTTTGCGCGATCGCGATGGAGGAAATGCTGTGCTACGCGATTGCGTGCCTCCTGGCGCGATCGCGATGAATGAAAGTTGAGCAGCGGACCAGAATCAGCTTCAGGGGCCATTTTTGTCCATTTAGCATTGTAAATGTATAAGTAGCACATTTGCTCTTCATTTTGATTAGTTAGCCATTGTTGAAGATAGAATCTTGAGAGAGAACGTTGAAGAGGCCGAGCCCTTCTTGTTTGAGCCCGAGGCTCGTGTATGTCTCGACTTGGACCCTATGGAGATAGACACCTAGTTAGATTCCATTGTAAGGTTCAAGTTTCCCTTCTCCCTTTTGAATTCAATTAATGTTAATGAATTGAATTCGATTCTTTCTTCTACTTTCTTGCCTTCCTAGTCTCTCGATTTCTTGTTTATCTCGTTTACTTGCTTCCGCGTATCGTGTTTGTGTCGTATTGTTTGCTTCCGCTATTTTGCCCTGCATCAGCAACTCTTAGCAATAGCCAAGACTTGCACAGACTTTATTTGCAAGTTGGTCATTGCAACAAGGGATAAAGTCTTTGCAATAGCCAAGAAGTCTCTCCAAGGTGCTCATTGCACCAGAAGCTACAACTCTTGGCAATAGCCAAAGCCTTGTAAAGACTTTATCTGCAAGTTCCCCATTGCAATATGGCTTAAAGTCTTGGCAATAGCCAAGAAGTCTCTACAAGTTTTCAATTGCAACAGAGCTTAAACTCTTGGCAATAAGCCAAGAGTTACAGAGAAGTTTACCCTTGCAACAAGGCTTAAAGTCTTGGCAATAACTAAAAGTCTGTGTCATATGCTAATTGCAGCAGAGCTTGACGTCTTGGCTATTGCCAAGACTTTTAGAGACTTTCTCTGCAAGTCCACATGGCGAATGTGTTTAAAGTCTTGACAATAGGCAAGACTGGTAGAGAATTCATACACTTTCTGTAATTAATACAGATTAATTATTTTTTATGAAACTGCATATTATAAATACTGTAATCAATCTAATGTCATGTGTTTTTTGATTATTATGAATAAAAACCATATCTCGTTTGGTTTATATAGAATTTTAACCAAAGTTAAGCATAATATAAATGAAATTATAAAGAAATTAATCAAAAATTTAATAGCAATTTGAAGAAATCTTACAGTGAACCTTTACTTGAACGGAGCAATCTCTTAAAGGAATGGGTCTTTAGGGTTGCTGTGATCGCGTGAATAGTGAAAAGAAAGGGGATGGGCTGTGCGCGTCTTTTTATTGGTTTGTAGGGGTATTGTTGAACCCTCCCCAAAAAAAAATGCACACAAGTATGCATCGGGATTTGATTCAACAAAATGGGACTCCAAAGGGCTTCTTTGGAGTCGCCACCTAATTTAAGGATTATTAGCAACCAAGGTTAATTAAGGAGTGCAATTATTCCCTTACTTAAAGGAAATTATTAAAATCAGAGATTCTGAGGTAAGTGGTTCTTTTAAATTCGAAAGAAGGTCCCTAACGGGAGCACTTTCGAAAATCCGCTAAATGCGGTTAATCCGGCGGTTTTCACAAATTTTATTAATTTAGATTATTTAGAAAATATAACGCGCATAAATAAGGAATAATAAGTAAGGATAAATAAATAAGGGATTATAGATAAGGGATAATAAATGAATGATAATAAAATAAAGATAATAAATAATGAGTGATAGATAAATAATTAGGCAATGAATGATTGGAAATTAATTAAATAATAATAATTGATTAATTAAATAAATGAATAATCCATTAATTAAAATTGATTAGATTAATGAATGAATAATTATACTAATCAATTAATTTAATTAAATAAATTAGATTAAGTATATGAATAGATAAATAAATAATGAATTCAAAATAAAAAGATAAATAAATAATTAATTAATTATAATTGATTAATTAAATAAATAAATTAAATTAAATAAATAATTAAATATTTGATAAAATAGATAAATAAATAATTTCTATACAATAAATAAAGGGTACAATTTTATTGTATGTTGATTTGCACTCATTAGTTGACAAACGGTCCTTAAGATTCATAAACTAATTGGCGATTCGCAAAGAAATGATACAAGGTATTCATAAGGCAATTTAAATAATTTATAATAATTATTCACAATTCAAATACAATTTCTATCCTACAAGAGGCTCCTAGTCCAGTCTACGGGGATCCTATACATGCATTTTCTAAGGGAAACGGAGATGAGAGTAAGAAAAGAAGAACCCGGAAATAGCAACTCAAAATTTGAGCCTTGATAGCAATGCATTTCAACCAAAGTTGACCCAAATGGCTCCCGTGCCGATTAGTCGAGCCCAATTTGCGAGTTTACCAACTCGTGCCAAGATGGTTCATGTCAAAGAAAATAGGGAGGTAAAGATTAGTAAGCAAATCATAGACAATTCACCGGCTTGATTTACCAATTAAATGGATGATAAAGTTATCACAAACAACCAAAACTTGATTAAAACAAGAAGAAAAAGCACAAATAGTCCAGTACTACTAATATCACAAAGGATAAACCAAAGCAGTCTCATAAACTTGGAAAACATCCATGGAAACAATCATTTTTGACTCTTTATCAACCAAGATAAACTTTGCATAAAGGGTAAACAAACTGTGTTTAAGAAATGGGCACAACATTATGATTCTTCCGGACATTAGTCAAACATTCTTCTTTACTTTTCAAGCTTAAATCAAATCCAAAATAAAGCAAGTCAGATTAACGAACTCCTATCTATAATGAAGTACTTATACAAGACGCAAGTTTTAAGCTTCGTTTCATGCCATCTCAAATAAAGTAAACATGTTCCCACATGACGTAAAAAAAAATCTTAAGTCCAATTCAAAATATATTACTTAGCTTATAATTCAAACAAATTAGTGAACATTCATTTTTACTAGAAAGAATCGCTGAGAACAAACTACTACTACATGAATATTATTCAGGCAGGTGGGAATTAGAAAACTCAGAAGTTCAAGCTAAAGAAACCACAACAAGTTTGCTCTTATTATGACTCCATGAGGAAAGAAACAAGGAATTCCATCCTTAAACCAACAGAATGAACTTAGCCCTGGTAACATAAAGACTGAACTTTTATCACTTTATTCACAAGACTTCAATCACTATAGATGCCAGAACTAACTCAAGTTTAGCCCAGTTGATTTAACATATTAAGGTCAGCAAGAAGATTAAAACATTTATAGCTCGAACATGATTATCTTTTTTACAGAAGCCAATAAACAATAAAGATCAATACCTATGAAATGACATATTTATAAACAGAGGAGAGACTACAACCTGCCTCTGACAGCAATACGATACAGTTACAACAGACCCTTGGAATGACCTGCAAGATTCCTGAATACACTAGACTCCTTCAATTCCTAAATACAATAAAGCCATACCAGACCACCTCCAACTTCAGCAAAGCCCTTTCCTAAACCTATAAAACACCAAAAAGCCTACCTTACACAACCACACACAACCTGAAATAACCCTGAAGCCACTATACACACAGATAACAAGGCAGCCAACAACAGCCCCTACTCCTTCCAGAACCTCTTAAAAGCTTCATTTTACACCCTAATACTAAACCCATTAGACCCCTGCTACTCCTGGAATCTTTGAACCAAAACGACAACACCTCCAGCTCCTCTAACTCATCAGAACACCTCTCCAAAGCCACCTGAACCTAGACTAAACACCCTGACTCCACCAACTCAAACTAGGCTGAATCAAGACCTGCACCCTTTTGAAAACTCACTAAACCAGAGCCAAAAAAAATGAACTCCTTTCCACTACCCTCACAGCCTCTACACCATCCTCCCAACCAGACCTCTAAATCAGCCTATCTACAAAACTCCAGCGCCTACAGCTCCTAACACCTGACCTAAACTCCTCTACACACAAGCACACCAAACAGGCCTCTCTGAACCATCACCTACACCTGCATACACCAGACCTGACCAACACCCCTTTTTAAATAGCTGAGACAACTTCACCACACTCAAACTTCTATATACTGAACTCCAGAATTCCCTCATTAACAACCTGAAGACAAACCTGCTTAACAGACCCCTCTTTCAACTCACACAAACCAGAAAGCAACCAAAAATTTAAACTTTACTTCTTAAGAACAAGCATTCCAGTCTCATTGATTATTTAAGCTTCAATCAGATATAAAGTTACCAACTTTAAGCCAAACAGCTTCATTGAAGCTTAACAACAACCTGGAACTTAAAAGCAGCTTCATATTTGCATACAAGCAAGAGAGAACAGTATTCTTCAAACAAAGCTACAAACTTAACCAACATAATTTAGCAAACAGAGATATACGAGTTCGTATGTTAACCAGAAACACGTTTACAACTTCAGTGATACTATCCAAATAACATTTTACGAATTCACATATACCATTATTTTGATCAGATATTTCGTCATATTTTCATCAGAAAAGAGAGTGGGGGTGAGGTTATTACCTTTTGCGGAGCAGCGAAGTGAGGCGTGGGATCCGAAGCAAGTGCAACTCGACTAAGCAACGCGAGCAAGGTCGACGACTAGCATAATGAAGCGACGACACAATCGAAAAATAATGTGTTAATCCCAAAATAGAAAATAACGCTATATATATGTATGTATTCAAAAGGAAAGAAAGCTAAGAAAATGTGGATCAACTGCCTCCTTCCCTCTAAAAAACTGAACCCCTGCCTCCTCTCCATATTTTTTGCCTCTAAAGTTGGAAGCCCCAGAAAAATGAAACAGAGAATGAATATATACCTGAGATTAGGGTTTCGGATTTTTTTTGTGAATTTCCCATAATCTCCAAAAAAGAGGCTATTCCCTTTACAAATAAGGGTAAAACTTGTCCAAAATTCCTAGAATTTGTACAAGTTTTATCCTTACATGTAAGGATTTGCCCGTTGGATGTAGTTTACGGCTCAGATCAACCTCGGATTCAAAATAGATGGACAAGATCGGTTAAGCTTTATACTGGTGAGAGGGAAAGAGAGATAGGGACCAGCTGACCTGGATTTGGCTGCTTATGATGGATTTTGGGGGGAAAAATCGAATGGAATTAGGGGAGTTCGGGTCAGGGGAAGAGGGAAACGGGTTAGGGATTTTGGGTAGAGGGGAATCGGGTATGGGGAAACTGATTAGGGATTTTTAGTTTAGGATTTTTTCTAAATAGGGATTTTGCATGGGTAGGCTAATACTAGGTTGCGTCTTACAATTTTAGCCCTTTTCCTTTAAATTTAAATCAATTGCTTTTGAATTTTCAAAATTAATTTTAATTTAGCATAACTAGACTTAAATTAACGCGTCCGGGACAAAACTGGGTGTCAACAGCTGCCCCTCTTTACCCGAAAAAGGATGAAAAAATTTTCAGGGTAAAGAAGTTGATGAGAAACCAATTTTGTCCCAATAAAACCATGACTTTTGATTTCTAAGGACCAAAAGGCGAGGCTTATGGATATGGCCGAACTCTGGTTTTCGAGTTGCCTACATATCTCGGGCTGAAAGAGAATCAGGCCATATGTAGTTCAACGGCTCTTAGATACGAAAACTCGCACAATTGACAGGAAAAAAGAACGCACGAATAGGAAAGAATTCAAACTGACGTCCTAATCCGAAACAAAAGATTAGGATAGAATTTGCTTGTTCGAGTGCGATTCTTCAGATCCTCGTTGACGAGTCTAGCTCATATCAACGATTGCCCCAGTTCACTGCTAAGAAAAAGTTCCACGTTATGCTCTAAATGCTGCTGCGGTGCTGCTAAAGTCCTGTAATAAACTCGGCAAACGGTAAGCGAGCAACTGCTAATAAACTATAATAATTGGAATGAGAAATAAATAGAGTGATAATATAAAATTGTAAATGCGCGTTGTGATATCATCAAAAGTTCTTCTTTCGATCAACTGACGAGGCGTTCCGCCCGGGGAACCTCTAGGCTGATCATTATTCTGAAACAGTAAAGTGAAACAATAAGTAAAGTGAGAATGAATTGTAGAATGCAATGCTTTCATACGGTAAGTCGACTAATAAGACATGATGTCTCAAGTCGAATGGTCTATTTTTGTCATCTACTTCAAATATAACATGCCAATGTTGCAAGACAACCGACATCGCGAAACACTCCGAAAGCGGTGCTTCAGCCGACTTGTCTTAGACTATTAATCTAATTTAAATATAACATGCTAATATTGCAAGACAACCGACATCGCGAAACACTCCAAAAGTGGTGCTCCAGCCGACTTGTCTTAGACTATCAATCTACTTTAAATATATCATGTCAATATTGCAAGACAACCGACATCGCGAAACACTCCAAAAGTGGTGCTTCAGCCGACTTGTCTTAGATTATCAATCTTCTTTGAAAGAAACCTGCATATCCTATTTATGGGTGGAAGGACCTGAGATATCCTATTTGTGGGTGGAAGTACCCAAGATATCCTATTTGTGGGTGGAAGGACCCGAATATCCTATTTGTGGGTGGAAGAACCCAAGATATCCTATTTGTGGGTGGAAGGACCTGAATATCCTATTTGTGGGTGGAATGACCCGAAGATATCCTATTTGTGGGTGGAATGACCCGAAGATATCCTATTTGTGGGTGGAATGACCCGAAGATATCCTATTTGTGGGTGGAATGACCAGGATATCCTATTTGTGGGTGGAAGAATCCAAGATATCCTATTTGTGGGTGGAAGGACCCGAATATCCTATTTGTGGGTAGAATGACTCGAAGATATCCTATTTGTGGGTGGAATGACCCGAAGATATCCTATTTGTGGGTGGAAGGACCCGAGATATCCTATTTGTGGGTGGAAGGACCCGAGATATCCTATTTGTGGGTGGAAGAACCCGAAGATATCCTATTTGTGGGCGGAAGGACCCGAATATCCTATTTGTGGGTGGAAAGACCCGAGATATCCTATTTGTGGGTGGAAGGACCCGAGATATCCTATTTGTGGGTGGAAGGACCCGAATATCCTATTTGTGGGTGGATAAACTCTGTATCTTGCAAAATCTGAAATCGTCTGGCTTGTGCTGGTGATGCGATAATCGAGCAAAAGCTAAAATTACAAAGAGAAAAATAGATTTGTTCTGCATATGCGATAAGGCAAATATTCTTCGAGGAACTAATAGTTGCGAGTTCTTCTCATTTTGCTGCTTGAGATTTCTGCATTCAAAGAAAAATTGTAAGTACTATAAAATTTCTGGGAAGTCGCGACACTTTGCATTACTCCTTCCACCTTGATGCTGAACTTTGCGGTAAATGAAAAATTTGCCCCTGTTTAATCAAAGAACAATTGTTAGTTTTTGATCAAATAACGATTGGCTTGTTTGAACACCTAATTTGGCTTCAAATCTGCATTTTGCTTGCATGGCAATCAAATGTGTTGTTGTTGCGAAAATCTGATATTCTTGAAACTCTCCCTTTTGCACAAGAGAAACCATCTAAAACTGTTTTGGCTTGGCTTATTTGGGAAAAATGAAATTTCATTGATTTTGGGACTAAATCCAATAAGGGTAGCAAAATATAACGTAGTTCATTACAACTAAGATGAATAAAATTGTGACAGAGTAGTTAAAACATAAGATAGTTGGGCAATGAAATGCCATTTCAAGCTGCAAAAATGCGGTCTTTTCAGTCTTCTTAGCTTGCAAACTGCTTCTTCTTTGAATATCTTGGGGCTGATGCCTCGCCTTTAACAAAAATTGTGCCTGCGGGAGGAATGTTGCAATTACCACTGAATGGATCTTCTTGCACTATTATTTTGCCATTATCAATCAAGCTTTGAATTTTGTATCTCAAGCCACTGCATTCTTCAGTATCGTGACCTTGGATATTTGAATGATAAGCACAATGCTTTGACGGATCAAAGTGTGGAGGCAAGTACTTAGGAATTGTTCCTTTCCTTGGTTGCAAAAGTCCTTCAGCTTGCAATTTTTCAAATATGCTCGTCACAGACTCTTCTAGAGGAGTGAATGTATTCAACTTCCTCTTCTTTGACACCGGATCATCGGAATATGATTGTTGAAACTAACTTTGAGAGCCTTGCAAATTTGAGGGTTTCTCTGATTGAGTGGTGTACCCAAATAAACCAGAAGGAATTTTTCCTGTTGCTATGCCTTCTTCTATAATTTTCCCCAGTTGGATCAATTCAGAGAAAGTGCTTGCATTATTGACAACCATTTTGGCATAGTATATGCCTTCGTGCATGTCAATGAAGGCTGCTATTAACTTCTTCTCAGACAAGGGAGGATGCATCTTAGAAGCCTCTAACCTCCACCTCATAGCATATTCTGCAAAAGACTCATGAGACTTTCTTTTAATGCTGCACATATCAAACACATCGGGGTCTCCTACTATGTTGAACTTGTATTGTTCCACAAAGTCATGAGCCATATCTTCCCATGAGTGCCATTTGATAAAATCGTGCTTGGTATACCATGCAAGTGCCATTCCTGATAAACTTTGAATGAACAATTTCATCCGCAAAGCTTCATTCTTGCTAATTCCAATCAATCTGCTGCAATAATCTTTCAAATGAGCATAGGGGTTCCCCTTTCCATCGGAAGTGCTGAATTTTGGTATCTTATACCCATGTGGAAGCTCGATGTCCGGGTGAATGTATAAGTCTTCATAACATAAACTCTGAATGTTCCTAGAGCGCAACTCATCTCTAATGACCTTGTACAAATTACGGATTTGTCTCTCCATGCTATGTGAATCAGTTGTCTCAACTTCTTTTCTAGGCAGTCCTTGCGGGCGCACTATCACTTGATTTGATTGATTCCCCACAGCAGGCATAGTGACAAAAGGTGGTTGGCATAAAGTTGCAGATGGCCAAACATCTGGATTGGTAAGATATTCTTGTGAGTTTTGTGGATATACGGTATGTATAGGCATTGGATAATGAGGCATTGTTAAGTAAGGTGGATGAGAGGTAAAACTTGTATTTGGCAAAGGTTTGCTAGTGTTGACAAAGTTGACAATCCTAGTCCTTTGGACCACATGTTCTTCAACATCATCATTCTGCGCTCGCAAGATACCCATACCAGAACTGGTTGCCTGAAGCTGCTTTGCCATGTTGTTTTGTCCTTGATGCAGATTCTTAGCCATTTCAGTGTTCAATGCTAGCCAACCTTTAACAAATGAATTCTACACATTGAACAAAAGCAAGTTAATACGTAAAATGGCAATACATGCAAAGATTTTAAGTATAAAATAGGCCATTAGGCCGAATGGATGGGACCAAAATCCCGACACAATAGAAAAATAAAATATTTGAGAGCTCGAAACTTAATGATCAACAAAATTTGATTTTTGAAGACGCAAGTTGAGAAAAACAACTTTGAAAGTTTTTACTAAATCAGTATGCGTGCTAGACCATTTTAGCTCAAATTGCTAAAATGGTCGGCTTATTTGAACATCAATGCTTTGCTCGACTATCAATTCTTGCTTGCAAAATAACAATCTACACCAATCCTTAAAAACTGCTTCTAATAACGACCAGACCAACTCAATATCTTCAACTTGCTTTTAGCAAAATTCTGCCCCAGTTATGACTTCAACATTTCAACTTGCTTTGCGAAAACTGCCCCAGTTATGAATTCTGATTCTTCAAATTGTTTTGCAAAAGCTGCCCCAGTTACGACTTTCAATACTTTAAACTGCTTAACAAAAGCTGCCCCAGTTGTAATCTCTCACGACTTCTACTTGCTTTGCAAAATTTGCCCCAGTTTCTATCTTTGGGAGATTTAAAATTTAAACACTAAAGGGTCGAGCCCGATGGAGGAGCCTACATATCCCTCCTTTAGAATCAGAACGTGTGTAGTTCTACTTTTTCAAGCTTGCTACGGCTGCTTGGACCCTGTTAACCTTGTCTTGGTTGGATTCATCATTTTCTTTCAAGTCAATCACATCATTTTGACGAGCCATAGGTCCTCTTTTGATGTTCAAAACAATTAGCCATTTAGCAACGCATCCATAATTTAATAAAATTTATTAAAGCTGAAACTGACGGGTCAATTTATTCCAAAATGGAAAAATTGAGACCGTACTGGAAAAGACCCAAAAGTTTGAGCAAGACACTTATTTTGTTAAAGCAAACCAGATGCGAAAATGCTTGCTTAACTCTGAATTTATTTTCAAAATGGGAAAAATACTTGCGAATACTTTAAAATTTAACGCTAAACAATATTTTGCAAAATGACAAGACTGAGTTTAAGATAGAAAAAATATTATTTGAAAGGCGTTTTAAAATAATAGTATGCATGAATTCAGGTAATGGATAAATGACTTTATAAAGCGGTTAAACTTTACAAAAGATAGGTTGAAGTAACATAACGTTAATCTTACCATACCACCAAATAAATTCAATCACAGCGCAATCAATGCCAACAAATTTTAAGCAAGCAGCACATATTTAGCAAGTAATCGCATATTAGACAGATAATTTGACATGTGGCAATCACAAGTAATTGAGCGTAAATAAAATGCAAACGCGTCCTACCCTGTAAGGTGCCTCTTTGTGCTAGAGGTAAGCTTAATCGCGCAAATAAGTGGTAACGAAAAATAGTCCACGCCAGTTCTGAGCAATTCAGATTTAGAGTAAGCAATAAATAATAACAATAATTGATAACAATCAGCTCTCCGCCTTGACACTGCAATTCCGCTATCCCAACTAACTTCCAAAAGTTGGTATCAACTCGAAATTCTAACATAGCTCATGCTCTCCACAGCATCTTTACCAAATTTTAAACCCAAATGCCTAAACCTGAAACAATCCTCCATACCTTTGCAAACATCTACACTCCTCCAAGCACAACTCCCGATCATTTTACAACATTCAGGGGTGAAATTTCCAACTGCCTTCATAATACCAGACTGCAAATCATAAAAGGTTCCAATTGACCTTTTACAAATAAAACCTCACTGGTCCTTGGCTTTAGTCAAGCCTCTCAGTTTCCTAGGTTTTGCAAGGCTCACAGACCTTGTTCATAGGGCTCCTCACTGGTCCTCGGCTTTGATCAAGCCTCTCAGTTTCCTAGGTAGCCAAGACCGCACTGGTCTTCAAGGAGGAACCCATTGGTCGTTTATAGACATAGGGGCTTCACTCTCCTAGTATGCGACAAGCATACTTCAATTATCATGAATGCAGCTGGACAGTCAACATAGGCCTGCATACACGCAAAGCCATTCACGAGAGGGACCCCACTGATCCTTTTAAAGACACCAGGGGCTTCGCCTCTTAGATCACACTACACCAGGCTATCTCCAAAACACAAACCAACCAAATCTGCCTAACTTTCCCCCGACTGTAATTCTGTCTTATTCACAAAATTCCGCATTATGATCTCAAATTCTCCGTGGACTGCTATGATCACATAGATTCTGCTAAGTTCTTCCATTTTCTAACCAAAAAGACAACATAGGAGACAAAATTCTAAATCTGATTTTGCTCAAAACATGGTTAGGACTGAGGATTCGACATCACATAGCACATAATATGCATTGTCGGTGGGTTTCAAGAACCCGCCGACGTAAGGGTGATTTCCTGACTATGGAGGCGGTACCAAGGACCGGGTCCAGACTAAGGTCTAAATGCATGCATGCTCCTAAAGCTCATTCTAAGAGTGGGTTAACGGTTGAGGCTAACAGGTGAGTGGCAGGCGGCTTCGTGGTCGAATTACTCCCACGACAATCTGTCACGACCCAACCTATGGCCGCGACGGATGACCAACATTAAGTGTCGATCATCACTAATCCTGCTGATAATCTGCTAACCATGAATATAACTGATAAACAGAATAAGCATAAACCTAACTGAAGGATTATGCAATGCAAAAAGCTGAAAAGGCTAACATAAGCTGACATACATAACATACTGACTGAACCACACAGGGACATATCTACAGGCCTCTAAGAGTGCTGAATTGAATATACAAAGGACGGGACAAGGCCCCGCCATACCCAAACTGGCTGACTGTACACATACCAAAAGATAAGTAACTCCGAGAGTAAGCGGAGTGACTCCAATAGCTGATAGATGGCCTACTAATGTTGTCCAAGCATTGATCTATCTGCACCTGCGCGGCATGAAATGCAGTGCCCCAGAAAAGGGCGTGAGTACGATATGTACTAAGTATGTAAGGCATGAGCATATAATATATCATAGCTGAATGAAACTGCAAGGCTGGAATATAAATATGTAAATATGAGCTGGAACATAGCAATGTAGCTGGAGATCTAAAGAACGTACTAAAGATGCTCTGAATATAAATTGAAGTCTAGCTGAATCTGAAATTGAAGATTGATAACTGGTACTGAGCTAAAACTGAACTGTTATCTGAACTGGTACCTGTCTGGTGTTATGGGCTATATCCCCCCAAATCAGGTAACTGAACATTTGAACTAGTACCTGTCTGGTGTTATGGGCTGTATTCCCCCAAATCAGGTAACTGAAAACCGGAACTAGCCTCATGTATAATCATGCAGTGCATACTGTGGCTATATACGCGTATATAACAAACCTGGCGGGTGTTATGGGCTATATCCCCCCCAGCCAGTAATATCTAGTCTCTCTAGTCAGTGTGTGTGAATGACACCCGGTCACACTAGGTGTTTCAACTCCCGGCTGAACCAGAGGGGCTGTATCCCCCAGACGGGTAGTATCACACGCGACCGGACTGTGTGTCCAATGTCCAGCCTCTATGGGGGACTCCAAATCACACATAACATGATCACAATATAAGCATAAGCATAAGCATGTATGAGGCATAACACATGTGGCAACAATATATATGGACTCGAAGGAATGATAAGAAAACTCTGGATGGAATTATAGACACAACCTGAAACTTAGAATTTGTCTAACTCTTTGACTTTTATAAATATTTCGGCAGAGTTTCCTCTGAAACTGGATGATCCGCAAAAATAGAACCAGTACTATACTATACACAGGAATGGATACCCGGATAAACTGATAACATAAACATATTAAACGGATAACAAGATGAGACAACTGGATGACATAACAAATCCGCAGATAGAATGTCTGGACAGCACCACTATCCTGACTTTCAACCTAATTTTCAGAGTGTAGATCAAAGGTATAGATTTCATAGTCTTCATGAAAGATTTAGATATATGTCTTAGGGTTCTGGGAATTCTTAAAGAATCTAAATATCAATTTTATACGAGGAGTTATGATCAATATACTAACAACTGTCCAAAGATCAAAACAGTTTTCCAGATTTTGAAACGTTTTGTCTTGCTGATTTGGACGTCTTTCACCTTGGATTTTAGTACCAAATTAAGTATATACAAGATTTCCTTGGTACCATACAAGTTTCTCAGAAGAAATACTAAGTTTAGAACTAAGAAAAGCTTCAAAAGCTAAAAGATACATGCCTTGCCAAAAGAAAGGTTTAGTCTTACATACCTTTGATGTTTCTTGCTTCTAAACTTTATTTCCCTTGAATTTCACACCTTCTAAAGCTTAAACAAGCTATAACATAGAATTTGGGTACTTTACTTAGCCATGAAGTAATTCTAAAACTCAAACTATAGACGAAATTGAAGGTAGCATAACGTTACCTTAATCGCGTAGAGCGTTTTGACGCAATCCGTCTTCAATTTCGAGTTAAGATTGATGTTCTTTCTTCAAAACCATCAAAATGACTTTATAACCAAGACCAAACTGCTTCTATCATGAAGTTGCTGGAAAATGACGAGAAGATGATGAATTTTTCCTTTTATACTTGAAACATTTCAGTTTTAGTCCTCTATTGAGCTTATGTCCCTTTTTCTCGCCTGACTTCTAATGCTCATATCTTTTTATCTATACATTGTATGAACAAACCGTCAAAAGTGTTGGAAACTACACTCCAAGACCTTCAATTTTATATATGATATGTCCCCAGAAGACTTCATATAATATACGAAATTAATTGTTGAAAAAGCTTCATTACAAGGCAATTCCTTAGTTGGTTTTTTCGCAACTTAAATCTGATTTTTTCCAAACTTTATATTCAACATATAAACACGATATATGGTCATATTGTGACTTTAAACTCACTTAAATCATTCTTAACATGTCTTTAGAATGATATACATCACTTTAGGCATACGGAGTGTAACAATCTTCTCCCGTTAGGAACATTCGTCCTCGAATGTTAAATGAAGTATGTAGAAGCATTAAGCAACGATCTGTTACTTACTTGAAGTAGTGAAGAGATGTGGATATTTGGCTCTCATGTCATTTTCAGCTTCCCAAGTTATTTCTTCTACATTATTGCTTTGATATAGCATCTTATCTAAAGGAATGTCTTTCGTCCTTAGTCGGCGAATCTATCTATCTAAAATTGCAACTGACACCTCTTCATAAGTCAACTGCTTTGTGATCTGAACATCATCTACTAGTACAACTCTAGAAGGATCTCCGACATATTTTTCTGAGCATGGAAACATGAAATATTGGATGGACTTTCTGAAGGTCTGCTGGAAGGTCTAATTCATAGGGAACACGCCCAGCTCGCCTGATAACCTGATATGGACCAATGAATCTAGGGCTAAGCTTCCCCTTCTTTCCAAATCTCATAACGCCCTTCATAGGTGCTATTTTCAGGAATACCCAATCGCCAATCTGAAATTCTAAATCTCGACGTCGATTATCCGCATAGGACTTCTGTCTGCTCTGTGCTGCTAATAATCTTTCCCTGATCTACTTGACTTTATCAACGGCTTGTTGTATTAAATCTGGATCTATCAATTGAGACTCGCCAGCCTCGAACCATCCTATAGGAGACCTGCATTTGCGCCCATACAAAGCTTCATATGGCGCCATCTTTATGCTGGAATGATAGCTATTATTATATGCAAACTCTATCAACGGTAGATGATCACTCCAACGGCCTCCAAAATCTAACACGTAAGCTCTAAGCATATCTTCTAATGTCTGAATGGTCCGCTCAGCCTGTCCGTCTGTCTGTGGATGAAATGCTGTACTCAGATTCACCTGTGTCCCTAAACCTGTCTGGAATGATCTCCAGAAATTTGCTGTAAACTGTGCGCCCCTATCTGAAATGATTGATACTGGAATACCATGTAGGTGCACTATCTCTCTGATATAAAGTCTAGCATAATCCTCCGCTGTATATGTAGTTCTAACAGGCAAGAAATGAGCTGATTTAGTAAGCCTGTCAGCTATAACCCAAATAGAGTCATACCTGCTCCGCATACGGGGCAAGCCTGTAATGAAGTCCATATTTACTGCTTCCCATTTCTATGATGGAATCTCTATTTCCTGAAACAAGCCACTAGGTTTTTGATGCTCGACTTTAACCTACTGGCAGTTAGGACATTGAGCCACAAACTCTGCTATGTCACGCTTCATTCCGTCCCAACAATAAATCTGCTTAAGATCATGGTACATCTTAGTCGAACCTGGATGAACTGTGTATTTGGAATAATATGCCTCGGACATAATCTATCAACGTAAATCTACAACATCAGGAACACAAAGTCTATCTTTATACATAAGAACCCCGTCACTAGTAAGCCTGTATGGTGACTCCGGTTTTCTTCTGGCTATCTGTCTGTAATCAACTAGAACTTGATCCTTATATTGACGCTGTTTACTTCTATCACTAGGCAAGTAGTGGCTGTGTTTTGAACTATAACTCCTGCATCCTCTAAATCTATTAAACTGACTCCCATGTTGGCCAAGTGGTGGAGTGTATGAGCTAACTCTCCTTTCTGTGACTGTAAATAAGACATACTACCCATAGACTTACGACTAAGGGCGTCAGCAACAACATTCGCTTTACCCGTATGACAAAGAATGTCCACGTTGTAGTCCTTCAGCAACTCTAGCCACTGCCTCTGTCGTAGGTTTAGCTCCTTTTGCTTAAATATGTACCGAAGGCTCTTGTGGTCCGTATAAATACCAACATGAACACCATACAAATAATGTCTCCAAATCTTCAATGCATGAATGACTGCTGCAAGCTCTAGCTCATGGGTAGGGTAGTTCTGCTCGTGCTTTTTCAGCTTCTTGGAAGCATAGGCAATTACTCTTCCGTGCTGCATCAAAATACAACCAAGACCAATTCGAGAAGCGTCACAGTAAATGACACAGTCCTCAGATCTCTCTGTAAGTGTAAGTACTGGAGCTGTTATCAACTTGTTCTTTAGTTCTTGGAAGTTGTGCTCGCAAGAGTCACACCACTGAAATTTGGCTATTTTCTGTGTCAATTTGGTCAGTGAAGCTGCAATGGAGGAAAACCCTTTACGAACCTTCTATAATAAGCTTCCAAACCCAGAAAACTACGTACTTCAGTTTGCGTCGTAGGTCTGGGCCAATTCTTCACAACCTCGATCTTCTGATCATCTACTTTAATTCCTTATGCTTAAACTATATGGCCAAGAAATGCCACTGAATCTAACAGAATTCACACTTTGAAACTTAGCATATAATTGCGGGTCTCCAAGAGTACCCACTACTAGGTGTAGATACTCTGCATGCTCTGATTCAGACTTTGAATATATGAGAATATCATCAATAAATACAATCAGAAATAAATCCAAGTAAGGCCTGAATACGCTGTTCATCAGATTCATAAATAATGCAGGGGCATTAGTGAGTCCAAACGACATCACTAAAAACTCATAATGGCCATACCTAGTCCTGAATGCAGTCTTAGGTGTATCATATTCTCTGACTCTAACCTGATAATAGCCTGATCGCAAATCTATCTTCGAGAAGCACTTGGCACCCTGGAGCTGGTCGAACAAGACATCAATTCTGGGCAGAGGGTATTTATTCTTGATTGTGACTTTATTCAGCTGTCTGTAATCTATGCACATGTGTAGAGAGCCGTCTTTCTTTTTCACAAACAATACTGGGGCTCCCCACATGGAAATGCTGGGTCTGATGAGGCCTTTATCTAACAAATCCTTCAGTTGCTCCTTAAGTTCTTTCAGTTATGCAGGTGCCATCCTGAAGAACACACCCCTGATGGCGGCTGGTGCTAAGGAAGCAACTGCTGATCTAGCTGGCTGGGCTGCACCACTACCACTCCTAGTCGGGAAATCTCTCATGAAATGGCCTGCCTCGTGAAAAAAATATAACAAGTATCAACTCCTAACTGACATGGACCCAAGTGGCGTCTACCACAATTCGAACATCTGGGATATGTCTGACTGGCCAGTATAGAAGTACCACGATGCTGAAATCCTGAAGTCCGTGATGCCTGACTAGCTCTGGACTGAGGAGGTCTATCAGATCTCAGGCCACGAGACTCTGGAGGTATACTAGCTGGTGGCTGTCTAACACTCTACTGCCTACTCGCTCCGGATGTCTCTCCAAATGAACCGAACAATCTATCCCTCTTATGTAACCCTCTATCCCTGTCGGCTCGCTATTTCTACTTCCTCTCCTCAAGTGATAAAGCAAACGCCTAAATGCGTGATATGATTATACTTGGCTGCATAGCAATCGTCATACACTCATTCACGAGGCGTAGACCTAGTCACAATACATACCTGTGAATTCTATCCTCCATACTGGATACCACAGTAGGGTCAAACCTTGCTAAGAAATTAAAGCGATAATTATACTCTTCTACACTCAAACTTCCCTGTCTCAAGGTTAGGAACTGATCAACGCGGCTCTCTATGTCTCAATAAGCATATACTGATGAAGGAAGGCATTTGAGAATTCCTTCCAAGTCGTGGGAGCAGCATCTGGCCCTCTAGATAGCTCCCATGTCTGATATCACCATGCTGCTAGGTCATGCAATCTGAATGCAGCCACTCTACTAACTCTGTGTCTGACACGTGCATGACCCTCAATACCCTAGTTATCCTCACTAGAAAATCTTGAGGGTCCTCTCCTGTACGATATCCAGTAAAGACTGGAGGCTCTAGTCGGATAAAATCATTGATCCTGGATCCAACATCTCCCTGAGCATCTACACTGTGCTGTCTAGTCTAAGAAACTACAACACTGGTCAATAATCTGATGGCATCCCTCACTTCCTGCCCCTGACTATCAGACTGAGGAGCTGGAAGTATGGCAGCTGCAGTCCCTCTAATATCGCCCTGAACTGAAGGGATCTATGAGGCCTCAGATGGAGCCTCAGGTCTGAACTCCTCACTCTGATCTACCTCAGGTGGCACTCTACTAGTACCCTGGCTGGCAATAGCCTTGCCCTTCTGGGCAGCTGTTAGTTTCTTCGGCGGCACCGCTTTGCTGAAAACACTATTGTTAGAGGGCTGAATTCTATAATCATGGCTCTATTGCACGATCTAGAGAAGAAAGAAAGACAACTGTCCTGAAGTGCCTTGTAGCCTCCTGTTCAAAAGTATGGCGCGCAACATACTCCTAAACAAGATTCTACTAGACACGGCCTGTAAACACCCTAGGACTGAACTGCTCTGATACCACTTTTCTCACGACCCAACCTAGGGCCGCGACGGATGACTAACATTAAGTGTCGATCATCACTAATCCTGCTGATAATCTGCTAACCATGAATATTACTGATAAACAGAATAAGCATAAACCTAACTGAAGGATTATGCAATGCAAAAAGCTGACAAGGCTAACATAAGCTGACATACATAACATACTGACTGAACCACACAGGGACATATCTACAGGCCTCTAAGAGTGCTGAACTGAATATACAAAGGACGGGACAAGGCCCCGCCATACCCAAACTGGCTGACTGTACACATACCAAAAGATAAGTAACTCCGGGTGTAAGCGGAGTGACTCCAATAGCTGATAGATGGCCTACTAATGTTGTCCAAGCATTGATCTATCTGCACCTGCGCGGCATGAAATGCAGTGCCCCAGAAAAGGGCGTGAGTACGATATGTACTAAGTATGTAAGGCATGAGCATATAATATATCATAGCTGAATGAAACTGCAAGGCTGGAATATAAATATGTAAATATGAGCTGGAACATAGCAATGTAGCTGGAGATCTGAAGAACGTACTAAAGATGCTCTGAATATAAACTGAAGTCTAGCTGAATCTGAAACTGAAGATTGAGCTGAACTATACTGATAAATAAATGTAATATGACTGATAACTGGTAACTAGAAACTGGAACTGATAACTGTCAACTGATACTGACGCTAAGAACTGGTGGCTGATAACTGAGAACTGATAACTGGTACTGAGCTAAAACTGAACTGTTATCTGAACTGGTACCTGTCTGGTGTTATGGGCTATATCCCCCCAAATCAGGTAACTGAACATTTGAACTAGTACCTGTCTTGTGTTATGGGCTGTATCCCCCCAAATCAGGTAACTGAAAACCGGAACTAGCCTCATGTATAATCATGCAGTGCATACTGTGGCTATATACGCGTATATAACAAACCTGGCGGGTGTTATGGGCTATATCCCCCCCAGACAGTAATATCTAGTCTCTCTGGTCAGAGTGTGTAAATGACACCCGGTCACACTAGGTGTTTCAACTCCCGCCTGAATCAGAGGGGCTGTATCCCCCAGACGGGTAGTATCACACGCGACCGGACTGTGTGTCCAATGTCCAGCCTCTATGGGGGACTCCAAATCACACATAACATGATCACAATATAAGCATAAGCATGTATGAGGCATAACACATGTGTCAACAATATATATGGACTCGAAGGAATGATAAGAAAACTCTGGATGGAATTATAGACACAACCTGAAACTTAGAATTTGTTTAACTCTTTGACTTTTATAAAAATTTCAGCAGAGTTTCCTCTGAAACTGGATGATCCGCAAAAATAGAACCAGTACTATACTATACACGAGAATGGATACCCGGATAAACTGATAACATGAACATGTTAAACGGATAACAAGATGAGACAACTGGATGACATAACAAATCCGCAGATAGAATGTCTGGACAGCACCACTGTCCTGACTTTCAACCTAATTTTCAGAGTGTAGATCAAAGTTATAGATTTCATAGTCTTCATAAAAGTTTTAGATATATGTCTTAGGGTTCTGGAGATTCTTAAAGAATCTAAATATCAATTTTGTACAAGGAGTTATGATCAATATACTAACAACTGTCCAAAGATCAAAACAGTTTTCCAGATTTTGAAAGGTTTTGTCTTGCTGATTTGGACGTCTTTCACCTTGGACTTTAGTACCTAATTAAATATATACAAGGTTTCCTTGGTACCATACAAGTTTCTCAGAAGAAATACTAAGTTTAGAACTAAGAAAAGCTTCAAAAGCTAAAAGATACATGCCTTGCCAAAAGAAAGGTTTAGTCTTACATACCTTTGATGTTTCTTGCTTCTAAACTTTGTTTTCCTTGAGTTCCACACCTTCTAAAGCTTAAACAAGCTAAAACATAGAATTTGGTACTTTACTTAGCCATGAAGTAATTCTAAAACTCAAACTATAGACGAAATTGAAGGTAGCATAACGTTACCTTAATCGCGTAGAGCGTTTGACGCAATCCGTCTTCAATTTCGAGTTAAGATTGATGTTCTTTCTTCAAAACCATCAAAATGACTTTATAACCAAGACCAAACTGCTTCTATCATGAAGTTGCTTGAAAATGACGAGAAGATAATGAATTTTTTTCTTTTATACTTGAAACATTTCAGTTTTAGTCCTCTATTGCGCTTATATCTCTTTTTCTTGCCTGACTTCTGATGCTCATATCTTTTTATCCATATGTTATATGAACAAACCGTCAAAAGTGTTGGAAACTACACTCCAAGACCTTCAATTTGGTATATGATATGTCCCCAAAAGATTTCATATAACACACGAAATTAATTGTTGAAAAAGCTTCATTACAAGGCAATTCCTTAGTTGGTGTTTTCGCAACTTAAATCCGATTTTTCCCAACTTTATATTCAACATATAAACATCATATATGGTCATATTATGACTTTAAACTCACTTAAATCATTCTTAACATATCTTTAGAATGATATACGTCACTTTAGGCATCCGGGGTGTAACACAATCCGCCGGTACACCAACTCGTCAAAAGGGTTCTTTAGTGAAAGAAAGTGCGGGTGCGTATGCACACATCTCGCGGATATTTGAGTGAGAATGCAAGAAGTTCCCAGGTGTGGGGGAAGTATGAACGGAATGCCAGTTTATATGTGCACAAATAAGGGTGTAGTGACATGCTTTCGTGACACACATCAATCAATTAAATTAACAAAGCATGTTCGGAAATAAACAATAGATATAATCATGCTAGTTTCAATATACAAACACAATAATTAAATAAGCTACGCATACTAGTATCAACATACAGTTTCAAACAATACAAACAAACAAATTCGTGAAAGCCTTATGGTTAGAACCATTTGCTATCCCCAGCGGAGTCGCCACGCTGTTGAACCCTCCCAAAAAAAATGCACACAAGTATGCATCGGGATTTGACTCCAACAAAATGGGACTCCAAAGGGCTTCTTTGGAGTCGCCACCTAATTTAAGGATTATTAGGAACCAAGGTTAATTAAGGAGTGCAATTATTCCCTTACTTAAAGAAAATTATTAAAATCAGAGACTCCGAGGTAAGTGGTTCTTTTAAATTCGAAAGAAGGTCCCTAACGGGAGCACTTTCGAAAATCCGCTAAATGCGGTTAATCCGGCGGTTTTCACGAATTTTATTAATTTAGATTATTTAGAAAATATAACGCGAATAAATAAGGAATAATAAGTAAGGATAAATAAATAAGGGATTATAGATAAGGGATAATAAATGAATGATAATAAAATAAGGATAATAAATAACGAGTGATAGATAAATAATTAGGCAATGAATGATTGGAAATTAATTAAATAATAATAATTGATTAATTAAATAAATGAATAATCCATTAATTAAAATTGATTAGATTAATGAATGAATAGTTATACTAATCAATTAATTTAATTAAATAAATTAGATTAAGTATATGAATAGATAAATAAATAATGAATTCAAAATAAAAAGATAAATAAATAATTAATTAATTATAATTGATTAATTAAATAAATAAATTAAATTAAATAAATAATTAAATATTTGATAAAATAGATAAATAAATAATTTCTATACAATAAATAAAGGGTAAAATTTTATTGTATGTTGATTTGCACTCATTAGTTGACAAACGGTCCTTAAGATTCATAAATTAATTGGCGATTCGCAAAGAAATGATACAAGGCATTCATAAGGCAATTTAAATAATTTATAATAATTATTCACAATTCAAATACAATTTCTATCCTACAAGAGGCTCCTAGTCCAGTCTACGAGGATCCTATACATGCATTTCCTAAGGGAAACGGAGATGAGAGTAAGAAAAGAAGAACCCGGAAATAGCAACTCAAAATTTGAGCCTTGATAGCAATGCATTTCAACCAAAGTTGACCCAAATAGCTCCCGTACCGATTAGTCGAGCCCAATTTGCGAGTTTACCAACTCGTGCCAAGATGGTTCATGTCAAAGAAAATAGGGAGGTAAAGATTAGTAAGCAAATCATAGACAATTCACCGGCTTGATTTACCAATTAAATGGACGATAAAGTTATCACAAACAACCAAAACTTGATTAAAATAAGAAGAAAAAGCACAAATAGTCCAGTACTACTAATATCACAAAGGATAAACCAAAGCAGTCTCATAAACTTGGGAAACATCCATGGAAACAATCATTTTGGACTCTTTATCAATCAAGATAAACTTTGCATAAAGGGTAAACAAACTGTGTTTAAGAAATGGGCACAACATTATGATTCTTCCAGACATTAGTCAAGCATTCTTCTTTACTTTTCAAGCTTAAATCAAATCCAAAACAAAGCAAGTCAGATTAAGGAACTCCTATCTATAATGAAGTACTTACATAAGACGCAAGTTTTAAGCTTCGTTTCATGCCATCTCAAATAAAGTAAACATGTTCCCACATGACGTAAAAAAAATCTTAAGTCCAATTCAAAATATATTACTTAGCTTATAATTCAAACAAACTAGTGAACATTCATTTTTACTAGATAGAATCGCTGAGAACAAACTACTACTACATGAATATTATTCAGGCAGGTGGGAATTAGAAAACTCAGAAGTTCAAGCTAAAGAAACCACAACAAGTTTGCTCTTATTATGACTCCATGAGGAAAGAAACAAGGAATTCCATCCTTAAACCAACAGAATGAACATAGCCCTGGTAACATAAAGACTGAACTTTTATCACTTTATTCACAAGACTTCAATCACTATAGATGCCAGAACTGACTCAAGTTTAGCCCAGTTGATTTAACACATTAAGGTCAGCAAGAAGATTAAAACATTTATAGCTCGAACATGATTATCTTTTTTACAGAAGCCAATAAACAATAAAGATCAATACCTCTGAAATGACATATTTATAAACAGAGGAGAGACTACAACCTGCCTCTGACAGCAATACGATACAGTTAGAACAGACCCTTGGAATGACCTGCAAGATTCCTGAATACACTAGACACCTTCAATTCCTAAATATAATAAAGCCATACCAGACCACCTCCAACTTCAGCGAAGCCCTTTCCTAAACCTATAAAACACCAAAAAGCCTACCTTACATAACCACACACAACCTGAAACAACCCTGAAGCCACTATACACACAGATAACAAGGCAGCCAACAACAGCCCCCTAATACTCCTTCCAGAACCTCTTAAAAGCTTCATTTTACACCCTAAAACTAAACCCATCAGACCCCTGCTACTCCTGGAATCTTTGAACCAAAACGACAACACCTCCAGCTCCTCTAACTCACCAGAACACCTCTCCAAAGCCACCTGAACCTAGACTAAACACCCTGACTCCACCAACTCAAACTAGGCTGAATCAAGACCTGCACCCTTTTAAAAACTCACTAAACCAGAGCCAAAAAAAATGAACTCCTTTCCACCACTCTCACAGCCTCTACACCATCCTCCCAACCAGACCTCTAAATCAGCCTATCCACAAAACTCCAGCGCCTACAGCTCCTAACACCTGACCTGAACTCCTCTACACACAAGCACACCAAACAGGCCTCTCTGAACCATCACCTACACCTGCATACACCAGACCTGACCAACACCCCTTTTTAAATAGCTGAGACAACTTCACCACACTCAAACTTCTGTATACTGAACTCCAGAATTCCCTCATTAACAACCTGAAGACAAACCTGCTTAACAGACCCCTCTTTCAACTCACACAAACCAGAAAGAAACCAAAAATTTAAACTTTACTTCTTAAGAACAAGCATTCCAGTCTCATTGATTATTTAAGCTTCAATCAGATATAAAGTTACCAACTTTAAGCCAAACACCTTCATTGAAGCTTAACAACAACCTGGAACTTAAAAGCAGCTTCATATTTGCATCCAAGCAAGAGATAACAATATTCTTCAGACAAAGCTACAAACTTGACCAACATAATTCAAAAAACAGAGATATACGAGTTCATATGTTAACCAGAAACACGTTTACGACTTCAGTGATACTATCCAAATAACATTTTACGAATTCACATATACCATTATTTTGATCGGATATTTCGTCATATTTTCATCAGAAAAGAGAGAGGGGGTGAGGTTATTACCTTTTGCGGAGCAGCGAAGTGAGGCGTGGGATCCGAAGCAAGTGCAACTCGACTAAGCGACGCGAGCAAGGTCGACGACTAGCATAATGAAGCGACGACACACTCGAAAAATAATGTGTTAATCCCAAAATAGAAAATAACGCTATATATATGTATGTATTCAAAAGGAAAGAAAGCTAAGAAAATGTGTATCAACTGCCTCCTTCCCTCTCAAAAACTGAACCCCTGCCTCCTTTCCATATTTTTTGCCTCTAAAGTTGGAACCCCCAGAAAAATGAAACAGAGAATGAATATATACCTGAGATTAGGGTTTCAGATTCTTTTTGTGAATTTTCCATAATCTCCAAAAAAGAGGCTATTCCCTTTACAAATAAGGGTAAAACGTGTCCAAAATTCCTAGAATTTGTACAAGTTTTATCCTTACATGTAAGGATTTGCCCGTTGGATGCAGTTTACGGCTCGGATCAACCTCGGATTCAAAATGGATGGACAAGATCGGTTAAGCTTTGTACTGGTGAGAGGGAAAGAGAGATGGGGACCAGCTGACCTGGATTTGGCTGCTTGTGATGGATTTTGGGGGGAAAAATTGAATGGAATTAGGGGAGTTCGGGTCAGGGGAAGAGGGAAACGGGTTAGGGATTTTGGGTAGAGGGGAATCGGGTATGGGGAAACTGATTAGGGATTTTTAGTTTAGGATTTTGTCTAAATAGAGATTTTGCACGGGTAGGCTAATACTAGGTTGCGTCTTACAATTTTAGCCCTTTTCCTTTAAATTTAAATCAATTGCTTTTGAATTTTCAAAATTAATTTTAATTTAGCATAACTAGACTTAAATTAACGCGTCCAGGACATTGGGTGTCAACAGGTATTTTTGTCCGAAAAAAGTTTCATTAAACTAATGAGGGCATTTTTGCTAAACATCTGTTAGTGAAGGAAATTTGGCAAACCATTGCTTCCGGTAGCATATTTTTGCAATTCACCCATTAATTAGTAGTAGTATTATTATTTATTTTAAAATGTTTTTGTAATTACCTTAAAATATATAAATATTATGATTGTGTAAATATTTAGTACACTAATAGTCCATATACATAATATTAAACACTAAATACTTTGTGAAGAAATGATGTCATATGCAGGGGCGGAGCTACGTTGTGCAAAGGGGTGTCAATTGAACCCCCTTTGCGCAAAATTTTACCAGTTTGATAAAATGACGTAAAACACAGGTCATGTAAATCTTGAACCCCCTTCAAACACAAGGAAGAAGTGGTCCAGCGGTCAAGGGGGTTCAAGATAGGCATTAGGTTTGGTGTTCGATTCTTGCTCCAAGCAGCATGTCATTTTTATTCATTACTTTTCCAATGGTAGAGATCCCATTGCTTCTGACTTTTCTTTCACCTCATATACTTTTATGCTTTTCTTCTATTTTCTAAGTATTATTACTAAGATATTTATTACATTTGTATTATGTAATTGTTATAAATCCACTTTATTGTGGATGTCCATTCACTTCTCCACTACTAAGTGTTCATGAACCATTTGTATGTTACAAGTACCTATTAATTAGGTCACTTAGTATTTGTAACCTTTGGATGACTTTTACATCCTATATAAGAAGGTATTCTCCTCCTTTGTAAGACACACTTGAAACACTTGAAACACTTGAATACTTGAATAATATAATCTCCTCTCTCCCTTTCATATATTTTGTCTTGTTCTTGCACTCTTTTACCTTTATTTTATAAGACGTTATCAGCACGAGTCTCTATTTTATTACACGATTTAGAAGAAATGAAAAGCAAATTATGATGCAATTGATAGAAGCCAACATTCTGGTTGCTAACACAAGATAAGTTTTTTTTGTTTCTAAATTCCTTCATATTATGGTTTTTGTTAATCTCAAAATTAACAGTACCCTATTTTTATTTTGTTTTATATCACTTTAAATTGTGGAAACCTTTCACTGACTGCAACTTTTGTCTATTCTTCCATTGTTTGGTTGATTTTGTAGCTATCCTTTGACAACTATTTAAGGGTGCATGGCCTAGCAACATGATATTGTAGATCAGTTCTACTCATGTTTCAAGGTAAACTGCTTGTGAGAGCAAACATGGATTATGTAGTATGGTTAATATTTTAATCTCACATGGATATATGGAATGAAACAAATATGGTAACTTTTAAAGAATGCTTCTTTGATTTATAGTTGGGTATAAATTTTTATACTCTTGATAAGTGGAGACCGGATAAATAATGCTTATTTTTTTATGATCTTTACCCGATATATTAGTGTTATATCATTGATACATGATTACAGTACTATGTTTCAATTACACGAAGCATGAGTACCTTTGAGTATTGTACTTCAAATCGCATTGTATGTACACTTTGGCCTATTATGCCATTAGTTAAGGGTAAGACATCATATTCAACTCCCAATGCATTATGGCGTAACACGCTTTTGCGATAATAAGATATTGATGGCATAATGATGATTGAGGCAAACTAAAGTATTATCAAAAAGATAAAGTATTTTTGATAAAAATCATGAAGTCCGTCCACTAAATAGGCTCCATTCATAGAGGTGAATGTGGGAGCAATATATGCTCCATTCCCTAAGATGAATGTGGGAGCAAGACAAGTTCCATTCCATAAGGTGAATGTGGGATCACAACATAATGCTCCATTCTCAGATGTGAATGTAGTAGCAATACATAATATGCCTGAAAGAAGGCAAATTATCATTATGTCTGAAAGAAGACACAACATAATATGCCTGAAAGAAGGCAAAATGTCTTTATGTCTGAAAGAAGGCAAATAATTTTATGTCTAAAAGACGATAAAATAATTACCATAATAGAAACCATGGACGTGGACGTGGCAAGGGATGAAAAAAATAGTTATCATTGTGAAATAAATAAGAGAACAATAAGGGTTCTCAAAAAGTAACCGTTCAAACGGTAAATATAATAATGCCTTCAATGTATCATATGAGCATGAGGCAAGTCTAGATGATTATGGTCCATTCCTTACACAATGAGACAATTTATAAAAAAAATTATGAATATAGACCCGTTCACCGAAGTGAATGTGGCAATATGTGATAAAATATCAAAACTCGCCTCCAGAAGAGGTTCGAGAAAGATGAATATGGACGTGCCCATGCGTGGTTGATAAAGTACCACAACTCACCTCTAGAAAAGGTTCGACTATAATAATTCTATTATTTATTGTGGCATAAATGATCATTTCTCTCGTACAGAACGTACGCCATAATTATGTATTATTATGAATTACATAAGAGCAAGTGAAGCAAGAAATTGATCTTGCCTATAATGATTTTACCATGAGAAAAATAATATGATTTTCTCCTTGAAAGGAGATATTCACCATATGGTTGGTGTAATAAAATATATGGTAGTACGAAGCTATTTGAGAGCTCCAGAAGAGCCAAAATATTACTACCTGGAGGAATGAGATTGATGAAATATTTATTGTAGTATATCTCAAAAGAAACTTGTTAAGTTTCAAATACATTTGTCAAAATGGCTAAGAGACTAAATTTGATGGAAAGATATGAATATCTTTATATTACTACAAGAATGTCGGGAGAGATATATGTGCTTGAAAAGCTCCCCACCTCTTCCTCGAGTATGTACTACTCAAAATATAAGTGTGGTAAAATTATATGTGCATGCCACAATAAACTTTTAGTTTATTGTTACAATGCTCATGCTATAGTAAACTTCTAGTTTACTAGATGAATAAATTTATAAGTTGGCATGACCGGTTTGACCATCCCGGTTCAAATATGATGCACAAAGTATATAAATGAGAATTCGCATGGGTATATACTGAAGAATCAGGATTCTTCAAGAATTCTCTTTGTGCTGCTTGTTCTCAAGATAAATAAATTATTAGACCAACTAAATTTGGGATCAGGATCCCCGCACTTCTGGAATGTATAAAAGGTGAATATGGGCCCGTTCACCTGTCATGTGAACCATATAATTGTTATAAATAGATGCATCTATGGTAAGGTCACATGTGCGTTTTATTACAAACCAGCAATGGTACTTGCGAGGTTAAGTATTTGCTCAAATAAATTTTATGATGAGCATATTTCCAGATTATGCAATCAAGACAAGTTATCTTGATAATGTTGGCAATCAAGTTTAGCAGATTCATATATTGAAAGCCTCCAATTGCTAAAACATGCATATAAGAACAATGCTACCTAAATCAGGTATGAAGGTATGGTATATCCATAAAGCAGCACTTGTGCACGATATGTCACAAAATAAATTTTCCTCATAATTGGTTTAGGGTCAGGAACCAAATATTTTCCATCTAATAATTTTAATGTGCGGTATATTATCAATTGCTCCACCGCAACGCACAAAGATGGATCTCATATAAAGTTGGGAACGAATGTTAGTTTGGCTAACATTAGGGGAGAAATTAAAGCAGCTGAAGAATAAATAAATTAAATTATCATTTGATTATGATCCTCATATAAACATAATGCAAGTCACTGCCAGACGCATTACTGACCCAAAGAAAATTATTATATTCCAGCTGCTAATGCTCCTGATGTCCTGGTGAAACGTTATATTTATGTAAATGAGTCTAAGACACGCTTGAAGCGTGGTAGACTACTTGGTTCCAAAAGATAAATCCTTGAAAAGGAAAGGAGCAAATATTTGAGATGGTCAAATAAGGAGGCGGGGCTAAGGAAGAGTCCACGACATAACACTTCATAAAATATTATCAGGAGAGGTTCAGGTACCTGAAAATTTATGAATGTGAAGAGATCTCAATATGTTATGTCGGATTGGGAACCGAGATATAAAATTATCGTCGACGATATCTTACATATATTATAAAGCTCAATATTTATATGATTATGAGGATCTTGAGCTTAAGTCTGTTAGGAATACAGACATGAAATTATTGGCCAAAAATAGAAAAATACATTTAAGCAAAAATTGGCTTCACTCAGGTGACGTGAAGTTTTTGGACCTATAGTCCGAACACCTGAAGGTGCAAAGCCAGTGGTGTGCAAAGATATTTTGTGCAAAAATATTGATAATAATAAGTCGTAAAATATAAAGTACGACTTGAGGCACAAAGATCTGACATTGATTATATGGAGCTATATTCTCCTTTGGTGGATGCAATCAACTTCAGGTATGTTATATGTCTGGCAGTGCATGAAAGACTTGATATGCATATGAATGTTGCAACAACCTTTTATATGGCTCATTGAGCAACAATATATTATCCTTGAAGGATTCAAAATCCTTGAAGCATATAAAGGTTCCGGGGAAACCTATTCAATGAAGCTTCATAAATATTTATACGGATTAAAACAATCCGGCCACATATGGTGAAATCGCGTTAGCGAGCTTCTTTGTATTGAAATATCATATTTTAATGTAATTAGTTCATTAAAGTATCTTACCAAATATACTCCACTAGTTATAGCTTTTGTTATAAGCTTATTGGTAAGATTTAGTTCTTCCTCAATGCAAAGACATCGGAAGAAAACATGATTTCTACTTGATCCACAAAGCTCGATATCAACTGGCTATTTGCTTGTGGAAGTATACCTATATTATGGCACTTTACGAAATACATTGTTGCTGCTACATCTTCAAATCATGAAGAGATAATAGCCATGCATCAAGCTAGCCGACAATATAAATGATTGAGACCAAGGACTCAACTTATTCAGCAACAATGTGGCTTTTCTTTGAAGACAAAGATTCAGCAATATTATATAAAATATTACATAAACAATTCAGCTAAAAGGAAGATACAACTAAAGGAGACATTATTAAGCAAAACTCCTTTCAATCGTGATCTTCAAGAGAGTGATGAATTTAATGTTGAAGAGTTCATTCCAATGACAGTTTGGTGGTTTTTCCACTAAGTCATTGCCAACCTCAACATTTGAGAAGCTGATATACAACTTGGAATATGACGTCTTCAAGATATTGAATGATATTTTCATCAGGGGAAGTAAAATACGTGTTGCACTCTTTTTTCCTTAACAAGGTTTTATCCCACTTGGGTTTTACTTGTAAGGTTTTTAATGAGGCAGCTCTCAACGCGTATTACAAGATGTGTGTACTCTTTTTCCTTCACTAGGCTTTTTTCCACCGGATTTTTTCTAGTAAGTTTTTAACGAGGCACATTATCTTTAATGGACATCCAAGGGGGAGTGTTATAAATTCACTTTATTGTGGATGTCCATTCACTTCTCCACTACTAAGTGTTCATGAACCATTTGTATGTTACAAGTACCTATTAATTAGATCACTTAGTATTTGTAACCTTTGGATGACTTTTACATCCTATATAAGAAGGTATTCTCCTCCTTTGTAAGACACACTTGAAACACTTGAAACATTTGAACACTTGAATAATATAATCTCCTCTCTCCCTTTCATATATTTTGTCTTGTTCTTGCACTCTTTTATCTTTATTTTATAACAGTAATATAGTATATATTTATCATCTTTTGGTTAGAGATTTTTTATCTAGACATTGCTCACACCATGTATTATCTTTATTCTTTAAATTTATCAAGGTATTTATTTTTTCAATCATTATCCCTACATTTTATATATTTGAGTTTAAAAGTAGTATTTTAAATTTGTTCAAGAAGTTTTTTTTATTAAATAACATACTGCTATTTTAGTTTTGATATAACATAAATGGTACTCTAATTTATATTTTGCTTAAAAAAATTTATGACCCTATTTTGAAAATTTTGACGGTTGACTTTTATAAATATACATGAAGAAAGAAAATTTATTAAATGTTGAACCCCCTTATTAAAAATTCTGGATCCGCCCCTGATCATATGCTAATTAATGAGATTTTCTCTGTGCAGAAGCAAGCTACGAATCATTCTAACCATGCTCAAATTGATGAACCATTGAAAAGAAACTCACGTGTCACACGAGCCTACAAGTAGGCCTGGGCATCGAGCGAGTCGAGCTCGAGTCGATTCTAACCGAGCTTACTATACTATATATGGAGCCGAGCTAAGCCGAGCTTTACACCATATCGAGCCGAGCCCGAACTGATCCTGAGCAGAGCTCAACCGAGCTTTGCTAGAGTTTGACAATTTCATACTTTAAGCTTCTAAGATAGAGAAAAATGCATCAGTGCAAGAAATGAGCTTTGACCGAGTCGAGCCGAGCCGAGCCGAGCTGAATATTGAATGAGGCCGAGCCGAGCCGAGTCGAGTCGAGCCTCTTTTTGAAATGAGCCGAGCGCAGCCGAACTAAAATGCAACCGAGCGGAGCCGAGCTCCTAGCCGGCTTAGCGCTATACCCAGGCCTACCTACCAGAAAGGCAAAACTGAATGATAAAATTCTCAGCTTAACTATATAAGCACTGTTTTCAAAAAATGAGGCAATAGTTTTGGAAATGCCTCGTTTATTTTACTACTTTTTCGTAGAAGACGACAAGATTTCCTTGATTTTCTTTTCACATAGCATAAGAGGCAAACTTAATATAGTAATTTGTAAGAGATGAATTGCCTATGATCTATTTTCATTCAGTAATATTCTCCATCTAAGGTAACAGATACGAGTGGAATCTTTCTCTTTGTTAGTAATTAAGCATTAAGCAATAGCCTATGGAGAATGACTATCCATCTTTCTCTTTGGTAGATAATAAGTTAATATATATTAACATGTAAATAACTAATTAACAAAAAATACATTGAATACCAAATCAATACATACTACATATCATGTTAATGATATGGGGAATATAAAATAATAAATCATGAATATTGGATAGATACATAATAAACATGAAACCTATATGCTTTAATATTGGGTGAATAAATATTGCTGAAACAGTATATACATATTGAATATTCATCAATTACTTTTTAAGTATTAATAAACTAATACAACTTATATATATCAAATGAATACTTAGTAAAGAGAATATAACATACTAAAAAGTAATGGGAAAGAATAAAGATGATACAAATTAACTAAAATTATATAAATAAATCTAGATGACTTTAGTTTGAAAAGGTAGAGAATACGCTGCAGATCCGCCCACGTAATGCAATCATTATCTAAGTAAATATTTATTTGCAATTGTTAACACATTAACTAGAGTCGGTCCCTATAATTAATGTATAAATTTAGTACCGGTTAACATCTACTAAAAATGCAAAATTAATTTATAAATTGATCTGGATGGATGGAGAAAGAAATAAATTTTTAAATATTTTTAGGAACAGTGAATAAGTTTTACCAATGATTATGTGGGATAAATTTGAATGCAAAAGATTTTAGTGCACGTCCCTTTTATATGGAAAAAAAATACACAAAAGTGCAATTTGAGAATCTTTTTAACGAGATATAGAGATATTTTGGCTAATTATAAAATATATCGAATATGTGTACTTAATTATGAAACATAGAAAAAAATACTCTAACATAAAAAGAATATACTGTTATTTTCCAAGATACACCACTTTACTGTTTTAAGGACCAGTTTCTTAAATGTATTTTTTTACTGTATTAAATGCGGAATTAAAACAGTAAGTAAATGAACACTCAATATTAGCGTGGAAAAACCCCTTGAACTCGGGATAAAAAAACCACGACCTACTCTTCCAAGTAGGATTTCAACTTCACTATGTAAAAGACTCACTTGGTTACAAGACTACCTTCTTACTAACCTAGGACTAACTCTAATCCTCTAGTGACCTCTTTCACGATCAGTGAAGTTTCTTCAAGTACACGACTTGAACTGAAATGATACAACTCAATAGTACCTACTACAGTTGAACTAAGACTGAACTTTTACAAGACTCAATCTAAGGAACAGGTTCTTCACTTAGTTCCCTGTAGCTTAATGACTATACAAATACAATTTCGACTCAACAATGCTATAGCTCTTTTTTCTCTGTATTTGTGCGTAACTTCAACAGCTGAAATGCTCCTCTTCTTACAGCTTTGAAATTTGAGGAGTCTTGAGCAATTAGAACTCCAAAGCCTCCAAGAGTTTGAGTCCTAATTGAACTCCTTGCTTATCTTCAAGCCTTATCCTAATCTTATGCAATCTTTTCTTATCAGGCACAACTCTGCATAATTATCAAGATAAATTTTAGACAATAGGATAATAATTAATTTTTCTGCTTAATTGATTTTGCATAATTATTTATTCAGCTGCAGCGATCCAAAGGAACAGGTCCTTGGATCTGTTCCTTTGTCATCAGTCAAAACGTCCAAGGTTATTCAAGCTAACATTTTTCCCCTTTTTGATGATGACAAACTCATAGACTTTGCTTCATATCCTTAATGTCCTGAACCACAATTTTCAACTTAAAAGTTACATTAGCAGAAATCAATTTCATCATTAAGGATCAAGTTCTTAAACAGGTTATAAATATCACAAGCAAAATCATACTTACTTTTCCCCCTTTTGGCATCATTGAAAAGGTTGCATAAGTCAAAATTATTATAAGCAATAAAAATAATCAACTCATAGCCGTTTAAGCAACTCAAAATGCAAACATAATCCAACAAAAAGCAACTGCATTGAAATGATATTAGCCATCGAAGATATGACATCATAAGCAAAAAGATTTTCAACCAGGGGAAACAAACTAAGCAAGTACTGCTAAACTAGTCAAAAACTAAAGATAAGAAGGCTAGGAGACTAGAACTAATCTAAATCCCACTGGACAAAAGATGAATTTTTGGTTTTGGGTATCAGGTGGTAGAAGGACCAAGTCCCTGATATTTTTCCTGCAGCAACTCAAACATTTTACTGAGCATCCCTTCATTTGTTTCTTTTGCCTTAGCAACCTCAGCCTTCGAGAATACCCTTTCTTCCTCCAACCTCGTAATCTTAGCAGCTTGCAAATCAATATGCTGCCTCAACACCCTAAACCTTATTGTTCAAAGGTCCTTTGGAAGAACCAACAACAGTAGCTCCAACAGCAACAGCAGGCTCATCATTTACTGTCATGTCACAACTGATCAGTGTAGTAGCCACCAATCTTTCCTTCTTGGTAGCAGTTTTCACTTCCTTCAATGGAAGAAACAGTTCTTTTACCCTTAGCAGAACTCTCCCCTTAGTTTTCCTTTTTAAGCCCTGGTTTATCTACATCCACCATCTCTTCATCCTCAATGGGTGCTCTAGAAGCAGCCACTGGAGACTCATGCATGGGAGCTTCTAAACACTTCATAGTTTCCTTTTCCCCCCCACTTTCTGGTACAAACACACCTAGCCCCTCTACTTCCTCACCCTTATCATCAACTACATTTAAAGGTTCAGCGTAGTTTACCTTGAATTCATACAGGATCATGGCCCTAGCCAAATCATCCATATGTTCCAGTATCTCAGCAACAGATGGACCTGATCCTTCCCCCTGAATTTCAGAGTCAGGGTTTTGATTTTCTAGATGTGCTGAATTTATTTGCATGGGTGAAGTAGGCTTTGTAACTGGTGGTTGTTTATTGGTAGGCATGGATGAAGTGTTTTCAAGTGAGAGAGACATTGCAATTTTTCGATTTAGAAGATAATGAATCGCTCTTTCTTGAATGAGAATATGAGATTGGAGCTTAAAAGATTATATAGAAGTAAAGGATAGTGATAAAGATGGAGTGTAAAATGAATTACCTTTCAGCTTCCTTGATTAAATAGAGTTCCAGACTGAGTAGGTTTCTTGAACGTTTCAAAATAGAGTCATTAGGATTAAGAGTTAAAGTGGAAGATGGAGTGTGGAACGGTTCCTTGATGGGACCGATTTCAGAGAGATATAGTTTAAGTGGGATTTAAACTCGTCTACTTACCTGTGTTCTTCAAACTCTAATAATTTCTGAATAATAAAGTAGTACATACCTGAGAATATGACGGGGAACAGTTCCCATACCTAATTTCAATCAAATTGCTTAATCTGAAATTCTAAGAACATAAGGGTAACATCATTAAAATTTAGTAAACTTAAGTAGAAATCATGGCATAGAGTATAAAATTAAGTATAGAACTGAGCTGAAAGCTTCAAATTGACTTTAATAAAATTCATTTTTAAGCCAAATTTTCTAGCCAATTTTTGAAGTAAAGCTGAGTAGACTTAGGTGAATTTAATCATCCCTAATTCTATCATGTTCCTTTCAAAATGATCTCTACCTAAAGCCTTTGTGAAAATATCAGTAATTTGTTTATCAGTAGGACAAAAGGCTATAGTGATCAAACCCTTCTCATAATTATCCCTCAAGAAATTGTGTCTTATGTCAATGTGTTTAGTTCTCTTGTGATGCACAGGATTCTTTGTCATGTTAATTGCACTAGTGTTATCACAATAGATAGAAACAGTTCCTACATCAACACCAAAATGTTGTAATTGTTGTTTGATCCACAACAATTGTGAACAACATGAGGCAACTGCCACATACTCAGCTTCTGCAGTGGAAAGTGCCATTGAATTTCGTTTCTTGGTTCCCCATGAAACCAAACACTCACCAAGAAAATGTGCCATACCTGAAGTACTTTTTCTATCAACAAGGAAACCTGCATATATAGTCAGCATCAGTATACCCAACAAGATTAAAATTACTACCTTTTGGGTACCAAAGTCCCAAGGAACCTGTTCCTTTCAGATATCTTGATATCTTTTTAACAGCTTTCATATGAGATTCCTTAGGATCTGACTGAAATCTTGCACATAAGCCAACACTAAACACAATGTCAGATCTACTAGCAGTTAAATAAAGCAAAGACCCAATCATGCCTCTATATAATTTTTGATCAACTGAATTGCCATGTTCATCAAGATCTAATTTAGTAGCAGTGGCAATTGGTGTATCAATTTCCTTAGCTTTATCCATGTCAAACCTTTTAAGTAGTTCCTTAACATATTTTTGTTGATGGATCATAGTTCTATTTGAGGTTTGCTTGATTTGTAAACCCAAAAAGAAATTGAGTTCACCCATCATGCTCATCTCAAGCTCACTCCCCATCAAGCTTGCAAATTTCTTACTCAGATTTTCACAAGTAGCACAAAAAATTATATCATCTACTTAAAATTTGAACAATTAAGAGATGTTTACCTTTTTCTTTCAAAAACAGTGTGCTATCAATTTTACCTCTTTTATACCCAGGCTGAAGTAGGAATTTTGATAGACGTTCATACCATGCTCTTGGTGCCTGCTTGAGTCCATACAAGGCTTTGTCTAGCTTTATTCCTGGTTACCATACCATGCTCATCAAGTTTGTTCCTGAAAACTAATTTTGTTCCTATGATGGACATGTTCCTTAGTTTGGGTTCCAGATGCCAAACTTGACTCCTTTGGAATTGATTCAACTCCTCAAATTGTGATTCTTGACTGTTGATCTAGTTTGAATTCCAGCAGTCTTGTCTGAGATTATCTAATCTACAGGATGTGAACCTTGATACTTGTAAAGCTTGAGTATCAGACTATCTTCAGAAGTTCCTTGCTGAGGAACAGTTACTAATGTAGTAGCAGTACAGGTTTGAGAGATGGATCTATCATTTGTTCCCCCTGTTTCTGTGCTACTTTTCTCAGTTCTATCCTGAGGAACAGTTCCTTGCAATTCACTTCTCACAGCATTCTCATCCAATTCCTGCATTTGTTGAGGACCGGGTTCACCATGCCTCAGCATTCCAATTTCTTCATCTTCCTGTACCTGTTCTTGAGACAAATTGTCAGATTCATCAAACTTAACATGTATGCTTTCTTCAATCTTTGATGTTTTCTAGTTAAAGACTCTATAGGATTTACTGTTTGAAGAATAACCAACAAAGATTCCCTCATCACTTCTAGGATCAAATTTTCCTAAGGCATCTTTCTCATTGTTGTGTATGAAATATTTGCAACCAAAAGCCCTAAGATGAGAAATATTTGGTTTTCTTCCCTTAAGCAACTCATATGGAGTCTTTTCTATTAATGACCTTGTCATACATCTATTTATAATGTAGCATGCAGTATTGATAGCCTCAGCCCAAAAGTTTTGTGGAAGATTTCCAGATATTAGCATAGTCCTTGCCATTCCCTCTAGAGTCCTATTTTTCCTTTCTACTACACCATTTTGTTGTGGAGTTCTAGGTGAAGAAAAATTGTGATTAATGCCATTTTCATTGCAAAAGTTAAAGAACATTTGATTCTCAAACTCAATACCATGATCTGACCTTATAGCAACAATATGACTATCTAGTGTTTTCTGAATTTTCTTAGCAAATATTGAAAATGCATTAAATGCTTCTTCCTTAGATGCAAGAAAAAGAGTCCAAGTAAATATAGAATATTCATCAACCAGTACCATAACATATATCTTACCTCCATGACTCATTGTTTTCATTTGTCCACAAAGATCCATATGGACCAGTTCCAAAGGTTTGGTAATACTGACCTGTTTCTTTGGTTTAAAGAATGACTTTACCTGCTTCCCCATAGCACAAGTACTACAAACTCTTTCTTCCTTGAACTTGATGTTAGGAAGTCCTATCACCAAGTCCTTAGAAACTAGTTTGTTTAATTGCGAAAGAATATCATGACCAAGTCTTTTGTGCCATAGGAGGGGATCATTTAGCATTACACTTAGACAACTCATGCTGCCATCCTATTTCCCTTTCTAATGCCAATTATTTCTCCTTTCTTACCATTACCGAAGGAAACACTTCCTTCTTGAAAAGCTGAGAGTGAATGGAACAGTTCCTTGTGTCTTGTCATGTGCTTTGAGCAACCACTGTTCATGTATCATTTTGTGGCTCATCATTTTCACTCCAGCCTGTAAAAAGAAAACTAGGGGTTAATTTTAGGAACCCATTCCTTTAACAAAAGGGTGAATTAAATCTCTCCTAGCCCAGAATGGCAATGCTTTCTTTGTGTGAACACTTTTCTTAGCCACATATTTTTGGACATGTTTATAGGACTTGTTCCTTTGTGTAGCTTTTTCAAAAGATTGACATTTTCTTTTCAAGTGACCAGTGTTTCCACAGTGTGTGCATAACCAATTTTCAGGAAAAGTTAGATACTTACTCTTTGGATCCCATTTGGGCAATGACTGAGATTTCATAAACCCAATACCCTTCCTATTACTACTATGATTTTCATGTAACCATTCTAATGCTTCAGAAGACTTGTTCCATTTAATATTTTTGTTCAGTTCATCTTTGGTTTTGATCAAGTCCTCTTCCAAAGTTCTTATCTTTTCATTGTTCTTGTACAGTTCATCAACTGTCACTTTCAACTTCTCTTCAGCAATAAGCTGGTGAGAATTTGCACTGCCCTTACCTTTACCAACTGTATCAGTTTCTAAATTTTCATTTTTCAATTCATGAACAGTTGATTCAAGTGTAAGGACCTGTTCCTTTAGCATGCTGTTTTTTCTTTTCAGAATGTCATTTTTTATTACAACCTTTTTGTATTCAGTTTCTAAACTCTCAATTTTATCATGCAGTTGATCTTTACCATCCCTAAGAGATTTAAATTCATTTAGCACAATGTGAAACACTTTAACTAATTTCTCTCTAGGCATATTTTTCACATCCTTTTTGAGTTTAGAAAAAAATACCTCGGCTTCTTCTTCATCATCTGAATCTTCAAGAGAAATTAGAGCCAGCTCATCATCCAGATCATCATCAGACTGCTCATCTTCACTATCTTGCGAGCCAGCAACCATTGCTTTGGGAGTTCCATTCTTCTTTCAGAACTGTTCCTCAGCCTTCCTTCTCTTTTCAAAATACTTCTTTCTCCATTCTTCTTCCATGACTGAGCATTTGCTAATGTAGTGCTCCATGCTTCCATATTTGAAGCATTCTCCTCCCTGTTTCATGTTAGAAGATCTACCTTGTCTACTAGATCCTTTTTTCTCATTCAGGAATCTTTGGACACTTCTGGCTATAAGGACCAGTTCCTTCTCATCATCAACAAAATTGTTAGCAGCAGATAAAGCTAAATTAGGTTCAATTTTAACTGGTTCTCCTATGTTCTTGACTTTCTTCCTCAGTTCATATATTCTTAGATTGTCTATAAGTTCATCTAAAGAGGGAGTACTAAGATTCTTGCTTTCAATGATAGCACATGCTTTAATTTTCCAAGAATCTGAAAGTACTCTAGTCAAGATCTTTTCAACCCTATCTTCTGCAGTTAAGATTCTTCCAAGAGAGATAAGTTCAGTTGCAATAGCATTAAACGTAGTGTACATTTTAGAAATTGTTTCTCCTTCTCTCATTTTAAAATTTTCATATTCAGCAAAGAGAAGTGTACCTCTAGATCTTTTAATCTGATTGGTTCCTTCATGAGCAACCTGCAATGCATCCCAGATTTCCTTACCTGCAACATCATTGAACAATGGTGGCCTAACAGTGGACTGACCCTCGGAGTTTCCTTGTGGTGCACTTATTCTAATCCTAAGGTGTTAGCCTCTTCAAGGATAACCCGCTCTGGTACCAATTGTTATTTCCCAAGATACACCACTTTACTGTTTTAAGGACCAGTTCCTTAAATGTATTTTTTTACTGTATTAAATGCGGAATTAAAACAGTAAGTAAATGAACACTCAATATTAGCGTGGAAAAACCCCTTGAACTCGGGATAAAAAAACCACGACCTACTCTTCCAAGTAGGATTTCAACTTCACTATGTAAAAGACTCACTTGGTTACAAGACTACCTTCTTACTAACCTATGACTAACTCTAATCCTCTAGTAATCTCTTTCACGATCAGTGAAGTTTCTTCAAGTACACGACTTGAACTGAAATGATACAACTCAATAGTACCTACTACAGTTGAACTGAGACTGAACTTTTACAAGACTCAATCTAAGGAACAGGTTCTTCACTTAGTTCCCTGTAGCTTAATGACTACACAAATACAATTTCGACTCAACAATGCTATAGCTCTTTTTTCTCTGTATTTGTGTGTAACTTCAACAGTTGAAATGCTCCTCTTCTTATAGCTTTGAAATCTGAGGATTCTTGAGCAATTAGAACTCCAAAGCCTCCAAGAGTTTGAGTCCTAATTGAACTCCTTGCTTATCTTCAAGCCTTATCCTAATCTTATGCAATCTTTTCTTATCAGGCACAACTCTGCATAATTATCAAGATAAACATTAGACAATAGGATAATAATTAATTTTTCCGCTTAATTGATTGTGCATAATTATTTATTCAGCTGCAGCGATCCAAAGGAACAGGTCCTTGGATCTGTTCCTTCGTCATCAGTCAAAACTTCCAAGCTTATTCAAGCTAACATACACTAACATAGTAAAAATTCTAGTCTCGTTTTTCTATTTTTTCCTTTCTCCACCCCCCTCTCTCTCTATGCCCTTCACGGGAACTCCACTGTGATCCTTTTTTCTCCGACGCCGGCTCTATTTTTCTCCCTTTGGTGCCAGACTCTATGCCGAAGCATTCTTTCTTCTCTGGCACTGGCATGGCGGCTTTCACGACAAGAACAAGTCTAAAAGAGTTTTGAAGCAACAAGAAAAAAAATGAGAAAGAAAAAAAAAGGATGAAGGCAGCGGAGCATCTCACCAGGGTATCGTCGAAGTTAGTATTTTGTGTAGATCTTTCGATTTTTGCTAAGGTTTGGTGTTTTATGTTTAGATATGATGTTTTTCGATAAAGATGTAGTATTTTCCAATCAAATTTAATGTTTTTCGATCATATTTGGTGTTCTCCGATCATATCATGTACTTTTCCGTTCAAATAAGTTGTTTATTTCTCTTTTTTTTTTGAAATCTTTTACGCGCGCGCGTGTGTATATATATATATTCTACTTCCACTTAAATTATTAAATCATTAAATCATTGTGCATCTTTTGTATCATGAAAAGTCCGGTGAATTTTTCAGCTACCTTTTTTCGGTCGACGTCGATGGCAGACTGATGGCGGCGGTTGGGCAGCAGGGGAGGGCTGAGAAATAGAGGCTAGGGTTTTCGTTCTTTACTTTTTTTAAGCTAATTTGTACGTGTGTAAATATATATATATATATATATATATATATATATATATATATATATATATATATATATATATATATATATATATATATCGACCCATATTTTTCTTGTTCTTCTTTTTCATCGATATATATATATATATATATATTTGTCAATATGAAAGGAAGTAACACTTATATTAAAATTGTGATTTTCTTCCGGAGAAGTATGCCATGCTAATGTGTTTCGAATGATCCACATCTTAAAGTCAGCCGCCAATTAGCACATTGAACTATTCATGGGAGTCCTCGCAGCCCAAACTCAGTGACACAATTATAAGTGGCACGCACTAACACTGAGCTAATAGCCCGTCGTGCGAGCCGTATAGGGTTTTCACTGGGACTCGAGAGATGGAATAGATAGGTACTCACAAGTTTTTAATTTACCACTGAAAGTCACATGAAAGGGAATGAGAAATTTCAACGAAAATAGTGATATTTAAACAGAACGTGATTTAAGAATTGTTCATACGATTATTGTGACTAAACAATAAGATATAAACAAAGAATAAAAAAATTACTATTAAATCACATGCAAGTTTTATCAATTGTCAAAACTTGTAAATAAATCAACGAGATATGTAGATTAAAAGAAATAGCGAATCTTGGTAGTCTATTAAAACTTGTGAACAATTCGATGAAATGGTTTTTTTTTTTTTTTGGTAACTAACATTTTATTAATCATCAAAGTGTCATCTTTACAAAGAAAGCTACTATTACCCAAGTAGCTTTGATCTATCAAAATTAACACTTAACCTTAACAACCATAACTCTCACAGTACACTACTTCTCTTATCATTCAAGCTAGTGACTAATCTATACTAATAACACTCTGTCAGAATTGCAGCTCAGCTAAGTAACTTTGCACCTCCTTTGGAGCTCGAATGCAGCTGGAACAAGCAATCGTTTTTGCCACAGTCAGCCAATCCTTCTCTTTTTTCTCAAAAATTTTAGAATTTCTTTCACTCAATATACTCTGAGTAGACTATTTTGATCAGGCAAGCTTGCTTTCTCTTCCCTTTTGTCACAGTCAATATCCATCCCTAACACTCCTGACAGTTTGTGAAGCTTGTTTTCTGCTGCTGAAGCCATGTTGCCTGTTTGTACCACACTTTTCTTGCATATTCACATTCCTAGAATAAGTGATCTCTTGATTCCTTATCTGTACCACACATTACACATATTTCTTCAACTGCCATTCCCCAGGATGTCAGCCTATCCTTGGTGAGGAGCCTGTTAAGGAGATGCAGCCACATGATGAAAATAGCTCTTGGCCAAGCCTTGTTTGCAAACATCAAACCTTTCCAGCAGACTCTAGGTTGATCACCTATCTTTTGCAGATAGCAGTGTCTAATCAAACTACCTGCTGTTGCTTTATAGTTCACTGTGTAGTGCAGGTTATCTCTAGAAGCCACAATTTTTTCACCATTTAGGATGCCTGGTTTGGTATCTTGATTACTTCTAAATATTGATTCTTGATATAGAAAGCATGAATCCATTTTATCCACATTTTATCAGCCTTTCTTGCAAGATCCCAACATATTTTAGTAATGGCTGCCCTGTTCCATAATTTCAAGTTCATTAACCCCCATCCCCCTGCTGATTTAGGAAGACACAATGTTTCCCAAGCTACTAAAGCTTTTTTTGATATTGTACCTGTGCCTAACTAGATATAACTCCTGCCGTGACTCTCTATCAGTTTCATGATCTTTGCAGGTAGCACAAACAGTTGTGCTCAGTATGCCTGTACCCCAAATAATATAGCTTTAACCAGTTGGATTCTCCCAGCATAGAGAGTTTCCTAGCTGTCCAAGAGGTTATTTTAGCTGTGATCTTCTCTACCAAAGGTAACCATTGTGTTGTTTTCAGATTCTTGGTATCTAGGGGCACTCCTAGGTGCTTAAAAGGGAGTTCACCTGTATTGAACCCAATGCAGTTCAACATCTCTTGTTGTACCTCTTGTGTAACTCCACCAAAGTAGATAGAGTTTTTTTTGTAGGATTAGCTCTTAGTCTAGAGGCTCTAGTAAACTTTGTGAAACACTCATATAGTGCTCTAGCTAAGTTCAGATCACCCTTAGCAAAGAGGAACATGTCATCTGCAAAGCTAAGGTGTGATCCTTAGCTTAGCACACTTTGGATGATATTTGTATGTCTTGACTTCAGCTAGTTCATCCAGATTCCTGCTCAAGTATTCCATAGTAATGGAAAATAGGTAGGGGGAGATTGGATCACCCTGCCTCAGACCCTTAGCTGCTTCAAAAGGTTCAATGTACTCTCCATTGATGTTGATAGTGTAGTTCACTGTTGTTACACATCTCCATATCTAGTGCATGAACTTTTGGGGGAATCCTAAGTACTCCATTACCTGGTCCAAATAAGCCCACTCCACAGAGTTATAAGCCTTCTGGAGATCCACTTTCAGCTAAGAGTGTCAATGAATTTTTTAAAGTCGATATAACCGATTGAATCGTACCGAACCGAACCGAACTTTAGGTTTCTTTATAATAATACCGTAGGTTCTTACGCAAAGTCATAACCGTACCAATAATTAGGTTAGGTTTTTTATTTTATAATATGAGACTGAAAAAATACCGAACCGAATCGAAAAAATTTATATGCATAAAATGTACTTTATATATGAAACTTATATGAATAACTATATATAATTTAATTAAGTCTAAAGACAACAAAGCATAAATCTTTTCACCCTTAATCCTTGTAGTGAAATCAATATTCAAAACATTCCAACCTACTCTAATAGTACTAGGTACTACTACTAAATGTTGGTACTAACATGCTTCAATAATGTAGTGCTTTCGCAAATTTAGATTCCAAACTCTCATAAGTCTAGTTCTTATAGAAGTGACTATAGTTTATTGTAGAAGGTCTTCGAGGACTATTTGCGCTCGTCATGCAGATTTTGTTCACTTTTGGTGAAGGTTTAATCTCATCTTAGATTCATGCCGACTTATGTTTATTTTAAACTTTGATTTTAATATAGAACAATATATTATAATTAGATATCTTTTTAAAAAAATGAACAATCGAGAGTTTAACAGTCGAAATAATATAAATAATTGTCTAGCTTCTTATTTATTCATTCTTACCCACTCTCTCTCATAATGTTGTTTCGACACTTGGCATTTAAAAGTGCTTCAATATCGCATATTATAATGTATTCATTCTGGCACCCTTCACCAAATATTCAATTGAATGTGATATCATTTTTGTCTCTAATATCGTTTACTTAAGACAGATGACATTTATATTTTGGTATAGTCACTAGATTCATATGAGTTTTGCAATAAGAATGACATATTTTTATAAGTTGTTGCATATGCCAAAAATATAATTTTGTTGATGTGGACGATGTTATTAAAAAAAATATCGAAAATTAACTGAACCGTACCGAAACCAAAGAGAAATCAATATGGTTGGGACGGATTTGAAAATTCTAAAAATAGTTATACATAGTAGAATAACCGAAAAATTGGTATGGTACAAAATATTTAAAAAAAACCGATCGAACCGACCTATTGACACCCCTACTTTCAGCATCATTCTTGGTGAGATTCCTTTCCTTGTATAAGCTTTAACTAGCTCATGAGCTAGTATGATGTTATCTGATATTTTCCTGCCTAGAATGAATCCTGACTGTGCTCTATGGATGATATCAGGCATAACCTTCTGCAATCTTGCTGCTAGGATCTTGGCAATGATCTTGTAAAGTACTGTGCAGCAAAAAATAGGTCTATACTCTTTGATGCTTGTAGGTTGAGCCACTTTAGGTATTAATGTAAGACTTGTGCAATTGACATTTTTGTACAGGTTAGCATTATCAAAGAAGTCCATAATTGCTTTAGTCACCTCTTGCTTTATCACTGGCCATGCTTTTTTGAAGAACAAAGCATTATAGCCATCAACCCCTGGGGCCTTATCATCTCCTATGGCTTGAAGGCCTGCATCAATCTCATGAATGGTAACAGGTTCACATAGCAATCACCTGCTATTGGTGGTTAAGGGTAGGGCCTCTTCTCATTGTGAGTTTGTTGACATCTATCAGTGTTGTAGCTCTACTCCCCATCAGCCCTTTATAGAAGCTGCTTATTTCACACTTGATATCAACTGGCTCTGTGTATGTTCTGCCTGTAGAATCTGTGAGCTTATTAATAAATTTCCTCTGGCTCCTCTCCTTCATAACAGCTGTGAAGTACTTAGTATTAGCATCCCCTAATTTGATCCAGGTTGCCCTGGACTTTTATAGCAAAATGCTCTCTTCAGTGTTAATCCATTTCTCTAGCTTCAGCAAGTCTGTTTCTTCTTTTCAGCTTTTTCATCTGTGTACATCCTCTGCATCTCCAGTTGTATTTCTTTTAGTTCTCTTCTAGTATCTTCAATTTTCATTGTAATTCCCTTGTATTCATTATTGTTGAGCGGTTTAAACAAGGGCGTCATCTTTTTCAGTTTCACCTAGACATCTCTCATAGACCACTGATCCAACTGTTCTTCCCATCCTTCCTTTACTATATGAAGAAACTTTTCATTCTTAGCCCATATATTAAAGAATTTAAAGGGGATGGTTTTTGCTTGTGTCATAGATGCCACTCTGATCTGCATAGGGGCATGATCAGAGAACTGTGGTGAACCATACTCTACTTGTAGGTGACCATATGCTTGCATACATTGGGCATTTGCAAGTGCCCTATCAATTCTAGTATAACTCAATCTCCACCTCTCTGATTATTTGTCTATGTATGGTATTCTCCTGTCCAATCCAGCTCATGAATTTCTGCTGCTTCTATACACTCAGTGAAGTCTCTAATATCAGTCAGGTTGACTGAATTCCCATATCTCCTGTCTTGAATGTGCAAGGGGAGCATTAAAATCACCCCATATCAGCCATGAGATTGAAATAGAGCCTACTAGTCTCTTTAGATTTGCCCATAGTGTTCTTCTTTGCTCTAGAGTGTTGTAAACATATATCATAGTCATGAAGCAGACTAGTTGAGAGTCTCTACTCTTCACAAATGTATGGATAAACTGAGCATCTGTCTGGTGAATATCAACTGGAAAATACGTCTCATCCCATACTAGCCAAATTCTTCCATTCACTGCATCCTCATAGCTAGTTGCATAATTCCAGCCTGGTACTACTCTATTTATAATTTTTGTTGATCTTGCCTGCTTGACTCTGGCTTCACATAGGACCTGCAAGCTTGATCTTATTGGTATATTAATATGTACATAGTTCTCTTTGTTTATAACTCTTATTCCCCCATCTCAAGTTCCATGCTAGCATAGTTCATGTTAGCATGTATGTCCTCCAGCATCAAATGGCCTAAGCACAGGCTCCATTTGACTCTGATCTTGCAGGATTGCAAAGCCATTATGAGTGTGTATATCTGTGTTATCCGTCATGGCTGCTAGATAGCTCCTAGAGGATCTGATAGTAGGATCAGTTGCCACATTTTTCCCTTTACTCAACTGCCTTAGAGTGCTCTTTACTTCTATCTCTCGTGCATCGATTGAGGTTCTTGCTGATAGGACTTTATCCTGCGCTTATTTATCACAGTGTTGTTGCCTGCTGTGGGCTCAGGTTCAATCTGCTCAGTTAACTGCTTGTTCTCCTGAGTAGCATCTTGATTAGGTGCTTTGGTAAGCTGCTATCTAACTCCTCTCTTATGTATATCTTCCCTGTTCTGGTCCACTGCTGATGAAATAGTTAAAACGAATATATTAATAAGTCTTGACAGTCATTCAGAGCTTATGAACAATTTGAAAAGATAAAATGTCAATGTTATGACATGTGGAAACTTGAACAATCACAATTTGTTATTCTTCTAGTTGTTGCTAAGTAGGGGTATATATCGGTCAGTTCAGTTCGGTTTTGGACTATCGATTTTTAATTTTTAAAAGTGGTAAACCAATAACCGAACCAATAAGATATCAGTTATCGATTTTCTATTTATCTGTTTAAGATTCTTATCGGTTCGATTTTCGGTTTATCCATTAAGAAACATGGCCTAACAATTGTAAAATTAGTCACCTCTTAACGGTTGCATCCAATATAAAATCGGTTCAATTTTACAGCGAATTCAAATACCTCTTAAAGCATTCGTCATATTCAAAGCAGCAGCCAACAACAGATTCAAATCTGCTTCACTATTCTATAAACTAATAGAGAAGGTAAGGAATGAACTAGTAAATCGGTGTTTGAAATGAAGGAGGTGAGCTGAAAGATACATAAGTAAAAGAAGACTAGGGTTTGAAGTTTCTAAGTTCCAACTAAGAGTAAATAAGTATACTACTTTTATATGTATAAGCGCAAGATAGTAAATTTAAAAACCTTATTGTATCGGTTTAGCGATAAGAAAATATGAAAAACCGACAACTAAGCCGATAATCCAATTAAAAAATTATGCAAACCATTAAATAACCGCTAACCCAATACTAATAATCCTATAACTTTTTATCAGTTCGATTTATCGGTTTAAACCGAAAAATACACGGCACGATCGCTGAGAGACTAATTGTGTCGGATTTCCTTTAACGATGATAAGATATAAATATTGAGCTAAAATTGTCCTACTCGTGCAAAATGAATGAAGTTTTTTCTTTTTTGCGGACTGTATTTATACGTAAAAATTTCGTCCAGAGGCCACTTTTACCACTACTATTTGGTTTCATGCCACTTATTTTTTTTAGGATTGTGCAAAAGAAGTAAGGGCTGAAGTGACGCATTCTATACCTAAGGAGATGTTTGGTATGGGGGATTGGGTAAAATAATACATATATTAAATTTGGTATTGGGTTATCCCGTATTTGGTTGGTATTTTGAACCATGCATAAGTAATCCATGCATTAAATAATGTACCAATTGGTGTATTATTTATCCTTCCATTAACATGGCATAACTAATCCATGTATTAGTTATGCATGGATAAAGGAGCAAAAGACAAAAATATCATTCTCTTTTCCTTAAAAGCCAATGAAAGTCAAGCATCTAAGGATATAATTGTTAATTCAATCTTTTTAATTTACAAATAAATCAAATATGTTAAAAGATAACTTGCATCTTCAATTTTAGTGCAATGTACCAAACACCTAACAAAGAATAATTCATGTATTATGAATCGTCGTATTACTAATCCCTGCATTACTAATCACTGTATTATAATCCACGTATAACTTGTCTTCGTACCAAATGACCCCTAAAAGTTCAGTCCACAAGGATTGAAGTTCCAAAAAGTAAGTAAAAATTAAATAGTTTTAAAAAATGACTCCAACGAAAAAGCCGAGCCAAAAAGTGATTATTCGTGCACTTTCCCCTATTTATAATGGAATCATGAAGCAATCGGTAACGTATTTTTTCGTGTAATGTAGATACGAGCCATGAAACAGCATAGCACTCCTTGAGTGCGACTCTTCCCGAAGGTGACCTTCCCCAGACCTTGGTAAGTGTAAACACAAATGCAAATTCCAAAAATCCCATTTAACCAAATAAACCCAAAAGTCAAAACCCCAAATCTACAAAGGAGCAAATAGAGTAGTACTACCAACCACTTCCCATTGGTGAGGGTTTAAGGTAAAGCCATGGAAGAACACATCAAGAACCTATGGCAAGAAGTAAGAGATCTAAGCCTAGGCAACACCACAACCAAAATCGACCACCTATCTACCCCACCCACCCCACTTCAATTCCTACGAGACTACATTTCTCCAAACAAACCATGCCTTATTTCCAATTCCATAACTCATTGGCCTGCCACTTCTCTTTGGCACTCAACTCCTTATCTCCTTAACACCCTTTCATCATCCCCTGTTTCCCTTCACATTACCCCTACTGGCCATGCTGATGCACTTACCCCCCACCCCCACCACCCCACTTCCCCTACTACCCCTACCACCCTGTGCTTTGCATCAGCTGAAGTACAACAGGTTCCTTTTCCTGAAGCGTTGACACGAGTCTTGGAATCGAGTTCGAGTGATTGCATAGCGTATTTGCAACAGCAGAATGATTGTTTTAGAAATGAGTATGGGTTGTTGGAACAAGATTGTGATAAAGATTTGAATTGGGCTACTGAAGCTATTGGTTGTTTGCCTGAAGCTGTGAATCTTTGGATTGGTAATGAGTTGTCTGAAACGTCGTTTCATAAAGATCATTATGAGAATGTATATGCTGTTGTGTCTGGGGAGAAGCATTTCTTGCTTCTTCCTCCTACTGATGTTCATAGGATGTATATTCGTGATTATCCTGCTGCTCAGTATCAGTATTCTCAGGTCGTACTTTCTTGTCCCTTATTGTTTTATACGATACGAAGTTAAGAAATAAATGACGACTTTTGAAACTTTTGGTTTAAAACAATCCTTAAAAATTTGTATGGCTAGAATTATCTCATAAAGTTAAATTGTTAGGAGTACTAAATATAGAAACGTGTTGTACGTTATTGGAGTAACGAAAAAAAGGAAGATGTTCACAAAAATGGGATGGAGGAGTATAACTTATATACAATGACCTTGTAAACAACTTTTAGCTACCAATGCAATTAACCCGTTATAGCAGGTTGCTTACTATGCAATTTAAGTGATAAGCATTGAAGGTGTATAGCAGGTTGCTTACACCGTCGGGTCACTATTAGGTGATTATTTAGTAAAGATGGTAACTAACCTGCTATCAAAGGTTAAGATTCACTAATAGTGCAAGAAGTTCTTTAACTGTTAGTCTATTTAGCTTGAATCCTCATATAATGTAGACATAGGATGTGCCGCGTAAGCTAAGGGTTTGGCCAAAGACAGTAGCTTTCGCTCAGACCCTGTAAATGTGTTTAAAAATTCTACTAAATATGTACATTTTGTTATAATTTTGAACCAGTAACTCAAATAATCAACGGGTTCAGTGACATACAGAACCCATAAAGCTCAAGTACTGCCCCGAATCTGTGCATATACACACATATGCTTTGTGATATGTTCGTGTATGAATTCGGGGAAATGAATGCCTTTTGTTGTTCTTTGTGATGTATTTGAGTTAATGGGTCTCGATGGAGTAGCAGTTGGTTGTAATTTGTTTTGAAAAAGTTGAATTTCAATGCAATGTGTGGTTCTGTTATACTGATCTATGGTCTGCTGCTTTCTGATTTTATAGGATACTGGAGAGTTCTCTCTGGAGCTGGAGGAACCAGTGAGGTATGTGCCATGGTGCAGTGTTGATCCATACCCTTCACCTGAGCTGAGGGAGAAGGAAATGGCTGAGTTTCCTTTATATTTTAATGGACCAAGACCATTTGAAGTTACAGTCAAGGCAGGGGAGGTTCTTTACTTGTAAGCTTTCTCCATTATCTTTTTCCGTCTCTTTAACCATTTAGTTTGCATTTTCCCTTTGTAGTACAAGGTCAACTAGTTCGTCTCTTGCTTGCGTTTAATAGTTGACGACCTTGATATTCCCTATGTAGCTTGGTAATTTTCCTCACTTTGCATACTCATGCCAAACAAAGAGTTCAATGATGGCATGCTAGTATATAGCAGGATGTGTGGTAGGCACACATATGAGTTAGCATCCTACTGTGAACCAAGTCCTGTGTTAAGTGGAGAAGGGAAAATAGGTCGGACCGTTATCCTCGAGTCTCAAAGCCGAAAACAATTTATTTCTCAGTTATTTAGAAAAAAGGTTCAATATAGAGCTTCAAATATATCTCACGTCTTTAAAATAGAAAAGGGGGTTCAATCTAGCTCACCCACAAGTTCGAACATGTTTACATTGTTAGTCGAGCAAGCTCAATCTATTCTAATCAAAGCGGTGAAGCTCTGTTGATATTTGAGCTAAGCTTAAGCGCACCTTGTATAATACTTGAGCTGAGCTTGAATGTAGTTGGATTACACCTTACAGGTAAAATCTGCCAAACATTTGCTCTGCTAATTATGAGTCAGTCTGATGTATGGGCCTTGTAAATATTTCTTTTGCATTTTTTGATGCTTGTTTGACTGGTAGATTCACTTTGTTAATGAGCCATATTACTCTCTTGCACAAATTATCCAGGCCAAGCATGTGGTTTCACCATGTTAGACAGAGCCCAGACAGCAGAGGACTCACCATTGCTATAAACTACTGTAAGAATTCTTGTAAAACTCTGCCTATTCAATCAAAAACTGATAAGGAGGAGGAAAGGAAAAGGAAGACTAAACTTTCTTTTAGCTGCTTTCCTTTTCTAGGCTATTAGAACTAAACTGCTGTTTGTCTGACAGGGTATGACATGCGGTTCGATATCAAATATGCTTACTTCAACTTCCTGCAATCCCTACCTCATTCCATGCTGTGTAACCCCATATCATCTGGAAAATTAGGCGTGGATTCACAATACCATTCATCTATGTGCAACTCTGGAGAGAAATCCGGCATCTCTGCTTCTGCAAATGATGACTTATTACAGGATTCTAATGACAGTGCAGAAAAAGCATCACAAATTGTCAGGAGCTCTATTGTGAGGAGAAGCAGGAAATTTTAGTTCTTTGCGATCTAATGTTTCAACCGCATCCTTTTGTTTCCCCTTGCTGAGTGATTTTGACCTGAGATAGGAGAAGTCGAAATGAACTTTTGACTTAATGTTCCATGTGCACCTTTGATTTAGTCAGCAAGGGTGAGTCTTCATTGTGATATTTGATATCCACAGTAACACTGTCAGCAATGGAGATTCAGGCGAGATTTGCCAATACTTATATAGCCCAATTGCTCCTGTTCAGAGTCATCTTTTTACTTGATGCACCAGTAATCTGCTAGTGAGCTACATTTACATGTTTTACTTATCAGCAAGGGAAGGTCAAATCTGATCTGATTGAAGGAAGCAATCTTCTTGAAAAGGCATGAACTTGGTATGTTTTCTTCTTTTAAGTATTGGCAAACATCAGTTGCAATGGAAGAGCGTCATCAGGGTGTTGTATGGCAATCTAAGATCTCCTTAAAAGACACAAAGCTAGAGTCGATGATTGTTGCCATGGATTGGAGCAGATTGTACACCATTTTGAGTTTACAATAGAAGTGCACAAATCACAATTCAATGTTATACTGTCTGCTGATTCCTTGACATAAATTGAAGCAGTGTCCGCCATGTTACTTCTTGTGTTTTAGTTTAATGTCCTACTGATAAGAATGAACATGGGAGCAGAACAATTTTCTGTCAGTTTGGATTACTTTCTCAGTTCGTTAATCTTCTTTAGATAATTTCTTATTTGATATTCCGTACAAACAATAATTTCGTTTCGGGTCATGATTAAACACACAGACGGAAGAAAAGACGAAGACAATGCAATTTGCTCTGATGACCAACTTGTGACAACCAACAATTTGCATATCGTTTAAACATCTAAGTAGCTACTTCATAAGATTGATTGATTGATTTTATAAAACTACTAGGAAATTTGCCCGCGCATTGCGCGGTCGTGAAGACCTCTTCGATCTATCAAAGTTATCATTTTCGGATGAAGCAGATTCATGCAAAAACAAAAAATATTAAGAATACTCCAACAAAATGAAAGGATTTTATTGATTTGGCTTCACAATCTTCCTTCATATAATTGTTTTCATAATATTGATGGATCTTTTATATAGATCAAGCATATTGTTTTCTATTTCTCTTTTCTATTAATCGTCGAATAATAGCATCAAACAGTTAGATATTTTTTATTAGTAATTAGTGTATAAAAGACTGATATATAATAACTATTTAAAACTATTGGGAAGAAACTATCGGAAGCTTTGCTCCTGTTTGAAGCAATAAAACGGATGCCTTGTTTTGATGCCTTTTTCTCACCAAGTTTTATATCTCCAAATGCTGAAAATCCCTTCAATTGTTTGTGGAATTCTGGGCTCCCAATTATTCTTCACCATATTGAGGCTCTAATTTGGAGGATTTCGATAAACATGATCTTGACTGTAGGCATTCACATACAATTCCACTATAAAGCATTTTTAGTTGATTTGAATTTCTGCAACCTAGTAAACAGAAAACAATCGATTAAACAAACAATGTTGTCCAGTCATCAAATAGCAAATGAAGCAAGCCCTTTGCATAAGCAGCTACTGCACCAGTTTCTCTTAAAACCACTCATACTATTGACCTTCATCATCATCTGCAACAAAAGTTTCAATACTACTACTGGAAGTGATATAGAAAAGCCCAAGAATCAACTGAGGACAACATTAAAAATAAATGGAAGGCCTCTCAATAAAAAATAGTAGAGGCTAGAGAGCAAATAAGGATGGAGCAAACCATAGCAAAAAAAGGAAAAAAATCATTTCTAATATCACTCGGCTATGTAAGTTCTATATGCAGCATTTGTATACCTGTTGAGTGAAATTATAGTTGCACGTACCCAACTGCATAACCTCAAAACTCTACAAAACGTTTACCAGATGGATGAAATACAAAGTTTTATAGGCTAGGTATATTGCTGTTATAGTTTTCAAGACATATTTAAGACAAATAAATAGCACTAAATATATTTGAATGCTACTTATGATTGTCAAAACGTGGTGGGTAAAATTAGGAAGTTAAAACCATAATTCAGATGAAATAAATCATGACTCATGAGCAACAATAATGAATAGTAACGTATCCTATATGTTCTACCAAGTCTTCAGGACAAAAAATGAGATAAGGTCATAAATTAAGAAAATAGACAAATACTGTTTTCTTCATATTTTGATGAAATGGTGGCCATTGAGCTATGCCACATCACTTGCCTATGTTTTTCAATTAGAAGATACTAGGGTACTTGACCGCGCTCGCGCGGTCCTAAAAAAATCAAAATACGGCTGAATATTAAATGTTATTTTTTTACTCCCTCCGGTCCACTTTATATGATTTTTTGGTATTTTTTCTTAGGTCCAAAATATTTGATTTTTTCAAAAACCAAGAAGATATTTGTTTTGACTTTCCAAAGTTACCCTTGTCAATAAATTAAACACATAAAGCTCTCACAATTTTCTATGAGTAAATTTTGAAAGAGATGAAGGTTAATTTAGTAAATGGCATCTTTAATTAATGCTAAAAGGTGGATTCCTTAGTCTGTGTGAAAACAGTCAAAAAATCAAATAATATGGACCGGAGGGAGTAATAAAATATCTTTTCATTATTTTGTATCATTCTTTCATGTTTTATAACATTCAATATTGAAAAGCCAATTGATTTCTATACATTTTAATGTGAAGATGACCAAAGTATTTCTACCACAAAAAGAAAAATTAAATTCACAATAAGCAAACGGAATACTAATCAATCAATCGTTGAGGATATGATTAGTTTGCCTGAAACTTTATTCCAACATATACTTCATGTGCTATCATCACTTAATTATGGCAAGAGTCTAAGTGTGTAACCCATCAGATTTTAAGTATAAGAAGTTAAATCTAAGGACCTGTTGGATGAATTTTCCTGAAAAATAAACTAAAGAAGTTCGATATACAATAGATGGCACGGTATGTTCAATAGGTTAGTCTCTTTTAGAAACTAAAACCATTTTGATTCAATAGGTTAGTCTCTTTTTTAAACTAAAAAATATGTTGTGACACATAAATGCAAAAGATTGATGTAGTTGTTTACCATTTTAATTAAAAACCAACAATGAAAAGAACTTCCCAATATGTTTCACATTATCGATTGCAAACCTAAAAATAAGTTTTGAGTGAGATTTCTAGAAAGAATTCAATCATTGTTGAAAGAAAATGTTCGATGAATAATTCATCCATCCACCCACTCATACTTAAAAGAAGAAGTAAGAAGTAGATACTTCAATAAAAGTCTCTAAACTGCAAATATAAATTTCCATACCCGTCATCAATAATTATATTCGTCTCTACTGAAATACCGTCGATAACTTCCATATATCCAACAAAAGTCGTCTCTTTTCCACATCAACAGTCTTTAGAACTCCTTAGACTTGCAGTCATTCTCTTTAAAGCTCTTACACTTGATCACAATATCTATATTCCAGGCAATGATCCTAATGATTAACAACAAAAAATTATTAGTAAGACCACCGCATTTTTCCCATTCAATATAAACTTTGAAACTTTGGTGTAGAATTCTTGTTCTCAGAGTGTACATACTTCGAGATGAACAAAAAAAACTAAAATTTTAACAGAAAATGGAAAACATAGTCGTATCAGAAGCGGAAGTCAAATAAGTTCTACTAATACACCATAAGAAGGAAAAGCGAAAGGAGGAGAACGATGCTTATGATTGTGGTAGAGTCACCGTAAACTCTTCAATCAAGCTGAAATAGACATGATGCATATTTTAGAAAATCACATAATATTTTTGAGCCGTTGTTTGCGAATCTGGTTAATAGACGTTTCCTTTTTTTTTTTTTTTTTTTGGTTGGCTGCTTCTAAGCTTTGACCCCTTCATCTCTCTTTCTAGTCTTATTGATAACACCTACCATTTACTTCTCCATCCTAACCTCTCCACCATGTCATAATATATATTGTGAAAGATCACCATTAATTTCTTTCATTTAGTACCAAAAAATCAAAAGCTGGAAATGAAAGGTTTTAGCAATCAAAAGTGAGACCTGTCTCATCATTCATTGTCATGAATGTGCAGGCCCTTTAATTGAATTAGCAATGGCTGATTCTTAATTTGCACTATTGGGGCATTTAAGGTGACGTTTTTATTTCATGGCATTTAAACTTTTATTTTAATCAAATGCGAAAGAAGTCTAAAAAAGCCAAAAACGTAGAATCCTTGTTTTCTTTACATTTTGATGGAATGGTGGTCATAGAGGCATGCCACCTAACTTGCCTATAGTTCTCAATTAGAAGATATATAGATATAGATATAGATAAGATTTGTAAGCAGTACTAGTTGGACAAATGTAAACGTACACAATATGATTCTTCCTCTTATACATTCAATTTGAAAAAATATCCTGATGATTCACCTGGGATGAAGTGTTTATTCCCCGAGAAGGTTGCAAATTCATGCTGTATAAAGATTTTGCAACATGCATATCAAACTAAGACACAGTTTCCTATATCAAGAAAGGTGAAGGAGTGCTGTTTGGGTCGTCCTTATCCCATCTTACAGTGCAGTTTTAACATTCTGGAACCTCTTTTACGCCAAAACTCAATTAGGACTTCGGAGTGTGGAGTTTGCACTGTACCAATATTATTACGAATTGTTAAAATTATGATTTACATTAGGGGAATTTTCAAAACTAGGCACCCCACAACACAAAATTACAAATGAGGGGCCACATTTCATCCATAGCACCCCTTTATTTTCACATTACACAACATAGCACCCTCCTTATTTTCAAAATTACATAACATAGCACCCATTTAAACTAAAAATCATAGGAGCCACTCCCTCACCCTCCCCCACCACTGCCCTGCCACCAGAAATCGAGCTGCCGCCGCTGCCGCCGCCGCCGCCGGCCGGCGGTGGCCGAAAAAACCAAAAATTCACCGGATTTGCTTATTTATTTGTGGATTTGTTTAAATAATTATTTTTTGATAATTTTATACACCTAAATCTATCAAAATAATAAATTATACATGTAAATACATAGAAAATTGTGTATGCAAGAAGGAAAATACAAAAATATACACAAAAAAACATAAATTTTATACAAAACATCCATAAAAAGTGCACAAATCTGAAATTTATACAATTTTATTCATTGTTCATATACGCATATACAGCTTTATACAAATTTTACAATACATAGAATGTGTTTTATACACTGTCAATATGTACATATACAGATTTATACATTTTTATACACGTTTACAGAATTGTATAATCTTGTATAATAATGTATAAAAGTGTATAAACTCACAAAAATAATGTTAAACAGTGCCTCGGGTAGATTTTACACAAAAGCTTAACAAATATCCAAGATCTATACAGTTTTATACAAGAAAAACAGTAGATCTAAACATTACACAAAAGTTTTAACAAAAAACTAGTAGATCTCAACGAATTTTTATGAAAAAAGTGAAGAAAAAGAAGAAACTTGATAAATAAACTCCTCACCGGAGTTTTGATCGGAATATACAACGAAAATCAATATTGTTATTCAAAAAGCAAAAAAAAAAAAAAAAAAACGAAAAGAAGAAAGAAGAAGCAGCGACGGTGGTGGTGGTGGTGACCACGGCGACGATGGCGTCAGTGGCTTTGAGGAGATGGGATAACGGTGGGGCAGTGGTGGAAGGGTTGGGGGGCGGCGCTGTTAGGTTTAATGGGGAAGAGAAGAGAGAAAAATGGGAAGGAGAGAAGGAGAAGAGAGAAAAAATGGGGGCTAGGATTTTTTTTTCTTTAAATAGGGGGTGCTATAGAGTGAAAGAAAAATTTAAAAAAAAGAGGGGGTGCTATGTCGGGTAAGGTAGCAAAATATGGGTCTTTTTTAATGATTTTCATGAGTGGAGTGTCTCTCCATGTAATTGTCCCTTTACATTAACTGTGAATTAAAAATCCTAAAAGGATAAATAAGTGATAACTTTGTGCCACTTTAGGGTTTTAAGCTGACGATATAGCCACTCTTAGAGCAGCTTACCAACCGAGTAGCAACTTTTAGGGCTACTAATTAGAATATATTCAGTTTTTGCTACGTAGCCGAAAAATCGTCAAATCTTCAAAATGCGCAGAGTAGTTGAATATGAAACCAAAAAAAGAATATAATATTTCAAGTGAAAGTTCGAGCATAAAAAAGAATTTTCAGAAAGGTTTAACATATGAGGTTTTTGATTAAATTGGATTGAAAATAGTATTACTTATTGTTGGCTTAAAAAACACGTGCCAAGTCATTAAGATTGTCTGAATATTTTACTTTACGAGTTGAGTGACATTTTAAAATTGTTAACTATAAATCACCATTTGGATATAAAAAGATACACCCTCCGTTTCATAGAAAATGTCATAATTTGATTTGGATCGGAGTTTAACAAATGCAAGAAAACTTTTGAAACTTGTGATCCAAAATAAGTCTTACATAAATATGTGGCTATAAAACATTTCATGAAAGATGAAGTGGTAAGTTTAAAGTTAAGTTAAATTATTTTTAACTTTTGAATTGTGTCATTCTTTTTTAATAGACTAATAAATCCAAGAGCAAAATAAATAGGGAGGTTTACGAAAATACCCATCAAAATCAAAATATTTACCCACCTCTACCCATAAGTTTCATATTTACAAGCCCTACCCATAAACTATTTACATGTCCTCCCCATACCTTAAAAGTATACACCCATATCTAGACTTGTATACTATTATTTATGCAATATACCTTAAAAGTATACACCCATATCTAGACTTGTGTACTATTATTTATGCAGTATACCTTAAAGGTATACACCCATAAAGTATAACAAAGGTATCATACTATTATAAAAGAGCCAATCTACTAAGTAAAAAGTAAAAGACTTTTTTGCCCTTCAAGCAAACACAATAAATATACATTCTAATAAATAATACATAAGTATTTAATTATTATATATAAAAAGATACTAATTCCTAGGAATAGAAAACTAGCAATCGTTGTAATAATTACATGCTATTGTTGTACTCCACTTGAGCAGATTCATGCATCAGAACAATTACGGCTCAAGTTCGAATAATCCACAGCAAGTAAATGAAAAGGCTATTACAAATTTTTTTATATTACTTAAGACGATGAGAAGCGTATACATAAAGCCATATATTTATTTATACTTAACATAACTCTTTCTTTATGAACACAAGGAATGAGTAATATTCAATTAACAATTACTCAATGGTAATGCTCAGACTTCTACGTTCTAACACTTATTTGTCAACTTATGTGCTGGTAATTGTTTTACTATATATTTAGCAATATATGGAAGACATAGCTCCATCACCAAAAATTCTATTTGTTGTGTATGAGATCTATAACATTTGAGATTATGTTGCCTAGAACGGTAGAACCCACTACTGTGTCAGTTTGTCAGATGCATCCCTCTAAGCTATGGAAGATTTAGCCAGCATCCAGAAGCACTTTTTTATAAAGCATCGCGTGAAAAAGTTTACGTACCGCCATTACACCAAACTATCTTTTATTGAACTACTTTCAAGGTATTTCTGGTCATTTATTTATGCCTTTGCTTATTTGGGAAATAGAAGATGTAACATTGTTCATTCTACTAAAAAAGGATTCTGCAATCTATAAGTTTAATTTCAAACAATAGTTTGAGAAAATGGTAGCTTTAAAGTCTCCATAAGCGCCAAGTTGTCAAAGAGATCTCTTAGCTTGTGTTGTTTGTCTAGGCACCCCTTACTGATATATAAATAAACGGTACTCAACTCTTCAGTTTTTAGGAGACATATCTTTGTAAGGGAGTAAAATCAAGGAAAAATGGGGGTCAAATTTGGTAACTTGGAAAAGTTAACGAAGGAATAAAAAAATTGTACCAGTTTATAACTTTGTTGCATGGACGAGGGTATCGTTTTATATGTTTGATCTTACTTTTCTTCCATTAGAATTTTGTGTGGGTTATTGCACTCATATTCTATGTATTGGTTAGCATGAATCACGCGCATTGCGCGTGCCCAAATACTAGTACAGTAATAAATGGGTAGGTTGGGTAAATACTTTTAATTTCATGGGTAGTGTAATCTTTAATGGGTAGGGCTTGTAAATACTTTGGATTTCATGGGTATGTAGTGTAAAAAACCCTATTTTTATTAGACAGATAAATGCGTAGGAAAAATCTGCTATAGGTTTTTACATTTTAATGAAAATTAAGATTGAATTATTCTCGAATTTATGTGTATCTTTTAGAATTAGAAGATGAAATTTTGAATGCTGATTATTTGATTAACCATTAGAAGTTTCAATGAAACTTTGGCTTAGTAGTTTTTAGTTAGCAAAGTCTTTTTTGGGGATTATATGTTACAATCCGAATTTTGAGACTCTATTCTAGGCTAAATTAAGCTAAAGCAAAGCTAGAACTAAGCTAAACTAAAGATAAGCTAATAGGGTATTTTATTATTATTATTATTGATGATCTCTTAGGACTCGTTTGGTGTGGTGTATTGGTATATAGACTAGCTAATCCATATATTAAAACTTCTTACAACTTTATCATGTGTTTGGTGGCTGATACGAGGCTAGATATTACTATATTTCATATACGTCCGCCTCGTATTCATGGTTCTACTTGTCATATTTGATAGTATTTTGAGCTAAATTTCTCTCATTTGGTGTGTTTCATGTTGTAGAAATTATGTTGATTATATGAAGCATTCGTGGAGCAAAGTTTAGTGAAAACAAGGGTTTTGAAGTCTGAGTAGAAGCCCAAGGGTCGAGCGAACCAAGACGTGGAGGAAAATAATAAAAAATTGGACAAGCAGTAAAATAAGCCTGTTGCGCAGCGCTGGATGCTGCGCGACACAACAGGGGCGAGATTCAGAGAATAAGAAATTTTGAAAACCTGCAGATTTTGACCTACGGCACCGCGCTGCGCAATGCGCAGTGCGGCGCCGTAGGCTAAAATCCCGACATTCTCATTCCGACTTTATTTTGGATTCTTGACTTGTGTGGGTCTATGGGGACGGTATAAAAGCCCTAAAATACGTCCCAAAATACAACTTTTGACCTATTCCATATCCAAAGGATACAAGGAAGATAGGAGATCAAGATTCAAGGCTCTACTTCATCCATCTTTCTACCTTATTGTGATTTTTACATGCTTATAGTTATTTCTTTTCTCAGAACATGACTATGAGTGGCTAAATCACCCAATCGAGGGTTGATTGACCCACTCTATATACTTGTGTGATGATAATTATTGTGTTATTAATCAACTTTATTAATTTTTCCTATCTATGTTGTTTACGAATTATTTGCTATTAATTGGTAAGATCCCCAAGTAATTGTGCCCTTTATTATTGTGATTACTAGAAATAGATTCATGAGTTAGGGTTAAACACATACCAGTATTTCAACCTAAAACAAAGGCATCGCTTAGGTTGTCAAAACGGTGAATTAGGAATATTGATCCTTACTGTGAACCGTAATTGTAGTCCTCCTGATCTTCATTAATTAATTGAAAAAGTTAATTAATGAAAGTTATGATTACTTAACAGAAGTGAGTAGTTGTAAACTTGGAGAACTTGTTCAATAGGAAGAGTTAGAGGAAATTGATATCACAATACTTTAGAACGAGTTAGGAGTTGGGAAAATCAATCATAGGCTTTCCATCTCTTGAATCAAATCTATCTTTTTATACTTGTTATTTACTTTCTTATTTAGTAGTTTTAGTATAAAATCAAACCAAAGATATAAATTTGAAGTTGGTTGAGTAGATAATTTAGCTAGATTAACTGCTAGGAGTCGTGTTCTCTGTGGGATTCGACCTCGGGACTTTAAATACCGAGCTATATTTGCCGCGACCGCTTAGTCCCTTTTATAGGGCGTAGTTGGGCGTGATCAAATTTTGGCGCTGTTGTCAGGGAACACAGTTTATTTCTATCTTGTTAGGATAACTGAGTTGTTAGTTTAATTAACTTCGTTTCTGTACATATTTATTTACTTTATAAAAATATAATAAAAATATGGCATCAAGAAATTTAACGTGGCTAGGTGATCATTATGGTTGTGATTATACGTTTTATTCATCCCCGAGCCCCTATTATGATGATACTTCTTTCTCTTATGATAATAGTAGGTATGATGAAGTAGAGGATAATGAGGAAGAATATGAAGCTGAATTGAATAAGATTTGGGACAGACGTAGAGCACAACTATGCCGCATCTAGCCATATGGTGTGGGAAGATGCCGATGATGAAGATGTGGTACTAGAGTCAGACAATAAAATTGAAGCTAAAGTTCTAATTGACTCTAAGTCGTGCCAGAAAGAGGATGTAAGTAACGAATCAAAGTGTGAGCGGGTTGCACCGCATTCTAGATACTTTTCTACATTGATTTTAGAAGGGGATAGGGAAATTGATCCTTCTGAGCCGATTGAAGAGTTGAAGGATGATGTGTTTGATGCTTACACTCTTGAATTAGTGATGCCATCTATGCATGATGAAAATCCTCGTTTGAAGGCCAGTGAATACAATAGGGTATATTTGGTGCTTGGCCAAGAGCATAGCCGAAAATTTAGGGATATTCCTAAGTTGGTGGCAACGTGTAGAAGGAGATACTTAATGTTTGATTTGCAAGAACTTATGCCACCATAAGAGCATAGCCGGAGAGTTGAATTACAATTAGGGAGGCAATACATAAACTCGAGTTGGAGGAAAAAGTGTTGATGCTAAGTGAAGTCGTGCCACGACTATAACTAAGGCGCTTCTCGGGAGGCAACCCGTGATTGTAATTGTATACAAGTAAAAAAAATAAGAAAAAGAAAAAAAAAATATCATCTTTTGAAGGATATTACTTGGTGTGTTTCTTTGTATTGCAGGTTTCGACTGGTTTGGAGTCTACCCACAACCTCGTACGATTGGAAGAGGATGTCCTGCTTGGGGGAAGTCTGAGTACCTCGTACCCTAAAGAAGCTTACAAGGATGTTCTTCGGGCTTAGAGTCCCAGGGAGTTTCTCTATCACCCTTTGTTTTATTCTAAATGCATTGAGGGCAATGCATGATTAAGTGTGGGGTAAGAGTCTTCTTATTTGTATCAATAATTCTCTTTGGTTTTTTTGTGCATCGGTTCTTTTCCAAATGAGGTAGTTTGAACCAGATATAAGTAGATTTTTTATTTAAGGATTAGAGTGTAGTAACTGGATGAGATAATCTTGGCTACACTTTGACTAGTTTTATATAGATACTTAATTTGGAGTATGTGAATTTCATGCATATATTTTATTATAATCTACTTGCCTTGAGAAACACTGAGTGTATTATTTGAAGCCTATGATCATGATGTTGACTATAGAATTGCTTGAGAGTTTGCTTGTGTTTGCTTTGTGTAAGAGCGCGAATCGAGCCGTTTTGAGTAGGTTATGTGCCATGTGTGAGTGAGGATTTTGTTTTCTCCGTGTTTAATGCTTGATGTCTAGAACTTATCCGGTGTGTACGCAAAGCGACATGAGAAGTTTGCTCGGTTCGGAAGCGATATAGGCATTCCTTTCATACTCAATTTATTTGTAGCTTCAGAATTAGATGTTTACCAGTGAAACTTTGACTCTAACTAACCCTTTTGAGCCTGTAGCCTTTTCTTTGATAGGAGTTGGGAATCCTGTTTCTTGTGTTAAATACCTGTGAGTTGTACTTGTGGCGTCATGAACCTAAAAGGCTAGTTAATGAAGTGAGAAATTGTGTTGTCGGAGGAAGAAAAAAGGTGCTTTAAGTGGAGGCTATGTAGAGGGATTTACTAAAGGAAAAAAAACGAAAGTGAAGGCTTGAAATATTGTGCAATAGCTGAGTATTGAAAAAAGAAATTGTTTGAAAGAAAGAAAAAAATAGTAGTCTCGATCATTAGCTCCTACCTTTGCTTAATGAAAAGGTTGGTAAAAATTGACTCTGAGCTAGTATAAAAAAGATTGGTTTGGAGAAAAATACTTGAATAAATTGTGGTGTATTAAATTGCTTGGGGTAGTTAGTCAGTATTACCTAAATATATCATACTCGTCCCATTGCCTACATTACAACCTAAAGAAGTCCTAATTGATCTTAGCCGAGTAGATGGACATTAGTCGAGTCCTACACTAAGGGCAAGTTTATGGTACATCTTGTGTTGAATGTGAGTACTTTTCTGAGAGTGAGTGTTTCATCTATATGTGAACTTTTTGTTCATGATCATTCTCTTGTGTGAATTCCTTCTCTAATATTTGATTTGATTGTGAGGGCACATGATTTACAAGAAGCGAGCTCTTTTATTGGTTTCTTGGATAGAGTGAGTACTTGCATGACTTATTGGGTGAGTCTGGAATTGATGTGGGATTGGGAGTTTGATTTGATGCACTTGGTTGTTTTTAAATATTCTTGGCATGGATTTCGTGAGACTAAAGCATGATTAGTGCCTATGCAACTGGTTAAGTGCCTAAATAAAACCAAGTCATTATGTGAGTGGTTTTGATGTGTTTTGAGTTCAAGGTATAAGTAGCTCGAGGACGAGCAAAGATTTAAGTGTGGGGTGTTGATACGATGCTAGATGTTACTATATTTCCTATACTTTCACTTCGTATTCATGGTTCTACTTGTCATATATGTTAGCACTTTGAGCTAAATTTCTCTCATTTGGTGTGTTTCATGTTGTAGGAAGTATGTTGATTATATGAAGCATTTGTGGAGCAAAGATTAGTGAAAACAAGGGTTTTGAAGTCTAAGTAGAAGCCCAAGGGTCGAGCGAAACAAGACGCGGAGGAAAAATAATAAAAAATTGGACATGCAGTAAAATAAGCATGTTTTGCGGTGCTGGGTGCTGCGCTGAGCGACGCAACAGGGGCGAGATTTAGAGAATAGAAAATTTTGAAAACCTACATATTTTGGCCTACGGCACTGCTCTGCGCAATGCGTTGTGCGGCACCGTAGGCTTAAAATCCTGACATTCTCATTCCGACTTTATTTTGGATTCACGACTTGTGTGGGTCTATGGGGACGGTATAAAAGCCTTAAAACACATCCCAAAACACAACTTTTGACCTATTCCACATCCAAAGGAGGCAAGAAAGATAGGAGATCAAGGTTCAATGCTCTACTTCATCCATCTTTCTATCTTATTGTGATTTTTACATACTTATCGTTATTTCTTTCCTTAGAACATGACTATTTGTGGCTAAATCACTCCGTCTAGGGTTGATTGACCCACTCTACATACTTGTATGATGATAATTATTGTGTTATTAATGAACTTTGTTAATTCTTCCTATCTATGTTGTTTACGAATTGTTTGCTATCAATTGGTAGGATCCCCAATTAATTGTGCCTTTTATTCTTGTGATTACTAGGAATAGATTCATGAGTTAGGGTTAAATACATAGCAGTATTTCAACCTAAAATAAAGGCATTGCTTAGGTTATCAAAATGGTGAATTAGGAATATTGATCCTTATTGTGAACCGTAAGTGTAGTCCTCCCGATCTTCATTAGTTAATCGGAATAGTTAATTAATGAAAGTTACGATTCCTTAATGGAAGTGAGTAGTTGTAAACTTGGAGCACTTGTTCAATAGGAAGAGTTAGGAGAAATTGATATCACAATACTTTAGCACGAGTTAGGAGTTGGGAAAATCAATCCTAGGCTTTCCATCTCTTGAATCAAATCTATCTTTCTATACTTGTTATTTACTTTCTTGTTTAGTAGTTTTAGTATAAAATCAAACCAAAGATATAAACTTGAAGTTGGTTGAGTAGATAATTTAACTAGATTAACTGCTAGGAGTCGTGTTCTCTATGGGATTCGACCTCGGAACTTTAAATACCGAGCTATATTTACCACGACCGCTTAGTCCTTTTTATAGGGCGTAGTTGGGCGTGATCAAATATTGGCGCCGTTGCCGGGGAACACGGTATATTTCTAGCTTGTTAGGATAGCTGAGTTGTTAGTTTATTTAACTTTATTTCTGTACATATTTATTTAGTTTACAAAAAAACAATAAAAATATGGCATCAGAAAATTACACGTGGCTAGGTGATCATTATGGTTGTGAGAATACATTTTATTCATCCCCGAGCCCCTATTATGATGGTACTTCTTCCTCTTATGATAATAGTAGGTACGATGAAGTAGAGGATGATGAGGAAGAATGTGAAGCTGAATTGAATAAGATTTGGGAAAGACGTAGAGCACAACTATGCTGCATAGAAGCTCAAGTGAATCAGTTGGCTGCATTATTGGGAATTCAACAACCTAGCCAAGAAGACATAGAATTAGAAGAAGAAATCATGGCTATAGTTGAAGATCTAAAACGTGAATTTCCATTGGAGGAGACAAGGGTTGAAAGCCAACCATCTAGCCATATGGTGTGGGAAGATGCCGATGATGAAGATGTGGTACTAGAGTCAGACAATAATATTGAAGTTGAAGTTCTAAATGACTTTAAGTCGTGCTAGAAAGAGGATGTAAGTAACGAATCAAAGTGTGAGCGGGTTGCACCACATTCTAGAAACTTTTCTACATTGATTTTAGAAGGGGATATGGAAATTGATCCTTCTGAGCCGATTGAAGAGTTGAAGGATGATGTGTATGATGCTTACACTCTTGAATTTGTGATGCCATCTAGGCATGATGAAAATCCTCGTTTGAAGGACAGTGAATACAACAGGGTATATTTGGTGCTTGGCCAAGAGCATAGCCGAAAATTTGGGGATATTCCTAAGTTGGCGGCAACGTGCAGAAGGAGATACTTAATGTTTGATTTGCAAGAACTTGTGCCACCCTAAGAGCATAGCCGGAGAGTTGAATTACAATTGGGGATGTAACACATAAACTCGAGTTGGAGGAAAAAAGTGTTGATGCTAAGTGAAGTCGTGCCACGACTATAACTAAGGCGCTTCTCGGGAGGCAACCCGTGACTGTAATTGTATACAAGTAAAATAAATAAGAAAAAGAAAAAAAATGTCATCTTTTGAAGGATGTTACTCGGTGTGTTTCTTTGTTTTTGCAGGTTTCGACTGGTTTGGAGTCTAAGTGTGGGGTGCTTGCAACCTCGTACGATTGGATGAGGATATCCTGCTTGGGGGAAGTCTGAGTACCTCGTGCCCTAAGGAAGCTCACAAGGATGTTCTTCGGGCTTAGAGTCCCAGGGAGTTTCTCTATCACCCTTAGTTTTATTCTTAATGCATTGAAGGCAATGCATTATTTTAAGTGTGTGGTGAGAATCTTCTTATTTGTATTAATAATTCTCTTTGGTTTTTCTTTGTGCATCGGTTCTTTTCCAAATGAGGTACTTTGAACTGGGTATAAGTAGATTTTTTATTTAAGGATTAGAGTGTAGTAACTGGATGAGATAATCTTTACTCCACTTTGACTAGTTTTATATAGATACTTAATTTGGAGTATGTGAATTTCATGCATATATTCTATCATAATCTACTTGCCTTGAGAAACACTGAGTGTATTATTGAAGCCTATGATCATGATGTTGACTCTAGAATTGCTTGAGAGTTTGCTTGTGTTTGCTTTGTTTAAGAGCGCGAATCGAGCCGTTTTGAGTAGGTTATGTGCCATGTGTGAGTGAGGATTTTATTTTCTCCGTGTTTAATACTTGATGTCTAGAACTTGTCCGGTGTGTGTGCAAAACGAAATGAGAAGTTTGCTCGGTTCGGAAGTGATATAGGCATTCCTTTCATACCCAATTTATTTCAAGCTTCAGAATTAAATGTTTACCAGCGAAACTTTGACCCTAACTAACCCTTTTGAGCCTGTAGCCTTTTCTTTGATAGCCGTTGGGATTCCCGTTTCTTGTGCTAAATACCTGTGAGTTTTACTTGTGGCGTCATGAATCTAAAAGGCTAGTTAATGAAGTGAGAAATGTGGTTGCCGGAGAAAGACAAATGGTGCTTTAAGTGGAGGCTATGTCGAGGGATTTACTAAAGGAAAAAAAAAACGAAAGTGAAGGATTAAAATATTGTGCAATAGCCGAGTATTAAAAAAAGAAATTATTTGAAAGAAAGAAAAAAATAGTAGTCCCGATCATTAGCTCCTACCTTTGCTTAATGAAAAGGTTGGTAAAAATTGATTCTGAGCTGGTATAAAAAAGATTGGTTTGGAGAAAAATACTTGAATAAATTGTGGTGTATTAAGTTGCTTGGTGTAGTTAGTCAGTATTACCTAAATATATCATACTCGTCCCATTGCCTACATTACAACCTAAAGAAGTCCTAATTGATCTTAGCCGAGTAGATAGACATTAGTCGAGTCCTACACTAAGGGCAAGTTTATGGTACATCTTGTGTTGCATGTGAGTTCATTTCTGAGAGTGAGTGTTTCATCTATATGTGAACTTTTTGTTCATGATCATTCTCTTGTGTGAATTCCTTCTCTAATATTTGATTTGATTGTGAGGGCACATGATTTACAAGAAGCGAGCTCTTTTATTGGTCTCTTGGATAGAGTGAGTACTTGCATAACTTATTGGGTGAGTCTGGAATTGATGTGGGATTGGGAGTTTGATTTGATGCACTTGGTTGTTTTTAAATATTCTTGGCATGGATTTCGTGAGACTAAAGCATGATTAGTGCATATGCAAATTGTTAAGTGCCTATATAAAACCAAGTCATTGTGTGAGTTGTTTTGATGTGTTTTGAGTTCAAGGTATAAGTTTCTCGAGGACGAGCAAAGGTTTAAGTGTGGGGTGTTGATACGATGCTAGATGTTACTATATTTCCTATACTTTCACTTCGTATTGATGGTTCTACTTGTCATATTTGTTAGCACTTTGAGCTAAATTTCTCTCATTTGGTGTGTTTCATGTTGTAGGAATTATGTTGATTATATGAAGTATTCGTGGAGCAAAGATTAGTGAAAACACGGGTTTTGAAGTCTAAGTAGAAGCCCAAGGGTCGAGCGAACGAAGACGTGGAGGAAAAATAATAAAAAATTTGACAAGCAGTAAAATAAGCATCCTGAGCGACGCAACATGGGCGAGATTTAGAGAATAGAAAATTTTGAAAACCTGCAGATTTTGGCCTACGGCACCGCGCTGCGCAATACGCCGTGCGGCGCCGTAGGCTTAAAATCCTGACATTCTCATTCCGACTTTATTTTGGATTCTCGACTTGTGTGGGTCTAAGGGGACGGCATAAAAGCCCTAAAACACGTCCCAAAACACAACTTTTGACCTATTCCACATCCAAAGGAGGCAAGGAAGATAGGAGATCAAAGTTCAAGGCTCTACTTCATCCATCTTTCTATCTTATTGTGATTTTTACATGCTTATAATTATTTCTTTTCTTAGAACATGACTATTTGTGGCTAAATCACCCAGTCTAGGGTTGATTGACCCACTCTACATACTTGTGTGATGATAATAATAGTGTTATTAATGAACTTTGTTAATTCTTCCTATCTATGTTGTTTACGAATTGTTTGCTATTAATTGGTAGGATCCCCCATTAATTGTGCCCTTTATTCTTGTGATTACCAGGAATAGATTCATGAGTTAGGTTAAACACAAAGCAGTCTTCAACCTAAAACAAAGGCATTACTTAGGTTGTCAAAACGGTGAATTAGGAATATTGATCCTTACTGTGAACCGTAAGTGTAGTCCTCCCGATCTTCATTAGTTAATTTGAATAGTTAATTAATGAAAGTTACGATTCCTTAATGGAAGTGAGTAGTTGTTAACTTGGAGCACTTGTTCAATAGGAAGAGTTAGGAGAAATTGATATCACAATACTTTAGCACGAGTTAGGAGTTGGGAAAATCAATCCTAGGCTTTCCATCTCTTGAATCAAATCTATCTTTCTATACTTGTTATTTATTTTCTTGTTTAGTAGTTTTAGTATAAAATCAAACCAAAGATATAAACTTGAAGTTGGTTGAGTAGATAATTCAGCTAGATTAACTGCTAGGAGTCGTGTTCTCTATGAGATTCGACTTCGAAACTTTAAATATCGAGCTATATTTGCCGCGACCGCTTAGTCTTTTTTATAGGGCGTGGTTGGGCGTGATCAAATATTGGCGCCGTTGCCGGGAAATACGGTGTATTTCTAGCTTGTTAGGATAGCTGAGTTGTTAGTTTAATTAAATTTGGAGCTTTTGGCCGAAAATGGAGTAGTGTCAGGGAAAGGGTGTTGCCCAACCAAGAGATGTTTTTTCCATTTCAAGCTTCTCCAAATCTGCCTCATTAATGAGGCAGATTTTATTTGATTTTTAACTCAAAGGGTTGGACTTGCTAAATTCCAACCCCAAACTAACTATTTCATACCCCTAAACTAATTTTCCAACCCACCAACCTTTTAATACTAGCTAAACAAAGTGCACCAGCCCAAACCAAAGTCTTGCTACCTAAGTTAGAAACCAATATTTATTTATAAGATTATTCACTACCAATTAAAAGAGCAAACTAGCTATTCTATCACAAATTAATACTAAAGCTCCCTATAAACTAACTAACATAGCAGATTAAATCCAAAACCCTCCATGCTTCCCTACTAAGTTCAACAAACAAATTTCATGATTCTTTTACTAAGACCGAACTAAGTTTTAGCTTAAACAACTCATGAGTCGCTCGAAATAAGAACTAAAACTCTCTATCCTAATGCACTCCCTTACGGACATGTCTTTGAATGCTGATTGAACCAAACAGAGCTTGACATCGAGATAACTAGATGAATGCCCATTACATTAAAACTAATATGCAACAAATGACTCAAATGTAGATGACTTTAACAAAACTAAACATTCTAGCCACCAAATCAGGAAACGATTTCCTCTTGAACTAATGAACTGACAAAACACATAACAATCTCAATGCTTCAACTCGGATCAAGCCATCTCGCACTTTGCACAGATCCAATAGGTAGTTTTCATGTTAGCACTTGAACAACATCAATGGTAAGTTTAGATAGAACACCAGAAAAAATCCACATATTTAGTGTGAGCAAATTCAAACTCACAACAACATCAAGATTGTGAAGAGACACGAGTTACTTTGAATTAAAACTTCAAACCGTCAAAAACCAATATGTTCACTAATTTATTCATATTAATGCTACTAATACAACCCACATTCGATCTAATAAGCATATGTGATGATACCAATACTAGTAGGCTAAATCAATGAAAATAAAGGAGGGAAAGCTGTTGCACCATACCACTGTCGCAGGTGCTATTGGCACGACGTCGCTACATCTACCAACACTGCAGCGTATCAGCCCTCGACTCTGCTGTATACACGCCCTCGCCTTGCTACAGTTTTCCCGTCTCCTCACGATCAGACACAAACTAACCATTGAATCCCTAGCCTACTCCCCATCCTGCACCTTCGTCGCTTCCTAAACAGCTCCGCTCACAGCCACGGCGACACCATCACACGCTGCCTTGCCAACAAACCAAGACGCTGCAGCTAATAACGCCATTGCAGCAGCCCTGCCAAGCCGCTGCTACAACAGACGATGCGTCTCCATCCCCTGAACAAACCCAACTTGCCATTGCACTATTGTCACAGCCTCATCTCGCCACCCCCTCGAACGCGCTTCAATGTCACTGCCTTGGCCACTGTTTCCGTACCCACTACAATACCAATTCAAACAATACATAACAACACTACTCATTCGACTCGCCCAACACCAACGTCGCTGCACCTCCATTTCCTCGCTGCGAAACACCATCACAGCCTTCAGACAGCCTCACATTGGCTTAAATATCAACGTCACAACCCCTGCCATCGCATCCCAAACACAGTGTCTCCGCCCTCGATACCACCTAGTAACTAAGAACAAATCATCACAACCTCTCAAGACCCCGCTGCCTCCTAACCTATTCTTCATCCCACACCACCCCTTACTGCTCAAACAGGCCCTCCACAGTCTCGTTGCATCGCCGCGGACGACAAAGAAAAACAATCCCAAACTCTTTCAACTCTAATCGAAATGACCCCAATGGAATCATTTCCGTTAGAGAAGGAAGAAAAGGGAACACCCGGCCAAATAAAAAAAACACAAAGCCAAAGAAAGAAAGTAAAACCTTGTAACTCGGCTGTGTCGCGTCTTGACGATGAAAAGTCCATTTTTTAGAAATCTAAGCTCATAATCGTGTAGAGGAGGGAAATACGAGCCTGGACAAGTAAAATTGCACCGGAAAAAGTTATGTGGTCGTGGGATTTCGACTTTCAAATCCCGATCTACAACTGTTGGTTTATTTTTTGGGGAGAATAATGGTAGTACTAGATAGAGGAGACAATAAGGAGTCTAGGGTGTATTTTTTGTACTTTTCGGTGGCGGCTGACGGCGACCGACTGGCGGAGAAGGGGTGGCTGGTTGTTTCCGGTGGGTGTGAAAAATTTCACCAGTATTTGATTAGTCTCAAGGGACTTTGGGGGTTAATGGCAACGTAAATGAAAATGGGGCATATATGAGTGAAAGTGATGGGTGGATTGGAGTCGTTGGATGAGGTTGATCCAACGATCTAGATTGAACCGGGTCAATTGGGGATGGGCTAATACGTTGGGCTTGATTAGTTCTCCTTTTGAATTTTACAAATGGCCCTAATTGCAGGTTAAACTACTAAAGTACAAATTATCTAACGCACACGCAATTAACAAATAGACTAATCAAACTAACACTTAAAATTACGCAAATGCTAGATTATCACAGTTAAAATGTAAAGTCACAGTTAAACACATAACAAGTATTTTTTTTGGTATTTTTCATATCTTTTCTTCTAATTAATTAACTAAAAACTAGCTAAATGGAATGTAAATAACTAAGAAAAATAAGCAAATATTATAAGAAAATAAACGTAACAATTTGAGAAAAAAATTAAATTTTATGCCAAAATTAGGTGATTACAGTTGGCCCTCTTTCGTTGGAAATTAGAAGAGTTTTTGGGCAAAGATAGAATCACAACTAATTTTGGATTTTCTTATTGTAGCCAAGAGCATGCAAAAAGGCGACCGTACCTTGACTACAAGACTACCTACATATTCTCGGACTAAGGAATCAGATCAGTGTAGTTCTTGACTTGTGATAGCTGGGGCTACCGCTTCGAGACAAACAACTAGACACTTCTAGACCAAAACTAGACTGAATACTAGACACTTCTACTTGCTAAGACTGATACTAGACTCTTCTACCCAATACTAGGACCGAAACGAGACACTGCTAGACAAAAATTGGGACTGTCACTGCTGGTTGCTAGTTGCTGCTGGATATTGCTTGCTTTTCTACAACTTTTACAAGAGAAGCAAAATTACAATATAAAATTCTGTCATTTTCTAAAGGCGGCTTGCGTGAGCTTTGATTGTAGGCTTGTTCTTCTGGGATTGATCCACTGAAGATAAATTGCTTCATTGTCGGGAATGAGCCTCGGTTGCTGAAAATAGACTGCTTTATTGTGAGGAGGGTGCCTCGTTTGCTGAAAGTAAACTACTCCATTGTGAGGGAGTGCTCTAATTGCTGAAAATAAATTATCCCGTTGTGAAGGGTGTGCCCCGATTGCTGAAAGTGAACTGCTTCATTGTGAGGGAGTGCTCTAATTGCTGAAAATAAAATGTCCCGTTGTGAGGGGTGTGCCCCGATTGCTGAAAATAAACTGCTCTATTGCGAGGGAGTGCTCCAATTGCTGAAAATAAAATGTCCCGTTGTGAGGGGTGTGCCCCGATTGCTGAAAGTAAGCTGCTCCGTTGTGAGAGAGTGCTCCAATTGCTGAAAATAAAATTTCCTATTGTGAAGGGTGTGCCTCGATTGCTGAAAGTAAACTGCTCCGTTGTGAAGGAGTGCTCCAATTGCTTAAAATAAGATGTCCTGTTGTGAGGGGTGTGCTCCGATTGCTGAAAGTAAACTGCAAATCCTGTAGAGACAGAGTTTAGCGAATTCCTTTTATTGCTCATGTTAGGTTAGTGCCGAAAGGGCAAGGAAATGATGGTGAAGTGGAATAAAACAAAAGGGATGAAAAAAATTGGAGCGAAAGTCGTTTGGACAAGAAACGTCTTTCTGAAAAGAGAAACCCCATCCGACCAGCGCTGCTTGTTTGTCAAGAATTATTTCAATGCGGATACTAGACCATAACCAATCATAGCTGAGGTGACTCTCAGGTCGGCTAGCAGCGCCCTTTGGGTTTTCACTAGTTAGCCTCTCTCTTTAATCTTTTGCCTCTCTATTGTCTTACGACGTCTTTTCATGTTTTCACCGGCAAGCTGTTGCTCCCAACGCACACGCAAGTATACGAGGTCGACAAGTAATAAAGTGATAAGTAGAGTATCGTTCCCACGAGGACTATTCAGACTGACACTTAACAAGCAATTTCTAACTAACTATCCAGGGATCTTTTTCAATAGTGATGAGTTTAGTAACAAAAGAACAGTAATTAAGAGGGTAAAAGTGGATTCAAATAATGGAGCAAAAATGGATTGTTATCAGTAATAAGGAGACGGTCCAAGGTCAGAGTTACGAACAATCCAGTTGAGTTTTCCAATTGATTCCACTTCTTAAATCCCGGATTACTAACTAACAGATTAAATGTACCCGTGAAAACCTTTCGATTCTTCACGGTCTATGCAGGCTACTCCAATCCCTATATGTCTATGGGTTGAATCACGTGCACGCATTAACGAATTCTGTAATTAGTTAAACTAGGCGAGCAAGTATATGTCTATCCTACTCACAAATTGGTTCCCCGATGCCCGGGTTCACAAACTAGTCCTATTCTTTCTTATTACGTAATTAAATTTCCTCTTTCGAGTTCAATCTAAAAACCATAGATAATGCGTAATAATCGGGCCCTGACAATTACACAAGTGAAATCAAGAAAGAATAAGTAACCCGTAATGGGATTCAATTAATGGGAATCAATCTTCAAACATCAACTTTCATGAAATACTCTAACCCTAGAACTAGAGAATTAGCTACGCATACTCATAATAACAACACAAGGATTTGATGAAATAATAAAATAATGATGTAATAGATTAATGGAAGGAAGAAAAACACTTGTTCAAGATGTTATGAGCTCTCCAATTTGCTCCAAAGTCTGAACTCCTATAAAAAACTAAGTAAAAGAGTATTTATAGGGTTTACAAAGGCCTGGTAATAAGTTAGACCTAAGCCTAGACGAAATAGGAAGTTCCAAAACGCTCCAGGGGCGCTATAACGGGCGCCCCGCGCCCACGACCGCGCCTAGACAACCAGTAGCCGTCGAAGTTTGCCCGCTTTTGGGGTGCGGCGCGTTGGGAATCGCGCCAGGCAGTGGGGCGCGTTGGGGGGCCCGCCACGTGCCCTACAGCGCCAGGCCAAATTCCTGTTTCCTTGCTCCTTTGCTCGCTTCGTTTCGCCTTCGTGTGTTCAATCCAATCCTCAATCAAAATCCAATCTTTTCTTGCTCGATCATGCTCTTTAAAGCTCCAATTGCACTGCATAACAACCTACATACACACGACATAAAATTAGTGCAAAACCACATTCATAAACTAGAAAACGGGCGAATAACAAGCTCAAACATGCGGATATATTAAGAAAACGTTGGCATAAAATGCCAAACATCACAAGCCATCATCAATTTTTTTTTTTTTTTTGAATCAAATATCATCCAAATTGCATCATGAGGTGACTGCGTGAAATTCACCAGCTTTAGAAACATTCCCCTTTAAAAATAAAAACTTCTATTTGACACGGTATAAACGTCCTTCAAGATGCATCAGGCAGATGACCTGACCCTTTGGATTATTTTGGAAAATAAAAATAAAAATTCTTCCCCAGTTTAGCATAAACTGGGGCTCTGCATTTCTTTTGTATTAGCCGCAAACTTGGAGGCAAGGCTTTGCGTTAATGTGAGACAGGAAAAAAAAAACTTTTTCCTGTTACGACCGCACCCGAATGGCTGCCTACGTATCCTTTTGAGAGGAATCAGGTCAAGACGTAGCTCTGGCAACTTAATGTCAATTTTATTTTGATGGTTTTTTCAATTTTATTTCATTACAATTTCATTGATACCCAAACAGAGTTTGCAAACAGGAAGTACAAGGCTCTAAATGCCAGCAAAGAGTACAATATTTTGGGTAGAAGGATGTCTATCCTAACAAAATAAGGTTGACCTGGAGCTCATATGTAGTAATCTCTTGACTGCATCTGCATTGACTGGCATCTCGGTGGTCCTTCCTTCTGGATCCCTCAAGTAGAAGGCACCGTTTGGCAACACTTTCTTTATCAAGTATGGTCCTTGCTAATTCGGAGAAAATTTCCCTTTAGCCTCTTCCTAATGAGGAAAGATTCGCTTCAGAACTAATTGCCCTTCTTTCAGATCGCGGTGGCGAACTTTCTTGTTGTATGCACGCACCATTCTTTGTTGATAAAGTTGGCCGTGACAAACCGCGTTGAGCCTCTTCTCATCAATAAATGACAATTGTTCTAGCCTGGTTTTGACCCATTCTGCATCCTCAATTTCTGCTTCTACAGTGATTGTGAGTGATGGTATTTCAACTTCTGCTGGTATGACTGCTTCAGTCCCGTACACCAATGAATGTAGAGTTGTACCTATGGAAGTACGCACAGCTGTGCGGTAGCCGAGCAAGGCAAAAGGAAGTTTCTCATGTCAGTCACGAGATCCTTGTATCATCTTCATAAGGATCTTCTTGATATTCTTGTTTGTTGCTTCGACTGCACCATTTTCTTTTGGCCAGTAAGGTGTGGAGTTTCGGTGTGTGATCTTGAATCTTTCACACACTTCCTTCATCAAATGACTGTTCAGGTTGGCTGCATTATCAGTGATAATGGTACTTGGGATACCAAAGCGACAGATAATGTTGGAATGGACGAAATCCACCACGGCTTTCTTGGTCACGGACTTGAGAGTGACCGCCTCGACCCATTTGGTGAAGTAATCAATGGCAACCAAAATGAATCTGTGTCCATTTGATGCTCTTGGTTCAATAACGCCAATTACATCCATCCCCCATGCTGCAAAAGGCCAAGGAGCTGACATTGTGTTCAACTCTAAGGGAGGAGAGTGTATCAAATCACCGTGCACTTGACATTGATGACACTTTCGCACAAAGGTTATGCAGTCATGTTCTGTGGTGAACCAAAAGTATCCTGCTCTAAGCACTTTCTTCGCTAACACGTACCCGCTCATGTGGGGTCCACAGATCCCTGAGTGTATGTCATTGAGAATCCTCGTGGCTTCAGTTGCATCCACGCATCTTAACAATCCCAAATCTGGTCTTCTTTTGTACACCACTCCTCCGCTCAGAAAGAAACCACTAGCAAGTTGTCGAAGGGTTATTTTCTGATTGCTTTCTGCCGTTGGCGGATATGTCCCATCTCGAAGAAAATTCTTGATGTCTAAATACCATGGTTTCCATCAATTTCCTCTTCGACCATATTACAGTAGGCAAAGTAGGAGGATGAAAATGATTTTCGCCCAATAACTTTTCCCGAAAAGTGCTGGGTTTAAATTGGATGATTTTATTGTAATTCAGAAGTGACTTTTCTGCGTTATTTTCATAATTTGGATTATTTATTTATGTAATTTCTTTTCAAAAATTTAAGTAATTGAGTCGAGAAAAATAAAGGACGACGAGAGTTTTGATTCCTGTATAAACAAGGACGGCAAGGTAAACTTGTATGTGTGTATAATTTGCAATTTTTGTAAGTATTTTCTTTTCAATAAAGTTTTTCTACGTGAGCTGTCGATTCCGCGTATAATATATAGGGTTTTACTTACTTATTCCTCACCAAGTGATGTGGTGTAGTGGATGGGGCTACTCCTCCCTTAACTAGAGGTCTCGGGTTCGAGCCCTGGGTATGGAAAAATCACTGGTAGGGAGCGCTTCCCTCCGAATGGGGCCCTACGCGGTGCGAATCCAGATTAGTCGGGGCTCGAATGAGGATATCAGACACCGGGTGGGAAACCAAAAAAAAAAAAAAAAGAGTGTGACAGCTAATGAAAACTGTAATCTTATTATTACTGTTGTAGAGATCCTTTGCATATCATACAGAGCTTTATATACCTTATTTATTACACTACTAAGTACTGTATCAGTATAGAGCCTTTTCAGAATAATGTAGCAACTTTAAGTCACCACCATGGTTGACGCATTGCATGAATACCTCATTCAAGAGATACTCTCACGCCTTAGTTTTAAGGAAGCAGCTGTGATGAGCATGGTTTCCAAAACATGGCTCCAAGCCTGGTTCTCACTTCCCAACTTGGAATTCATACTTCTTTCTTTTCCTCCGCATCCAAAACATAGCAAAGAAATTGAATTAGTGGATAAAATTCTGAAAAGATATAGGGATAGAAAAATCCCTATAGACAAGTTTGAAATTACGAACCAGTGCTATGCTGATTTTGGTGAACTTTACCCTTTGATTGAAAATGGCTTCTTTTCAAAACGGGGTGAAAAATCTGGTGTATAGAAATGAAACACTATGGATTACGGCATATCCCGTACCTGTTTTTACTATCTTGACTGATGCAATGTAAACACGGAAGCGATAAAAGTAACGATAAGAGTGAGACACAACTTAAACAACTTATGAGGTAGCACCGAAGAACGATGTTTCGATACACCCTCGTTCGAGTCAAGAAGAACCTACAACGACGCAACTATTCTCAAGAGACACCCGACCCTTGCAAATAGAATGATCAGGGAGGATTGAAGTTCAACTTGGATTCTTCCAATTGATTTCAAGCCAAAAATATTACAAGGTTTTGAGATTGTTCTCATCAATGTAGTGTATTCAATGTGAAGTAAATGGAAATAAATGATGAAGGGGTGTATTTATAGCACCCCTTTATATGTTATAAAAAGTCTAAATAGCCCTCAAACTAGGTTAGAATACATTAGAACACTTAGGGCTAAACTTGAAAGTTCACACAAAAAGTTGTAGAAATCAGCCTTGTAGGCGCTCGGCCTAAATCCAGGCGCTCCGCCTGGTGGAGCTACTGGCCAAAAGTCTGGGCGCTCCGCCTAGTTGGTCAAGCGCTCCGCTTGGTTTGCCTTGCATCTGGGCGCTCCGCCTGGCTGTTAGGCGCACCTGGCGCCTCATTGATCAGGAGCTAGGCGCTCCTCCTGGGGCTAGGCGCTCTACCTGGCCCTGAAGCGTGGGGTTTCCTCCTTCAGTTGAGCTCCAATGCATGGTCATCAAATCATCTCCGGAGCTCGTATCCTCAAGGCCCTTCCAAACCAAGTGTAAGTGAGCATCTTGGATCTCCTTGGCTTGACTTCGAGTGAATGGTCTCGATGAAATTTAGGTTGCATCATCCTCCCCTTCTTGAGAAGATTTTGTCCTTGAAATTAAGGCGTCATCCTCCAAGGTATCATCACCTACATCACAAAGAGTCAAGTCAGAAATATTGAATGTGCTAGAAATATTATACTCACCGGACAAGTCGATCACATATGCATTGTTGTTGATCTTGGATTGCACTTGGAATGGTCCATCTCCTCGGGGTGCCAACTTTCCTTTCCGAATGTTTGGGAATCTCTCCTTGCGGAAGTACACCCACACATAGTCTCCTTTTTTGAGTTCCACTTTCTTCCTTTCCTTGTTCTTCTTGGTTGCAATCTTGTCATAAGCCTCCTCCAAGTTCTTCTTCACCTTGGCATGAAGTTCAAGCAATGCCTTGGCTCGAGTTTTACCTTCAAAATCAACAACCCCATCCCTTGGAAAAGGGGTAAGATAAAGTGGAATCAAAGGATTAAAACCATAAACGCACTCAAATGGAGTCATGCCAATCATTCTATGCAAAGTACGGTTATATGCAGACTCCATGAGTGGTAACTTATCAATCTAAGTCCCGGCCTTACCTTTGGTCATGGCTCTAAGTAGAGCCCCTAAGGTTCGGTTCACCACCTCGGTTTGCCCATCAATTTGAGGGTGTTGGGACGTGGAGAACAATACCTTGGTGTCAAAAGCACCCCACAAGCACTTCCAAAAATGGCTAGGGAACTTAGAGTCCCTATCACTAACAATGGTGCGAGGCACCCCATGCAACTTTAACACATTATCAATAAACAAAGAAGCTACATGTTGTGCATCATGACTCTTTTTGCGCGGAATGAAGTGAGCCATTTTGGAGAACCTATCAACGACAACATAAATGCTATCGTGTCCTCCCCTAGTCCGAGGCAAAGCCATAACAAAATCCATAGAAATATCAAGACTAGTAGGTACGGGCAAATGAGTGTACAAGCCATGGGTGTTGGATCTTGACTTAGCCCTTTTGCAATCTAAACAAGCATTACAAAAGCGTTCCACAAGAGGCCTCATTTTCGGCCAATGGAATTGCTCTTTTAGTATGGCCATAGTCTTATCCACCCCAAAGTGACCCATCAAGCCCCCACAACGTGCTTCTCGCACTAGTAATTCTCTCCAAGAGGACTCGGGGTCACACACTCTCCCATTCTTGAAAATGTAGGCATTTACCCATTAGTATTTCTCCACCCTCTCCCCACTCACTAGAGCATCATGAATGCTCTTGAGCTTTGGGTCATGTTCATACATCAATTTTATACTTTCAAAACTCATAAGCCTAGAAACAAGAGTGGTAGCAAGGGCGGACATCCTAGAAAGTACATCGGCTACAACATTGTCCTTTTCCTTCTTGTAATGAATTACATAGGGGAAAGACTCAATGAACTCCACCCATTTGGCATGCCTTTTGTTCAACTTCTCTTGGCCTCTAAGATGCTTGAGTGACTCATGGTCACTCTTGATCACAAATTTCCTAGGCCATAGATAGTGTTGCCAATGATCTAGAGCTCTTACAAGGGCATACAACTCCTTGTCATACGTGGAGTAATTCAAGGTTGCACCCTTTCAATTTTTCACTAAAGTAGGTAATGGGTTTCCCTTCTTGCATGAGAACAACCCCAAGGCATCACATTCAACCTCAAATGCCTTTCCGAAGTCGGACAATTGCAACAACGGGGCAGTACTAAACCTAATTTTCAACTCTTAGAAAGCCTTCTCTTGAGGCTCTCCCCACACAAAAGCCTTGTCTTTCTTCACCAACTCGGTGAGTGGTGCGGCAATGGTGCTAAAGTCCCTAACAAAGCGCCTATAGAAACTAGCAAGGCCATGGAAACTCCTCACATGAGATACGGTGGTAGGAGTAGGTCAATCTCTAATGGCTTCTACTTTGGACTCATCAACCTCTACACCATTTTCACTAATAACAAAACCAAGAAAGACAACATTTTCAACACAAAAGGCACACTTTTTAAAATTGGCATAGAGCTTTTCGGCTCTTAGCACTTCAAGGACTTGACTTAAGTAGCCAACATGGTAATCTATTGATTTTCTATATGTCAAAATATCATCAAAATAGACAACCACAAATTTGTTGATAAACTGCTTCAAGACATAGTTCATAAACCTCATGAAAGTGCTAGGTGCGTTGGAGAGGCCAAAAGGCATCACCAACCATTCATAGAGACCAAACTTGGTCTTGAATGCGGTCTTCCACTCATCACCCGGTTTCATTCGGATTTGGTGGTAGCCGGACCTAAGATCTATCTTGGTAAAGACACTAGAACCACTCAATTCATCAAGCATGTCATCAATTCTAGGAATGGGATGACGATACTTTACCGTTATCTTGTTGGCCGCACGACAATCAACATACATCCTCCATGTCCCGTCCTTCTTTAGCACAAGAATGACCGGTACGGCACACGGACTCACGCTTTCACGAACCAAGCCTTTGTTGAGCAACTCATCCACTTGCTTTTGCAATTCCTTTGTATCCTCGGGATTGCTCCTATAGGCCGACTTGTTTTGGATTTGAGACCCCTGGACAAAATCAATTTGGTGTTAAATCCCCCTCAAAGGAGGAAGACCACTCGGCATATCTTCCGGGAACATGTCCTCAAATACCTTCAAAAAATTCTCAGTAGCACTAGGCAAAGGGTTAGGGTTAGAAGAATAATCACAATCGGAATTCAAAACCATACCTTTGTGCACTAGGTAAATGAGCATTTTGGTGCCATCATTACCTCTCAAGTACTCACTCAGTTGCATCATGGCACAAATGCCACCGGCAGAAGATGGTGGAGTCTCGGACAAAGGCTTAGTCACCACAGGGGACTTAGCTTTAGTCGTTTCCTTCAACTCCCTCATGCGCCTATAGTCATCATTCACTTGCTTCGGCGTCAAGGGCGTAAGCACATACCTCTTACCTTCATGTTTAACAGTGTAAGTGTTGTCTCGGCCAACGTGAACCACATGCTTGTCATATTTCCAAGGCCTACCAAAGAAGAGGTAGCAAGCTTGCATTGGCACCACATCAAACATGTGCTCATCTTGATAGTTCCCAATCTTGAACTTTATCAGGACTTGCTTCACCACCTTCAACTCCCCACAATCACTTAGCCATTGTAAACGGTAGGGGTTTGGGTGTTTAAGGGTGGGCAATTTTAATTGTGAGACCAAAGATTGGCTCACCACATTTGCACAACTACCCGAGTCAATAATCATGGAGCACACTTGTCCCCTCACTTTACACCCAGCATGGAACTAGTTCTCCCTTTGCATATCTACTTCATCCTCGCCCACCATGGCACTCAAACTACGACGTACCACTAGGAACATATTAGGGTCATCACCCTCCGCCGCTCTCTCCTCTCCCTCAACTACCTCACTATCCTCAACAACCTCACCCTCGGCTCACTCTCCTCCTCATACACCAACCCATCATCTATGACTATCATTATTTTCCGGGTGGGGCAATCTTTGGCAAAGTGGCCATAGCCTTTACACTTGTGACATTGAAAAGAAGAAAAAGAAGAAGGAGTATTTAATTGAGTCTTAAAGTTACCTCCCATTTCTTTGAAGTCACTTCTTGGAGTGGCCTTCTCAAAGGGCTTCTTAACATCACGACTTCCACTAGCACCACTTGTGTTTGGGCTTTTCCATTCTTTGGGTTGAGTCACAGGAGTAGAAGTAGTACTCCTATAGCGAGAATCTTTCTCTTCCTTGAGCCACCTTTCGGCTTCAACCGCGACATCACAAACATCTTGAAGAGAATGAAAGATGTGTAGCCTCAATTGAGAAGCAATCTCCCGACTTAAACCATTCTTGAACCGGATGATAGCTTGCTCCTCATCCTCTGTTTTCATGTCAAGGGCCATTCGGTTCTTCTAAAACTCATTGAAGTACTCATCAACCGATTTGAAGCCTTGCCTCAACTCATAAAGCCTCTTGAGTTGTTCTTGCCTATACTTGGGTGTCACATATTTGGTGCCCATCATCTCTTTCAATTCTTCCCAAGCAATGTTCACGGGCATCCCAGCTCTTCTTCTTGACCTCTTGACGGATTCCCACCACGTGGAAGCATATGACTCAAATGAAGCAATGGCATAGGTGGCTTTCTTCTTCTCGGACATGTCATTTGTATCAAATACCCGCTCCAATTAAACCTTCCACTCTAAGAACTTTTTCGGATCACTAGTCCCTTTGAAAGGAGGGATAGTGATTTTCACACGATTCAAGTTGTTGCGGTTTGGTTCCGGTTGACCCTCGTAGTAGTCATCGACTTCATCATACTCACGTCTCAAGTTCCTCCCCACATAAGCCCTTGGAGGTCCACGACCTCTATCCATTCCCCGGCCTCCATTCATTGCCCTCCTATTTGGGTAGGGAGCATCAAAGTCATCATAATTGTCACCAAGTCCGGGGCCCTCCCCTTCTTGAGCCTCAACAACTTGCTCAAGGGGTGCTACATTTCTTCGGAGCCGCATGAGTGGAACTTCACCTTGGGGATTGCCCAAGGGTTGGGGATTTCCCAACATTCTTTCACGAACTAGAGCCTCCTCTTTCAACCGCTGTTGACGAGCTAGCTCGGCAAATTATTCCGGCTTCACGGTTGAGCCATCACGTGTACCTTCTCCGGCATCTTTGTTGACACTCGGGGTCCTTTCTCTTTCAAATATTTCCATTTTGAGGTTTAGAGACTTCACCTCGGCTAAGAGAGTAGCCAAGATACTTGTTGGGACCTCAACGGTATCTTTTACTTGTTCCTCCGCCATGTACCTACAAGCAATCAAAAACAAGAAAAAAAAATTAGAGTATAAGTCCTCACGCACTCCCTCACTTTTGAATGTGACTCGGGTACACTCAAGTTGGGGGTAGGTTCACACAAGCTTGATCTCAATGGCCTCCTCGTAGTTGAACAACCTCCTCGATAACCAAACCAATTCACAAGAACCAAATATTCTTCGGGAAGAGTGGAGTTGATGGGACTCGATGAACGCTAGGCTATATAGGTGCACACTTGAAGCAAAAATTATACTACGAGGCTTCTTTGAGGTCTACTCTTCTCTAGGCACGAGTACCCTAATCGCTCAATGAACTAGTACTAATTAAGTAGGAGTGTTGCTCTCAAAGTACTAGCCGGAAGCAACGGGAACCAAAGAAATACGAAAATCTAAGAAATAAAACTACCCGAACCCGTCCCAGAGCTGGGCGGTCCGCCCAGAGAGCCAGGCGGTCCCTGGAATTTGGACAATTTCAGGCAGTGAGCAATTTAGGCGCTCCGCCTAGGGCTCAGGCGCTCCGCCTGAACCTGAGTTTCAGCTTTATCAAGAATGCGAATTTTGACATTTTGCAACCAATTTTTCCAACGATTTCGGGATGTTTTTCAATTTTAATGATACCCAAAGGTGTTTTATACTACTACAAACAAACCCCAATAATTTTAAACAACAAACAACCAACAACAATCTTGATTCAAGATTTGAGCAAAAATTTTCAAGGGTTTCAAGAATTTTTGAGATTCAAAATTTTGATTTTCATTCCGCAACACCAATTGACGTAATGGGGGTATCAAAACAATGGGTTAACATCATAGAACAATCCCCAATATCAAACATCCAAGAAATCATTACAACCAACAAGATCTAGTATTTTTTTTTTTTTTTTGCAATTTTCAAGTTTTTGATTTTTTTTGTTTTTCTTCAAACTAAGAACACCAAGATGACAGGGATAACAATAACAACAAGAAAACACGATGAACAAGGAATCGAGGGTTTGTAGAAACAACACCCGAGCCTTGCTCTGATACCAACTTATGCAATGTAAATACGGAAGCGATAAAAGTGAGACGCAACTTAAACAACTTACGAGGTAGCACCGAAGAACGATGTTTCGATACACCCTAGCTCGAGTCAAGAAGAACCTACAATATGCAACTATCCTCAAGAGATACTCGGACCTTGCAGATAGAATGATCAGGGAGGATTGAAGTTCAACTTGGATTCTTCCAATTGATTTCAAGCCAAAAATATTACATGGTTTTGAGAGTGTTCTCATCAATGTAGTGTATTCAATGTGAAGTAAATAGAAATAAATGATGAAGGGGTTTATTTATAGCACCCTTTTACATGTTATGAAAAGTCTAAATAGCCCTCAAACTAGGTTAGAATACATTAGAACACTTAAGGCTAAACTTGGAAGTTCACACAAAAAGTTGTAGAAATCAGCCTTGTAGGCGCTCGGCCTAAATCCAGGCGCTTCGTCTGGTGGAGCTACTGAACAAAAGGTTAGGCGCTCCGCCTAGTTGGTCAGGCGCTCCGCCTGGTTTGCCTTGCATCTGAGCGCTCCGTCTGGCTGTTAGGCGGCACCTCCTGGCGCCTCATTAATCAGGAGCTAGGCGCTCCTCCTAGGGCTAGGCGCTCCGCCTGGCCCTGAAGCGTGGGGTTTCCTCGTTCAATTGAGCTCTAATGCATGGTCATCAAATCATCTCCGGAGCTCGTATCCTCAAGGCCATTCCAAACCAAGTGTAAGTGAGCATCTTAGATCTTGGCTTGACTTCGAGTGAATGTTCTTGATACAATTTGGGTTGCATCATTGACAGCAAAATCATTGAGAGAATTGGTTCTGATTGATTGTGATCTGATGCATCTCTCATCATGTACTAACGATCCTCATGTGGCAAACTGCTTCTCTTTGAGAAAGCTTTCTCTGTCTGAAGTACGGTTAGAAGAAAAAGTGCTTCAGACTCTACTTAATAGTTGCCCCTCGATCATCCATTTAAGCATTGAGTGTTGTGATGGTGTGGAAAAGATTGAGCTCCGGAATCTTCAAAACATCAGGTCAGTTTCCATTAAGTCAGATGATAGAAATATTAAAATCCATGCACCAACTCATGAACACTTATCTTATTCTAGTGATTCTTTTAAGGAATCGGATCTTTTTGAATATCACAATCTGAAATCTGTAGAGCAATATTATTGTGGGAGATTATCTAATGAACTTCGCGAGCACATTATCTCTAAATCTAAAATCCTTGAGAGGTTGATGTTAGATCTAGTTCCTAAAGAGTCCATGAGGTATAACAATTGCGGGAGTCAATCCGAAAGGGTCTTGAAGATTCATGATTCTACGGGCATTGGACAGATTGATGCTCCTAATTTGGTATCACTTGAGTGGAAGGGAAGGGATAATGATATTCCTAAGCTTAAAATTGCAGCAAAAGAGCCAAGACAATTGAAGTGTTCAAAAAATTTTATGCATTGCCGGGACGATTTAAATGCTAGGTGGTATTGTAAGTGTTGGAAGTTTGTCTCAAGGAATAGCAGTAAAAGACAGTAACATTATCTCTAAAAATCTGCAGGAAGTTAGCTTTTGAGTAGCTAAAGTTTAGGGCTTCTTTATCTATTAAAGTCCATTCAAATTAGGAGTTGTTTTTCAAATAATCTGCAGTATTATTTTAGCACTTTGTTAGGCTTTTAGTTATTTTATTTGTCTATTTAAGTTGAGTTTATTCAATGAGAAATATATTCCCATTTTTACTGCATATTTTCTAAAGTGCAGAATCTCCTTTAGTTTTTCTTCTTCTCTGTTATTTCCCTTCATTCTTCTACTTAAAAACTAACAATTGGTATCAAGAGCCATATTCTTAAGGGACCCGAGTGAGTAATATCTTGTGTGAGTAAGAGATGGATTCTGAAAATAGTTTTTCACGAATGGCTCCTCTTGTTTTTGATGGTGAAAACTATCAATTATGGGCGGTGAGAATGGAAACTTACTTGGAGGCTTTAGATCTTTGGGAAGCCGTAGAAAAGGATTATGAAATTGCTCCGCTGCCAAATAATCTCACGGTGGCCCAAATGAAGAGTCACAAGGAAAAGAAAACCAGGAAATCTAAAGCAAAAGCAACTTTGTTTGCTTCCGTTTCAACAACTATTTTTACAAGAATTATGTCTCTCACGTCAGCAAAAGAAATCTGGGATTATCTGAAGGAAGAATATGCTGGAGATGAAAGAATAAGAGGTATGCAAGTATTAAATTTAATAAGGAAATTTGAGTTGCAAAAAATGAAAGAGTCTGAAACAGTTAAAGAGTATTCGGACAGATTACTTGGTATTGTTAACAAGGTAAGATTGCTAGGCACCAAATTTAAAGATTCAAGAATTGTTGAAAAAATTCTTGTAACAGTGCCAGAAAGATATGAAGCATGTATAACTACCTTGGAAAACACAAAAGATCTGTCCAAAATTACTTTGGCAGAACTCTTAAGTACTTTGCAGTCACAAGAGCAAAGGAGACTTATGAGGCAAGATGGTATGGTTGAAGGAGCCTTGGCAGCCAACCACAAGACTCAAAGCAAGGGTAATAATTCAAAGAAAAATTACCCACTTTGTCAGCACTGTGGTAAAAAAGGTCATCCTCCATTCAAATGTTGGAAGAGGCCAGATGCCAAGTGCAAGACTTGCAACCAACTTGGTCATGAAGCTGTGATTTGTAAAAGCAAACCTCAGAATTATGAAGCAGATGCACAAGTCGTGGCAACATGTCTTTCAAGTAAGGAATTTTCTAAATCTTGGTTGATTGATAGTGGTTGTACAAATCATATGACGTATGATATAAATCTTTTCAAAGATTTTAAGTCTACTAAAAGCAAGAAGATCAAAATTGGAAATGGTGGCTATATTCTTGCAAAAGGAAAAGGAACAGTTTCCATCAAAACAAGTTTAGGTACTAAGACAATTTCAGATGTTCTCTATGTACCTAATATTGATCAAAATTTGTTGAGTATTTGTCAGTTGGTAGAAAAAGGATTCAAGGTATCCTTTGAAGATAAAATATATTTTATCAATGATGTTGCTGGAAAAGAAATTTTAAAAATTAAGATGAGAGGTAAAAATTTCTCATTTGATCCAATGGAAGATGAACAATGGAGCCAAAACAATCCACAAAGTGCATATGAATATTCACAGGTTTTAAAAGATGATTCTCCACTTGAGGTCATAAGTGAACCTACAAGGTATGTAGAAGCTGTAAATGTTCCAAGAAGGAACAAAACAAAAGAGAAGTTGTCAACATATCAAAAAAATAAAATTTGGAAGCAAGTTGACAAGCCTCAAGACAAGATGCAAATAAACCAGGAAAAAGAGCAAGACTACTTTGTTGAAAATCAAGAGTTGCAGCAACTTGAAGAAGTGACTCAAGCTTATTGCAACACCAAAGATGAATTAGCAGATTTACTCACTAAGTCAATTCCAGTCAAGACCAAAGAATCTGAATTCCTGATCCAAGGAGGAGTGTTGGAAGTTTGTCTCAAGGAATAGCAGTAAAAGACAGTAACATTATCTCTAAAAATCTGCAGGAAGTTAGCTTTTGAGTAGCTAAAGTTTAGGGCTTCTTTATCTATTAAAGTCCATTCAAATTAGGAGTTGTTTTTCAAATAATCTGCAGCATTGTTTTAGCACTTTGTTAGGCTTTTAGTTATTTTATTTATCTATTTAAGTTGAATTTATTCAATGAGAAATATATTCCCATTTTTACTGCATATTTTCTAAAGTGCAGAATCTCCTTTAGTTTTTCTTCTTCTCTGTTATTTCCCTTCATTCTTCTACTTAAAAACCAACAGTAAGTTGAGGAGATTTCTATCGAACTCAACCTCTTGGTCTCATGTATCTCTTTATCTTTACGAATGCTCTAAAGTCGAAACGAAAAAATTGAAATAGCGTGGGGGAGATACTACCCTACTAGTGGACGTTTTAGATGTATATGTATCGTTTTCTAATGGGAAGTGCCCTACATTTGTGGATGCTTTGCTATGGAGTTGTCATCCTAGGAGACTCAACCTACTCTCAACTGTCGAAATGGTTGCATGTTTCATGGATCGTTTGGTTTATATGAAGAACTCAAGTCATTGTATTAATCATGGAAGCAAGCCTTCACATAGTCAATTGAAAGAAGTAAAAGCCTACAAATTGGATCAGAACTTTCAGCCTGTGGAGTTCGAAAGTGGGGAGCTAGCAATGAGGACTCCTATGGAGCGAGAGAATGCTTATTTTTTATTAGACTGGTGATGCAGTCAGTCTATCTCCATTGGAAAAGTGAATGAACTTATTCATTTAATAGTTTAGTGATCCGTATCTTTTCAGGAAATTCTAGATATAAGAACTTCAAATTTATGATGTTAAGAAAGGTCTTTTGTCGAATGACTTAAGTTGGAAATGTCAAGGACAGAGACACTATGTCTAGTGTTCTGTTATCTTCAATTCATGTGAAATTGTTGCATGTCTTCTAATCAATAACAGTAAAATCTAATCATGTGATTGTGATATATGCACATTACACGGCAATATTCCACCGTACTATGACAACTCATGAAATCTTGGACTTCACTCAGCAAGGAAGTGATAGATTGCTTGCTCCTGTGGGCACATGCATAACATGGGAGCTTTTCTGAATCTGATTAATTCCAGGGATGATGAGCTTTTTAGAATGGAAAGCAAAAGAATCCATGCTATGACTCTGGCCTAATTGCCATCATCACTAATATCCTTGGTGAAGTTCGCTAAAGGAGTGATATTGCAGATAGCAACAAAAATGAACTCTCTAAGTCGTTTGATATAATTATCTTCAGCGGTTTGCAAATATCTAAAATTTCTTTCACATATATTAAAACAGAAAAGAGTGATTACCAATTTATTCTGGCCAAGATAAATGAAAAACTTAAAGAGGATGGAAAACTAATGCAAAACTTTGAGAGAAGTCCAAGATTTCGAAATAGTTCAGTATACACCATACATTGGATCCTAAACATATAGAATAACCAATGACGTGTAGAATGGATTCCTTTATCGGGTTTACAAAACACCAACACCTAGAAGTGGCAAAGGATCGCAATCGCCATAGGAAACTATTTATTTAAGGATCACATGCAAGAGAAAATAGATGATAATGCCTATCTTGTCTGAGTACTTCCCAAGCCAACAGAAAACAAAATTACCTTTCAAGGAGACCATCCAGGGATGGCTGATTAGTTTGTCCATCATCAAGTGGCAAAGGTATACTACCACACATCGATATCTTCAATCACATAATATAACGTCTGCAGTTTACACATGCCATCATTTATAAAATCTTTGACATAGTGGTGGTTTAAGTTCTATTGGTTCTCCATTTTCATTTGCAAATACAAATGTGATTGGAGCGAGCGTAAACCAATTATCACCACCAAAGCGACTTGAGCCATCTCTAATAAGCCAAGTAAGTCTTCAGTTCATCAACCAATTAAATGTTATTAATGGATGCCATTTGGATAACTTTTAATTGAGTTCAACAACACACAACATACCCAGTGATTTCCCACAAATAAGGTCAGGGAGGGTGAGATGTACGCAGACCTTACCCCCACCATGGTGGAAGGCTGTTTCCGATAGACCCTCGGCTAAAGAATTCAATGAGCTTGTTGAATTATTTGAAAAATAACTATAAGGCATATATGTGAAATACACTTGTTTCTTAAACAAAAGATGCCCGTCTTCAGTGAAGACCCCAGTCCTCAAAGACAATACACTTGACTGTACACAAGAGAAGGTTGGGCAAAACAAAAGACCAGGTCTGAGAACAATTCAAAGAGTTGGTTATGGGTTCTCTTCTTCTCTTGTATGAGATGTATGAAATTGGCCTTCCTCTTGAATGTTCTTCATCTCCTACTCCGGTGTAAGAATATCAACTGACATCGAGAGGTTTTAGTCTTGCCGGGTGTATATTTGAATTCCTTGGAGATAGGATCACTGTACAAGCTCTGTATTTCTTGACGGAGCACGAGTGCAAAAGATTTTGAGTGATACCATGATCTGTACATCACTCAAACGAGCTGGAGCAGAGGAGTTTGAGTGATGGCAATAGGAATTCTAGTAACACCAAGAGCCCTTGATGATACCACAAGCATTGTATCTCTTGAACATCTTAGAGCAAAGGAGTTCTAGATTACTTTGTTTGCTGCTTCTCTTCATTTGCACATGCCCCTCACTGGATTCATGGCTTGGTTTTGATATGCTGATATGAAGAAATTATACATGTGTCCTTTCCATACAAAACACCACCATGACTGACATAATGCATTCCAGTGACACGGTGAGATATGTCAAATAGGTGATACAACCTGAATTTGACAAGGCACAATATTAGACCAAAAGGGTACACGTGGAATAGAAACATAAGAAAATGAAATCTACTTAGTGTAAAACTGAAATTGAACATTCTGGTACAAGATATATACTGAATAAAAGCAAAGGTTCTTGAAATCTTGGAAATTGAAGATGAACCCACATATGAGTTCATAATGCATGCACCAATACATCAGCTAATATTGTAACACACCTATCAGCTAAGAAAGCAATCCTATGCAATAGAATTCAAGGGTGACAACCTCTTATTTTTTGTTGGATAAGGTAATATTTTCAATTGATTTGGGGTAAGAAATCTAAACTCAAGGGTGACATATTGAGGATTGGTGCTTCTGGAAGAGAAAACCAAAAATGTCATGAAATGATAGTGGTAAATAATGTGGCAATTGGATCATGCATGAAGCATATAGTTGTGGAAGTGAGGCCAAATGAAGCCTGCTGGATGACAAAGCAATATCAGTAGCAAACGTCACACTTCATTCTTCGACATCATTTCCATTCACATGGAAAACAATATAAGACGTGTTATTAAGTTACAAACAATATGAGTTGAGTGCCAAAAACTTTCAAGCAAGTTAGAAATTATAGTCGATGACTCACTATCATATATTAAATTGATAAGAACTGATGCTACATTTGATATTACCCAAAAGGCTGAGAAAGGTATAGTTAGAAATTATAATCGTTCTCTATTTCGCCCTACTATTTTAGGTTTCAAGAGCAGCGAACATGTGATAACAACAGAAAATCGTGAATAACAGCATGCTAGAAAGATGGGAGAAACTGTCACAATCACCCAATCTATTCCCCATCAGATCAAAAAAAAAAAAAAAAACAAACAAACAAACAAATAGAAGTTGCAAAACAAAATATACCTGGATCAAAGTCCTGACCAATGCTAATAGCTGTGTCAGACATGAAATCTTATCGGCTTATGCAAGGCCAATTGTTGCAGCCTCGAAATATCAAGCAAAGAGATGAATGGCGTTCAAATATCCAACTACACAGCATTACCTCTCTTCATCATTGTTTGAAAAAGTTGGCCATCTACAACTCTTGTACATAAACCAACTATCCCATCTACTAGAAACCAGGCCTAGGCCCATTAAACATTTGTCTGCTGAGCATCCCACACAAGTATAGTCAAGCCACAAAATTGATACAGCATTTACTCCTCTCCGATTGTGAAGTATTTTATCTGTTGGAAACAATTATTATAACAGTTGGATGTCATATCAACAATAAATGCAGAATAATAATAATGGCAATAGGAGTTAACATAGCATTGGAAATAATATGAGTTAATGTAGCACTGGAAATGGAAGAAGAGTTAATGTAGCAGTGGAAATAGAACGGACACAATCAGTAGTTTCTATTCTTACTCATAAAAAGAATCACTAGTTGTTATTCTTGTTAATTTAAGATGTAATTATGTACATAAACACCATTTTCTGAGTGTTAACAACTCTCCAGCAAGTTAGAAACAATAAAATTAGTGTTTCTTCCTAATTTATCGGATTTTCAAACATGTGATAACAACAGAAATTCCTGAAAAGTAGTATGGTAGAAAGACGGATAAACTGTCACAAGATGGAAGGCCAATTGCTATCTGACTCACAACATCAAGCAAGGGATGGCAAAGAGATAGAGGGACTCTGATTCTCTGAGAAGATGCTGATTATTTGATAATGACACTTTTGTACGGTCCCAGTTCTCTCTAGTCCTCAAAGCTTCCTAGTTCCATAGAGAAGATACTTACGGTCTCCACAAAGGAGATCCAATCAGAGATAGAAGGAAATGAATAGGGATCAAGTTGAAGCTTCATCAGCAACAATCAACAACTCAGGAGAGACAGATCCCCTTGACAATGGGCCCAGATCTCAATTCACTGTCTTGGGTTTGACATAACAAGACTTATAATACTAGAAACATATAAATTACAGAGTCCAATGTTGTAGCCTCGAGTTACTATTTGACCATTTAACTCTCTTATCAGATTACATAGTGCAATTAGAAAAGGCTAAAGTTAACTATTCTCATTCTCACCAAGAAGGTTACATTGGTTTTTTGGTACAATCTTTAAACAAAAATAAGGCCAAAGACCCATAAAATACTACAATAACAAATATGTCGTTTTGATCACATAAAGATGCAAAAGCCAATGTAACACCAATTAGCTACGTGACGTTAAAAGATTTTACAATCTTTAAACAAAAACAAGGCCAAAGACCCATAAGATACTACAATAACAAAAATGTCGTTTCCCAAGCTTTCTCCAAATAAATGCATCTAATGATCTATTAAGCAGTACTTTTCAGAGAAAAGGGGAACACTTGCTTTCATAGAAAACACTACTGCATTCAGTTATCACCCTGCAGGATACCAAAGTTTTAAACCAGAGTTTGGCTCAACAAAAAAAAAAAAAAAAAAAAGAGAAAAGAAAAGAGGGGGGGGGGGGGGGGGGGCATCCCGCATTCAGAGTTTGGCTCAACATAACAACAGAAAATTTTCATGCAGTAGTATAATTGTCAAGTCTTTTCATCATAACTGATTTAAGAATGATACGCCAGAAAAGGAGAAGCCAATATAAAATGTATACCTCATTACTGCAGTGGGGTGTTAATTTGTTGGACTCTCACAGCTTTCTGTAATCCGCCAATAACGTACTTGCATGTCAGCTGATTTGGTGCAAAGCCCACTTTCCTCATTATATCTTGAAATTTCATTAATTTGGAAATATCACCTTCAGCACTTAGAAGCCTGACAATTGCATTGTAACAAACTGTGTCAAATATCTTAAATTCTTGAGCGAAGAAGCTTAACAGCGATTCCGCCTCACAGAAATTGTTTTCTTCGCAATGCGCATTTACTAAAGCTCTACAAACTTCAATATCAGGTGGCACATCAAAATCAATCATTTCTATCATCAAGGAGTTAGCCTCCATACTTCGGCTTGATTTACACAAACTTTCAATAATAGCTCTATATGTACCTATATCGGGGTTCAAATCTTTCGACACCATCTCAGCTTTCAAATCCAAGGCCTCATCAGGGAAATTGCATCTGCAGAAAGATTCAACCAACTCCCTATAGACCATATTGTCAGGCTTGTATTGGTCGCTAGATACTCGATCCAGTAGAGCCTTGGCTGCAAATGGCCGATTCTCCATCGATAGAGCAGCAATTAGATAATTGTATATATCATGAGATACTACAAATTTAAATCTTTGAAGCTCGGTGATTAAATTAGCAGCTGAAACCAGATTATCCAGTTTTTGATATCCTTGTACAAGAACCAAACAAGTGAACTTATCGGGGTACATCCCTTCTCCAATCATGTCGTGCAACAAAGACCGTGCCTCTTGCATCATCCCCTCTTTGCAATAACCACAAATAAGAGTGTTATACAAAATAAGATCTGATTTTAACCCTTTGTCAGCCATCCTCAGAAAAAACTGATGAGCATCCTTCACATTTCCTTTTTTACAGAAGCCATTAATCAAAGTAGTATATGTGAACAAATCTGGTAACACGCCTCTAATGTGCATAATTTGATACAAGTGAACTGCATCTTTCAATCTTCCTTTCCTACAATAGCCAGTAACTAATGTATTATACGTAACTAAATCAGGTTGAAACCCTTCTTCTTCCATTTTCTCCAAGAAGTCATTGACCTTGTTCACATCTTCATCCTTGCACAAGACATGAGTTAATATATTGAAGGTACACGAATTCGGGTGCACTCCTATTCTTTCCATCTCAGCATAGACTTCCCAACATTTTTTACTATACAACTTTGAAAGACCATTTAAAAGACAGTTTATGGTAATGACACATTGACACTCGGCTTAATGCCATGCTTCACCGTCTTTCTAAAAGCTCGAAAACCATCTTTCACCATATTCACCTTAAGAAAAGCCTTAATTAGCATATCGAACACGACAGGGTCCCAATTACATACACCACTAGACGAAAACAAACTCTCAAAGACATCCACACACAAGACTCCATCTCTCTTCAAATCAACCAACTCACTCAAAAGTTTCATCGCTTGCAAAAAGTTTTTTGACCAAGTCAATATATGAATTACAAGACAGTAGTTTTGCGCGTTATGTTTTCAAACTCAAATCATTCTTGACCCAATTAAAGAAACTAAGAGCAGTAAATGAATCAGACTGGCATCTTAACAGGACCCTTGAGATTTCACTGTAACTGAGATAACTAATTAGCCCATTTTCTTGGATGGTTTTCTTTAAAAGGACTAAATGATCATTATTTCTGGTTCTTAGAGATGAACATATCAAACTAACTATGTTTTGGGGGTTTAGGGTTTCAGGTAAAAAGTTATGAAGAGGGTTTGTTATGGGTCTAGACCCACTATTATCTGGTAGAGTTTGGACAAGATTTGATGGTGACAATGATAAAAAGTTCAGTCTGGGGTGCGGCCCTTCCCCTTTGTGATCGCAGGATGCTTCCTGCACCGGACTGCCCTTCTCTAATGATGAAAAGTTCAGTCTTGACTGCAGAATCATGGAACTAAAAACTAATTCCACATTTGAACATGTGTATTTAACTGATTTGTGAGTTAGATTCATGGATAATTACAAGAAATTGAGCTAAACTTCAACTAGAAAAGTTCAAATTAGATAGATAAGATTACAGTCTTACAGAAGGTAAATAGGGGCTGAAATTTGAAGCTTGAGGTACAACCATGTCCTCAAAATGGGCAGTGAAAAGGGATTGAGAAGCGCTGCTGCGTTGCATTTGTACAATGTTCACAAATTTCATATTTCAGGAAATTTAGAGGTGGTTTTTCTTTTTAAATCATAAGCTTCTAGTTTTCAAGTTATTGGTATTGAGACCAAAAGAGGCAAAAAGACCCCTAAGTCTTTAAATGAGGAAAAGGAACTCGAATTTCTTTAAACTAGTATAGCACCCGAGCATGCACGGACACATCTAAAGAGAAATATATTATAGCAAAGTTTTATATATCAAAGTAGCATATGTAAAATTTTAATATAATTTTAATATTTACCATCATAGTACCCCAACTTTTTATTATTGTTGAAACCCTCCTAACATGGTATAAACCGAAAATTTGAATATTAATTGATCCTTTATTTGTTACTCCATCAATTAAGTTGCAATTTCGCATATTTGAGCACTTTAGGTCACGAGTTCAAGTTGTGGAAACAACCACTAATGCTTGTATTAAGTTAGGTTGCGTATATCACACACTTTGGGGTGCGGCTCTTCTCCCGACCCTGCGTGAACAGCAGATGCTTTGTGCACTGCTCTTTTTAATTTAAGAGCTCATTACCCATATGGTCACTCAACTATTGAAAATAAACTCACAAAGCCACTTTTCTTTATTTTATTTTAAAAAGTCACTCAACTTTACATAATTGACTCAAATAGTCATTTTTGCCGGAAGTTGGTTATCTCCGGCTGAAATATAGTGCGCGGTATTTTTTTTTTAATTTAAAATATAAAGAAGTTAAACTCATCCATTTAACCAACTATTCAACTCATTTCCCCCAATAAAATCGACATGAACAACTAAACATATCAAATATTTATTTTCATTATATAAAAAAATTACCAAATTTCACGCTCCTCATCAAACTTCATTCTGCCACAATACCTCATTGTTGTGGAACTATTTACATCCATCAACACCATAACTGTTAAACCAAATTAAAATTCTCATGTGTTAGGTTGATTGTGTAATGTAATATGTGAAGTTGCCAATGTTCTATATAATATAAATAAATATTTGACTCGTTAAGTTGTTCAGATTGATTTTATTTGAATTAATGGATTGGATAATTGATTAAATGAATGAGTTTAATTTATTTATATTTTAGTTAAGTCTATAAGGTTCTATATGACCACCTTCTTTAGCTTTGATTTTTGTCGCATGCTGTGTATAAGTCTATAAAATTCTTATTTCTTAATAAGTGTACTAAATAACAAACTTACTATGAAAATATGTATATTACATTCTCAAATATATTTCAAGATAATATTTCGAAGTATTATTTATTACTTTATTTTATGTTTTAAATTAATTCAAAGTATAAACATCATTGCATTTTCTCTATCCATTCATTTGTACATTTTTGATACAGTGAGATTTTGATTAGCTTTTACCATTTAGCATTTTACATAAATTAAAATATTTTCATATCTATTACTAAATATTTTCATATCTATTACATAATGCTGATATTTGATTTGTCTAATTTAAAGTATCATGTTAAAATTTGTATTATGTTCTCAACAATGAAACAAAACTAAAAAGCAAAAGCTAAATAAGTAAAATTTATTTTCCATGATCTGAAATATCTTTTCTGGTAATACAGGAAAATAGAACATTTTTATCATTTGTAAAAAGAAATGTTCATTCATATGTGGCCACAAATATCTGGCTTATCGTGTGCGTTACTAATGATATAGGCTTCAATGCATCCAATGCACCTCCATTTGTTTTGTTTATAAAATCAGGTCATACCTACCAAAACAAATAACACAATTTCAGCAAAAATAAATACATATATATCCATACATATATATTAATGAGTCAACATCCTAATTGAGAAGAAATAATCCCTATTGTCATATAATGAGTTAATTATAGCAAATTATGCTATTGTTTGTTTGAGTAAATTTATCACTCCCTGTCTCAATTTATGTGTCACTATCGCCTTTTTAGTTTGTCCCAAAAAAATACCATACTTTTTTTATTTGACAACAATATAATGCACTATCTTTATTTTACCTTTGTTGAGCCCTATTTACTTTAAAACATATCATCAACTTTTTAATTACTCAAATCTTCTCATTCTTACTTTTGAAGGGTAAATTTAAAACTATAGAAGGTCAACCTCTATTTCATAAAATACGTGCAAAGTCAAACACTGCCACATAAATTGAGGCGGAGGAATTTGACACGACCCGAAATCCGGTTAGGCCGTGCGGGCACCCGACATCCTCCCCTAGACCCGTCGGGCGAACCCTTACCAATTAAATTAGAAAATAAATTGTGAAGAATTACCTTGAAATGAAAATGAACCAAACTTTAACAACATAAGATAACTCTCAAGGATAGACAAACATACAAGCTGTCTAAATAATAAAACTAACTACCCAGAATACATAGTTTTAAAGGTTTCCAGATCAGACATCTAAGAAGGCCAAAAGATATACACACCTCCCGAAGGGAGCAAAAGTAAGGAAAACTGTAATATCTGAAGTTGTTGGCCGCAATGAACAAGATGGCTCACCGTAGACAGCTGAAAACGTACTACTCCTCAATCACGACGCGGCTGGCTGGGTCCTGGAGCAGAATCTGCCGAACGAAAAGGAAACACAAGAACAAATAGGGGGTGAGTCATAAGGACTCAATAAGTGAGGACAAACTAGCAACCTCGAAAAATAGATATGCTAGTCAGGGAAACAGAAGCCATAGCAGTCAACAAGATAAATCATTCACAGATAATTAATGCAATAAATCTACACAGCTAAAAAAAATACATATAAAGATATGCAATGATGTGTCATGATGCAATAGGGTCACATGTGCCCGAAACCTATCTCTGTGGCGAGACTCTCATCGTCTACCAGGAGATATATACAATAATGATCCTTCACCGGCGCGGGACTCTCATCGACTACCGGGAAGTATATGCCGTAATGACCCTTCACCGGCTCGGGACTCTCATCGATTACCGGGAAGTATATGTAGTAATGACAGCCAGAGTACAATGCTCAGATACTCAATGCAATACCAGCAACAGGACATAACATATAATATACAACGTAAATTCAAAGCTAAGGTGTAATGAGTACGCCTATCGGCAGCTACACACGTAAAGAACATGTGATAGAAAATCCACGAGGCCAGGTGCCTCCAAAGAAATGGATATAATCACTTACCGTATTCCGAAAGCTAGCCCTGCTACTCAACAACTGCTTTTTTCCTTTGGATAAACTGCCAAACGATCCCGCTCTATTCAATAAGCAGAAAAATTATATCAAATAAAGCTAAAGGCTTCATTCTTTATGTTTTAGGGCAATCCAGTTAGGAACCTAATACCCTATTCGCATACGCAATACGCAGGCCAGGCCTATGTACAGGGTTTAAGGTCACATAACCAAACCCTAAATAAATTACATTTATGGGTTGCCCATAACTCACTGGGTACGAATATATAATCAATTCCATTATCGGGATCCAATTGACCCTTGAAACTATCAATTGAACTTATTAAAACGATGTTTAATATCCCAATTTTTACCGTAAAAATATACTCAAACACACGTAATAAGCTAAGATAATGAGTTAACATCATTACCTGAATGTTTCGGGGTGAAAATCCTAATTTTCTCTGGCTCCTTTTCCTTTCCCTTTTCCTTCCTCTCTTCACGTTTTTTGCCTTTTGCTCTGTTTCTCGTTTCTGTTCTAAGGATTAAGGGCCACCGCCCATCCCCATCTTATCCATTTTCTTTCTCTTTTGTGACAAAAATTAAAACGGTACCCTACGATATTCGAAATAATTCCAACTTTTGCATACAAGTTATACAAATATATGTGGCATACTCGCTAAGGCGAATCTCAAATCGGATTCCCGAAACTCAAGATGTGAATTTAAATGAAAAAAGGTCAAATTATTTAACTTTCGGCATTTTAGCGGAAACTAGCCGAACAACCTCGAAATTCACTTTCGAAAGTTCACAAAAGTCATAAATAATCATATGAACCCAACGGCACTTTCAGATTTCGAATCGGAGTTCATTCGCCAAAATTGAGCTCGAAAACCTCTTTTTAATATTTACCGATAATAAAAACTGAAATCTTCTTCCGATACGTACCAAACGAGGTCTGATTCAACTCAAATTTTACAGACAGGTCCTAATAGAACCTTACAAATATTTTAAAATTATCGGCACGCCAATCGAAGTCCTAACTTCCGAAACGACTGATCGAGGTTGTTTCAAAATTATTTTCTTATTTCAATATAAAAAAATTTCAAGTTCTGTGGCGCATGATTCGAATTTCATCGCCATTCTATGCAAAGCACCTAATCACTAATACCTATTTAAAGCAACAACAAATGAAACCGAGTTATCAAATGACAAAAATGTCATATATATAACTCAATAGTTTGTGTGATACAAACACCTTGAAACATTAAACTTCAATAGTAATGAGAGCACACCCCGTGCTGCATCCATTAGGTGTCAATTAATATCTTGATCTCCCACCTACCTTTTCCATTTCCAATTAGAAATGGCTAAAGCTTTATCCGACTTATAAAGGCTACATAATTGTTCATAAAGTCTAAAGCTCACCAATTAATTAAACACAAGTGAAAAATTAACGTTGCTAGTATATTGCTTATTAAGGTTGTCAAAATAATAATATTAACTTCAATAACTTGATATAGAAATTGAGCATTACGTTATACTGATATTTATTTTGGACAAAAAAGAAAATATTTATTTGTGAAATCTTAATAAGGTATGAACATCACATGCATCAGTAATAGATCTACAATATTGAAATGCACTCTTTCTTCTTCAACTATATTTTCTAATAAATATTAGCTTCAATAACTTGATATAGAATTTGTGTATTACGTTATACTGATATTTATTTCGAACCAAAACAAAAATATTTATTTGTGAAATCTTAATAAGGTATAAATATCACATGCATCAGTTAATCGTAAAATAGATCTGCAATATTGAAATGCACTCTTTCTTCTTCAACTATATTTTCTAATGAAACATTAGCTTCAATAACTTGATATAGAAATTGTGCATTACGTTATACTGATATTTATTTCGGACCAAAATAAAAATATTTATTTGTGGAATCTTAATAAGGTATGAACATCACATGCATCAGTTAATCGTAAAATAGATCTGCAAGAGAGAAAAAACATCAAGGTATTAGCAAAATCAAACAAAAGACACCATTAATTGTTGCAAAGAAAAAGAAAAGTAATTCTTTCACCTCAATATTGGTTCTTCTCCTGCTAGTTTTTTCATATTCGTTCATGTACGCATGCGAAATTGATTCGCCTCATCCGGAGAATTCAACATAATAGAAGTGATGGTATCCAATTGTGATTTTGAAGTCAATATATCTCTGCACAAATAAAAATAATGTAAATAAATATTAGGCCAATATTTACATATATGAATATGACATGAGAATTAAAAGAAAAGAAAAAAAATAATGAACTTTGTCAATGTATGATTCCTACTTAGGTTGAAGTGATTAAATAGAAAAGAAATTGGAGGGAGATAATAATTTTAAATTGTTAGTATTATCTTTTAATTCAGATTCAAACATTTTTTCTTTTAATTTTCTTTATCCTTCAACTGAAGTTCAAAGTAAGTGTAGTAGGAGTATTATCCGTATCCCTATGTTCTATCTATAAAGTAGATTTGATCACATCTGATTTACACACTTAACTAGGATAAGTTGATATCTAAGATAAAAAAAAGTTTTGAATTATGTCTTATCCTGAAAACTTAGCAAAGAAGTCGGCATAATCTTACCATTTTAATTCGTTCAAGATTTGCATTTAAAAAATTATATAAATCCCTACAATTGAACCATATCTATTAATGTTTTTTCCTTCTATTCGTCTTGTAAGTTTGCTTCCTTTATTTCTTTATTTATTTTTTTTTTGCAATTTTTGTAAACTAATTTTTGTATTTTAATATCCTCCTTTTTGTAATGCATTTATTTTTGTATTTTCTTGTTGTTTATTTTTTCATTTGTTTTGATAATACTGTAATTGGACTTCATGTTTATCTTTTAATTTGTTAAGATAGGGTAATATAGAATTCAAATTCAAGATTAATAACTTTTTTTCATTTAATTTCAAAACACTTATCTTTTAATTTAAATTTGAATTCAAATTTAATTTTGGTGTAATTACAATTATTGTCCTAATGTCCTATTCTACATTTTATCCTAGTATAGCACCCGCGCGATGCGCGGTCGATATCTAAAGAGAAATAAATTGTAGCAAATTTTATATATCAAAGTAGCGTATAAAAACCGATATCTAAAGAGAAATAAATTATAGTAAATCTTCATATATCAAAGTAGCATATATAAAATTTTAATACAATTTTAGTATTTACCATCATAGTGCCCCACCTTTTTATTTTTGTTGAAAACCCCCTAAGATGCTATAATACGAAAATTTGGATATTAATGATCCTTTATTTGTTATCAATTAAGTTGCGATTTCGCATATTTGAGCACTTTAGGTCATGGGTTGAAGTCGTGGAAACAACTATTAATGCTTGTATTAGATTAGGTTGCGTACATCACACACTTTGGGGTGCTCTTTCCGGACTCTGCGTGAACGCGGGATGCTTTTTGCACTATTGCCCATTTTAATTTGAGAGTCCATTACTCAAATCGTCATTCGGCTATTGAAAATAAACTCACAAAGCCACTCTTCTTTATTTTGTTTTTAAAAAGTCACTCAACTTTGCATAATTGACTCAAATAGTCATTTTTGCCGGAAATTGGTTATCGGCTGGAATATAGTGCGCAATATTTTTTTTAATTTAAAACATAAAGAACTTAAACTCGTCCATTTTTTAACCAACTATCCAACCCATTTATCCAATTAAAATCGACATGAACATCTAAATAGATCAAATATTTATTTTCATTATATACCAAATTTCACGCTACTCATCAAACTTCATCCTGGCGCAATACCTCATTGTCATGGAACTATTTACATTCATCAACACCATAACAATTAAATTAAATTAAAATTCTCATTTGTTAGGTTGACTTCTATTCCATATTGTGTAATGAAATATGTGAAGTTGCCAAGATTCTATACAATGTAAATAAATATTTTACTCATTAAGTTGTTCAAATTAATTTTATTTGAATTAATTGGTTGGATAATTGGTTAAATGAATGGGTTTAATTTATTTATATTTTAATTAAGTCTATAAGGTTCTATATGACCACCTTCTTTAGCTTTGATTTTTGGCATGCTATGTATAAGTCTATAAAATTCTTATTTCTTAATAAGTGTACTAAATAACAAACTTACAATGAAAATATGTATATTCGATTCTCAAATATATTTCAAGATAATATTTCAAAGTATTATTTTATTACTTTGTTTTATGTTTTAAATTAATTCAAACTATAAACATCATTACATTTTTTTTATCCAATTCATTTGTACATTTCTATATCTATATATTATTAAAATAGAAGAACACTTAGGACAAAATATTGAATAGGACATTAGGACAACAAGTATAATGCCATTAAAATTTAAATTAATTAAAGATAAGTGGTATTTTTAATGAAATGAAAAGATAGTGAATATTTTTGAAAGATAACTTACTGCTTTATCTTAACTAATATTTTTAAAACTTGAATCTATATCTATATCTATATCTATATATATATAAACAAAAAATACTTAGGACAAAATGTAGAATAGGATATTAGGACAATATTTGCAATAATATTTGGTTCAAATTTAAATTAAAAGATAAGTGATTTTCTAATTAAATGAAATGATAGTAATTTTTTTTTTTTTTGGAAAGATAAACCTATTGCCTTATCTTAACTAACATTTTTAAAACTTGAAATGGGAAGATAGTATATGCTTTTTGAAATAGTAGATTATTAGCATACTTTATCTCCAAACAAATTTATTAGCAAATCTTATCAAAACCAGATGCAAAATCATCTTGATACTTTATGTAAAATATTATTAAAAATTATTATTTTTCTATAAGAAACCTACTCAACACAAAAGGATAACAATCTAAACATAATACGTAATAATCGTTTCGAAAACTTTGGAGTAAATATATTCATATACTAATATCTTATGTATTATCTCTTAGTTGATATATATATATATATATATATATATATATATATATATATATATATATATATATATATATATATATAAAGAACGCTTAGGACAAATGTAGAATAGGACATTAGGACAATATTTGTAATAATATTTGATACAAATTCAAATTAAAAGATAAGTGGTTTTCTAATTAAATAAAATGATAGTAATTTTTTTTTTTGGAAAGATAAACCTATTGCCTTATCTTAACTAACATAGTTAAAATTTGAAATGGGAAGATAGTATATGCTTTTTGAAATAGTAGATTATTAGCATACTTTATCTCCAAACAAATTTATTAGCAAATCTTATCAAAACCGGATGCAAAATCATCTTGATACTTTATGTAAAATATTATTGAAAATTATTTTTTTTCCTACAAGAAACCTACTCAACACAAAAGGATAACAATCAAAACAGAATACGTAATAATCGTTTCGAAAACTTTGGAGTAAATATATTCATATACTAATATCTTATATGTATTATCTCTTAGTTGATTTATTTTTTATTAAAATTAAATAAAATGGCTATATCTTATTTATTAATTTATCTATCTATATATTATTAAAAAGAAAGAAGTTTAGGAAAAAATGTAGAATAGGACACTAGGACAATATTTGTAATGACTTTAGATTTTAAATTTGAATTGGACGATATTAAAAAATATATCTAAAACAGGAGCAACGGATAAAGTAATTTAAGTTCAAATTCTGCTGTTAAATTTGGTTCTTATGACTACGAATTCTACTGCACATAGACGTCGCTTTTGTTCCTTTTTCTTTTTAAAATTTGAGTGAAAAGATAATAAATATTCTTTAAAGATTAAACATACTACCTTATCTTAACTAACATCTCTATGTAAATTAGAAATCTTTTGAATTCAGAGATGAAGTTTTTGAATTGAAGATAACTTTTAAAAATATGTTAAAGTTTAACTCTAAATAAACAACAAAAAATACAAAAATTAATATAATAAGTTAACTAGAAGTCCAAAACGTTTCTCCTTTTAATTCAAGAGTCCGAGTCAATGTAATATAGTGTATCAATAGCATTATTTAGTTTCGAATTACTTTTCTTGAATTTGAACTTAAAGATAAAGAGTCTTTAAATTTGAATTTTAAATTATCTATATTTTTATCTGTAAACTGTTCAAAATTTTAACAAACTTCTTCTGAAAACAACTATTCAAAATATTACTAACAAAATGATAAGGTTTATAAAATTGTATTACTGTTCCCACCGTTTTTCTGCTTCATCCAATCCCTATAAATAGTCAGCTTTGGATTTATTTGCTCCAGTGATAACATGGAGTGCAATAGCAATTATGGTTGAATAAAAGTTTTGGCTCATCAAATATAGTGATGGTATGAACTTTAAGCTCTATATTAAATTTTGATATATTTTATTTAATTTGTGTTATGGTTAAATGAGTGTTAAATGCACATTTGTGGAACATACTGGAAGCTCAAATGTTTTCAAGATTAGATCTATTCTTGCGTTTCTCTAATAAGCTTATTTTCTTATTTGTGTGTTCTTGATTTAGAGATATTCTGGTTTGTTTATATAGATTTTCAAGGATGTCTTTCCTTTATTATCATATTATATAGAAAATTCTCTAAACTTTATATTATTTGTTTTGGTAGATGTTACCTGAAGATTCACATCCAAAATAGCGATGGTATGAACTTTAAGCTCTACATTAAATTTTGATATATTTTATTTAATTTATGTTATGGTTAAATGAGTGTCACCTTTGTGGAACATACTGGAAGCTCAAATATTTCCAAGGTTAGATCTATTCTTGCGTTACACTAATAAGCTTATTTTCTTATTTGTGTGTTCATGATTTAGAGATATTTGGGTTTGTTTATATAGATTTTCAAGTATGCCTTTCCTTTATTATCATCTTATATAAACAATTCTCTAAACTTTGTATTATTTGTTTTGGTAGATGTTACCTACAAATTCACATCCAAATTGAAGCCATGAGTATAAAAGGAATCTTGAGTTCGAAATTATCTAAAGAAATTTTTTAAAGAATATTAATTTACAAAAGGAATAAGTTGCAATTTATACGCATACATATTCAAGAATAAAAACCTACTATCTTATCTTAGTTTTATCTCTAATTTATTTCGCGGACTTATCTCTAATCTAAATTTAAAAAATATGATAATGATAAGATACTTCTTTAAACGGTCAATATAGGTAGTTACATGATGGAGTCCTCTTTAAAACTAAAGAAGGATTATGAGGACTGCTTTCTTAATTATTAAATATTTAAATATCCTATTTTATTTGATGGGAATAGAATAACCAATTCATACTTTCTCTGCATTTATCCAAAATCTTAAGCGACACCCTCTCATTGCATAATATATAAATTTTGTTCTTTTTGTGCTCTAATTTATTTGCATTTGTTGCCTTTAAAATTGTGCTTTGTCATATTGAATAACAAGAAAATGTGGTTTTCATTGAATACTTCTATATGTTATCTCTATTCGACTTAGATTGGATTGTTTCATCTAACACGTGACAATGACAATGATCCCAATTAGGTTTATATCACATATTCAAACATAAATGTGTAAAAAAAAAAGTTTGATGTATTTACAATTTGTTTTTCATCCTTTGGATGAAGGTTTCGGTACTACAAGCAACTCAGTTCAATTATTGACGCTTTTACTATTTGTTTTAATTTTAATTTATTTTTTATTTTTATTTTTTCTAAATTTTTTGGATATTAGCTACAAATATATATATGAAAGGTGCATTTATAGCATCTTTTATTTTGGTTAATGCATAGAGTGTACTTTTTGATCGTTTATTAAATAAACCTTTCATTTAATTATTTGTAACTAATTTAAAGAATAAAATAAATTAAATAAATGGTATTCAAGTATTATCAAATGACTTTGTAAAGTAATAAAATCTAGAAAAATAAAATAGAAAACAATAAATTTAAAATAAAGTCATTGTATTCAACATCATTAATAAATAGTCAAAGAGCTCATGCAACAGACTAATGTTTAGAAATAAAAATAAGTCTCTCAAGAAGATAATTTCAATAATTAAAATTAAAAATTAAAATTTTGTAAGAAAGAATATTGTTTTATTAATGGTAGATTTTATAAAAAAATATCAAAGTTGGTAGATTTTATAACAAATTTAAAAAATAAATTCTCCATTTCTATTTTAAAATCACTACTCATATTTCATGTTGTTTGCGTCCCTGGGAACCATCCAGACGAGCAAAATCACAACGAATTTATATAAGGGATCTCTTAATATGTCGTTAGTGTCTTTTCCGCGCATCGCACGGGTGCTATACTAGTATTATTAAAAGGAAAGAATGCTCAGGACAAAATCTAGAATAGGACATAGAGTCAAATTAAGACATTAAGACAATATATGTAATGTAAAACCCAATGCCTTATCTTAACTAACCGAATTATTTATTTTTGAATTTAAATATGTTTGGGTTTTAAATTAGTGAATAGATTCCTATTCTTATCAAAGATTTCAACGTTGGTTCTCGCAATGAACAGGAATATAGCAACTTAGTTGAAAAGAGCAGTAGATAAATAAGAATTCGATATACTTAAAAGAACAAATATTACTATTACAAGTATTTGAAACTTGAAAGAGCTTTATAGATAAACTATATGTTGAATCTGATAAAGGAAAAAGTCCACAAAAACACGATGCATTCCTCTTAAATCTTTTCTTAGACATTTGAACTGAAAGCTAAAGTAGATTTATCCTTCTCTAATTTGAAAAATCAGTATTGGTCTTGAAATTTAAAATCAAATCGATATTATGAAACTAAACAATTTTAAATTTTACGTCAATAAGAGATAAAATATTAATATTGATAAGCAAAGATTTTGAGTTCGAATTTGAAGTTGTTACAACTTCTTCTAACATTTTACTGCTTTATCATTAATATTATCAGGATATTCCCGGTTAAATATATCCTCTAAGGATATTTAGAATTATTGTAGATTTATTCAAATTTAAATGATCTATACCTAAAATCAATAAGAGTATTTGACCTTTTTAATTTTAATTAAAAGGAAGATATGTTAAATTACGTGTGAGGTGGAAAGAGATTTCTAGATAAGATTAAAATTAGTATGTTTTGAATAAATTGAATTTTAATTAAAGATAAATTTTTTGAATTAAAAGATATACTTTTGAATTCGAATTAATAGATAATAAGTTTATTTTGAATTTAAAGATAAAGTTATCCTATCACTCATCTCTTTACCTATTTAAGCCCCTCAACTCAAAGTGGGTAGTAATATCTCAGAAAGTTTAATATTTTATTATCTCAAGATCTATTTGACTTATGCTGCTTATAGATAGTTTTCAAGTTTATTCGTCTTGAGGTATTTTTGTTTTTCTTTTTAAACTTTTACTTAATTTTACTTTTCAAAAGGTTAAGTTATTTATGTTGGGTCTAACACAAAAATCATCATCAACAACAACATAATAGTATTATCCCACAAGTCACAAGTGGGGGGTCCAATACAAAATCATAGGTTTAACTTAACAAATAGGTAAAAAAAAAAAAAAAAAAAAAATTACACCACATGACTACCCTAATAGCTAAATTACAAAAATAACAATAGTTTTACCATATTTACAATACATAACAATAGTTTCTCATTTCCCTCTCCCCAAACATAAAACCCTAATTTCTTCCCCCTTTCTCTCTCCTTCTCTCCCTCCCTCCACCCATCAGCCCCACCCCCCGCCGCCCCACCCCTTCCCTCCGTGCGACCAGATCTGACTCCGGCGCCCACCAGAGAATATGGAACCTGCTGCAGCGTTTTCCCCTTCTTCGATCGTTGCTGCTGCTACTGCAGTGCAGCGGCGCTGCTGCCCTGTAGTGGCGGGTTCTGTTGATCCGATCTCCTTTTTGTTTATTCTGTTTTGGTATGTGTATAAAATCGCATGCGTATATTTTGGTATTTTGTATATATAAATATGTATATCTTTGTATATTTTGTATACAAATGTCTATATCCGCCCTCTTTTGTGTATGCATGTGTTTGTATATATGTGTATGTTGTTGTATGCTTGTGTAGAATGGATAGTTATTTGTATTTGTATTTTTTGTATTTTTTTTGTAATGTTGTGTATATCTTTTGTATGTTTGTGTATATTTGGTTATGTATAGTTTCAAAACAATAAATTTTTAAAATTTTGCAATGTATATATTTGTATTTTTGTATGTTACATCTTGTAGATCCAAAAATAAATAAATAAATCTGGTGGTGGCAGCGGCGGCCGGCGGCGGCTGTCCGGTGGTTGGCGGTGGCTGGCCGGCGCTGGTGAGTGGTGGCAGCAGCCCTTAGGCAGTGATGAGTGAGAGAAAGTAAGGAAGAAGGAGATGAAACCCTAAATTGTAGGTTTTTGTTGAAATTTGTATATGGAATGTGAAAAAACTATTGTTATATTTTGTAAAGTGATAACGTATTGCTATTTTTTGTAAATATGGTGTTAGAGTTGTATATTTGTGTAAATTTCCCAAAAAAAAAAGGGGGCGGTTTTGAAGAGTTAAGACTTTGAAAGTAGCCTTTAAAAATTAAGTATTTTCATAATTACAAAAATATCACCATACTTCAATAAAGCTGTAACTGTAATAATGTCACCATACCTTAGTATAGCCGTAATTATAAAAAAGTCACTGCTCCCTAAAAAGTAGAAACAATGTCAATCCGTATGTGCTTATGCATATATTGAACAAACAATTATGTCTGTTTTGTTAATGAATGAGGTCAAATCGACCTCACTTCACACATTCATAAAAAATAACTTCAGGTGCTTATAGTTAGAAATAATGAAATTTCGGTTGTATTTATTCATACAATGAGTAGAAAAACTATGTACATTTTGCATATAAATGAGGCCAAATTGTCCTCGTTTTATTTATTCACAAAAAAATATAAAAACATAAAATGAAGACAGCTCAGCTGCATTTATTCATAAACGAGCCAAATTATTTTTGTCTATTTTACAAATAAATGACATCAAATCGTCATTACTTCATTCATATACAAAAATTCAAAGAAAATTATAACTACACTTATTTTGTAAATAATTGAGTCCAAATCGTCTTCACTTCATCCATCCATAAAAATACATATAAAAATATAAAATAAAAAATACGGCTGTATTTATTCATAACTAAGTAAAAAATAATTTATTTATTTTACAAGTAAATGACACCAAATCGTCATCACTTTGCTCATCTAAAATTTTTAAAGAAAAACATAACTAAGGGCAATCTGGCATCTTTTATTCAAAGTGTGAGCCAAATTCTATGTACATTTTGCAAACAAATAACTCCAAATTATCATTACTTTTTATAATATAACCTATTATAAAGTTAAAAAAAATAAAAAAATGACTAAAATCTGTTCTTCATCAACCGCTGGAGCTGAATCGGCCCCAACGATCCGTTAAACCGATCTCGAAAATCCACCCCATCATTATCTCCGATATCAACCCCATTTTAGGAAAAATAAATAAATATGTTATAGGGCCAAATAAAGATCGGAGAAATCCTGAAATCGTGAAAAGCAATTTTCAACAGCGATTCCAAAATGACTCTGTATTTCGCCGTTTCTTTTACAACTGCAAACAGACTTTTTACAATGAAAGGAATTCACGGCAAAATCAACCGGAGAAAAGTCTCTGATCAACAGCGACATAGACTGAAAAAATGCTCAAAATCCGGCGAATTTGACTGCTGTAAAGGAAAGGAGTACGAGTCGGCGGTGACTGTAAAAGAAACGACAACGACGAGGATGGCTGATCGGAGCAGCAGTCAGCTTATACGACCGAAAATAAGAGACTAAACGAGGGTTGTTGTAGAGACCATGCCCAAAAAGTTGGTCTAAAGAGAGAGAAATTGTGAAAGCAGAAGTTGGTAGGAAAAGTGTTTAAAAATTCAATATCATGAGAAAAAAAATGCTCAACTCTTCAAGACCATGCCCAAAAATATTTAATTAGCACAAAGAAATGAAAATCATTAGTTGTCGGTTTCAAGTTTATTGGTCTTTCAGCAATATTTTTCATTAGCCAAATGAACTCTTTGGCCCTCAATTTTTTTTTAAATCTTTTCTAGATACAACTCATATTTGCACCTTCAAAGTAGCACAAGAAGCCATTTACTAAACCTTGTGTACCAAATAGTAAGCAAATTTTCTACCACCTAATTTGGAAAGTTAGCTATTTTAGTTGGTTGTTAGTATGGTTGAACATAGGTCGGTTTGGTTCGATTTTTTAATATTATCAAACTAAACTAATTATGTCGATTTTTCAAATTTATAATCAAAATCAAACTAAATAAAGTCGATTTTTTTATCGCGATTTCTTTGGTTTTTTTATTTTTATTTGGTATACAACATTATATGATACTTTCTCAAAGAAAAAACACAAAAAAAAATATATAGCTAGAAATAATAATTAATATAATAAAATAAAGCTGGTATATTTTGATATATTTTGAATGTTCACATATATTATATTAAACATATAACGTGAATATACTATCTTAATAATAGTATAAATTGGTTATACTCTATGTATACATATTTTGCTTCAAATATAAAATGGCCTAAGAGGAAAACTTGGGAAGGTGGGTGTCCTTAATGGGATTTGAGAGAAATTTTGAGGATGTGGGTAGGCTATTGACTAGAGTCCATATTTTAATGAGATTGCAGATATGAATTTTAGGCAATAAGTATATCTAATACACATTGACTTAGGAGAATATTGAAATCATGAATGCAGTACTTTTAAAATAAAATATAAAAATATGGTGTTAAATTCTAAAATGGTATTAATGAGAATTTTATTTAAATTGTTGAATATATGATGAAAAATTTACTTTAGAAATAGTATTTTGTGTTATTTCCATAGTTTTATTTTTAAAAAATTAAAATAATATTTTTATGCTGTGTCGAGTTGATTTTTTCTTTGTTAATACCAATATATGATTTATTCTTTTCCAACGTCAAACCATACCACTAGTCGATTTTTATTTCGGTTTGACTTGATTTGGTTTATCGGTTTGATTTGTACCCCCTATGATATGATCCTGGATAGGGTGGGTAAAGCATAGCATATTGCATGAGCTACAAGATCTTCAAGGGGTGATTATAAGGTGTTTGGAGAGTCACAATGAAGATTGATGCAAAGAATATTAAGTTTAGAAGCTTGAAGAGATTGCTTTGAACAAGTTCAGAGTCAAGATTTCAATTTGGACTCGCACAACATTTCTACACTCAAACGCAAAATTGCTATGCATCTTAGCCAAGTTTCTGCCTAATGCTGTGTAGATTTGCGGTCAAGTACAAAATTGCATCACGCACTTGCGCTGAAGCGCAAAATTAAGGCGCACAGTTCTGCCAAAAAAGTACCAAACTTTATTTTTGGGATACTTTTAGGACCTCTCTTGTTGTTTTCAAGTTCTATTTAAACTTAAAGTATCTCATTAGTTATGGTCAGCTTTTGATGACTGGAGATAACTCTTTTGATAATACTGCTTCTTTGTATAATATATTTCCTTGTATGATATGGCTTCTCGTTTATACTTCTTAGAGGCGGCCAAGACACAAACTCTTTAACTGACTAGGACAATTAACTTGCACACGCTCAAACCTTTCCTAGTCCTGCATGGATTAGTAGTCAACCATCTTTTCGATTAGTTGTGCCTTCCTCTTGGAATCAGGTCCTTTGTTTGTCAATCTTCAAAACTCATCAGCATTCAACAAGCTAGAAAAAAGAATTCAGTTGCTTGATGTTATCATAGAGGTTTTGATTACGGTTCTTCCAAATTGACCATATGATAAAAGGTAAAAGGACATTCAGAGGAAGATGATAGCCAAAGTAGGAGACAATGGGAGAAATTGACACAAGACAGGTATCCTTTACCTAATTTATGAAATCTGGAGAAAGAGTGACACCAAGAGTTCTCCACACATGAGTTGATTTTGGACAGTTTATGAAAAGATGTTCATAAGAATCATAAGTTTCCTAATCATTTGGACAGACACAATAGTTGCTTGCTTGTAAAGTTCCTCTGTGAAAGAGATGACTACCAGTAGGAAGCTTTTTATGAGCAAAGGTCCAAAGGAAGTGTTTAACTTTTGTTATAGACTTATTTTCCAAACCTACTTTAGATCAAAAGCATGTGGAGGAATGAGATGAGATGCGCCAACAACTTTGACTAGGTGACAGGCTGATTTAGTGGAAAATAGTCCATTTGGGCTTTGATTCTAATGAAAGTAAGCACATGCATTGGACCGAATAGGTAGGTGGGTGCTTTTGAGGAAATTGAGAGTTTTTTGTGGGAATGAGAAAAGACATATCCTCAAAGTTGAAGTAGGACCCACCTAAAAAGCTTCCTAAAGGGGCTGCCAATTCATTACGTGGAATGGGTCCACATAAAAGACTTCGTAGAAAGGTATTCTTGAAAATCCATTTATCATTCCAAAGTGAGATCATGCTCTCATTACCTATACTTCATGAGAGCCCATCTTTACAAATAGAGTCCATTTTCGCCATGCTTTTCCAAATGTAGGAATCAGTACCCTTTGCACAAATATTAGTCATGTTTCCACACCCATATTTTCTTTTAACATAGTGGCCCATGGGGCAGCCTATTTTTTCTCAATCTCCCCGCCAAACCTGTTAAAAAGATCCATTTTTGTGCTTTGCTTTAGGCAACCCCACTCCCCCCCCCCTCTTTTAGGAAGGGTGACTGAGCACTAGTTAACATGGTGAATTTTCCTTCTGTCCATGGTAGAACCCCACAGAAAATTCTTCTGAATCTTATCAATTAGCTTAAAGGTGTGAGATAGGAGGAGATTAATTTGCATGGAATAAATTGGACTAGAGGAAAGGACAAAATGAATTAGAGTAGTTCTACCTGCCATAGAATAAAAGTTGCATATATTAACTTGACTATATGATGGCAATTGATGAAATTATATGGAAAAGCATGGACAAATATTCCCACTTAAAATTGTCATAAGAACCATTGATACGTGGGAACTTTGTGAGAGATGAAGAGGGGTAGGAAATTATTGTGAGGACTATAATACTTGGGGCTTTCTCCTTTATTAATAGTAGTAATATTGTGGCAACTATTAGTTTTCTTTGTCGCCCAAGATCATTCATCGCAAACTAGGAAATAAATACATGGCTCTGATATCAATTAAGAAAAACATAATCCTCAAGAACACATAATTTGTCTAAGACATTCCGTTTTTGTTTCACTAGTCGACAGCGTAATCATTTGTCAATAGAACACGAACTACCTTATAAGTTCACAGTCTAAGATGTATTTCAATTACAAAAGAATGTTCCAAATTTATAGAATACAACTTCCATTCTTCTAAGGAATTTTCTAACGAAGGTTGTCACATAGAAAAGAGTTTTGTTTTTTGACTTTTTTTTTTTGAGAAAGTAAACATAGAGTAGACTTTCTATTACCTATAGATTTATATACATCTCTTATTAAATTTATTTATGTCCATGAGAAAATATTAAAGTTTAGGTCTACTTAGTCTTAGTAGTTGTCTATGTAATATTGTATTTGTGTTAGCATATATACTTTTTTGACTTTGGTATTTGATGTTAATTGTCATTATGTAAATTGAATATTTCTATATTTATTATAAAACATGTCCCTTGCTTATTTAGTTTTGAATTTAAGTTATTCAAGGCAAAGTATTTCTTGTATAATTAATTATGCAAAAATTACGACATGTTAGTTTTTAGATGATGATTGAGAACTTAGTGAACTTTCTATTCTAAATCTAATGTGAAATAAATATTGACAAGTTTATTTTTTAAGGAGTAATATGTATATTAATTTAGGCTCAAATAACGTACTTAGTTGTCTCACTTTAGTTTTTACTTGTTTGAATATCAGTATGTCAACTGCTGCTAAGAACATTGTCGCCGAGCTTAATAAAGGTGATAAGCTAAATGGCGACAATTACAAAATATGGAGCATGAAAACTTAGCATGTTTTGAAGAGAAAGAGGCTCTTAATGTGTTCTTGACGCACTTGCCCCTTCCCCTTCTTTTGAGAAAAGCCACCATACTTGCGTATTCGGCCTTGTCCACATTTCGGACCAGAATCTCGCCACATATGCATTTGTAGTAGCTTTGTCCACCCCGAGGCGCTCTTCCTCGAGTTCCAAATGATGCTTAGCATCTTTCATTGTTTCGATGCTAACGTTTTGGTAAGGTGCATTTTCATATTTTCCCAGTTTTGAGGTAAGAAATGAATCAGCGCCTGGACTTGTTGCTCATCAGTCAATACATGCCCAACATCTTTAATACATTCGCTATATTCGACATAGATGAAGATGCTTACGTATGGTATGGTCAGGACCCTTTTTATAAGCATCAAACTTAATAGTAAGTATCCTTAACTTAGCAATAGAAGTATGACCAAAATTTTCTTTAATGCGGACCACATGTCCTTAGCATTATCATACTCATGGAACTCTCTCATAATATCAATATCCATACTATATGAAAATACGAACCATAAAGATTAATTCACAGTTTAAGTTGTACCTAATTACAAAAAATATTTCAATTCGTAGAAGACCGCTCTTCTTAAGAATCTTCCATTGAACTTCTCCTTTTAAAAATAGAAGAAAAAACACATTTGTTTCTCTTCTTCCTAACCAAAAAAAAAAAAAAAAAAAAAAAAAAAAAAAAAAAAAAAAAAAAACTCTTTTCTACTCTTGTGACGAAGAAGTTCAGTGTGAGATTCCTAAGAAACAGTCTTCTATGAATTGAAACATCTTTTGTAACTAGGTACGACAACTTAGACTATGAATTAATTTTTAAAGTTCGTTTATCTATATATGTGATTGTATTATTGACTAGTAAAACAAATACGGTGATCTTGTTCCAATTGTATGTTATTGTGAATTGTGTTTTCCTTCTATTTTTTTCACTGGTCTAGTTTTCTTTGTCTGCTACTAATATCTAAGAACTAATTTGCTACCAACACAACATCCATTATCTATTTTTCCTTGCACAATATGAATTTTATATATATGTCACTAGTTTCTTTTTATTACCAAGTTTGCCTTTTTATGTAACTTTAGCCACCACAATAGAATCTTACACACTTCAGAGATTAAAATATTTTAAGTTTTCTTGTGGTCTATAGCTCATTTCCTCATAGGCAACAATGCTATGAAGCAACCACTTATTCTATTTTGAAAACGTAATTACTCAAAACATACACATGTAACATGTAAATTTGTATGAACCCTATGAGGGTAGATCGGGAGGAATTGAATTACCAACAAATAACTATATTGGGCATAACAATACAAAAGTACAAACAACTTGGTACTGCTGACAGTACCACCGACCTCATGAGTCATGTCTATCCACAACCATAATTGCTACATATGATATGATATCTTATTGGTTGGTGAAGATATACAAGCGTATCATGGCACATTAATTCTTCACAATTTAGAGCGTTGCTTATGAATAAAGTTCTTAATCTCAAATATTAATTGTGTTGATTCCGATAGCTTAGGGAAAATGTAAAAAGCATGCACTATCGTTGGATATTGTAGACTTCTTTTGCCGACTTCTTGAGCCACTCATAGTACCTCCTTTGCCAATCTTGAAGAGAATCAAAACCACCAACCACTACCATCGTAGCTGAAAAGTTCAGCTTTGATATGTCAACGACTCTTGGACTGCTCACATTAATAACCTCATGGTCCCGGTCCATCCCTTTACCTGGTGGTAGGAATGCCTTCCACATCCAATCTGTTCGAGTCACTGATATCAATTGATCAATCTTTACTAGTCTTATTTTTGCCTCGGTCCGTTCCTCTCCTCCAAAAAAAAAAGGTTGTATTGCCACAAGTTCAATCACCTTTTAGAGTCAGATGATCTTTCATTACTAATTAAACCATATATATAAATCATATTTAAAAGACTGATAACATTTCAACAAGTGAAGTAACTGCATGCAAATATAGAATCAAGGAAAGGAAAATGAAGTCCCTTCATTTTGATTAATTTAAAGCATGCTTAGATTTTGGAAAATAGGCGAAACATTTCTAATGGAACGCAGACAAAAAAATATCAATATTCTTTACTTGATGGAAGTAAGTTCCATTTAACTATTGAACCCGTGGTGAGAGATCTCTAATTAGAATCAATCATGCAACCAACTCTGACGAAAAAATATAATAAAGATTGATGTAAGGTTTAATCATAAATAAAAAAAAAAAGATCTGAAATAGAATGTCGTACAACTAATGAAATACATGGTTCATTACGTCTACTCCTAAAGGATACTATAAAATAGAGATTCCAAGAGTAGATATTGGGTTACTCTTATTAAATTGAGATTTTTACCCCCACATAACCATTTCCAACCCTTATCCACTTTTTGTAACCATATTTTATCTTTTCCTTCTTTTTCTAGCATATTTATTAGATATAATTTGATGATATAAATATTTTAAAAATATAAGACAAATAGATGTGTGTATATATATGTATAGAAGCTATATATAAAGAATATCAATCTAATTATATGTCATATTTTAATTATAAATCGAATATTAAATATAAATATTGTGGCTAGATTATGTTAGTGCTAGGTGACTTGTTAATATGGTATATTGAAGGCTATTTATTTGGAAATCCCTATTAAATTCCTCTCATTTTGTTCAAAAGTTGAAAAAGTGAACATCTCGTTGTGCGATTTTTTCCACCGGTTGACCAGAATCTAGAAGAAGTGTTGATTAGCAAACTGAAATTCACAAAAGAAGAAAGATACGTACAAGTTACAATGGATTTCCTCGAATTGGTTAACCAATTTGTGATCTACGAGCTACGCCCATATTTCTAGTTGTATGTTCTAGCATATCAGTTTCAGTTTTGACTTAACCAAATATTTAAAAGGAATTTTTACAGTGTATAGACATTTGAGAGGGACTTTATCAGAAAATAGATACATTTTATCTAAATTATTGTAAATAGACTTTTAGACTTATTTACTAATCATTTAATAGCCACTTTTAAAAACTCTTTAACTCCCTATCAGCGTGCCTATTATAATGGGAATGAGCAATTTTTTAACTGTGCATTTATTAATTTTACCACTTCTCAATTACTACTCACTGATTATGAAAATTATCCTATTTTTTCGGTATATCAAAACTTAAGCGGTAAAACAAATTTTTAAATTTCGAAATCTAAGATAAAATCAAACTTTCCTTTTTATCTTCCTCAACTTCTAATTATTCATTTGTAATTTAAACCGTTAGGGTTTTTTAGCCTAAAGAAACGACAGGTTTGTCTATTTCCTTTTAACTATTTATGTTGATATTTTGCATGTATACCTTGCATACTGTCTCTGAATTTACATATTACTTTTATATTTTTTACATATTGTTGATATTTACCTAGCATATTGTCAATTAATTTAAATAGTATGTTTATATTTCTGGAATATTTCATGCATATACCTTGCATACAGTCCTTATATTTGCATATACAGTGAATTTCCATACAGTCCTGACTATTTCCTTTTAACTGTTTTGTTGATATTGCATGCATATCCCTTGCATATATACTGTCCTGAATTTTCACGCGTCCATTAGTTTGCAGATTTTTCGGCTGCTGATAGTTAACACAATCGACGCTAGTATTTAGGAGATATTCACGCAGATCTTTTAGAAGTTAGGATATCCATGTACCTATTATTTAGCATCAATTTTGGTTAGCCATTGATATATATTAATATGTCTATTATCTAGTAGGGCTATGTAAGATACTTGGTTAGTTATGAAATTTTCCCTATTTAAAAGAGCTTTGACAAAATTGGAGCATCTTTACCTATTATATTTATAATGTTTGGTAAAATGTCACAAGTGTCTGAACAATAGTAATTCATTCTTAAAAAACGTGTCGAACATTCAAGCTATACTCAAATCAGTTAATTCCATTTTCAATCTCAGTTTTGCAAGTAAACTGAACTAAAATCCTTAAATTTAATTAGGAAGTGCTTTATCTTTTAACCTTTTTCACTCGCAAATTTGAATTCTTAAAAAAAAAAAAAAGCATAGTTACTACCTTTTGGTTCCATAAAGTACTTTTAATATGGTTGATGAAGAATACTTTAAAGGTTATTTTATCAATTTAGAAAATAACATGTTTTCCAGACAAATTGTAATAAGATTACTAAAATTCAATAGTTGGACGTCTTAGATTGAAAATAATAGTTAAGAGGCTAATAGATTGTTTACACAGATAATAATAGGACTGCCAATGCAATTCACTCTTACTTTTGCAAAATTATGACCATTTTAATTTTTAAAATTTTGCACTGATATCTGGCTCTATACTTCGCTCTTCAACTATCAATTTTCTAAAAAGTAAAAACATGAATATAGCAAATACTATTTCATTCATTTTAATTTATATGCAAAGTTTGAACGGACACGAAAAAAAGAATTATTATTATTTTTTTGGTAACAAACAATTTTATTAATCACCAAGTGTTTAATTACATCACAAGTTGCTAAACACTAGCAACTTTCTCAATCAAAACTGGCTCTCTATCCCTCACTGACTTTAGCACTATACTAGGTACTGATAGACTAAACTGTAGAACTATGCTAACCACTATCTCTTCTTTATTACAAAACTCTTAATACTACACTAGTCTGGCTACTGAAATCAAAATACTAGTCCAGCCAGGTACTGACTTAGCTTTGTTGAAGCTCTCAGACAGGTTGTATAGGCTATGTTCTTTGCCACCACCTGCCAGGGTGTCTCCTTGTTCTCAAATATTTTGGCATTTCTCTCCATCCAGATTGCATGTGCATAGTGAGCATAGATGATCCTGATGACAGCTGCTTGCTTGGTTTTCCCTTTTGACACAGTAAGTAACCAGTCTTGAAATTCTTGCCATGTTTGAGTGACTTGGTTCTGCTTTTGGACCCACTGCATAAGTTTAAGCCATATCTGTCTTGCATATCTACAATCAAGAAATAAGTGGTCTCTATCTTCTATTGGGCTATTACAGAAGACACAGTTAGGATTCACATTCATTCCCCAGGCTACCAGCCTATTGAATACTGCTTTAGGGCTTGCCTGATTCTGAAACATAAGAGCTTTCCACTGGACTCTAGGCTGGGTACCTAGCATCTGGAAATAGCAATGTCTAATGAAGCTCTCTGAGGTCACCTTGTAATTCACTGTGTAGTGCAAATGATCCCTAGTTGACATAAGTTTCCTCACCATCCATGAAGCTTGAGCTGGTATCTTAGCATCTGCTAGTTCTGTTGGTGCTTGATGTAGTAAATATGAACCCATTTTATCCATAACTTGTCAGCCTTTTTGGTCAAGTCCCAGCATAGTTTAGTGATGGCTGCCTTGTTCCACACTTTTAGGTTGATCAATCCTATGCCCTCAGCAGATTTAGGCAGACACATCATTTCCCAGGCTATGAGAGCCTTTCTTGTTATAGTTCCAGTTCCTGACTAAATGTAACTTCTGCAATGACTCTCACTAAGCTTCATAATCCTTGTTGGAAGTACAAATAGTTGAGCCCAATAAGCTTGGACTCCAAACAACACTGACTTCACTAGCTGCAACGTCCCTGCATAAGATAGTTTCCTTGATGTCCAGGAGGTGATTCTTGCAACTATTCTTTCTACAAGTGGCATCCATTGAGCTGTTTTGAGTTTCTTAGTGTCCAATGGGACACCTAGGTATTTAAATGGTAGCTGACCCTGAGTGAATCCAATATGGCTAAGTATCTCTTGTTGGGTTGCAAGGTCTACTCCTCCAAAATACATTGAACTCTTTCCAGAGTTTGCTTTCAACCCTGAAGCTCTAGTGAACCCCTTAAAGCACTCATACAGTGCTTTAGCTGAACTTACATCCCCTTTAACAAACAACAGCAGATCATCTGCAAAGCTAAGGTGTGTAAGTCTCAGTTTGACACATTTAGGATGATACTTATACCATGCATTCTCACTCAATCCCTTTAGTGACCTGCTGAGATACTCCATGGCTATTGCAAATAGGTAGGGAGATATTGGATCTCCTTATCTGAGCCCTTTAGCTGCCTCAAATGGTTCTGTGAATTTCCCATTTATATTAATTGTATAGTTCACAGTGGTGACATAAGCTCTGATCCACTTCAAGAATTTCTGAGGGAAGCCCAAGTACTCCATCACCTGATCTAGATAACTCCATTCAACTGAATCATAAGCTTTCTGTAAATCAACCTTTCTCATCATTCTTGGGGATATCCCTTTCATGGTATAGGCTTTAACTAACTCATGTGCCAGTATAATGTTGTCTGATATTTTCCTTCCTGGTATAAAACCTGACTGGGCATTATGAATGATCTCAGACATCACTGGTTGCATCCTTGCTGCTAGGATCTTTGCTATTATTTTATATACCACAGAGCAACAGGCAATGGGCCTGTATTCTTTGACACTAGCTGGTTGTGCTACTTTAGGTAGGAGTGTTAGACAGGTGCATTTCACAGCTTTGTATAGATTAGCATTCTCAAAGAAATCCAGAACAACTTTGTATACATCTTGCTTAATCACTGGCCAAGCTTTTTTGTAGAAGTGAGCATTGTAGCCATCAACTCCTAGGGCTTTGTCATCTCCTATAGCTTGTAAGCCAGCCTCAATTTCTTTAGTTGTCACCGGTGAGCACAAATGAACCTGCTGGTTATGAGATAGGGTAGGGCTTTTTCTCATAATAAGCTTGTTCACAGCTGGCAGGGAAGCTGCTTTAGTACCCATCAAGCTCTTATAGAATTGAACCACTTCTTGCTTTATATCAGTTGCATCTGTTAAGACTCTCCCAGTGGCATCTGATAGGGAATTTATAGCTTTCCTTTGGTTCCCTTCTTTCATTACTGCAGAGAAGTACTTGGTGTTGGAATCACCAAGTTTGATCCAAGTAGCTCTGGACTTTTGCTGCATTATACTCTCCTCAGCTAACAGTAATTTCTCTAAATGCAGTAAAGTCTGCTTCTCTTTGTCTGCAGCTGCATCTGTGTAATTGTTCTGCATATCTTGCTGGATGCTCTGCAATTCTGCTCTTGTGTTTGCTATCCTTGTTGTAATGCCAATACATTCTTCTTTGTTCAGCTGCTTAAATAGTGGCCTTAGCTTCTTAAGCTTAAGCCAGATATTCCTCATACTCCAATTGTCTTGTGTGCCTTCCCACCCTTGCTTCACTATAGTAAGAAACTGATCATTTTCAGCCCAAATATTAAAGAACTTGAAGGAGGTAGCTTTGGCTTGTTGCATAGTAGTTATTCTCATCAGCATAGGGGCATGATCTGATATATGAGGGAGCCCATATTCCACTTGCAAATGACTATATAACTGCATCCATAGGTCATTTGCAAGTGCTATATCAATTCTGGTATATACCCTATCTCCACCTCTTTGGTTGTTGTTCCAAGTATAATATTCACCCCCTCCAACTCACTTCATTCAGTTCTGCTGTATCAACACAATCAACAAATTCCTTAATTTCAGTTAAGGTCACTGGATTGCCAAATTTCCTGTCTTGGATGTGCAAGGGGGCATTGAAGCCACCCCAAATCATCCATGGATCTGTCATTCTACTTGCTATATGTTTCAAACTATCCCACAATGACCTCTTTTGCTCTGTAGTATTGAAGGCATATATCAAGGTGATATAAGTAGCCAATCTGCCATCATTGCTCTTCACATAAGCATGGATAAATTGTGCATCTGTCTGGACAATAGTAACCTGGTAGCATCTGTCATCCCAAAGTAACCACAGCCTCCCATTCACTGCTTCATCATAATTAGTAGCATAGTTCCACCCTGGAGTCACCTTTTTTTTGAATTTTTTGTGATCTCATTTGCTTAACTCTAGTTTCACAGAGCCCTGCAAGTTTGATCTTATTGGCTTTTATATATGTACAGAGTTCTTTTTGTTTATAACTCTTATTGACCCCTCTCAGATTCCATGCTAACAAGTTCATTGTTAACGGGTTTTGGGTCCAGCATCATAGGGCCCCAACACAGGGTCCATCTGACTGTGATCCTGAAGCACTGAAAACCCATTGTGAGTCTGAATCTCTGCTCTATTTGTCATAGTAGCTAAGTAGCTTCTTGTGCCTTGACTCACCACTTTTGTCTCTTTTCCTTTACCCTTGTTCAGGTGCATTGGAGTGATCAGATCAGTTTGAGTTCTTGGAGTTGACACATTAAATGTTGCTTGCTGCTGTGGGCTAGAGGTCCTCCCTTGTGTATGTCCTTCTCTTTTTGAAGTCCCTTACTGTCACCTTGATGCTCCATTTGCTGTGTCCCACTATCACTACCCTGTGTAGTATTGTTATTCATTTCTTCTAGCTCAGTTCTACTGAACACTTTCCCTATCCTAGCCCAGACCTGTGCTGGCTGAGTAGTGTGTTGATCTCTTGTTACTCTCTTTCTTCTCTTGGGCTGTTCAAATGCTTGGTTTGTGTCATGAACCTTACAGTCATGCCTAATTTGACAGCACTTAGTGCAGTATGCTGGAGCCCAATCATACTCTACTGATTGTATAAAGGTTTCCCCTAAAGGATCCATCACCTTAACTTCAGTAGGGAGCTGTTTAGTGACATTAACCTCTATTAGCATTCTAGCATAGGATATCCTAGTCTGTTTAGAAGTACATTCATCTGCAAATACTAGGACATCTATTGCGCTTGCTATTCTACTAAGTGAGTCACAACTCCAACAGTTCAAAGGAAGTCTTGGGAATCTAACCCACAGTGGAATCTCAGTTAAAAATTCAGCTTGGATGTCAAAATTGGGAGTCCATTGTTTTAATATTATGGGTCTGTTATTAATGCTGTATGGACCTGAGGTGATTGCCTCATTGAGCTCATCCATGGTTCTGAATTTGATGATGTAGTATCCATCATCATGAAGATACACCTCTGGAGCTGATGCTTTGGTCCAGGTTTGAGCAGCAAAGGAGGACATGAGATTGTACCCTGGTAAATCACCAACAACATAGACAATGAGAGCACATTACCAGCATATAGTTTCATTAGCTACTTCTTGTTTGTCCAGCTGCACCACCAGGCTCCCATCCACCATTTTTGGGGTGATATAGGATACTCATACCATTACTAGTGGCTCTATTCCCAGTAAAGAGAGATGTCCAAGGTTTTTGCATAGCATTACTAGGATTCCCTTCATCCTTAGTTAGAGTTTGAGCTAAGACCTCAGCATTTGGAGCTAAGATCTGAGGTTCAATTTGCGTGGTTTTTTGGGGCAAGTTCAATTCATCTTTCGCCGGACTATTATTACTCATAATAGATCTCTTAACTGTACTCGTAATAGCCTGATTACTGAGATTTTGCTTCACATCTGGTGGCTCACAAGGTGTCAACCCAGGTGAAGTTATGTTATCTTTAGGACTTTGCGATGGTATTCTACTACTGACTGAGCTTCCTATACTTACTAGAGGTAGTTTACGTGGCCTGCCACGGGGTCGCCTCCCTACAGCCATGGCGGAGACGCGATCAGCGTACGTTAACTAATGTGCGCTGGTGTCATGGAGGAGAGAGAAGAGAAGAGAGATAATTAAATTTTTAAAAAAAGAATTATTTCTATAAGTTGTGATCTTAAATATATTGAGTAGTACAATAATATTTACATAACTATAATACATTACCAGTTAAATAAGAAGTTCAATTATTTCAAATTTAGAAAGCTAATTTCATCCTCTCCAAAACAAACGGAAAAGTAAGGGTCTGTTTGGAAACCATTGTATAATTACTAGGCTGTGTAATTACTTGAGTGGTATTTACACAACATAGTTACTCAGTATAGTAATTACATAATACTGTTTGTTTGACATATTGTAATTACTGTGTAATTCCTTGTGTCATGTTTGATTGTATCAATATAATTATACAGTTACATAATTTTTAACATAAAGGTTCTTTATCAAAATTAATAAATTAATTTTATATAAACATGTGATATTAATGTGTAGTCAAATATAGAAACTCATGAAAAAGGTAATATAACAACTAAAGAATAAGAAAAAATAAAAAGAAAGAAATAAAGAAAAAATAAGAAGTTTTATTTTAAATAAAAATAAATGAAATAGAATTAAAAAGAAAATTATAAATGAAATAACAAAAAAAGTAGAAATACCTTGTAATTACAGTGTAATTACCTCCGATTCTCAGCTCCTTCTAAGAATTGGAGAGTGTAATTGCATTCCTGAATTACACTCAATTCCATACCATGTAAGCAGTATTTTCAAAGACGTTTTCGGGGCGAGTCCCAAGGCATTTTCGGGGCGAGTCCCAGGGCAAGCCCCGGGGCGAGGCGTACCAAAAACGCACCGGGGCGTTTTAGCGGGGCGTAGATCCTAAAGGCGTAAGCCCCAAAATTTGGGGTGTATGTTTAGGCGTTGGGCGAGTCTCGGGGCGCATGCTTAGGCATTGGGCGAGTCTCGGGGCGTAAGTCCCCAAAAATCAAATTTTAAAAGAAAAAATTTCGATAAATTTTCTATCTAATGCCTACACTCAAATGTCAATTTGCTAATTAAATTCTTAAAAAGATTTATTATTTCTTAGTTCTACGTAATTTTTTACTCTTAGTCTAACATAACCTTTGAATTTCTAGAGTTTCTATTTGATTTTATCTTTTTAATGTGATTTATATATTTAAAAATTAAATATATGTGTTAATTATTTTATTATATAAAATATTAAATATTATAGATCCGTGGGGCTTACGTACAGTGTCTCGGGGCTTACGCCTCGCCCCGTAACAGTTAAAACACCTCGCCTCGCGCCCTCACCTTTTAAAATATAGCGTGTAACTACACCCAACTACACTCAAATTCAATTACACGGTGGCTTTTCAAACAAGCCGGTATTACTCCCAATCCCATTAAATATAGTGATGGAGCAGATACTACTCGGTCACTACTCACGTGGGTGTTTTATGCTCTCAATGCAGACAAAAAAGGGACGTTGAGATAAATAAATACAGATGTGGCATATGTAAGAGATAGAGGGAGGGACCATACCTTGATTGCTTTGAAGCTAGACGTACATTCCAACACTCGTTTAGCCACATTATGAGCAAGGTTCCCTCCGACACTATCTCTAGCTACAAAACAGCATGACAAATCCACATTTTCCGACAACAATCCCCGGTTCTTCTCATCATCTAGAAACTTCAACACATCAAATCCATCATCAAACTGCGCGGGATACTTATATTTTGGCGCAAGCCTATAATCAACGGAGACAACCACAGCCGGTACTTTCCTCGCAAAATGCCGACAAACAGCGTCGTACGTCGTGGTTTCGGCACTAAGATACACAAATCCTCCACTGTGAAAAAACACGATGATCGGAAGGGAAATCATGTTCCGGGATTCATCGATAGTGGGGATAAAGAGACGGAACCAGAGATTGCGTGAAGGATCAACGGTGACGTCAGAGGATTTAACGCCGTTGATTAGGTTAAGGTTGGGTGGAGTTTTGGGGCTGAAGATTCCGAGAAGACGGCGGTTGACAGTGCCGTTATTTCGGCGACAAAAATTAGTAAAGGTGGAGATTAAGGTTAGTGTGAAACGTGTTCTCCAAGGAAGTGTTGGTTTTTGGGCTAATTCTTCCATTATGGACGAAAATGGAAAGTGCAGAGAGAGAAATGGTGATTTTGTGAACACTACTTAGCAAAGGGAAGTAGTACTGTAGTAGTACTACTACTAATATGAGATGCTCTTTATGGAAATACAATTGATTCGTTGGAGTGGGTCAATAGAGCAATATTAAACGTGACATTATAATTGTACTGTCCTTGAGGGCATTTATATTCTCACCTGGTATCTAAAATAGTCACTATGAGCCTGTTTGGGTGGGCTTATTATAAATAGCTTATAAGCTAAAAGTTGTTTATAAGCTACTTTTGAGAACTTCTCATTTTTGATTTATTTTAAGCACAAAAGTACTTATAAGCACACTATTTTTTGAGTTACCAAACACTCAAAAAGCATATATGTGCTTATAAGCTACTTTTAAGCTTACATAAACAGGCTCTATGTAAATGTCAGCAACTCGCATGAGGTAGTTGGCAATTTGATCAATAATACATGCAATTTATATTATCCATGGAGCATATGACAATATTTGAAAATAGGAGAATTCCTATGTGAGATTTTCTTCTGTAGTTCGTTAGAAATATTATATACAAAAGATTTGCAAAAAGGATAACATAGAATATTTATGAAAATAACATAAGAAATATTAGTTGGATCATGTATTCCTATACAGATTGTAAGTTCCTCCCCTTTATAACTCCCTCACCTAAGGCACATGGACCTAGGAGGCCTTCAATAAAAAATTTCTTCACACACTCCATGAGAGATTAATATGGTCGAAGTCTCTTAGTTCTATAGCTCATTTCTTTATATACGACAATTTTATGAAGCTAACATTTAGACGCTCTTGAAAATGTAATTAGAACATACGCACATATAATATGTAAATTTGCCCGAGGAACCCCAAAAGCCTACAAGAATGTCATGAAGTACCAACAAATAACTAGATTGGGCATAACAACATATAAGTACACCAATAATTTGGAATTAAGACAGTACCACCAACCTCATTTCTATCCTCATTACATATCCTCCACTTGTTTTAAGGTCCATGAGAACATATAATTACTACATGTGATATGATTTGATTTCTTATTGGTTGGTGAAAAACTAGTGTATCATGGCACATCAATTCTTCACAACCTTAGAGCATTGCTTATGAATGAAGTCCTTAATCTCAAGTATTAGCTGTGTTGATTCCGGTAGCTCAGGGAAAATGTAGAAAGCATGCACCGTCGTTGGATATTCAGACAAATAGACTTCTTTGCCCGACTTTTTGAGCCACTCATAATACCTCCTTTGCCAATCTTGAAGAGAATCAAAACCACCAACCACTACCATCGTTGCTGGAAAGTTCAACTTTGATATATCAACGGCCCTTGGGCCGCTTACATTGATAACTTCGTGATCTCGGTCCATCCCTTCACCAGGTGGCAAAAATGCTTTCCATAGCCAATCTGTTCGAGTTACTGATATCAATGGGTCAATCTTTGCTAATCTTGTTTCTGCCTCGGTACGTTCCTCTCCTCCAAAAAATGGTTGTATTGCCAAAAGTCCAATCACCTTTTAGTCAGATGATCTTTCGTTACTTAAACCATATGGTATTAATCATATTTAAAAGGCTTATAATATTTCAATAGAGTGAAGTAACCGGCAAATACAGAATTAGGGAACAAAAGTCCCTTCACTTTGATTAGTTTAAAGCATGCCTAGATTTTGGCAAATAGGCCAAACATTTTTAATGGAACACAGACAACAAAACAATATTCATTACTTAACGGAAGTAAATTCCATTTAATTATTGAACCCGTGGTGGGAGGTCTCTAATTAGAATCAATCATGCAACCGACCAATTATGACGGAAAAAACTGAAGATTGACGCTAGGTTTAACCATATTTTAAGACAAAAAATTAATCTGAAATAGAATTTCATACAATTAGTGAATTACGTGGTTCATTACGTTGAGAAAGTGAACATTTCGTTGTGCGATATTTTCCACCGGTTGACCAGAATCTAGATGAAATTTGTTGATTAACAAATTGAAAGGCATAAAAGAAAGAAAACACGTACAAGTATCTACATGGGGTTTCCTCTAGAATTGGATAATCAAGTTATGATCTTCTAGCTGCGCCCATATCTTGTATCTTCTAGCATATCACATTCCATCTTTGACTTTATTCAAATATTTAAATCAGTTTTGACAAAATTGGAGCATCTTTACTTATAATATTAGATAGTGTTCGGTAAAATGTCACAAGTGCCTCAATAGTAGTAATTCTGTTATGAGAAAAAAGTGTCGCACTTTCTAACTATACTCAAATCAGCTAATTCCATTTGCAATCTCACTTTTGCAAGTAAACTAAACTACTATCCCCTTAATTTTAATTAAGAAGCGTTTTATCTTTTAACCTTTTCCACTCCAAACTTTGAATTCTTGAAACAAAGGCATAGTTACTACCTTTTGGTTCCATAAAGTACTTTTAATATTGTTAATGAAGAGTACTTTGAAGGTTCTTTTAGTCATTTTAAAAATATTTAACTTCCACCGAGTTTGAGTTGGACCAAACAAACTATAATAAATAAGATAACTGAAATTTAGTAATTGGATATCTTTGACGGAAAAGAATAGGTTAAATTGCTAAATTGCTTATATAGATTATCAGTTAGGTTTGCAATGCAATTTACTCTACTTTTGCAAAAATATGACCTTCGGATAATCAAAATTTTGTGCTGATTTCTGGCTCTATATATAGTATATACTTCACCCTTCAGCTATCAGATTTTGAACATTTTCCAAAAACATAGTAACGAATACTATGTCAGCCATCTCAATTTATGTGCTAAGTTTGAATGAACAGCAAGTTTAAAAGAATTAACAAAATTTCCACAATTTATGATTTTAAATATTTTAAATTATATGTACAACTGTAAATTTTTTTAGAAACTTGTAGTCTTAAACTTAAATATCATCATTTCAATAAATAAAGATATTACTCTTTTTTTTTCCAGCACTACTCAGATCACATAAATTGGAGTAATGGAGTACATACTACTCCAGACTCCACTCACGACTGACGTGGGTGTTTAAACAAAAAAGGGAAAATGGGCATTAAAGAGATTTGTCGCACTAGCATAAACAGTTTTAAAATGACCGACGCAACGCAATGAGAAATGATTATTATGGTTGTGGTCTGTCATAAAATTTAAGAAAATATATGAATATATATAATATTCATTCGGTCCCACTTTATTTACTATCATAAATTTTGATTCAAGAATCAATTGAGTCCTTTTTTTTTTACTGCAATGTTTTCATATATTTTTTTAAATATTAAATTATTATTTTTTGTGACTCATATTAAAATTGTGTCCCCAAATTTATAAGATGTTGTAGTACATTATGTATATGCAGACGTGTCATATGTACGGGCATGAAAGTGTGGAGCAAATTATAAAGGCAGACGTGGCATATGTATGAGTGAGAGAAAGGGACCATACCTTGATTGCTTTGAAGTCAGACGTACATTCCATCACTCGTTTAGCCACATGATGAGCAAGGTTACCTCCGGCACTATCTCCGGCCACAAAGCAGCATGACAAATTCACATTCTCCGGCAACAATCCCCTGTTCTTCTCATCATCTAGAAACTTCAACACATCAAATCCATCATCAAACTGCGCTGGATATTTATACTCTGGCGCCAGCCTATAATCAACGGAGACAACCACAGCTGGAACTTTCCTCGCGAAACGGCGACAAACTGCGTCGTACGTTGTCGTATCGGCACTAAGATACGCAAACCCTCCACCGTGAAAGAATACAATGATCGGAAGGGAACTCAAGTTCCGGGATTCGTCGGTAGTGGGGATAAAGAGACGGAACCAGAGATTACGGGAAGGATCAACGGTAACGTCGGAGGATTTAACGCCGTTGGTTGGGTTAGGGTTGGGTGGAGTTTTGGGGCCGAGGAGTCCGAGAAGACGGCGGTTGATGGTGCCGTTATCACGGCGACAAAAATCAGTAACGGTGGAGATTAAGGTTAGTGTGAAACGTGTTTTCCAAGGAAGTGAGGGTTTCATGGCTAATTCTTCCATAGGGACGAAATGGAAAGAGCAAAGAGAGAAATGGTGATTGTGTGATGAAGACTGAAGGATATAGCTGGGATAAGGAAAGTATTAGTACTAATAATATGGGTGATGCTCTTTATGGGAATACAGTTGATTCGTTGGAGTGGGTCAATAAACATTACTCCATAATTGCACTAAATTTCTTTTCCCGCATTTACATTGTTAACTGATATCCAGAAAGGAGACTATATAAATGTGGTAGTTGGTAATTTGATCAATAATGCGGGTATTTATGTTATCCATTATATTAACAATACAGTAAAATATAAAACAGAAACCAAAAAAGAAAAAGAAATACAACATGATAAGTGTACTCTGTCCTCCCACTTTATTTGTCATAGTTCTAATTCGAGCTTCAAACCAGTTTTTTTTACCTCAAACCTTTTATATATCTTTTAAATATTTTTAGTTATAATATTTTGTGACTTATAATATTTTTCATATAATTTTCAAATATATGAAAATTTTATTTCAAAAATTCGTTCAAATTCACCGTCAAATTTCTTAAATTTGACTCTCGTAAAAATAAATATGACAAATCAAATAAGATGGAGATTATTCAAGTATCGGAACACGACTTGAATACCATTCTTCACTACAAGAAAATGGTCCTTTTGTGGGAGTTATTTTGATAATTTGTGGCAGTTTTTGACCCCCACAAAATAAATTTTAAATTAGTGGGGGGTTTTCAAAGACGATAAGTTCTTTAAAGTCATCCTTGTGTCTTCCATAAATGCAATCCACCAATACAAGAATTTGTACGAATACAAAACTAAAAAGTAGTAAGTCTGTGACGATTAAATATTTCTAAGATAATTTAGTAATGAAAGTCAGGAAAGAAAAAAGATCTAAAAAGTACCTCGTGTTGTTAATTTTCGATGGCCATAGGATGTTAATGTTCCTGAATTGTGTCAGTGGACTTACAAATTCGCAAATTGGTAAGCTTAACAAAAGACTTCTCGAAACAGGGTTAAGCCTCAAATTTTCATAAAGTAACCTTACACAGACAAAACATCAAAAACAAATTGGCAAATGAGGTTCAGAGAACGAAAGTTTAAGTTTAATGAGTATAACATAAACCATAAATACACTTCCTATGCTACTCATCATAGTCGAAATCATGATGGCCAATTGCCTGCCAAAAGCAAATCACTTATCTCATAGTAACTCAAAGTTCTCAAAAGACATTCTTTTGGTGATCATTTTTTTATGATAAGAAAACGCCAAAAAAGTTTTAACCTAAGGCCAGCCATTGTTGTCCCATAATTCTTGTAAAGCAAATTACCCAACTCAACAAATTTACTTTGTTCTATACTATAATTCTTGTAAAGCAAATTATCCAACTCAACAAATTTGATTTGTTCTATACCAAACTTTTCAACAATATAATCTGAAGTATCACAGTCAGATTCAAATGTAGGGACAACTGTTCCCATTTGAAACTTGAAGGAACAGATCAAATATACTTTCAATACTGTTGCGAGTAGCAAACAGTAGCTTCTGGACCAGTTATAAGGGGATAAAGAGTATCATCTATGCATGAACAATGACGTTATAGCAGAACTGAATTTTTAAAAAGCTAAGCTGCTAACCATTTTATACCAACATTTGTTAGCATGAAACTGATTGATAAGAAGGGAAGTATAATGGTTCATAACATCAAACCAACAATCAAATTGAACAAACATCTGAAAAAGGCAAGGCATAGACATGTGTTTGAAAGCGCTCCACTAATGTGATAAGAATGAGGTAGCTGTAAGAAATAAATTCCAACAAAAAAAGTTACCACACAATTAATCAACAAAATGGAATAGTGAAGTCACAAACAAATTAAATGAAAAAAAAAATTATTAACCTTTGAAAATGGTTACTTACATCAATACTCTAGAAAATCATAAATGGTATATTCTATCAAACAATTTACTATTCCTCAATTGTGCCCTAATATCAAGAAAATCATACTTTATTACCTAATGTAGAACTGAAAAGAGTGATCTCTATTGGGAAAAGGTTTCAAGGAGACTGTGTAATGAGATTATCACGGCCGCCGTCTACCTTTTCTGTGAGCGAGACAGCACTGTAGGGAAACAACTTGGGAAAATAATAACAATAATAATAACAACAACAATAATAATAACAATAATAATGTATGACGAAAATATTGTTGAACATAAAACAAGTAAAAGAATATATTTAATATCTCAAAATAGTACGATGCTTTGAGTCGTGCTGGGCACTGTCCTAAGAAACTATTTCAGCAATTTGAAATGTTTCCCAGGATAAAACAAGCCTTCCTCTATTTATATTTTAGAGGGAACAGGAATCAACAAAATTATATAATGTACCCAGCAAGTCTAAAATGGAGGTTGCCAAAGGAAAAGAGTTAGGCTAATATTGGTGGCTAAATAATAAGATAGTGGCTGACAGTGGCTAATGGTGAAAAGGGCTGAATATAGTGGCTAAAAGGAGAGAAAGTTGAGCGGCTGTGGAGTGTACTTTGATGGCTGAAAATGGCCTCTATTTATAGGGGTCTTTGCATGGTAGCACCCCTTGCATGAATGACAAGTTTCTTGCTAAATTAGCCACTTGTCAAGGGATTTTTGACACTTCTCAAAATGGTTTCATGCACAAGACATTTGTCCATTGCCATACATGCACAATGACACTTGCAAATTATTCTTCATGCAAATAGCCACTTGTGTTATAATACATTGCATGAAGGACATTTGGTAAATCTTTTGGAATATCATTGCAATTTCCTTACAGTCCCCCACATATTTCAAAAGATATGAAGAAGCAAGAGGTATAGAATAATGGGGTAAGTATGAAGGGTAAGACTTGTTGGAATTACACGGTCCAAATGCAGTGGGTTTGGTGTCTTTTGGACTATGAACCAAACTTAGACCGATAAAACTTGACTAACAGAATTATTGGTGAAATATAATATTTCTATGAACCAATAAATTCTTGTTGTAAGCCAGAGGCCTTACCAGTCTTATTTTGACCCACAATTTTGTTCTTCAACGCGTTTTATGCGCGAATAGGCTATGCGCGTGCCTGGTTATTCATGAGAGCTCTAGAGACTTGGCTAGAATCTCATGGGAGCGGCTCCACTCCACTCTCATATAGGTGAATTCATCAAGTGTACACTGCTTTAAATACACCATCCATAAGGACTATGAATTCATTAAGAATTATAACTCAACCCTCCAATTAGTAGCAGTTAAGCACTCTCATATTAGTGCTTCAGAGTCAATATCGACTTGTTATTACCCATATGAACCTACTTCATGGGATCTCCAATCACATAGGTTGGGTTACCATCTCTATTGACAATCATGTTAGCCTTAACCCCATCTCTTTTGAGGTTTGAAGAATCAAATTTCTTCTCAAAGGTTTAGTCAGAGGATCGGCCAAATTCACTTCTGACTTCACATAATCAATGGAAATTATTCCATCTCTCAGCAGCTGCTTGACAACTTTATGTCTCAGACGCATGTGTCTGCGTTTTCCATTATAAGATTTTCTCTTGGCAACATCAATTGCCGCTTTACTATCACAATGGATAGACACAGGAGGCAACACATCCTTTGTTAAAGGGATATCTGCTAAGAAGTTTCTTAGCCACTCAGCCTCAGAACCAGCCAACTCCAGAGCTATAAACTCTGATTCCATAGTAGATCTAGCAATTATAGTTTGCTTGGCTGATCTCCACGCTATTGCTCCACCACCAAGGGTGAACACATAGCCACTAGTGGATTTTGTCACATCTGAATCAGAGATCCAGTTAGCATCACTGTATCCTTCTAATACAGCGGGAAATCCACTATACAGGATACCATAATTCATGGTTCCTCTCAAATATTTCATTAGTCTTACTAATGCAGACCAATGCTCTTGATTGGGATTACGAGTATATCTACTCAGTCTACACACAGCATAGGCTATATCAGGCCTTGTAAAATTCATTACATACATCAGACTCCCAATAATCTGAGCATATTTAGACTGAGCAACTGGGTCTCCTTTATTCTTTTTCAATTGAGAGCTAGCGTCATAAGGAGTGGCCACAGGTGTCACATCAAAACAATCAAACTTCTTAAGAAGTCTCTCAACATAGTGTTCTTGTGACAACACAATACCATCATCACTTCTTATGACTTTAACTCCCAATATCATACTCACATCACCCAGATCTTTCATATCAAAGTTAGATGACAAAAACAGTTTGGTACTCTGCACAATATTTAAACTTGTACCAAATATAAGCATGTCATCAACATATAAACATATTATCACAAAATCACCATTTAGTATTTTAGTATAAACACATTTGTCCACCTCAACAGAAGAAAAACCGTCTCTCAATAAGACTTGATCAAATTTCTCATGCCACTGTTTAGGAGCTTGTTTTAGGCCATAAAGAGATTTAATTAATTTACAAACTTTATTTTGCCCAGGAACAACACATCCCTCGGGCTGAACCATATAAATTTCTTCTTCTAAATCACCATTTAAAAATGCAGTTTTGACATCCATTTGATGAATAAAAAATTTATAAACTGAAGCTAAGGCAATTAAAAGTTTAATAGAAGAAATTCTAGTTACTGGTGCAAATGTATCAAAATAGTCAATATTTCGTTTTTGAGAAAATCCTTTTGCTACTAAACGAGCTTTATATTTTTCTATAGAACCATCAGGATTAAACTTCTTTTTGAAAATCCATTTACAACCAATAGGTTTTGCACCAGGAGGTAAATCAGTCAAACCCATGTTTTATTTTTCATAATAGAATCAACTTCAGCCTTAATTGCCTCTTTCCAAAATTCAGCTTCAGAAGAAGAAGTAGCTTCAAAATAATTTAATGGTTCATTATTCACAATAAAAGTTTGAAAATCATTTCCATAAGAAAAATAGTCTTTTCTAGGCCTTTTGCTCCTTCTCAGTTCCTCAACAGAGGTAGTCTCTTTATTTCTTTCAACAGGCGCATGAGAAACTTTATCAGACAGTGGAAAAATATGTTCAAAGAACTCAGCATTCTTTGTCTCAATAATGGTGTTGCAATCAAGCACATCACTTTTCAAACAAGAAATCTATATGCAGCACTATGTTCAGCATATCCAATTAACATACAATCAGCAGTTTTAGAACCTATTTTCCTCTTTTTAGGTTCAGGCAACAGAACTTTGGCAAGACACCCCCACACTTTTAAATATTTCAAATTAGGTTTATAACCTTTCCACAATTCATAGAGAGTTTTGCCAGTTCTTTTATGGGGTATTCTATTTGCAGGTGACAAGCAGATAAGATTGCTTCACCCCACAAATTATCAGGTGCATTAGCACTAATTAACATGGAGTTCATCATTTCTTTCAATGTTCTATTTTTCCTTTCAGCTACTCCATTAGATTCGGGTGAATATGGAGGAGTTACTTCATATATAATACCTTCATTTTCACAAAAATCATTTAAGGCTAAATATTCTCCTCCTCTATCAGATCTAACTTTCTTGATTTTTCTACTAAGTTGATTTTCAACCTCAGTTTTTATAAGAAATAAAGGCATCAAAGGCATCATCTTTATTTCTAAGCACGTATAACTTAGTATATCTAGAAAAATCATCGATAAAAGTCACATAATACCTTTTACCACCTCTAGTCATAGTTTGTTTTAAATCACCTAAATCAGTGTGAATCAAAGACAGTAATTCAGTTTCTCGATTTACAGAGAAGCAAGATTTCCTAGTAATTTTAGCTTCAGCACATATTTCACATTTATCAATCTTATATGATTCTAAACCAGATATTAAACCCATTGCATGCATTTTCTGTATATATGACACATTAACATGTCCTAGCCTAGCATGCCACAAAGAAATAGAGTCCACAATATAAGCAGAAGCAGATGCATTTTCATATGTAATGTTAGAAACATTAAGTTCAAAGAGTCCTTGGTTACAATAGCCCTTTCCAACCAAAATATTATTTTTGGTCATTAGAATCTTATCAGATTCAAATGTCACTTTAACCCCAGCTTTTAATAACAAGGCTACAGAAATCAGGTTTGTCCTTATATCAGGAACATGTAGCACATCCACAAGGGATAGCAGTTCCTGAGTCTGCAAGGTACTTTAGCAGTTCCTGAGTCTGCAAGGTAGACTACTTCATTATCATCCCCTATATTAGTATAGGAGGTAAATGCTTCTCGATTTGCACAAATGTGCCGAGTAGCCCCAGAGTCTACCACCCAATTTTTCAAAGTGCCTACAATGTTTACTTGAGAAATGACAGCCGCAATAATTTCATCTCCTTTAGCTGAATTCGCTTTGGGAGGATTTCTATTTTCTTTGTCATTTCTTGCCATCTTTATATTTTTCTGGACATAATAACCTGTTCTATCACAATTAAAATTATAGCCTTTTACTTTCTTAAAATTGGGGTTATCGGGTTTGTAACCTCGAGACTTATTAACATACCTCGTATAGTCGCTACTACGACTACGCTCATATAGAGGAATGATCGCACCTGGAGTAGCAGGGATAACACCTCCATTGACAGCATCAACAATAATTTCGCCAGCATTGATTGCAATAGTTTCTTAGATTGTAGGGAAACAACTGGGGAAAATAATAACAATAATAATAACAACAACAATAATAATAACAATAATAATGTATGACGAAAATATTGTTGAACATAAAACAAGTAAAAGAATATAGTTAATATCTCAAAATAGTACGATGCTTTGAGTCATGCTGGGCACTGTCCTAAGAAACTATTTCAGCAATTTGAAATGTTTCCCCAGGATAAAACAAGCCTTCCTCTATTTATATTTTAGAGGGAACAGGAATCAACAAAATTATATAATATACCCAGCAAGTCTAAAATGGAGGTTGCCAAAGGAAAAGAGTTAGGCTAATATTGGTGGCTAAATAATAAGATAGTGGCTGACAGTGGCTAATGGTGAAAAGGGCTTAATATAGTGGCTAAAAGGAGAGAAAGTTGAGCGGCTGTGGAGTGTACTTTGATGGCTGAAAATGACCTCTATTTATAGGGGTCTTTGCATGGTAGCACCCCTTGCATGAATGACAAGTTTCTTGCTAAATTAGCCACTTGTCAAGGGATTTTTGACACTTCTCAAAATGGTTTCATGCACAAGACATTTGTCCATTGCCATACATGCACAATGACACTTGTAAATTATTCTTCATGCAAATAGCCACCTGTGTTATAATACATTGCATGAAGGACATTTGGTAAATCTTTTGGAATATCATTGCAATTTCCTTACAAGCACTTCCTGCGACTCCCTCGTCGTCCACCTTGTCAATTCTGCCCTATTTACTGTAATTTTAGTTGAGAGTTTTAAAAAAAGGATCTGGTGCTTAGTTAAAATGAAATGAAGGAGGGAATAATTTCGGAATGAAAAGTGAAAAATAAATGAGGCAAAATTTGCCGCTTCTTTTTTCCAGCTTTTCATAATTTTTGGGCTACAAACCAAAATGTTATTGACAAAACTAAGGAGTGGACTACTTTTTTGTTTTCCTGGACAACAAATAATTACTTTACCAACAATATAAATACTTTTTGCAACAATAACATTAATTAAGTTGGAAAAAATAAATAGCAATAAGTTGCTTTCTTTATTAATATTTGTAATAAGTGAAATATTTCAAAAATTGAGCTGATAAAATCGTGATAATACGAAATTGTGGCGGTTCACGAAGTCTCCACAAATTGTCTCCACAAATTGTTGCAATTTGTGGAGGTCAAATTAAGGGGTTGGGATCATGTCCAGTAAATATTTGTTCAATTTGTTCAATGCTCCAATTAATCAATGCAGATCTTTATGTACTATGGTAATAAATGGAAAATGAATTTTGAGAAAAAATAGTAATAACGAAATTGAGAGATGACGGCTGCCATTTGTGCACCGTCTAATCACTTACTAAAGTTTTGTGTGGGACCCGCCATGTGCCTTTTGAAAGTCAAAATAGTGTACATCCCAATATTTGTTTCATACTATAACTGATTTTGTTTTTCATCATTGTGAAAAGAATCTAATAAATAACTCATTTAAATGATACAATGATATGTGATCCACGTTTTATGTTGCAACATAGAGTAAAAAAAATGTCTTAAAAAACTACGTTCTTAATAAATGACATATTTTGTTCATCAAAAGAAAGTAATAGTAGTCATCTGTAAATTTTCAGATTTGTTATTTTGCTATAATTTTGAAGGTTATCTATGTGGTTGCATGTTCTCATGAATATTTCCAATCTTCATTATTTTTTCTTACAGGGGAGTAACTCGAAGATGGTAAGTCATTAGGCTTTATTTCCCTCTGAACCACATGCTGCATTACAAGGTCCCTCTATCAGATTAAAGAAAGTTGGCGGGCCCGACATTACTGAGTTAAGCAGCTTGATATTGAGCTCTACAACAATAAGAAGCAATTATTGAAGACGACGTAGTAGCTGAGGCTGTTGATTTTGTTGTTTAAATTTGATAACTGTTCTGTTCCTTTTTAGCACGTAGTGTAAAGAAAAAACTCATGTTGTACAAAGAACTCCTTCGATCACGAATATTTATTTTGATTTCTAGTCGTGTCATATGAAACAACAATGAGTTACCTTACATGTTGGCCCGTGCGATATCACCCCTCTAGTTTATATATAAGTGCTTAAAAAAATAACAACATATCTTTGTTGATATGTGTAATCTTTTTTGAAAAGGAATGAGATCAAGAACTTCACGGTAAAATATAAAATATACTAGGCAGTTTAATTCCCGCCATACACTATTTTCCTTAAGTTCTAAAACTATTTTGACTTTCAAAAGGCAGATGGCGGGTCCCGCGCAAAACTTTAGGAAGTGATTAGACGGTGCCCAAACGGCAGCCGTCATCTCACTATTTTGTTATTTAATTTTTTTTCTCAAAATTTATTTCCCATTTAATACCATAGTAAATAAAGATCTTGGCTTAGTGGGACACATGTTATTGATTGATTGGAGCATTGAACAAATTGAACCAATATTTACTGGACATGATCCCAACCCCTTAATTTGACCTCCACAAATTTACCTATTTTTTGTAGTGCTTCTATATACTATAGACTAACTTTTGTTTTAGATGATGCACATAGAAATGTTAATATTTCAGTTATCAATTTGCGTGTTTTACAAGAGTATTATAGGCTGGGAAGTGGGAACTACCTAGATTAGTTATCAGTTGGATTATCACCAGCATATGAGATTTGAATAACAAAAGTTTGTTAAGCAATATTTGGGTTTCATACCTAAAAAACTACCTTGTAACTTAATTTCATTGAGGTGAATAAATGTCACATGTGAAAAATGTTCCACTTCAAGATATTCTAGAGTAGTTTATCATCATGTGAATCAATCACATGAAAGACATGATAAAAGACTCAATTTTTCATTCATATAAACAAAAGTACCCACTTAAGAAAGATTACCAAAAGTTTGTCATTTATAAACAGTATGAAACTAGTTAGCATAACAACAAAATAACTCAATTTCCAAATATTGTAAATTTGGGGAGCTTCTTATCAAGCAAGAAAGCACACTAAATCACATTTGATTTATGTAAAATGACACCGCATAGGTAAAGACGTTTGACACGATTAAGGTCAAAGGAAAGTCTTGTCGATACTTCACTTTCATATACACATACTACACATTTTCAAGCAAATCAGAGCCCATTTTCATTCTTCTTTCATATACACATATTACACATGTATTTCAAAATTCACATATATAATATGGATCTAACAACACCCACATACATTTATTTAATAAAGCTTAAAACTAAATGAACTCGGTAAACCCTAGAGACTTCATGAGATATTTTCCAATTAGAATACAAGCAACATCACACGACATTGCAACCAGGAACAACATACTTCGAACAACAAACCAGGGTTGTCAAGCTTATCACTCAAACTTTTGTACTCAAGTCATGCTATAAATTATTTTTTTCGATTATTTAAGCATGCTACATGCTTTTCTTAGAGCAACTAAATACATGGCATAAAAGAAAAGTCAAATCCACTAAACTCAATTAGATTCCTAAGAAGTTTTGTGAACATTATTTTCTAGAGCAAAGCAGGGCTTGTACATATTTCAACACAACAAAAATGACTCTTTAAAGGAGAAACATAAAACTGGAAGAAAAAAATATGTGCTTTGAGCTGGTAACTGTTGCGGATGAACAACTCTGATTTGCTTGAGCAGGTAACTGAAATTAAAAAAAAAAAGAGTTAGAAAAAGGATCTGATTTGCACCGAAAAAGCTTGGGTAATAAAGAAAAACTTATCAAGAGCTTGAAGAAGGGACCAAATTGAAGCAAGAGAAACAGATTGGGAAGAAAAAAAAGGAATTGGGTCTGAATCGGGTGAGAGAGGAGAGAAAGGAAGAAGCTAAAAGGTTTTGGATATTTTTAGGCAACCTTTGATTCGTTTTTGTTAGATTTTGGACATGTTTTTGTTAGATGTTGTGGTTTTTGTGAGAGACGAGTTTGAGGGAGGACAATTGAGAAAGAGAGAGATAGTGTGAGAGAGAGATGAGACCCGCTTTACTTTGTCTTTTACCGTGTATCTAAACTCGTACCGACGACACTTTCGTCGGAGGAAAAATTAATATTATTTAATTTTTCTAGTATTGACAACTGCCCATTGATTTTTTTTTTTTTAAAATAAATGTTCCCTCTGATGGCAGACTGGCCGTCGGAATCCAGCGCATTTCTAATAGTAATATCAGGATGATGTAAGTCCCAAATATGTTCCAGTATTAAACATGTAATGAAGAAGCACATTTACCTCGATAGTGGTGTTGCTCAAGTCAAAATGCTCGAGAGCAGAAACACTATTAAAATACTTTGCAATATTACATTTTTCTTGAGTAGCTACATAATCATACCAAATAAGAATAAGGGAAAGTTTTTCCAAAAGTGGGACATTTTGATAACCGATAAATCTAAGGGTATCAACTGATACCTCTTCGCCGGAAAATCACACTATGTAGCTAGATATATTTCTTTTTATAGGTAGATATACTATATATTGAATCCCCTTTAATATTTGGTGTGTTTAATTATTTATATTTTGATACTCCTTGGTGAAAATTTTGGTTCCGCCACTGCTCTGTAGGTCTCAACATTGAAGCATTAATTTCAATGATTTTGCTTGAAATACCATGTAATACCAGCTACTCGAGCAACAGGTGGTGAGAGATTAAACTTGCAAGGAGTTTGGAATTAATTATGACATAACGTCATTCCAGACTAGTTAACCTATCAAATCCTTTGAAGCTGCCTGGTGGAGAAAACCCTTTGAGGTGAACATATTGTAGATTAAGGTTAATGATAGAGACCAACTACGTCCTATAAAAGGAATTAAGCGATCAATTATAAATAAATATGATTTAAGTCCCAGTCGGATCCCACAAAAAGTGCATGACTATAAAGTAATATTTTTACTAGCCAAGTCTCTAGATCCAACCAACTCGAAAAGACGTAATTGAATTTATTAAGAACTATTAAATAACTAAAGCTAAAGTAAATGGAAAATAATGAATAAGTAGATGGTGATAATCATACGAGAGAGCCCAATATTATAATTTCCTCGATTATTGGGATAAAATGCAAACAATTTCCTAAAATTATGTCATCTTCTCCTTTATTGGCGATAAATGCTAGAACTACTATAACTCTCGTCCAAGCAATTATGCTTTTCCACTTAGATTTCTTTTTCAAAACTAATTTTAGGCTTTTAGATAGCTATTACATGCCACAATCATATTTATTGTTCCAAACCCTACTAATGCCTCTCTAATTATCTTTCAATCAATTAGGGAGAAGTATTGTATTAAAATCTAACCTAACACTATGCTATCATCTAAGCAAGATTATATCAAGCAACTAACACAACAAGCAATTAATCATCTGTAGGGATAGAGAAGAATAAATAGAATCATAAAATAATAACGTAGATTATAAGACTTGGCTATATCATTCTATGCAAAAAAAGAAAAAAAAAAGGAAAATCATAATACTAGAATAAAGTTTAGCTACTCTTGCTCAAACATAATTACAACAAGAATCATACGATAATTCAGATTTGTGGCATAGGCCCAGGCGCATTCTATAGAAATTTTTTCATTCCCAAGATTTGAATCCTAGACTTTTAATAAGTGTGATGGGACTCCTTGGTGTACTTGCAGTTGTATGTTTATATATATGCCAAATGAACTTCAAATTGCCACAAAAAATAGTTTGCATTTTGTGTTCCTTTGATTATTGTAAATGTAGAATCCATTTTTGTATTACTTGGCCTCGTTAGTATTTAGATTTATCAAAAGTTCATAAATGCATAAACTTTTGTAAAAGCTCAATTCTTCTTTCAGATTATTTTTACTACAAAAAGGAAGATTAGTCATCGGGTGTAAATATAAAACATTTCATAAAAAATTGAATTGGTGATCTTGTTATGAGGTTCCATTATTTGTCAGAAGATTCGTTGGCACTTTACAAAATTAAAGTTTATATTATTGAGTAGAGGCCCTAGCCAATTTACAACAGTAATCGAGAATTTCTATTTTCTTTTCCTCAACAATAAGTTAATAGTAAATCAAGGGGAGAAAACAAAAGTACGTATATTATTGCTAATACTTAATAAATAACAACATTATAAGCATTAATCATCAAGTTATTTGCTCTTATGTATAGTTTAAATTCTAGAAAACATTGCAAAGTTTTACAGGTAAAAAGAATTTGTTACTAGCTCAAAAACATAGCATATTAAGCCGGCGACATTAAGCTCTGTTAAGAAAGAAAAAAATAAATAGAGTAAGCTCCGCGATGGAGAAGAATCTTCTTCATACTCATATATTGTGAAGATGAACAAAACTATCGAAATCAGTGGAGCAAAAATAAACTCCTCACAAAAAAACTTTGATTCTCCCTCCTCTCTCTACCCTTCCCCCTTCAAAGTTATCTTCCTTCTCTGTAATGGACATTGATCTTCCTATTTCTCAACCTATTTCTCAACCTATTACCCCCCACTCGATTCCTCCAAAACACCCAGATATATCTCATAATGACACCATCCCTCAAAAGATGAACAAACCATTATACTCTGAAAAATTATTAGCGCAAACCAATACACCTACTCCATTTACTTCACCTATTCTACACGATCCACTCGATCCCACCAACATGCAAAAACATCCAATGACTGTGGATGACTTGGTTGACCACATATCCTTCACTCATGAAGAAAAGCAAAGGATTTATTCACCATGGGTAAATTCGGTTATTATCAAGCTACTGGGCAAAAGATTACATCATCAATACCTCTATGAGAAGCTAAAAGCTCAATGGAAGCTCATGGAAGATTTTCCTTTAATCGATCTAGGCGAAGATTTTTATATTGCAAAATTCAATAAGCATGAAAGCCTTCACAAAGTCTTAACGGATGGACCATGGTTTGTTAATGGTTTTTTCTTGTCCATTAGATGTTGGGAACCAAACTTTGTGGCTACAGAGATCAAACTTCTTACCACTGCCATTTGGGTTCGTCTACCAAATCTCCCAACTGAATTTTTTGATGAAGGAGTTTTAAAAAAAATTGGAAATAACATTGGAAAGCTGCTTAAGATTGATTTCAAAACGTCTACAGCTTTACGAGCTCGTTATGCTAGATTGTGTATTGAAGTACAAATCGATATCCCAGTTAAAAGTCATGTTTATATAGAAAATCACAAACAAAATGTGATTTACGAAGGAGAAAACATTTTATGCAAGGATTGTGGTCGACTTAGTCATCTGCGATCAGATTGTCCCTATAAAAATCAGATATCCTCCATTGAACCTACAACCTCTCACCTTTCATCCTCAGTTCCTCAAAAACTAAAATCAAAGGAGGGAGAATTAGAGTGGCAAACAGTTGCATTTCCTAAAAAAAATAATAATAAAAAAGAAAAGAAAACCCTAACTCCTAAGCTCGTGCACAGTTTCATTCCCTTGGAGAATCCTGCATCCTCATCAGCTAAGGTAAGGCATTCAATTGCTAGCCATCCAGGTAAGTCTACTACATTTACTTACTCTCGCATTAACTCTAACTATCAACAAAAAATTTCTCATCGATCAAATAATGACATTAATAAGTTTAGTATTTTAAATTCAATATCAGAAATAAACTCTAATACTACCTCGGGTATTATGTCGGACCCACAAGTCAAGGACATGCATAAGGCGGAGAAACCAAAGTCTGGTCAAAATAACATAAATTTTGCACCCTGCCACATAAGCCCAAACTTGGCCAAATGTCCCACTAACGTGCCATCCTCTTCATCTGACAAAACTAATGCAATGACACAAAATCTTACTTACATATCCGATGACACTATCTCCAAAATTCAAACCCTGCCAATGTCTGAGGCTTTACCTAACTTTTTACCGTCCATCGGTGCCAATAATATGCACCATATCGATTCGTCTGACAATTCTATTACTAAATACCAAAAAACTTCGAAAAGTATTGTCCTCCCTCACACGCAATCGTGCATGCAAAATGCAACCCCCTCCCCTATAATTCTTACTCACTCCTCTACTATAGATACTCAACTTAATAATGAAACTCCCAACCTCAAAGAGAAAAGCTCGTCAATCAGTGAGGGAGCTACTAAAAGCCCATCGACAAAGAATTCACAACATGAACAACAACAACAATGTTCCACCTATTCCACCACCACTTCCAATGAATCCACCCCTAATATTCACGATTCCTCCACTACAAAATCAAATTCCACAATCGTGGATAGAGTCATCACTTTGGGGGTTTGCGATCACAGTGCCAATAACTTTGTTTGGTCAACAAGCTTACGTGAAAATACAGGACCCTTCTTATCTAGCTCTGATTGTAAGCGAGGGGATGCACGTGGCAATGCAAAACTACATGAACAGTACGTGGCCTCAGTTAATGCAAGTGAACCAACATGAATTCCCCTTAATCGACCTTCCTTTCTTCCCTCCTCGAGTGGCTCCACCTCAACTCCCAATCTTCACTCCATGGGATCTAGCTCAGGATCAGAACATGCAAGTCCCTCTAGTGGTAAATCAACAGTTGATCCATCAACTTCCTCTTCCCATGCAAGTAAACAATCCACAGCCACCTGCTCCTCCACCATCTCCGGAACACCATCCCAATCCACCCGTATTAGAAGAAAACAGGATGGTGGATCAAGACCAAGTCGTCCTAAGAGGGAGGGAGAGTCACACGGAATTTCTAAGCCTAAAAGAAATTTCAATTCATCTATTCAGAGAAAGGTTGGACAGGAAAGTAATCTTCACAAGTCATCACTTGCTCTACAAATGTTCACTGGACGTGAGAGCCCCTGCCAACAAAGCTGTGGGGAAATATGCTGTTGTGTTGAACCCAACACTAATGAATGATCCTGAACTAAATTTAGTAGTTAACGAAAACCCTAACCCTAATATGAATAGAAACCTAAATATCATAGTTTGGAATGTAAGAGGTGCTAATAATCCAGATTTTCGTAGGCATTTTGATGTTATACTAGAAGTCTACAGGCCAGTCTTGGTTGCTCTTCTTGAAACTAAGATGGAGGATCACCATGAATTAAGGGCTCTCTTTAATTTTACTGATTATGCTGAGGTTCCAAGCGTGGGTCGTTCTGGAGGTATTGTGATTCTTTGGAAAAATGACCTTATCACTGTCTCTGATGTTCACATTAACGGTAACGAGGTCCATGCAATGTTAAAGGTAAATCATGCTCCTTTCTCTCTCCCTTGGTTATTTTCCACCATTTATGCTAGCACGTCTTCTACAAATAGACAATATCTTTGGAGATCTTTAGCAGCAATTTATGACTCTTACAAGGGCCCTTGGCTAGTTTGTGGTGATTTCAACCAAATTTTGAGCCAAAAGGATAAATCAGGTGGTCGTCCTCTTAATTCTAAAAATGCAAACTGTTTTAGAGATTGTTTAAATTATTGTAGTCTTATTGACCTAGGGTTCAAGGGCCCAAGATATACCTGGTCAAACCATAGTAGATGTAGTAGTGGTCTGATTAGAGAAAGGCTAGATAGATGTTTGGCAAATGAAGACTGGGTAACCCTTTTTAAGGAAGCTTCCGTTATCCACCTTCCCAAAACATATTCTGACTATCACCCTATTTTAGTTAGTTTAAATAAAAACTCTTCTTCGTCCCCCAACAAACCATTCAGGTTAGAATCTATGTGGATGTCTCATCCCGGTTTTCCTCTCATCATTAAAAATGCGTGGGAAAACAGGAGTTTTTATGAAGCTACAAAAATTTTTGAAGATGATGTTACATTATGGAATAGAGCTGTTTTTGGAAATATTTTCAAAACAAAAAAGAAATTACTAGCTAGACTTAATGGAATCCAATCTTCTATTCACTACTCTACTAGTTCCTTTTTACAAAACTTAGAACAGACTTTGCTTCTTGAACTCAATACATTACTCAAAAATGAAGAAGAATTTTGGCGTCTCAAATCTAGAATTACTTGGTTAAATGATGGAGATGCCAACACAAAGTTTTTCCACGTAACTACTTTGAATAGGAGAAGACACAACTCTATTACTCACTTCCAAGATGATAATGGTACTATTATTACGGATCAGGAGGCTACTAAAAATCATGTTTTAAATTACTTTGTGATGCTATTTTCTACAAGTCATGATTATAGTACCCTATCTCCTATTAACCATAATACCAGTTGGTATAATGGTAATGACCTAAATTGCCTTGACAGGCCCTTGATAGATGAAGAGATTACTAAAGCAGTTTTTTCGTTTAAACCATTCAAGGCACCTGGTCCTGATGGACTCCACCCTTTTTTCTTTCAAAAGTACTGGAACATTGTTGGAGACTCGGTTAAAAAATTTTGTCACAATGTATTCGAGTCTGGCATGATTCCTGCTTGCTCTAATACTACTTATCTTTGTCTAATTCCTAAATTTAAAAATGCGGTTCATTTGAAAAATTTTCGTCCTATAGGCCTTTGTAACACAATTTATAAAATTGTTACGAAAATTATTGCAAATCGCATTAAACCTTTCCTTGATAGCCTTTTTAGCCCCTGTCAATCTAGTTTCATTAAGAATAGACGTGCCTCTGATAATGCTATCACTATTCAAGAAATTATTAACAAATTCCAGCGTATGAAAGGAACTAAAGGGGAAATGCTAGTTAAAATTGATTTAGAGAAAGCCTTTGATAGACTTGAATGGTCTTTCATTCGCAATATGTTACATTTCTTTAAGTTTCCACCTAATATCTCAAGTCTAATCCTGTCATATGTTACTTCATCCTCTATGTCAATTCTATTCAATGGCTCAAAAACTCCTTTCTTTTATCCGACTAGAGGTATCAGACAAGGAGATCCTATGTCTCCTTACATTTTCATTCTATGTCTAGAACTCCTTTAAATCTACATTAATCATAAAGTAGACTACCAGTTATGGAATCCTATTAAATTATCTCCTAGGGGACCAGCAATATCTCATCTTCTCTTTGCAGATGACTTAACTTTCATGGCTAAAGCTGATGAAAAATCATCTAGGAGCATTAAAGAAACCTTAGATTTATTTTGTACTTTTTCAGGTGAAAAGATTAATACTAATAAATCAAGGGTCATATTCTCTAATAATACCAACTCAACTCTCACTGGACACCTTAGCTCAATACTAGGTATCAAAGTCAGCAAATACTTTGGGAAGTATCTAGGATTTCCTATTTTGAACCATAAGCCTAAAGTGAATGATTACCAGTTTCTTATAGATAATTTCCATTCTAGGCTTTCTAGCTGGAAAACAAACTTCCTTAGCATGGCTGGTAGGGTTACCCTTATAAAGTCCACTCTCAATACTCTCTCTAACCACATTATGCAATACCATTTCCTACCCTCGAAAATTCATAAGACTATTGATAAAATCCAAAGAAACTTTTTGTGGGGAACTACCAATACCAAGAAGAAACTCCATCTTCTCTCTTGGGATTGCGTTACCAAACCTAAGCATCTGGGAGGTCTAGCTATTACGAAAGCTAAAACTAAAAATATTGCTATTTTATCGGGCTTAACTTGGAGATTCCTTTCTAATCATAACTCTCTTTGGTCCAAGATTGTTAGTAACAAGTATAAAGAGAAGACGACTTCCCTTTCAAACTCTTTCATTTGGAATAATATTTTAAAGGGATGGAAAATTTGTCAAGAAAACTCTCACTGGATCATAGGAAATGGCTCTTTTACTTCGTTTTGGAATCATAGCTGGCTTCCGAATAGAAATACCATTCGTCATCTCATATCTGGCCCGCTAACCTCAAATGAGTCAGATTTTAGAGTTGCTGATATTTTAGACAATAATAGATTTGATTTGACAAAACTTTCTTTCCATCTTCCAGATTGCATTAAAAATTTAATCTTAGAGTCCCATCTAACTCTAAGCAATGAGCCGGATTATCCTATCTGGAGAGCGACGTGTAATGGTCCATTTTCTCTAAAATCAGCCTATCCTTTAATTGACAACAATGTTTCTTCTAGGGAGGACTTTGACTGGATTTGGGAAACTAATACCCTAAATAAGATAAAACACTTCCTTTGGCTTTGTCAGCATAATAGACTTCCTACTCGATTATATTTGTCTAGAATTGGAATGAATATCGATCCTACTTGTGCAATATGTAGAACTGAAGATGAGTCGCTTGTTCATATCTTTATTGACTGCCCTATAGCTAAAAATTTTTGGCACAGTTGCTCTTTGAATCCCTCTGTTCAAGATTCAAAAAAATGGTTACATGAGCTAAAAGACCACTCTTATAGCTTAAGTTCTAACCATTACAATTGGAGAGAATTCCTTGGTTTTGCTCTTTGGAACCTTTGGTTGAATCGTAACTTCAACAATATTAACAATATGTCTAAAAGTCTCTCTCATGCCACCGTTGCCAACAAGATCATGGAATACACTCTTCTTACATCTAAGGAGCCTAAATTATTCCAGAAAAAATCCATTAACGTATATTGGCATCCTCCTAAGCAAGATTTTATTAAACTTAATATAGATAGGGCTTTTAAATGTCAAAATCTCGCTGCTAGCACAGGTGGAATATTTCGCAACAATAAAGGTGATTGGGTTCTAGGTTTTCATAAGAAAGTGCCAGGCCTTAACTCTATGCATGTGGAACTACTAGCACTTCTTCATGGTCTTACCTTGGCCATTGATCAAAATTTCTTACAATTGGAAATTGAAACAGATTCCTCCGAGGTAATCCAACTCCTTGATAACCCAAGTACTAACCATTGTTTTTCTCCTATTATATTGAAATGCAGGTCATTGATGAACCACCTGCACTGGCCCGTGATTAGGCATACCTTCAGGCAGGGTAACAAGGTTGCGCACCTCTTAGCGCAAGGAGCTCCTGATCAGTCCAAATCTATTTCCTCTTTCTACTATACTGTGCCACCAAATTTTGTTCAACAAGCTTTGCAGGAAGATCGTGTGGGCATATCATCTACAATCGAAATATCGGATAGCTCTTTATTTTGCTTATCTAAATTAGGAAATGCTAATGTAATTAATGCATCTGCTGTTCCATGTATCAGCCAGTCTACGACTCTACCTGACAGTCGTATGAACTCTTTATGTAATCCGCCGTGATTTTTCTATCTATAAATATCGTACTTTATCAAAAAAAAAGAAGATGAACAAAACTGTGAGTCGTCATTATAATTAATGACACATTGAACTTTATTTAACATGGGTCACAACTCCACTCACGACTTAGTAGAAAAAGTTGTGGGCTGTCTTTTTTAAGTGATAACCTAGAGATAAATACTCCCTCCACTCCTCCAGTATACTTTATTTGATGTTTTAGCTTATTTTTTTTGGTCCACAATATTTGATTTTTTCGAAAATTAAGATTGAATTTTACAATGTCACCCCTTGCTAATAAATGACTTTAAACAAAATGATAAGTAATAATAGCTTGAATAAGGGCTAATATAGTCAATTATATTGCTAATTAATACTAAAAAGATGATTTTCTTATAAAACACTCAAAACATCATACCGGAGGGAGTATAGTCTAACATACGTCCACTCCCCAATCCCCATTCGACATCTACAATCCACTGACAGTCCCTCTAGAAATAGTGGAGAGCTTGTTAATTATAAATTGATTAATTTGAATTCTTATCACGTAGATAGATAACAAATTTATAAACCAAAAAAGTCATAAACCTCAAATTGACAAAGTCGATTAAAACAGTACAACTAACATAGAAATCCAAAACAAACGGAATAAACCAAATGAAACTTCAAAAGTTTTGTAAGAAATCCGATGACTCTAATCAGTCAGGGAACTCAAGGCCTTCTTGTAGGCAAGTATAGTAACTCTACTTGTGGTGATGCTCTTGGGTAACGCTTTATTTCTACAGTAACTGAAAGCACAAGAGGGGGTGAATTGTAATTTTTCTAATGATACAGTTGACTTAAAACAATTTATAGTCGACTATGCAGAATATGTATGTGAAATTAAGTAGACAATAAAATAAGTAAAGCTAGAAGGAAGACACAGGAATTTTATACTGGTTCAGAGCCAATAGGTTCCTAATCCAGTCCCCTTGGGTCACAAGGGAGTATCTCTCTTTTCAAGGCTCTTAGTAACAATGGATATAAGGATGGTTTATCGTTCACCACAAACGTCTCTATCGCAGATGGTTTTTACCACTCGATTACCACCAACGTGTTGTTTGGTTTATAGCTCACCAAACCAACTTCAGTTGACACTACTATTACCTCTACAGGGAACTCTCCTTCTTTTCTTTTCTAACACTGATACACTCACTGTTACAGTATTTATGCAAAGTAAAAGTATGGAGAAGAGTATATAGTAAGATAGAAGCGTGAGTCTCAGATCGAGTTCTTCTGGAATATATAGGCTCGAGATGAGGCAGCACAAGATCGTGATTGAGAGAAGAATAACAGATTGCGTTTATCAAGGGATGCTTTTCCTTAGTAACGAGATTCTGAGAGATTTGGACCCAAGAGTTTTGATTCTCGGAGAGGTATAAATACCTTCCAAGAATAAGGTTGAGCCGAAGGGAATCAATTCCTTAACTCAAGGGATGGCCTTCCATATACGACTGATTTGAGCACAACCGGCAAATCCTTTCCTTAGCTGACTCCGTATTTTTCCATGGATTGTGTACTAAGGGGATCCTGCAGTTCACACACGCAAAGCACTTAGCAACTTAAAAGTATTATTTGTCATAAATAAAAAACATAAACTTAACAATCTCCCCCTTTTTGATGATGACAAATAACTGGTGTAGGTTTCTTCTCTTGTGGTTTTAAGTCGACTCCCCCTGATTAACTGAGATGGAGTACAGTTGACTGATATCCTGTAAGAACAAAGAGAACATATAGAACAAGGGGAGAACTCCCCCTGACTAAAACAATTTTAGCATAGTCAACTGACATAGTACTATAGAAGAGATGGCTTTTCCTTAATACCTGCATTCAGAAAAGTTTTCAGGAGAAACTAGGGAGAAACTCCTAGTTAGTAACAACAACAAAAAAGAGAGAAACACCTATCTTCTCCCCCTTTGGTATCAGCAAAAAGATAGAGGGGGAGCCAGTAGCAAAGGAAGTCAATATTACAGACCCAAAATAAAACATAGTCTAACGAGGGGCAAGGAAATAAGTGAGAGTGTTCACAACATTGTCTGTCATTCTGTCAAGCTTGGTTTGAACATCCCTGGAGAGAGCATCAATGCGTCCCTGAACATCAGTAGAAATAGCATCAAGTCGAGCATGGAGCCTACGAACAGCAGCATCAGAGCTTGTTACTGCTGTGTCCAGTTTGAGACTGAACTGCCCCACATCCAGCTTGATTTCATTCAATTCATCTGCCTTTTTGTCTTCCTTAAGATGTAGACTGAGAAGCAAGTCAATGATATCCTTGAAATCTTCTGCAGATTTTTGAGGAGGCAAAGAGGGGCTCGCTTGATGGGAAGGTCCAGCTTGATCACCAGAGGGCTTGACCATCTTGGACTCCTTCCTAACCCATTTATCATCTATATGAACATAACCCATGGAGGCAAATGCACGAGAATTGTAGCAGTCAGTTACAGTGACAGTTTTCCAGGCAGAGGTATCAACATGATAGAAGTGTAAAATTCTAGTAATGATTAGTCCATAGGGAAGTGAAGCACAGTCAGCAATACTTTCTAGCATGTAATCAATTATCCAGGCACCAAGGTCTAACTTTTTGTTGGTTAACAGACAGTAAACAATCAGGGTGTCATGCTGAGAGAGAGAACTAAGGGACCTAGTTCTGGGCAACAGAGTAGTACCAACAATGTGAGCAAGAACACGCACAGTAAAGGGCAAGTCTAAAGGACCTAGTTGACCATCAGATGCATCAGCAGGTTTTTCACACAGGCATGCTTTTGCTTGTTCAAAAGTAACTTCAAAATCAGAAGGCCAAGAGTTTTTGAAGAAAAGAGAATAGCCAGAAAACTTACAGCCCAAAATACGACAGAGGATCCTTTTGGTAATGACAATTCTGGTGTTGAGAACCATAGTTTCAATACCTTCACCAGAGCAAGGACGAAGATTTGCATAGAACAATCTTACCAGATCTTCAGGGATATCGACAGAATCGGCGGAGGAAAAAATTTGTCCACTCTTGATCAGCAAAGAAGGGTTTGATATCACAGTTGAGAGACTCCAAAAGATCCAGGTCAACAATGCAGCCATGAGCGAGAGGCTTTTCCTTAAGGGCTTCCAATTTTTCATGAGCAGACGAATCCCAAAAATCAAGGGTTTCATCAAGATCGGCAAGTGAGAATTCCTTCTTAGGTCTTTTTACCACTTCTGTATCATCAGGATCACTGTGCATGGGCCTTTTTCCAAGTTTCGTATTCGGAGGAGGAGTAGGAAAGTTAGAAGTGGTATTCTCAGAGTGGTCGGAGTCAATGTGAACAGGGGTGGAAGTGGTGTTTGCTTTGGGTTTGGTTCGTTGGCTACGACGAGCAGAGATTGTGGATTTTTTAGCCATGGGAGAAAGTTAAGAAAAAGGTTTAGAGGATGATAGTGTAATGAATAGGAGAGACACCTTTTTAAGGAGTGAGAGAGAGAGAGAAGAAAAGAAGGTGGAGGGTTTCGTGTTAGATGAAAAGGCGTGAGAAGAAGAGACATTGATGGGAAAAGGCGCTGCAGAATCAGGAGAAACAGACCGACGCGTGACTTTTGATTGACTTGAAAATAAAAATGACGGCTGTAATAATGACAGAAAAAAGGTAAACATAATAAGGATGCATATATATGGTAGGAAATAATGCTGATGATATACCCACTAATAAAAAGTAAAAAAATTTTTTTTGGTGTTATTATATTTTTGTGAGATGAATGCATGCAATAAAAAAGGATTATGCTGTTGAACACGGGTCAGAAATAATGCCAAGTAGATCTCTTAGAGTACAAAAACTGTCTTCAAGCAAGGGTTTTGTAAAAATATCTGCTAGTTGAAAATCAGTACTAACAAATGCAATGTCAATGTCACCTAGTTGAACATGATCACGTATAAAATGATAACGAACATCTATATGCTTGGTCCTAGGATGATCAACAGGATTGTAAGACAACTCAATAGCACTAGTATTATCACATAATATAGAGATAGGTTTAAAAACCAAGTTATAATCAGATAGTTGAGTAGCCATCCAGAGAAGTTGAGTGCAACAATGTCCTAGTGCGACATATTCGGACTCGGCAGTTGATAGAGCAGTGCAGTCTTGCTTTTTGCTATGCCAAAAAACAAGAGATTTTCCTAAGAAAAAACTTGCACCACTGGTACTTTTCCGATCAACCCTGTCACCTGCGTAGTCAGCATCTGAGAATCCAATGAGATCAAAATGACTAGTGAAAGGATACCATAGTCCATAGGATACAGTTCCCGCAAGATAGCGTATAATTCTTTTGACTGCAGTTAGATGAGAAACTTTTGGAGCTGACTGAAAACGAGCACATTTACATACAGCAAACATAATATCTGGTCGACTAGCGGTTAAGTAAAGGAGAGAGCCAATCATACCTCTGTATATAGTAGGATTTACGCTAGTACCTTTTTCATCTCTCACTAGATGAGTGGCTGGGCTCATTAGAGTTTTAGCTACGTTGGCTTCTGTCATGCCGAATTTTGTCAACAGTTCCTTTGTGTACTTGGATTGATTGACAAAGATGCCTTTTTGATGTTGCTTAATTTGAAGTCCTAGGAAGTAAGTCAACTCCCCCATCATGCTCATTTCGAATTCTCCTTGCATCAAAATCTCAAAATCCTTGCATAGATGAGCATTAGTACTACCAAAAATTATATCATCAACGTATACTTGAATGATCAAAATGTCGTTAGAGGTTTTTTTGATAAAAAGAGTTTTGTCACTTTTGCCTCTAGAAAAACCGTGGCTTAGTAGGAAAGAGCTTAATCTTTCATACCAAGCTCTTGGAGCTTGTTTGAGACCATAAAGAGCTTTGGAGAGTTTGAAAACATGGTGAGGAAATTTTTCATTTTCGAAACCGGGAGGTTGTCTAACATACACTTCTTCCTTTATAAAGCCATTTAGAAAAGCACTCTTCACATCCATTTGAAAAAGCTTAAACTGTTTGAAGGAAGCAAATGCAAGCAACATACGAATAGATTCAAGTCTAGCTACAGGGGCAAATGTCTCATCGTAGTCGACTCCTTCTGTTTGGGAGTATCCCTGAGCAACTAGACGAGCCTTGTTTCTTACCACTTTTCCATCCTCGTTAAGCTTGTTCCGAAAGACCCACTTGGATCCTATGATAGACTTCTTTTTGGGTCTTGGGACTAACTTCCATACCTCATTTTTGTCAAACTGCTCAAGTTCTTCTTTTATAGCTTGAACCCATGATTCATCTTGTAGAGCTTCGTCAATTCTTCTGGGTTCAATCTGCGAAATAAAGGCAATATTAGATCTTTGAGCTCTTCTGGTTTTCATACCTTCCCTTGGATCGCCAATGATGTATTTCTGAGGATAGTCGGGATCGCTTTTCCACTCATTCGGAACAACATCGAAGTTCTTGGGTTCTTCATCAATAGTTGACTCATTTTCCTCACTAGTCGACTCAGGTTCTCCTTGTGTCTTGACTTCCTTTTGGGTTTCAGTATTGTGCAAGTTCTCTGAGATGTGTGGATGGAATGGAACCTCATCTTCATCATCTGCAATATCTCCTTTCTCGATAATTTTTAAAGCATCATCAAAAACAACATGCGTAGATTCTTCAACAGATAAAGTGCGCTTGTTAAATACTCTATAAGACCTACTAGTGTTGGAGTAACCCAAGAAAATACCTTCATCACTGCGAGGGTCAAACTTGCCAAGGTTACCCTTGCCATTATTGTGAATAAAACATTTACACCCAAAAGGGTGAAAGTAACTTATATTTGGCCTTTTACCTTTCCATAGTTCATAAGGAGTTTGCTTGAGAATAGGACGAATGAGACATCTATTGAGAATGTGACATGCTGTACTTACTGCTTCAGCCCAAAAATGATTTGGGAGGGAGTGCTCAACCAGCATGGTCCTTGCCATATCTTGAAGAGTTCTATTCTTTCTTTCGACAACCCCATTTTGTTGAGGACTGCGGGCAGAGGAGAAATGCTGGATGAGACTATGAGTATTGCAATATTCTTCAAAGATTTTGCTTTCAAATTCTCCTCCGTGGTCACTTCTAATGGTGGTTATGAAGTATCCCTTTTCTCTTTGAACTTTCTTGCAGAACACTTCAAAACTAGCAAACGCATCATCTTTATGTGACAAAAACATGACCCAAGTAAATCTAGAGAAATCATCAACAATTACAAGTGCATACTTCTTTCCATTTATGTTAGCAGTTCTAATTGGGCCGAACAGATCCATGTGAAGAAGCTCAAGGGGTTTTGAAGTAGAAATAATGTCTTTGCATTTAAAAGATGTTCTAGTTTGTTTTCCTAATTGACATGCATCACACACATGGTCTTTAGTGAAATTTAGTTTTGGTAAACCAATGACAAGATCACGTTTTGAAAGTTTTTCAACTAAAAACATGCTTGCATGACCTAATTTTCTATGCCATACCCATGGATCATTCGTAATAGATGCAAGGCAGAGATGCTTACTTGAGAAGGTATTGTCGTTGTTCAAAACATAGATATTATTTTCTCTTGAGCCTGAGAGAACAACCCTACCTCTGTTGTCATGAATTATGCATCTGCTTGACTCAAACTTTACCTTGAACCCTCCATCGCATAGTTGACTTATGCTGAGAAGATTGTGTTTGAGTCCTTCCACTAGGAAAACTTCTTTTATCTCGCATGAGGGATTCAATGAGATGATTCCTATTCCAATGATCTTTCCTTTAGCATCACCTCCAAATCGTACAGAGCCTCCATCAATATTTGTGACTGACTTGAAAAGCTGCTTGTCACCAGTCATGTGACGGGAGCATCCACTGTCTAAAAACCATTTGCCCAATTTTGCTCTTTTCTTATGGAGTCCCTGCAATATAATAGTTTTAAGCAGTTTTAGGTACCCAAGCTTGCTTGGGTCAAAGCTTGGGTCCTTGGGGGTTAGTCTTAGAGGTGCTAGCCTTGTTTTTAGCTTTAGGCCTCCAAACCCATCTTTCAGGGTTTTTCTTGTAGCATTTCTTTTGCACATGGCCAAGCTCACCACAATGAAAACATATTGGTAAATTTTGAGATTGAGAACTAGAGGAAGTAGGTGTAGTGGATCTAGCAGATTTATAGGAATTGTAGGACCTATCAGAGTGATAATTTGTGGGCCTCCGAAGTCTGTTTAGCTTAATTCTTAGTTGTTCCATTTCCTCTTTTAGAAATTCATTTTCAGTTTCCACTACTTCCAGCTTCATTTCCCATTCCTCTTTTTCTTTAGTTAGCCTTTTGATTACCTTGAGAGCTTTATCAAGTTCATCAAGAGCTTTGTCAAGATTCTTTGAGTTTTCAGTGCAAAGATTACAGCATACCTCATTGGTGTCGGCCATGAAACATATGTTTGCTGCATCTTCAGATTCAGTGTCAGCTGCTTCATCATCACTCCAGGCTGCATACGATCTGTTCTTGCCTTTTCTTTTTGCCTCTGGGCAATTGTTTGCAATGTGTCCTTGCTTTCCACATTCATAACAACGTCCTTCAGCTTTATAGTTGGTCTGTTCCTTTTTGAAAGGAACCTTACCTTTTCGAAACTGCCTCCTCCGGTTAAGTAGGCCATTTATATTTCTGGACATCATAGCAAGTTGTTCCTGAATGTCATCTTCCTCAGCTTCATGTCCATAGTCGACTTCTTCAGTGGTGGTACTGAAGGCTACAGTCTTTTTCTTCTCTTCTTGAGCATTGCGGTTCAGATGAGTTTTCTCAAAGGCAATCAGATCACCTCTGAGTTCGTCATAGGTGAGCTTGTTAAGGTCACTGCTTTCAATGTTGATAACCTTTGGTTGCCAGGAGGTTGGAAGACTCCTTAGAATCTTTCTGATTTGTTGACCGCTTGTGTAGATCATTCCAAGGGCTTTGAGTTCTCCAATAATTTTGCTGAACCTAGCAAACATGTCTTCAGCCGATTCTCCTTCTTTCATTTGAAATAGTTCATATTCATAGACCAGGAGATTTATTCTTGTTTCCTTGACTTTGCTGGTACCTTCATACGTTACTTCCAATTTGTCCCATATTTCTTTCGCTGTGTCACAACTGGAAATCTTTTCCCATTCCTCACCACTTATTGCATTGTAGAGGATATTCACGGCCTTGTAATTTAGTTGAATTACTTCCCTTTGTTCGTCAGTATAGTCATCCATATCAAGGGGAACCGAAGCTTCGGCTGTCTCATCTTCCTTCTTAGTAGTGGCAACTTTTGGAATAGTGTAGGGACCTTTCTTGATGACACGCCAGACCTTCAAGTCGACTGACTTGACATAGGTTTCCATGCGGATCTTCCAGTGACTATACTGTTTTCCATTGAAGTAGGGAGGCCGGGTGGCAGAAGTTCCCTCTTGCAATAGGGCACCATTAACAACGTGTGCAGACATGATCTTTACTCACTTGCTGTAAGGCAAAACAAACAAAATGTGAGACCAAGCTCTGATACCAATTGAAAGTACAAGAGGGGGGTGAATTGTAATTTTTCTAATGATACAGTTGACTTAAAACAATTTATAGTCGACTATGCAGAATATGTATGTAAAATTAAGCAGATAATAAAATAAGTAAAGGTAGAAGGAAGACACAGGAATTTTATACTGGTTCAGAACCAATAGGTTCCTAATCCAGTCCCCTTGGGTCACAAGGGAGTATCTCTCTTTTCAATGCTCTTAGTAACAATGGATACAAGGATGGTTTATCGTTCACCACAAACGTCTCTATCGCAGATGGTTTTTACCACTCGATTACCACCAACTTGTTTGGTTTATAGCTCACCAAACCAACTTCAGTTGACACTACTATTACCTCTACAAGGAACTCTCCTTCTTTTCTTTTCTAACACTGATACACTCACTGTTACAGTATTTATGCAAAGTAAAGGTATGGAGAAGAGTAGATAGTAAGATAGAAGCGTGAGTCTAAGATCGAGTTCTTCTGGAATATATAGGCTTGAGATGAGGCAGCACAAGATCGTGATTGAGAGAAGAATAACAGATTGCGTTGATCAAGGGATGCTTTTCCTTAGTAACGAGATTCTGAGAGATTTGGACCCAAGAGTTTTGATTCTCGGAGAGGTATAAATACCTTCTAAGAATAAGGTTGAGCCGAAGGGAATCAATTCCTTAACTCAAGGGATGGCCTTCCATATACGACTGATTTGAGCACAACCGGCAAATCCTTTCCTTAGCTGACTTCGTATTTTTCCATGGATTGTGTACTAAGAGGATCCTGCAGTTCACACACGCAAAGCACTTAGCAACTTAAAAGCATTATTTGTCATAAATCAAAAACATAAACTTAACAGTAACATTCTTTTCTTTTCTTGAAGTAAAAATTTTGTCTCTCTCAATACTCATTTTCACCAAACTTGGAGTACCAGCAAGTAGAAGCTTTATGAATAAAAGCTCAGGTTTTGAACCATCAAAACATCGAATCACTACTTCTTTGAGCTTGAAAATTGGATGATACACATTGTTTGGTTTCTCTAAATAATTCAAAACATCTTCAGCAAGATGGCTCCTATCAAATATCTAGTAGAGAAAGAAAATTACAACTCATTTTAGCTTGTTTTATCATCATATATGCAACAGTTCAACATGTATGCGACAAATAAAAAAATTTATGCAGTTTAAAGTTATCTGAAACGTATTGTAATAGATTAAATTATATGCTATAATACTGCAAATTTTGTTTACTACTACTATTTAACTGTCTTATTAAGTAAAATGCCTTACTTTTCAGTGTTCATTCACATTTTTTATAAATGTTTACCTGAAATTATCTATTAAAGGATCTAATAGTGTAAATTTTTATTTTACTTTGTCAATATATTGAAGTTAATCTCAAAGATACCTATAAGCGGTAACTTTAACCTGGAAAAGATTTTAACTCATATACAGCAAAAGTGTAAACAGTTTTAACACTTGTGACATCTTTAGGCTTTACCTGTTGTAGATAACCCGTCATATTTCTAAGATTATAAATCTCATATTTTATGGAGATTTTAACATGTAGATATATTTCATGTGACATAATCTTGTTAGAAAAATTTTAGACTATCATCGTATAAAAGTTAAGCTCCGTACAAAATAAGGCGTATAGGTTTAATTATACTGGCAATGCAAAAATTTCTTGGTCAATGTACATACAAGTTAAGCACATAGTAACATCATGAGATAGTATGTACATATATGTGTGTGTGTGTGAGAGAGAGAGATCAAATAAATTTACATAACTTACGTAAATCTGAAGTTTTTGCAGATTGAGAAAACACTGGAGGAAGCTAATGGTGTAAGAAACCTGAGCCAAATTACTAAGTGCTAGACTTAGCATGATATATTCTAAGCAGTTTTGTATAACAGGTAAACTCCGTGGAACTGGATCTTCACCCAAAAACTATGAAGCAAATGAGGAAAAAAAATTTAGAAATCATAAGATATATATGAATTCAATCATTATGAAACATTAGTGTAAAATAATAAGCCAAATCTTACCTTAAGATAAAATGAATCAAGATAAAGCTCCCTTAGTGTTGGCAAGCCAAAAATAAACTTCAACAAAGTTGTCCTTTCATTTTTCCTTGGACTAACGACCACTTGGCATAATGAAAGGCTTACAACACTCAAATTTGTGCAATTCATAAAACAATTTAGCTCAAGATAATGACTATCAAACACAAACAAGTTATTTATTTTGGGTGTAATTGCATATAGAAATTCAACACCCCTACAAGAAATAATACTCAAATGGACTAGAAGAGGGGCCATAATAAGAACAGGAATCTTTGTGGATGACATTGGTTCAAAAGTAATTTTCTTAAGATAAAGGACTTTTATATTTGGACAATAAAAGATGGAATTTGGTGGCTTGATGAAGCAATTGAGGAGGTTCAAATGTGTTAAATTTTGATAAGTGTATAAACAGGAAGGGAGTTTATAGGTATCATTGTTTGAGATATCAAGATAGAGTTCCCTAACACCATTTCTTATGACAAAAAGTATCCACCTATTAATATCAGTAAAAGAGAATTTTACTTCTGAAAAATCTAGGACAAATTTGAGTATGTTTCCAATATGTTGTACGAGAATCTTGTTGATTGTGTCCCTCAAGTAATATTTGCGAGTTTTTGATAATGTTTTGCAAGTGGATTTATCTAGGAATTTTCAAAAATAAGCAGCCCACTGCCCAAAATTACAAACAGGAGGCCATTTTTTTTTTCAATGCATAGCACACATCCCTAAAATTATAAATTTTAGCACTCCTTCATAAAAAACACCCTAGCTACCAAATTTTTCCTTCCCCAGCCACTAAGCCACCGGCAAACACCTTCCCCCGTCAGTGGTGTCGTTACTTTTTTGTATTTTACTGAATTTATGTTGTTTATTGCGTCTAAATCATTGCTTTGGATAAGTTTATACACACAAATCTCCCTCTAAAAATTAAATTATACATGAATATACATATATAAATACGTAGCAATGAGAGAAATACAAAAATATACACAAAAAAAATAAAAAATCATATAAACATCCTTAATATACAAATTTAAATATATCTCCATTTTTTGGCTAAAATACTTGTCCTTGCAGCATCATGGAGTGGCAAGAGCTCAAGAATAATATCAATAATATTTCTTGGTAAATCACTGAGTTTATCATTACCTTCTATCAATGTTTTAAAAGGCGGGGGCGCAAGGCGAGACGTTTTACCTATAATGAGGCGAGGCGTAAGTCCCGAGACGTGGGGCGTAAGTCCCATGGATCTTATTTTTTAATTAATTTTAAATTAATAAAATAGCATAATGAGCCAAAAAAATATCAAAAGTATAAAAAAATTAAAAATAAGAAAAAAAATTATAGAAACAAAAGATCTAACCTTTTTAAGAATGGTAAGAAATTGAATAATGTTACAGTTTTTATGAGATACAAATAAACCATAAGGCCTTAACTTTTAAACAATTAAAAATAAAATTTTATTACATAGAAAGTGAATAAACAATAAAAATTTATTACTATTATAATTTAAAACATTAATTCTTCATTGATAAATATAAAATTTCTACTAAATTGCAAAATAATTGAAGTCTAATAATTTTGAGTGACTGAAATAAAACATGAAGACCAACAACAAGTGGTGATGCTATAAACAGCGGCTATGCTTTTTTAGATTAAGTATACAGATGATATTCATCCTTATGATATTTTTTATTATATTACATGTAATATTATGTCTCGTTAATTGAGTTATACTCAATTTTTGAATTTCTATAGATGAATATAACTTCATTTTTAAAGAAAATTGTGGATGAACAATCTTAATTAGGGAATTAGATGATCTTTGCATAGGTTCAATAAGGCGAGTTCCGAGCGTTGGGCGTTGGGCGTGCTCTGGGCGCATCGTCGGGCGCTTGAGGCGTAAGTCTCACGGATCTAAGCCCCGTCCGAGAGTCTCAGGGCGTTTTGCTAGTGCCGGGGCGCGGGGCGAGTCCCGGGCGAGTCCCTGGGCGAGTTTTTTAAAACAGAGCCTTCTATTCCATTGGAAAACCTTTTACCATACTGCATCATCGTTCTGCATAAACAAGATATAGTTAACAAAGACTTCTAATTTTCAAAAAATTAAATAAATTTGAAATAAATTATATGCATAAACTCGTACCAAAAGCGGATTTAGAGATTATAGTCCGTGGATTTAGAATTAGTCTTATATATGCGTGTATACATGTATGTACATATGTGTACACATAAAAGTCCTTATTTTTCTAAACATCATTCAATCATTAACACATTCTCATTTTCACAATAGAGAAGAAAATTGTTAATAATCATAATACAACAAATTCATGAATTTTTTAAAGTTACCTGTATTCGACTTGCCCTTCAATGAAAAAGAAAGTACAAAAATCACTGTCTTTGTTGCTAAGAGAATGAAGTAGCTTGACTCCGTATATGGGCTATATATAGTCGGAGGTAACATAAACTATAATCTAGCAATTAATTTGTTTCCATTTTTTAGCCTCAATGAGTACTCCATCTTTCTATTATGTGTAAGTTGTGCTTTTCTAAAGTCAAACTACATAGTTTTGGTTAATACTTAAAAATATATTATTATAGCATTTGGTAGGCCAGAGTACGAATGTACTAATGGTTTTTGAGTAGTTTCTAAATTAAATTAGTAAGTACTATAATTTAACCATGAAAATGAAAATTAGACAAATTGACACTTGTAAAAGAAGATGTGCTAAACAAAGTGGTACAAACAGAGTCATGGATACTGAATATTGCATTGATTTTCTCTTTTTTTTTAGGGAGTCTTTGTTGGCTTAAGGGATTGAATGATGTTTAGGAAAAAAGTGCAAAGCAAACTTATTTTGAGAGTTGATGTGGTTGTTGGAAAAAGATATAACTTATTATTAGGTAAAAATATGTTGTTTTGTAGGAGTCCAATAAGTGAAAATATGAAACTAAATTCTTAAAAAATTGAATAATTTGAGGAAAAAAGACTTAGTTTTGAATAAAGTCCTTTCTAACATGTTGTAAATTGTTTTTTATTTTCTTTTTCCCCTCTTTGTATCTTATTAGTTTGTCCGTTATGAAAATGTAGCGTAGACTAAACACTAGCTTTTGATTTAAGGCAACATATATAATTTTATCATAATCTCGTCTCTACCTAATTAATCCCTTACTATTTGTGAGTTTCGATGCTTTCCAACAATTTTTATTCAATTTATATTATTCAATAAATATTCGTGTTTTAGTTCTGCAAAATTAATGCCTTTCCATTTGTGGTGATCTTGTTAGCCTTCTTTTTCAAATTGATATAATTCATTCTTATTCATATATTAGTCGTGATGGTGTTTATATGCGAATAAAGTTAAGTTAAATTTCAATTTGAAGTATTTTGAAAGAAAAAGATAAAGTATAACTAGAATAAAAAAATTTGAAATATCACAAAATAAGAGGAGTTGTGTTTGCAAATGACTTAAATCACATATGTTGCTGAAGCAAGGTAGTGACAACTTTATATGATCTTGCAATTGCGCTCATTCTCGTCACAAGAATGAACGATGCTCCAACTTAATTCGCTAAAAGTAATTCTTAGAACTTGTAGCAATAACGACATTGAGCAGCCAAATGTAGTCACGTGAAACTTAGTGACAATTAGTATATGTTTGTGCCTAAACTTTTCGAATAGGTTAAATAGATAAATTTAGAGAATAGTCACAGACAATAAAGTAAATTTGAAGGAAGAAATATGAAAGCAATGAAAGAAATGTATTATTCCTTGAGAAAAGGTTGATTGATAGTGAATCGCTTGTGTCGAATACAACGGAGGAGAGGGGTATATATGGTCGTAGGTTTATCTCAATCCTAATTATGGTAAAATACTATGTTTATAGGTCGTGGGCCTGATTACATAAGGCGGTGATACTAAGTAAACCCTAACTAGGGCATTTCTAATCTCAACGTGGCGGAATATGTGCCTTTCGGCCTTGGGCCCGTGCCTACTGAACAGCCGTGGCTTTGGCACAGGCATATATCCTCAGTGCCAAATAACTTGTGGTGTAAGTCTAGACTCTGGTAGCTGGACTCGTATCCCCATAATTGTAGGTGGCGTATTTTTACCCATACAGTCTGTCCCCCCACTTGCTGAGTGCTGTTGTTAGCGGTCAGGAAGTGAAAGAAGCGTGATAGGATACATAAAGGCCTGATCAAGCTTGGTACACACCCCTATGTCTTTTCTCTTGGCTTGCATATATGATGATACTTGAGTGTATCGACATGTAGCCTTGTGGCCAGCAGATTGAGCCAGCGTCTTTCCAATGCTATAGCTTCTCTGCCATATCCCTAATTATCGGAATTTACCACATATGCCTTAATCATCACTATCCCACGTCTGTTAGATGATTCACTTGCCTTTCGAGGATTTCACAAGTCTATATATGTGTTGCAACTATAACAATTTCACCACCATCTTCATATCCTCTGAGCTTTTATAAATCATAACTCATTCTATCAAAAGCCTTTCATATTTGCAATGGCTAACGAAGTAAGTTTTCTGCCTGAGGGTTTCAGGGCTCAGGATTACATCCACTAGAGTCTGCATCATAAACACGATGGCAAGTTGCTACTGCAAACAGCCAAGCAGGAAGGGGTTAATAGCAATACGTCTATTGAGTCATACCCATCTAATGTTCTAGCTGAAGACCTTCATCACAACAGGCTCGATTGTTGTTGGAGGTCAGATATGGAAATTATCATTCCAACTACAATGGAAAGAATTTCTACCCATCGTGCAGGTTATTCTTTCGTCCACACATATCCTTTCACCATCCGTTACGGGCACCGCTTTTATTCGATGTTGAAGAGACGTATCGTCGCCGAATCAGACATTCTGTTTGGCGTCTGATCGCCATCATTGATCATTTTTCCACCTGTGCTGGCCTGGATTTTATTTTCCGCCACTATCATGTTTTTTATTCACCTCATCTACTTAAATTGGGCATGCTAAATTATAAGAGATGGGGGACGAATGGCATAGTCTCTAAAAGCAAGGACTATAATTACCGTGGTTTTTCGGTATGTGGCCGTTTGCACCTCGAATATCGTCTCGTCTGTTCCCTTCCCAAAGGTTTTCAACATCAATTGAGATGCACCGCTTTAACTTTGTGCTTCCTTTTTGTTGTTATCTAGTACATTGGTTTCTGACTTTTGTTTATCTACCAGAGAACCTCATGACTGTGTTCCTTGTTCCTCGTGAAGCCCTGGTTGCATGGGTTACCATGATCTTCACGATGAACCCTTGTAAGTCCATGAACTTTCAATCTATGGCCGATTTGAATCATTGGCGGATGAAAGATCATGGTATGTTATTAATCTACCCTAGTCGTCGATTTTCATCTTCTTCCGTGTCTGACTTTCCTTATTTCTTCAAGTTTTTATCTCGCTGTGACATGTCTGAATTGGAAGAGCTGCCTGTTGTTGCTCCTTGCATCGCCCCTTTGCCTGATGTGTTAGCTTCCGCTGAGAGGGTTGCCGATCCAGCTCGCGTTCTTCAAAGAGGAAAAGGTCAAGCGAACCTATAAGGGTTGTTGTTTTTGATACTCCATTGGTTTTTTTGGATACTACAGTCCCCCGGGCGTCTGAACCTCTAGTTTTCGATCCTTCCCAGTTACTATCATTCCTAACTCTACATATTCTCCTTCGTCTACTCCAGCTTCTCTAGGCTAAAACACTACATAAAAGTGAGTTCTGAGGTGGAGGGAAAAGGTGTTGGCACCGAAGAGGAAATAGTGATTCCTGATGCCAGCTTTGAAGCTCCTGTCTCAAGTTGGTCGTTTTTATCTGTCTACTTTTCATAGTCTTTCTTTTCCTTTAAGTTCCCTGACCGTTTCTTATTTAATAGGCCCGGATCTCGCTTTTTCAGCCCAAGCCCTCGAGTTGGCTGATGTTTCATTTCGGCATCATTTGGGAAAGGAGGTGATATGATCGATCTCAGCTGTTGTTTAGCATGAGGTTGCCAGGGCTGACAAAAGTAGGATCAAAAGAGCCCCCATTAGCGAGACTTGAGAGATTATAGTTCCTATCTAGGGAGAAGTTAACTTGTTCAATGACCCCAGCGTTATCGTTGATCACACCATGGGTTTGATTGGTCCGTTTGAGCAGCAATTCCTTGCCAATTGCAATCTTTAAGATCTCTTGGATAGCGTTGTCGATTACTCCATCATGGTACGCTCCTTATCTTTCTTATTCCTTATTACCATTGCAATTTCCACTTGTCTTGCCTGACTACCTTTGGTTTGTTAAGAAACCATCCAGCGTGGAGGGGCCAATGAACACCTCAGGGATGAGAATTATACCCTCCAGGATCAGGTCGAGAGCTTGCAGCCCATGGCAGCTGAAGTTGAAAGGCTAAGAGAGGAGATCAAATCGACACTTAGTGTCTCTCGCGAGAGGCTTAATGCATCAATATAAGTGATGGTCCGTAAGTGCAAGGAAGAAGTTGATGAGCTGAAGATGTCTCTCCAACTGGCGGAGACCCTTGCTTCTTGTTCCCAGGCGGCCGAGGTTACTCTCCTGGAACCTTTGCAGTCAGCTTTAGAGCAGCGAGTGTGTGCAGCCGAGAAAAAAGCTCCAGCTACTGACCAGAGATCCGAAGAGGTTGAAAGCTTCGTTCCACATCTTTAGGATGATAACGACATGTTACGGAGCAATGTCGAATCCTTTGAGAAGCATCGTGACAAGCTTTGCAATGAAATCCACTCCTGGTCCATGAAGTATGATGCCCTTGTTGCAAAACATCAGGCTATACTGGACTGTACGATCTTGATGATGGGCTTTTTACCCTCTAAAATGTCCATGATACTCCTGATCTAAACCAAGCAGTAAAGATTGATAGGATGATGAACCTCATGGCCACTGTTGATGCCCAGTTGGATTCTGATTTCGAGGAAGCCCTTGAAGAAGCTAGCAAGGCTGGAGGTGATGATTCCCCTGTCAAGGGCCAAGTAGCTGATGAAGCTGGGACTTCACAACTCCATTGAAGGAGTAAGTCCTCCTAGGGAGAACTGAGTCCCCCTAGGGAGAACTGAGTCCCCCTGCTTTTTATGCTAGTTTTCATTTTCCTTCTTTTCAACACTGGTTATTGCCTCTGGGCATTATGAAATGATCCCTTTTGTGAATGAAACCATTTTCTTTTTTCCTAGACCATTTTTTTTGTGCCCTTGATTGTGTTCATGCTTGACACCGAGCGTTTAGTACACTTTTGAAGCGTGGGCACGGTGTTTACATGTAGTGAGTATAACTTGTGTTTGTTCATTGTAGGTGTTTTAAATTCCGATGCTAGAACGCCTATCTACTCGAAGTGTCTCTTTTTCCCCATGCTAGTGTGTCATTAGTCTATCAAAGACTTAGTTGCGCTAGCGGAAAGAGGTGTTTGGTTATGCACCGGTTGACGGTGGCTTAGCTACGTCAATAATAGACGCCTTTTGCTTTATTCTAATGTTTAGAACATTAGCATGCTTTAGGTGCCTTAACGGGTGCATGAATCTGTTGGAGACTTAAATGCGCTTGCAGGAAGAGGTTTTTTAAGTTGCAGCAGTAGATGGTGGTTTGAAAGCGACAGTATTAAACGTGATAAAGTAGGGCTTCGCCCATGCACACAAGGGGACGACTTTAGTCCGTTGTGGATAACAGGACTTTTTTGCGCCATAGAGGACGGTTGTGCTTGTCCACTTGAGTGCTTAAGTCTTTCACGACATTGTGTAGGTGAGCATCCCCAACCCACTTAGCAGTAAATTTTGAATTGACAATTTCAACATACGTAATTGCTAACCCACTTAGCTGTAAATTTTGAATTGACAATTTCAACATACGTAATTGCTAGGTGGCTTTACTAAAATTGATCTAACTTGAGCGAGTTAATGACTTCAACGAAAAATATGGTCGAAGGTTAGGAATAAGTGGATCTTGATGATCTAAATAAAACTGGCTAAAATCAAAACTGTTGTTTTATTGAGTAATGGACGCGGGGTCATAATGTGCGAGAGGGCGCTGAGCCCGTGAAAAGTTACTATGGGTGTAGGACCCGTAACATAAGCAAAGATAATTAAATTTGCAAAAAGTATCTAAACTGAATAAAGTAATTAAACTAAAGGGCGTTTTACTCCAGGATACCTCACTCTTTCTTTCCCCTAAGCTTCAATCATCCAAATGAGCATAGAGTCCGACTTAGGTGGTTGAGGTTTTATGGTATTCTTTCATCTCGTGGAGGCTCGACCCTTCCTGCTTCTTGAACTTGGCTGCTCTGAGAATTGCCGCCGTATAGCATTCCTTTACAGTCTGCTGCTCTCTACCGATCTCATTTATCCCCCACTTGGTTGGGTATTTCAGATTTTAGTGCAAGGTAGATGACACGACCTTCATCTGATGTATCCATGGTCGCCCTACGATGGCATTACAGAGGATGTCTCCCTTCATTACCTGAAAAGATGTTGTGTTGATAGATTCTGGCATGTGGACGGTAAGAGTCACCTCCCTAATGGATTTCTCACACAAGCTGTTGAAACCTCCCTAAGTGTAAAAACTTGGGGCTATCTGGTCTGTGATTCCCATGGCATGTACAGTTTCCCACTTGATTAGATTCACGATGCTGCCACCATTGACTAGGACGTGCTTAACATACGTATCCTTAATTCTTAGGGTTATAACCAAGGCATCGTGATGCGAGAAATCTGATCCACCAAAATCATCGTTCCCGAATAAGATTGTTCCATCGTAGATTGGGCTTTTCTTTAATGTTCTTACTTCAGACGTTAATACCTTCCCTTCGAGGTTACGGACAACATATGGCCTCCCACGATCACGATGATGGATCTTTTTGCCTCCGGTGGTGGTCAGGGCCCTTCTGTATTTTCTATTTTTGGCGTATGTTTGTTTCCCTTTTTCCGTCAGCAAATCTTTCAAATTCTCCCTGTTGAGAAGGTTTATTACTTCTAGTATCAGAGCCCTACATCCTGCGGTCTCGTGTCTGTGATCGAGCAATTCACAATAAAGGTTTGAGTCCCTCCTTCTAGGCTGAGCTCTCATATCCTTGGCCAGCGGACTGGCGTGTTCTTTATGTGATCATTGACGAACTCCACTACATTGATTCACAGTCCCAACTCTTCAAACTTATTGGGATCCCTTTTGATATTCATCGACCCCTTGTGACTGTAAGAGGTTGTTTTTCAGGTGTTGTCCCATTTATCCTGCAAGTTTAGAGCATCTGTCTTGAAATCCGTTATGTTTTTCTTTCCTCTGTCCTCAGCTCTTGGTTCTTCATTCTGCTCGCGCTTTCGACTTCTTTGGTTGTTGTCTTCGGATGCTTGGGTCACATTTGGCTCAATTTAGAGCTTACCATTGTACCACTAGTATAGTGTGTCCCAAGTTATCATTGGGTGTTCTTGCAGACTCCATTGTAGTTCACGTGGGCCATCGAACCTCGGGGATTCAAGCTTTTTCCAATAGCTAACATAGAAATGTTGTCGGGCATGAGAGGAATTGTCATTCGTTCCCTTTGGAACCTCTCCATATTATCCTTCAACAATTCTTCTTCCCGCTGATAGATTTCGAAGATGTCCTCCATCATCTCTCTCGTTTTTGCGCGCTAGAGTGCGCCCTTTTTAATAGATCTTGCATTTGGGTGAAAGATTCAATCGACCCTACAGGTAGCTGGGTATACCATGTGAAGGCCTCCTTGGTCAAAGTTGAACTAAATCTCTTTACTAGAGCGTACTGGATCTCTTCTTCTGTGATTTCATTGTTATTTATGGTCGTGAAGTATGCGGCTATATGTTCTTCTAGATCAGTGGTCTCTTCATACTTAAGGCTTTCCAGCAAACGGAAGTGCTTAAGAACCAGAATTGGTGCAGCGCTTTCCTTCTATGTGTGCTTGAAGAATTTATGCAGATCCATGGCTGCCACCTGAGGCGGCGCATCTGGTAAGTTGCCTATCAGACCGTGGATTAACTTTAACTCTTTGAGTACGCCTTGAATGACAGGTTATTCTGCGGGTGCTGGGTTGTTGGTTGCCGTTGAACTTACAGGGGCTGTCTCCAAGTCAATCCTTCGTCTGGGCCTAGAGGCCGAGGTAGTACCCGCGGGCTTTGATCCATGTGGGGATCCTGGCCTTGGCATCGACTTTGCATAGATTGCCTCTACGTGTCTGGGTGCTTTAGTTATTGACACCGAGTTCTGAGCCGATTACTGCCGTTGAACTTTGAAATACTTTTCGGAAGCTTTTTCGAAAATGCTTTTGGCCCTAGTGGGGCTTCTATGTCATGACTCGTCATGGCCACTTTCTTCTTCTACGTGGATTTTACCCTTGGATGTATCCTTTTCTTGAGTCGCGGGTCACTGGCATCCTTCGATGTATTATCAAATACACGAGTTGTGTTTGGTGGGAGGTCGTCGTTGTCGTTCGACATGGTCGTGTGTTTTCTTCGTAAAAACTAACAATTGCCTGGGCCCCACGGTGGGCGCCAAACTGGTTATTCCTAAAACTTGCCAAATAGGTTAAACAGATAAATTTAAAGAGGGGTCACATACAACAAAGTAAATTCAAAGGAAGATATATGAAAGCAATGAAAGAGATGTATTATTCCTTGAGAAAAGGCGTATTCATAGTGAATCACTTGTGTCGAATACAATTGATGAGAGAGGTATATATAGCAGTAGATTTACCTCAATCCTAAATATGGTAACATACTATGTTTATAGGTCATGGGCCTGATTACATAAGACAGTGATACTAAGTAAATCCCAACTAGCTGGCAGAGACTACACTTATTCTACAAGTTATTGGATGCTGATGATATATTCCTGTCCCACAACCACGGTCGTTCTGTAGGCATGGGCCTAGGGCCGAAAGGCACATATTCCGCCGCTTTGAGATTATCAGTCTTATGTAATCGACCTAAAAACATATTATTTTACCATAATTAGGATTAGGGTAAACCTAATACTACATATACCTCTCTTCACCATTGTATTCAACACAAGCAATTCACTACGAATCTGCCTTTTCTCAAAGAATAATACATCTCTTTCATTGCTTTCATATTTTTTCCTTCGAATTTACTTTATTGTCAGTGACCCTTCTTTAAATTTATCTGTTTAACCTATTCGGCAAGTTAAAGCATAAACAGTTTGGCGCGAACCGTGGGCCCAGGCAATTATTAGCTTTTACGAAGAAAACACACGACCATATCAAACGACATGACTGTCTCCAACCAAACACAACTCATGCAGTTGATAATACATCGAAGGATCCAGTGATCCCGCCAGCCAAGAAAAGGATACGTCCAAGGGACCAAGCCACGTAGGAGAAGAAAGTGACCACGAGAGTCACGACATGGAAGCCCCGCTAGGGCCAAAGACAAGTTCAAAAAAGCTTTCGATAAGTTTCTCAAAGCTCAAAAGCAGTAGTCGACTCAGAACTCAGTGTCAATAACCGAAGGACTAGCCAAGCATTTGGAGGCAATCTTCGCAATGTCGATGCCAAATCTAGGATCCCCACGTGAATCAAAGCTCGCGGGTACCACCCCAGCCTCTGGTCCTAGATGAAGAATTGACTTGGAGACAGCCCTAGGAGGTTCAACGGCGACCAACAACCTAGCACCCACCGAGTCACCTGTCATTCAAGGCATACTCAGAGAGTTAAAGGGCCACGATCAGATAAGCAACGTACCAGCTGCATCGCCTCAGGTGACCACCATGGACGACCATAAACTCTTCAAGTACGCATACAAGGCAACCGCTGCACCAGTTCCGGTACCTTAGCACTTATGCCTGAGGGAAAACCTTAAGTATGATGGGACAATTGATCTAGAAGAATATATAGCCGCATACTTCACGACCGTAAAGAACAATGAATTCACAGAAGAAGAGATCTAGTCCGCTTTGGTAAAGAGATTCTATTCAGCTCTGGCGAATGGGGCCTTAACATGGTATACTCAGCTACCTGTGGGGTCGGTTAAATCTTTCACCCAAACGTAAGATCTATTTGAAAATGGCAAACTCCAGCGCGCAAAAACGAGAGAGGAGGATAGAGGTCATCTTCAAAATTCATCTGCTGGATGGCGAATTGCTGAAGGATTGTTTGGAGAGCTTCCAAAGGGAGCAGATGACACTTTCTCCCACGCTCGTTAGCATTGCTACGGTAGCTTCCGGCAAAAGCTTGAAACCCCGAGGTTCGGTGGCCATGGGTGAACTACAATGGAGTTTGCAAGAGCACCAGTAACAACTTGGGACGCGCTAAACTAGTAGTACAATGATAAGCTTTGAACTGAGCCAGATGTAACTTAATCATCCAGAGAAAACGACCAAAGGATTCGGAGATGCAGTCCTTTTCGAGAATAAGAGGCAGATAGTCGAAGAACAAAAGGCAGAATACAATATTTGACGGGTCCCACGAGATCCTTTCATAAGTGGAGTGACAACCAAGAAGTAACTTCCCACGAGAAAAGCTTTGATCCCCATATAAGATTTAAGGCTACGAGTGAATGTGGTTGAGCTAGTCACGAATCACTTTAGAAGATTAGGCCCACGAGTACGTTGCATCCTACCATCAGAAGCAATTTTGGGAAGAACTCGTCAGCCTATTGCGATGTCCATTAGGGGAACAGTCACAACACTGAAATTTGCAAAGAGCTCATGATCGAGGTAGCTCATATGCTGAACGAGGGACACATTAATGGCCTACTTGCTGATAAAGAAGAGCGCCCCCCAACATTGGGACAGGTGGACAAGTGCAGCATCAACAAAATCTTTGGTGGACCAGGAGTCGAGACGGATATAGCTAAGGCAGTGATGGTTTGTGAAGCATGGGAGGAAGAGAGGAAAATACCATGCATCAACACAGTTGAGTTCAATGGGAGCAATGAAAAGGAACTTCTCTTTCCATAATATGACGCCTTAACTATACCCCTCTCGACATCGAGATTTAGCGTGCGCTGGTGGACCCAGGGAGTGTTGCGTCAGAGATTCAGGTAAGAATCCGAGTTGACTCTTGGGAAGGCATTAATCACCCTCGAATCCTGTGCCGAGTGCAGTGGTTATATATTTGTCGTTAGTTAAAGTCGCGCTTTAAAAATAAATTACTCAACACTAAACTTGATGATTTGAATTTAAACTCCAACAATGAATCACGATTACATTGCTCAAAACGAAACTAATTAAATCAATTTAGTTGAAGCATTGTATCAATTTAACCAGAAATGACTGTTTGTGAAAAATGGTCGTTTCATCAAAAGAGGGGTTGTGTGTCATGAAAAGTGGTTGTTTTATCAAGAGATGGGATGTCTGTCAATAAACTGAAAGATGACAGTTCGCTGGTTATGGGCCTAAAAACATTTGCAAGGTTGACCTATATATTCAATCACCTTTAATTTTTTGCCAGACTTGTCAAGTTTGAGATTGCCTGAATTTTTGCAAAAGACGTTCCACTTGCTTTTCAAATTTGATTTTATAAAGGTGTCCTAAATTTGCCTACTTGATTTTAGATCTGTCCCAATTTACAGAATTTGCAATATGTGGCCATTTTTTTAATAGTCCAGATTTTAAATTACTGCGAAACAGGTTTGGACTTGCAAAGTTTAAAATTCAATGTTTCCATCATGTGTTATATATATATATATATATATATATATTGCTAAGGTACATACATGCAATAACACAACGTCTTTGTCCTAAACACAAACAGTAAAGTTATATGAAACAAACCAATACATCAAACCAGAATTTTTACTCTTAAAATAGGATGATTTCTGTCATTTCCTTAGAAAAACTCTTAAATAAAAAAAATACAAGGCTCAAATGTTACCTTGATAACGAAATCTTAGAGCTCGGTAATGAAGATCCCACAAACCTAAACCGAGCAAATGAACACAGCAACAACACTGGACATCCACCAAATAACTCTTTTTATAACCCTCAAACTTGAATCCAACTTGAGATTTATGCCCCAAAAGATTCTTAAGTTGAAGTACTTTTAGTTCTAAACCTCTACACTTAAAATTCACTTTTATCACTCTATATTTTCCCTCTCTTCTCTTAAGTATTTCTCAAAATTTTTATTGTTCTCTGTGAGTTCCCCCTCTAAAATGAGAGCAAATACTCCCTTTTTATAGACACAGGTTGAGTGTTAAGTTGTATTGTACCAAAGTACAAGACTCATTGTATTTGAGTATCCTTGTCAAGTCCCATATTTTAAGGCTTGTTGGCACTATTTTTTTACTATTCCAGCCACCCTACTTGTCTACTTAAAGTTGAAAAATAGACTTTCCTATTGACCCAAAACAACACTAAATAGGAAAAAGGCAAAGAAAACTCAACATATCCTAATAGACCCTCTATTCTAACATTTAACTATTAATCTTCAAACTAAATCAAATCCAAACAAGCTTTCTTGGAGGATTCAGTAAAAACATCAAATTGGACAAAGATTCAATTATTGGGCAGGTTCAACAAGTTCTCAACAAACCTGCGCACTGATGCCCTCTTCTCACCATATGCATTCAGACATATTTTCTAAATCCATATGAAGAGACAATACACTTTCAACTCAACTTAATGAGGCAAGTGGATCTGGGCAGTTTTCATACCAAAACTATAAGCAAAACATCAAATCTAAACACATGAATAGGATAGGAACGTTGCTTCTTTTTCATTAACTTAAAAGGTGAACAATTTGCCAAGCCTACCACTTAGACTAACCAAACATGGAGCAGATTCAACACTTGTATGAACATGTACCAAGATGATTGGGTATGCAAACTCTATGCTTGAACAAAGAGGCAAAATGGTGAGAAGCCATTCACATACTAATTTCATACTAAACTACTAGCTAAACAATGACTCCACAAGTTTTAGACAAAATAACGACTAGTAAACAAATTCTATAAGCGAACTAATTTTAAGACATTTCAAATCTCATATGAATACATACACAAGGTTTGTACGTATGATACCATAATCACTAACAACATACATCTAAAAACTTATCACAATGAAGAGGAATATGTCTTGGGGATTTATTGCTAACCCGTCGCCATCAACTCGTCGCTTCGCCTCCATAGATGCATTACCACTACAACCCCTGCCACTTTGAGACACGAACCGTAATCACCACCATGGCTGCTTTAAAGGAAGTCAAATAGCCACTGTATCGCCACTTCATCGTAGCAAAATAAAAATAAAAAATAGCTCCCATCCCCCTTTGAAACATCATTGAGCATCCTGTTCCATCACCACTTTCACCATGACACCCCACAAATAAACCTTAAACCACCATGAGAAATAAAAGAAAAATAAGAAAGTAAATATTGTTGCAAAAAAAAAAAAAAAGAAGAAGAAACGGGCAAGGAAAAAGAAAATGAGAAGGGAAATTCTGATAATTGGCGTACG